>CM067847.1:724747432-725947432 GCA_034509565.1 Triticum monococcum | reverse complement strand
TTCGCGCGTCTACGGCTGTGGCCGGCGGCCTCCGGGGGCTAGCATGCCGCCAAATCTTGCGCCGGCGGCCTCTCACAAGTCTGGAAGTGTTGTCGCGGTTGCAAACGCCCGGCACACGTGTCCGGGTGTGCCCCCCTCACGGACGGCGCTGCCGCCGGCACCTGGAGGGGGGAAACGGATGCGTGAGGTCTACACGGAGGGGATCTTGCTGTGGGTCTGCCCCGGATGTTGCTCCAAAGTGTTCCTATGGGCTTACCTAACACAACCGGGTGGGGAGGTCCACTGGTCAAAGCCCGTCCGTGCAAAGTCAAAGGGGTAGATCCCGTGGTCAAACGCTATAGGGTTAGGCGGGACGGGGGCACTGGGGGTAGCAATGCCACCGGAGCGTCGCACCGGGCCCTCATACATGCGGGATGGTGTGGTGGCATGTCCGAAGAGGCGGGACGCGTCTCCGGGGCGTGGCCCCACTAACGGACGGCGATGACACGGTAGTAGACGTTCTGCGGTAACGATGCGGCGTCAATATTACTAAATACTCGGAGCGCGATAAAATCATGATTTTTTTTGCATGACGTGGGCACATGTGCTATAGTAACGATGGTATTTTTTCATAATTTTTGGTGATGGAGAAGTATCCGAAAAATTCCCTCTACGCGGATTGCCCTTCGCGCGTCTACGGCTGTGGCCGGCGGCCTCCGGGGGCTAGCATGCCGCCAAATCTTGCGCCGGCGGCCTCTCACAAGTCTGGAAGTGTTGTCGTGGTTGCAAACGCCCGGCACGCGTGTCCGGGTGTGCCCCCCTCACGGACGGCGCTGCCGCCGGCACCTGGAGGGGGGAAACGGATGCGTGAGGTCTACACGGAGGGGATCTTGCTGTGGGTCTGCCCCGGATGTTGCTCCAAAGTGTTCCTATGGGCTTACCTAACACAACCGGGTGGGGAGGTCCACTGGTCAAAGCCCGTCCGTGCAAAGTCAAAGGGGTAGATCCCGTGGTCAAACGCTATAGGGTTAGGCGGGACGGGGGCACTGGGGGGTAGCAATGCCACCGGAGCGTCGCACCGGGCCCTCATACATGCGGGATGGTGTGGTGGCATGTCCGAAGAGGCAGGACGCCTCTCCGGGGCGTGGCCCCCCTCACGGATGGCGATGACACGGTAGTAGACGTTCTGCGGTAACGATGCGGCGTCAATATTACTAAATACACGGAGCGCGATAAAATCACGATTTTTTTGCACGACGTGGGCACATGTGCTATAGTAACGATGGTATTTTTTCATAATTTTTGGTGATGGAGAAGTATCCGAAAAATTCCCTCTACGCGGATTGCCCTTCGCGCGTCTACGGCTGTGGCCGGCGGCCTCCGGGGGCTAGCATGCCGCCAAATCTTGCGCCGGCGGCCTCTCACAAGTCTGGAAGTGTTGTCGCGGTTGCAAACGCCCGGCACGCGTGTCCGGGGTGTGCCCCCCTCACGGACGGCGCTGCCGCCGGCACCTGGAGGGGGGAAACGGACGCGTGGGGTCTACACGGAGGGGATCTTGCTGTGGTTCTGCCCCAGATGTTGCTCCAAAGTGTTCCTATGGGCTGACCTAACACAACCGGGTGGGGAGGTCCACTGGTCAAAGCCCATCCGTGCAAAGTCAAAGGGGTAGATCCCATGGTCAAACACTACAGGGTTAGGCGGGACGGGGGCACTGGGGGGTAGCAATGCCACCGGAGCGTCGCACCGGGCCGTCATACATGCGGGATGGTGTGGTGGCATGTCCGAAGAGGTGGGACGCGTCTCCGGGGCGTGGCCCCCCTCACGGACGGCGATGACACAGTAGTAGACGTTCTGCGGTAACGATGCGGCGTCAATATTACTAAATACTCGGAGCGCGATAAAATCATGATTTTTTTTTGCACGACGTGGGCACATGTGCTATAGTAACGGTGGTATTTTTTCATAATTTTTGGTGATGGAGAAGTATCCGAAAAATTCCCTCTACGCGGATTTCCCTTCGCGCGTCTACGGCTGTGGCCGGCGGCCTCCGGGGAATAGCATGCCGCCAAATCTTGCGCCGGCGGCCTCTCACAAGTCTGGAAGTGTTGTCGCGGTTGCAAACGCCCGGCACGGGTGTCCGGGGTGTGCCCCCCTCACGGACGGCGCTGCCGCCGGCACCTGGAGGGGGGAAACGGACGCGTGGGGTCTACACGGAGGGGATCTTGCTGTGGGTCTCCCCCGGATGTTGCTCCAAAGTGTTCCTATGGGCTGACCTAACACAATCGGGTGGGGAGGTCCACTGGTCAAAGCCCGTTCGTGCAAAGTCAAAGGGGTAGATCCCGTGGTCAAATGCTACAGGGTTAGGCGGGACGGGGGCACTGGGGGTAGCAATGCCACCGGAGCGTCGCACCGGGCCCTCATACATGCGGGATGGTGTGGTGGCATGTCCGAAGAGGCGGGACTCGTCTCCGGGGCGTGGCCCCCCTCACGGACGGCGATGACACGGTAGTAGACGTTCTGCGGTAACGATGCGGCGTCAATATTACTAAATACTCGGAGCGCGATAAAATCATGATTTTTTTTTTGCACGACGTGGGCACATGTGCTATAGTAACGATGGTATTTTTTCATAATTTTTGGTGATGGAGAAGTATCCGAAAAATTCCCTCTACGCGGATTGCCCTTCGCGCGTCTACGGCTGTGGCCGGCGGCCTCCGGGGGCTAGCATGCCGCCAAATCTTGCGCCGGCGGCCTCTCACAAGTCTGGAAGTGTTGTCCCGGTTGCAAACGCCCGGCACGCGTGTCCGGGTGTGCCCCCCTCACGGACGGCGCTAACGCCGGCACCTGGAGGGGGGAAACGGATGCGTGAGGTCTACACGGAGGGGATCTTGCTGTGGGTCTGCCCCGGATGTTGCTCCAAAGTGTTCCTATGGGCTTACCTAACACAACCGGGTGGGGAGGTCCACTGGTCAAAGCCCGTCCGTGCAAAGTCAAAGGGGTAGATCCCGTGGTCAAACGCTATAGGGTTAGGCGGGACGGGGGCACTAGGGGGTAGCAATGCCACCGAAGCGTCGCACCGGGCCCTCATACATGCGGGATGGTGTGGTGGCATGTCCGAAGAGGCGGGACGCGTCTCCGGGGCGTGGCCCCCCTCACGGACGGCGATGACACGGTAGTAGACGTTTTGCGGCAACGATGCGGCGTCAATATTACTAAATACACGGAGCGCGATAAAATCACGATTTTTTTGCACGACGTGGGCACATGTGTTATAGTAACGATGGTATTTTTTCATAATTTTTGGTGATGGAGAAGTATCCGAAAAATTCCCTCTACGCGGATTGCCCTTCGCGCGTCTACGGCTGTGGCCGACGGCCTCCGGGGGCTAGCATGCCGCCAAATCTTGCGCCGGCGGCCTCTCACAAGTCTGGAAGTGTTGTCGCGGTTGCAAACGCCCGGCACGCGTGTCCGAGGTGTGCCCCCCTCACGGACGGCGCTGCCGCCGGCACCTGGAGGGGGGAAACGGACGCGTGGGGTCTACACGGAGGGGATCTTGCTGTGGTTCTGCCCCGGATGTTGCTCCAAAGTGTTCCTATGGGCTGACCTAACACAACCGGGTGGGGAGGTCCACTGGTCAAAGCCCGTCCGTGCAAAGTCAAAGGGGTAGATCCCATGGTCAAACACTACAGGGTTAGGCGGGACGGGGGCACTGGGGGTAGCAATGCCACCGGAGCGTCGCACCGGGCCATCATACATGCGGGATGGTGTGGTGGCATGTCCGAAGAGGCGGGACGCGTCTCCGGGGCGTGGCCCCCCTCACGGACGGCGATGACACAGTAGTAGACGTTTTGCGGTAACGATGCGGCGTCAATATTACTAAATACTCGGAGCGCGATAAAATCATGATTTTTTTTGCACGACGTGGGCACATGTGCTATAGTAACGATGGTATTTTTTCATAATTTTTGGTGATGGAGAAGTATCCGAAAAATTCCCTCTACGCGGATTGCCCTTCGCGCGTCTACGGCTGTGGCCGGCGGCCTCCGGGGAATAGCATGCCGCCAAATCTTGCGCCGGCGGCCTCTCACAAGTCTGGAAGTGTTGTCGCGGTTGCAAACGCCCGGCACGCGTGTCCGGGGTGTGCCCCCCTCACGGACGGCGCTGCCGCCGGCACCTGGAGGGGGGAAACGGACGCGTGGGGTCTACACGGAGGGGATCTTGCTGTGGGTCTGCCCCGGATGTTGCTCCAAAGTGTTCCTATGGGCTGACCTAACACAACCGGGTGGGGAGGTCCACTGGTCAAAGCCCGTCCGTGCAAAGTCAAAGGGGTAGATCCCGTGGTCAAACGCTACAGGGTTAGGCGGGACGGGGGCACTGGGGGTAGCAATGCCACCGGAGCGTCGCACCGGGCCCTCATACATGCGGGATGGTGTGGTGGCATGTCCGAAGAGGCGGGACGCGTCTCCGGGGCGGGGCCCCCCTCACGGACGGCGATGACACGGTAGTAGACGTTCTGCGGTAACGATGCGGCGTCAATATTACTAAATACTCGGAGCGCGATAAAATCATGATTTTTTTTTTGCACGACGTGGGCACATGTCCTATAGTAATGATGGTATTTTTTCATAATTTTTGGTGATGGAGAAGTATCCGAAAAATTCCCTCTACGCGGATTGCCCTTCGCGCGTCTACGGCTGTGGCCGGCGGCCTCCGGGGGCTAGCATGCCGCCAAATCTTGCGCCGGCGGCCTCTCACAAGTCTGGAAGTGTTGTCGCGGTTGCAAACGCCCGGCACACGTGTCCGGGTGTGCCCCCCTCACGGACGGCGCTGCCGCCGGCACCTGGAGGGGGGAAACAGATGCGTGAGGTCTACACGGAGGGGATCTTGCTGTGGGTCTGCCCCGGATGTTGCTCCAAAGTGTTCCTATGGGCTTACCTAACACAACCGGGTGGGGAGGTCCACTGGTCAAAGCCCGTCCGTGCAAAGTCAAAGGGGTAGATCCCGTGGTCAAACGCTATAGGGTTAGGCGGGACGGGGGCACTGGGGGTAGCAATGCCACCGAAGCGTCGCACCGGGCCCTCATACATGCGGGATGGTGTGGTGGCATGTCCGAAGAGGCGGGACGCGTCTCCGGGGCGTGGCCCCCCTCACGGACGGCGATGACACGGTAGTAGACGTTCTGCGGTAACGATGCGGCGTCAATATTACCAAATACACGGAGCGCGATAAAATCACGATTTTTTTGCACGACGTGGGCACATGTGTTATAGTAACGATGGTATTTTTTCATAATTTTTGGTGATGGAGAAGTATCCGAAAAATTCCCTCTACGCGGATTGCCCTTCGCGCGTCTACGGCTGTGGCCGGCGGCCTCCGGGGTCTAGCATGCCGCCAAATCTTGCGCCGGCGGCCTCTCACAAGTCTGGAAGTGTTGTCGCGGTTGCAAACGCCCGTCACGCGTGTCCGGGGTGTGCCCCCCTCACGGACGGCGCTGCCGCCGGCACCTGGAGGGGGGAAACGGATGCGTGGGGTCTACACGGAGGGGATCTTGCTGTCGGTCTGCCCTGGATGTTGCTCCAAAGTGTTCCTATGGGCTGACCTAACACAACCGGGTGGGGAGGTCCACTGGTCAAAGCCCGTCCGTGCAAAGTCAAAGGGGTAGATCCCGTGGTCAAACGCTACAGGGTTAGGCGGGACGGGGGCACTGGGGGTAGCAATGCCACCGGAGCGTCGCACCGGGCCCTCATACATGCGGGATGGTGTGGTGGCATGTCCGAAGAGGCGGGACGTGTCTCCGGGGCGTGGCCCCCCTCACGGACGGCGATGACACGGTAGTAGACGTTTTGCGGTAACGATGCGGCGTCAATATTACTAAATACTCGGAGCGCGATAAAATCATGATTTTCTTGCACGACGTGGGCACATGTGCTATAGTAACGATGGTATTTTTTCATAATTTTTGGTGATGGAGAAGTATCCGAAAAATTCCCTCTACGCGGATTGCCCTTCGCGCGTCTACGGCTGTGGCCGGCGGCCTCCGGGGGCTAGCATGCCGCCAAATCTTGCGCCGGCGGCCTCTCACAAGTCTGGAAGTGTTGTCGCGGTTGCAAACGCCCGGCACGCGTGTCCGGGGTGTGCCCCCCTCACGGATGGCGCTGCCGCCGGCACCTGGAGGGGGGAAACGGACGCGTGGTGTCTACACGGAGGGGATCTTGCTGTGGGTCTGCCCCGGATGTTGCTCCAAAGTGTTCCTATGGGCTGACCTAACACAACCGGGTGGGGAGGTCCACTGGTCAAAGCCCGTCCGTGCAAAGTCAAAGGGGTAGATCCCGTGGTCAAACGCTACAGGGTTAGGCGGGACGGGGGCACTGGGGGGTAGCAATGCCACCGGAGCGTCGCACCGGGCCGTCATACATGCGGGATGGTGTGGTGGCATGTCCGAAGAGGCGGGACGCATCTCTGGGGCGTGGCCCCCCTCACGAACGGCGATGACACAGTAGTAGACGTTCTGCGGTAACGATGCGGCGTCAATATTACTAAATACTCGGAGCGCGATAAAATCATGATTTTTTTTGCACGACGTGGGCACATGTGCTATAGTAACGATGGTATTGTTTCATAATTTTTGGTGGTGGAGAAGTATCCGAAAAATTCCCTCTACGCGGATTGCCCTTCGCGCGTCTACGGATGTGGCCGGCGGCCTCCGGGGGCTAGCATGCCGCCAAATCTTGCGCTGGCGGCCTCTCACAAGTCTGGAAGTGTTGTCGCGGTTGCAAACGCCCGGCACGCGTGTCCGGGTGTGCCCCCCTCACGGACGGCGCTGCCGCCGGCACCTGGAGGGGGGAAACGGATGCGTGAGGTCTACACGGAGGGGATCTTGCTGTGGCTCTGCCCCGGATGTTGCTCCAAAGTGTTCCTATGGGCTTACCTAACACAACCGGGTGGGGAGGTCCACTGGTCAAAGCCCGTCCGTGCAAAGTCAAAGGGGTAGATCCCGTGGTCAAACGCTATAGGGTTAGGCGGGACGGGGGCACTGGGGGTAGCAATGCCACCGGAGCGTCGCACCGGGCCCTCATACATGCGGGATGGTGTGGTGGCATGTCCGAAGAGGCGGGACGCGTCTCCAGGGCGTGGCCCCCCTCACGGACGGCGATGACACGGTAGTAGACGTTCTGCTGTAACGATGCGGCGTCAATATTACTAAATACACGGAGCGCGATAAAATCACGATTTTTTTGCACGACGTGGGCACATGTGTTATAGTAACGATGGTTTTTTTTCATAATTTTTGGTGATGGAGAAGTATCCGAAAAATTCCCTCTACGCGGATTGCCCTTCGCGCGTCTACGGCTGTGGCCGGCGGCCTCCGGGGGCTAGCATGCCGCCAAATCTTGCGCCGGCGGCCTCTCACAAGTCCGGAAGTGTTGTCGCGGTTGCAAACGCCCGGCACGCGTGTCCGGGGTGTGCCCCCCTCACGGACGGCGCTGCCGCCGGCACCTGGAGGGGGGAAACGGATGCGTGGGGTCTACACGGAGGGGATCTTGCTGTGGGTCTGCCCCGGATGTTGCTCCAAAGTGTTCCTATGGGCTGACCTAACACAACCGGGTGGGGAGGTCCACTGGTCAAAGCCCGTTCGTGCAAAGTCAAAGGGGTAGATCCCGTGGTCAAACGCTACAGGGTTAGGCGGGACGGGGGCACTGGGGGTAGCATTGCCACCGGAGCGTCGCACCGGGCCCTCATACATGTGGGATGGTGTGGTGGCATGTCCGAAGAGGCGGGACGCGTCTCCGGGGCGTGGCCCCCTCACGGACGGCGATGACACGGTAGTAGACGTTCTGCGGTAACGATGCGGCGTCAATATTACTAAATACTCGGAGCGCGATAAAATCATGATTTTTTTTTTGCACGACGTGGGCACATGTGCTATAGTAACGATGGTATTTTTTCATAATTTTTGGTGATGGAGAAGTATCCGAAAAATTCCCTCTACGCGGATTGCCCTTCGCGCGTCTACGGCTGTGGCCGGCGGCCTCCGGGGGCTAGCATGCCGCCAAATCTTGCGCCGGCGGCCTCTCAGAAGTCTAGAAGTGTTGTCGCGGTTGCAAACGCCCGGCACGCGTGTCCGGGGTGTGCCCCCCTCACGGATGGCGCTGCCGCCGGCACCTGGAGGGGGGAAACGGACGCGTGGGGTCTACACGGAGGGGATCTTGCTGTGGGTCTGCCCCGGATGTTGCTCCAAAGTGTTCCTATGGGCTGACCTAACACAACCGGGTGGGGAGGTCCACTGGTCAAAGCCCGTCCGTGCAAAGTCAAAGGGGTAGATCCCGTGGTCAAACGCTACAGGGTTAGGCGGGACGGGGGCACTGGGGGGGTAGCAATGCCACCGGAGCGTCGCACCGGGCCCTCATACATGCGGGATGGTGTGGTGGCATGTCCGAAGAGGCGGGACGCGTCTCCGGGGCGTGGCCCCCCTCACGGACGGCGATGACACGGTAGTAGACGTTCTGCGGTAACGATGCGGCGTCAATATTACTAAATACTCGGAGCGCGATAAAATCATGATTTTTTTTGCACGACGTGGGCACATGTGCTATAGTAACGATGGTATTTTTTCATAATTTTTGGTGATGGAGAAGTATCCGAAAAATTCCCTCTACGCGGATTGCCCTTCGCGCGTCTACGGCTGTAGCCGGCGGCCTCCGGGGAATAGCATGCCGCCAAATCTTGCGCCGACGGCCTCTCACAAGTCTGGAAGTGTTGTCGCGGTTGCAAACGCCCCGCACGCGTGTCCGGGGTGTGCCCCCGTCACGGACGGCGCTGCCGCCGGCACCTGGAGGGGGGAAACGGACGCGTGGGGTCTACACGGAGGGGATCTTGCTGTGGGTCTGCCCCGGATGTTGCTCCAAAGTGTTCCTATGGGCTGACCTAACACAACCGGGTGGGGAGGTCCACTGGTCAAAGCCCGTCCGTGCAAAGTCAAAGGGGTAGATCCCGTGGTCAAACGCTACAGGGTTAGGCGGGACGGGGGCACTGGGGGAGGGGGGGTAGCAATGCCATCGGAGCGTCGCACCGGGCCCTCATACATGCGGGATGGTGTGGTGGCATGTCCGAAGAGGCGGGACGCGTCTCCGGGGCGTGGCCCCCCTCACGGACGGCGATGACACGGTAGTAGACGTTCTGCGGTAACGATGCGGCGTCAATATTACTAAATACTCGGAGCGCGATAAAATCATGATTTTTTTTGCACGACGTGGGCACATGTCCTATAGTAACGATGGTATTTTTTCATAATTTTTGGTGATGGAGAAGTATCCGAAAAATTCCCTCTACGCGGATTGCCCTTCGCGCGTCTACGGCTGTGGCCGGCGGCCTCCGGGGGCTAGCATGCTGCCAAATCTTGCGCCGGCGGCCTCTCACAAGTCTGGAAGTGTTGTCGCAGTTGCAAACGCCCGGCACGCGTGTCCGGGTGTGCCCCCCTCACGGACGGCGCTGCCGCCGGCACCTGGAGGGGGGAAACGGATGCGTGAGGTCTACACGGAGGGGATCTTGCTGTGGGTCTGCCCCGGATGTTGCTCCAAAGTGTTCCTATGGGCTGACCTAACACAACCGGGTGGGGAGGTCCACTGGTCAAAGCCCGTCCGTGCAAAGTCAAAGGGGTAGATCCCGTGGTCAAATGCTACAGGGTTAGGCGGGATGGGGGCACTGGGGGGTTGCAATGCCACCGGAGCGTCGCACCGGGCCCTCATACATGCGGGATGGTGTGGTGGCATGTCCGAAGAGGCGGGACGCGTCTCCGGGGCGTGGCCCCCCTCACGGACGGCGATGACACGGTAGTAGACGTTCTGCGGTAACGATGCGGCGTCAATATTACTAAATACACGGAGCGCGATAAAATCATGATTTTTTTGCACGACGTGGGCACATGTGTTATAGTAACGATGGTATTTTTTCATAATTTTTGGTGATGGAGAAGTACCCGAAAAATTCCCTCTACGCGGATTACCCTTCGCGCGTCTACGGCTGTGGCCGGCGGCCTCCGGGGGCTAGCATGCCGCCAAATCTTGCGCCGGCGGCCTCTCACAAGTCTGGAAGTGTTGTCGCGGTTGCAAACGCCCGGCACGCGTGTCCGGGGTGTGCCCCCCTCACGGACGGCGCTGCCGCCGGCACCTGGAGGGGGGAAATGGACGCGTGGGGTCTACACGGAGGGGATCTTGCTGTGGGTCTGCCCCGGATGTTGCTCCAAAGTGTTCCTATGGGCTGACCTAACACAACCGGGTGGGGAGGTCCACTGGTCAAAGCTCGTCCGTGCAAAGTCAAAGGGGTAGATCCCGTGGTCAAACGCTACAGGGTTAGGCGGGACGGGGGCACTGGGGGTAGCAATGCCACCGGAGCGTCGCACCGGGCCCTCATACATGCGGGATGGTGTGGTGGCATGTCCGAAGAGGCGGGACGCGTCTCCGGGGCGTGGCCCCCCTCACGGACGGCGATGACACGGTAGTAGACGTTCTGCGGTAACGATGCGGCGTCAATATTACTAAATACTCGGAGCGCGATAAAATCATGATTTCTTTTGCACAACGTGGGCACATGTGCTATAGTAACAATGGTATTTTTTCATAATTTTTGGTGATGGAGAAGTATCCGAAAAATTCCCTCTACGCGGATTGCCCTTCGCGCGTCTACGGCTGTGGCCGGCGGCCTCCGGGGGCTAGCATGCCGCCAAATCTTGCGCCGGCGGCCTCTCACAAGTCTGGAAGTGTTGTCGCGGTTGCAAACGCCCGGCACGCGTGTCCGGGGTGTGCCCTCCTCACGGATGGCGCTGCCGCCGACACCTGGAGGGGGGAAACGGACGCGTGGGGTCTACACGGAGGGGATCTTGCTGTGGGTCTGCCCCGGATGTTGCTCCAAAGTGTTCCTATGGGCTGACCTAACACAACCGGGTGGGGAGGTCCACTGGTCAAAGCCCGTCCGTGCAAAGTCAAAGGGGTAGATCCCGTGGTCAAACGCTACAGGGTTAGGCGGGACGGGGGCACTGGGGGGTAGCAATGCCGCCGGAGCGTCTCACCGGGCCGTCATACATGCGGGATGGTGTGGTGGCATGTCCGAAGAGGCGGGACGCGTCTCCGGGGCGTGGCCCCCCTCACGGACGGCGATGACACGGTAGTAGACGTTCTGCGGTAACGATGCGGCGTCACTATTACTAAATACTCGGAGCGCGATAAAATCATGATTTTTTTTGCACGACGTGGGCACATGTGCTATAGTAACAATGGTATTTTTTCATAATTTTTGGTGATGGAGAAGTATCCGAAAAATTCCCTCTACGCGGATTGCCCTTCGCGCGTCTACGGCAGTGGCCGGCGGCCTCCGGGGGCTAGCATGCCGCCAAATCTTGCGCCGGCGGCCTCTCACAAGTCTGGAGGTGTTGTCGCGGTTGCAAACGCCCGGCACGCCTGTCCGAGGTGTGCCCCCCTCACGGATGGGGCTACCGCCGACACCTGGAGGGGGGAAACGGACGCGTGGGGTCTACACGGAGGGGATCTTGCTATGGGTCTGCCCCGGATGTTGCTCCAAAGTGTTCCTATGGGCTGACCTAACACAACCGGGTGGGGAGGTCCACTGGTCAAAGCCCGTCCGTGCAAAGTCAAAGGGGTAGATCCCGTGGTCAAACGCTACAGGGTTAGGCGGGACGGGGGCACTGGGGGTAGCAATGCCACCGGAGCGTCGCACCGGGCCCTCATACATGCGGGATGGTGTGGTGGCATGTCCGAAGAGGCGGGACTCGTCTCCGGGGCGTGGCCCCCCTCACGGACGGCGATGACACGGTAGTAGACGTTCTGCGGTAACGATGCAGCGTCAATATTACTAAATACTCGGAGCGCGATAAAATCATGATTTTTTTTGCACGACGTGGGCACATGTGCTATAGTAACGATGGTATTTTTTCATAATTTTTGGTGATGGAGAAGTATCCGAAAAATTCCCTCTACGCGGATTGCCCTTCGCGCGTCTACGGCTGTGGCCGGCGGCCTCCGGGGGCTAGCATGCCGCCAAATCTTGCGCCGGCGGCCTCTCACAAGTCTGGAAGTGTTGTCGCGGTTGCAAACGCCCGGCACGCGTGTCCGGGGTGTGCCCCCCTCACGGACGGCGCTGCCGCCGGCACCTGGAGGGGGGAAACGGATGTGTGAGGTCTACACGGAGGGGATCTTGCTGTGGGTCTGCCCCGGATGTTGCTCCAAAGTGTTCCTATGGGCTGACCTAACACAACCGGGTGGGGAGGTCCACTGGTCAAAGCCCGTCCGTGCAAAGTCAAAGGGGTAGATCCCGTGGTCAAACGCTACAGGGTTAGGCGGGACGGGGGCACTAGGGGTTGCAATGCCACCGGAGCATCGCACCGGGCCCTCATACATGCGGGATGGTGTGGTGGCATGTCCGAAGAGGCGGGACGCGTCTCCGGGGCGTGGCCCCCCTCACGGACGGCGATGACACGGTAGTAGATGTTCTGCGGTAATGATGCGGCGTCAATATTACTAAATACACGGAGCGAGATAAAATCATGATTTTTTTGCACGACGTGGGCAAATGTGTTATAGTAACGATGGTATTTTTTCATAATTTTTGGTGATGGAGACGTATCCGAAAAATTCCCTCTACGCGGATTGCCCTTCGCGCGTCTACGGCTGTGGCCGGCGGCCTCCGGGCGCTAGCATGCCGCCAAATCTTGCGCCGGCGGCCTCTCACAAGTCTGGAGGTGTTGTCGCGGTTGCAAACGCCCGGCACCCCTGTCCGAGGTGTGCCCCCCTCACGGATGGCGCTGCCGCCGACACCTGGAGGGGGAAACGGACGCGTGGGGTCTACACGGAGGGGATCTTGCTATGGGTCTGCCCCGGATGTTGCTCCAAAGTGTTCCTATGGGCTGACCTAACACAACCGGGTGGGGAGGTCCACTGGTCAAAGCCCGTCCGTGCAAAGTCAAAGGGGTAGATCCCGTGGTCAAACGCTACAGGGTTAGGCGGGACGGGGGCACTGGGGGTAGCAATGCCACCGGAGCGTCGCACCGGGCCCTCATACATGCGGGATGGTGTGGTGGCATGTCCGAAGAGGCGGGATGCGTCTCCGGGGCGTGGCCCCCCTCACGGACGGCGATGACACGGTAGTAGACGTTCTACGGTAACGATGCAGCGTCAATATTACTAAATACTCGGAGCGCGATAAAATCATGATTTTTTTTGCACGACGTGGGCACATGTGCTATAGTAACGATGGTATTTTTTCATAATTTTTGGTGATGGAGAAGTATCCGAAAAATTCCCTCTACGCGGATTGCCCTTCGCGCGTCTACGGCTGTGGCCGGCGGCCTCCGGGGGCTAGCATGCCGCCAAATCTTGCGCCGGCGGCCTCTCACAAGTCTGGAAGTGTTGTCGCGGTTGCAAACGCCCGGCACGCGTGTCCGGGGTGTGCCCCCCTCACGGACGGCGCTGCCGCCGGCACCTTGAGGGGGGAAACGGATGCGTGAGGTCTACACGGAGGGGATCTTGCTGTGGGTCTGCCCCGGATGTTGCTCCAAAGTGTTCCTATGGGCTGACCTAACACAACCGGGTGGGGAGGTCCACTGGTCAAAGCCCGTCCGTGCAAAGTCAAAGGGGTAGATCCCGTGGTCAAACGCTACAGGGTTAGGCGGGACGGGGGCACTAGGGGTTGCAATGCCACCGGAGCGTCGCACCGGGCCCTCATACATGCGGGATGGTGTGGTGGCATGTCCGAAGAGGCGGGACGCGTCTCCGGGGCGTGGCCCCCCTCACGGACGGCGATGACACGGTAGTAGATGTTCTGCGGTAATGATGCGGCGTCAATATTACTAAATACACAGAGCGAGATAAAATCATGATTTTTTTGCACGACGTGGGCAAATGTGTTATAGTAACGATGGTATTTTTTCATAATTTTTGGTGATGGAGACGTATCCGAAAAATTCCCTCTACGCGGATTGCCCTTCGCGCGTCTACGGCTGTGGCCGGCGGCCTCCGGGCGCTAGCATGCCGCCAAATCTTGCGCCGGCGGCCTCTCACAAGTCTCGAGGTGTTGTCGCGGTTGCAAACGCCCGGCACGCGTGTCCGGGGTGTGCCCCCCTCACGGACGGCGCTGCCACCGGCACCTGGAGGGGGGAAACGGATGCGTGAGGTCTAGACGGAGGGGATCTTGCTGTGGGTCTGCCCCGGATGTTGCTCCAAAGTGTTCCTATGGGCTGACCTAACACAACCGGGTGGGGAGGTCCACAGGTCAAAGCCCGTCCGTGCAAAGTCAAAGGGGTAGATCCCGTGATCAAACGCTACAGGGTTAGGCGGGACGGGGGCACTGGGGGGGGGGGGGGGGTGGGTAGCAATGCCATCGGAGCGTCGCACCGGGCCCTCATACATGCGGGATGGTGTGGTGGCATGTCCGAAGAGGCGGGACGCGTCTCCAGGGCGTGGCCCCCCTCACGGACGGCGATGACACGGTAGTAGACGTTCTGCGGTAACGATGCGGCGTCAATATTACTAAATACTCGGAGCGCGATAAAATCATGATTTTTTTTGCACGACGTGGGCACATGTGCTATAGTAACGATGGTATTTTTTCATAATTTTTGGTGATGGAGAAGTATCCGAAAAATTCCCTCTACGCGGATTGCCCTTCGCGCGTCTACGGCTGTGGCCGGCGGCCTCCGGGGGCTAGCATGCCGCCAAATCTTGCGCCGGTGGCCTCTCAGAAGTCTGGAAGTGTTGTCGCGGTTGCAAACGCCCGGCACGCGTGTCCGGGGTGTGCCCCCCTCACGGATGGCGCTGCCGCCGGCACCTGGAGGGGGGAAACGGACGCGTGGGGTCTACACGGAGGGGATCTTGCTGTGGGTCTGCCCCGGATGTTGCTCCAAAGTGTTCCTATGGGCTGACCTAACACAACCGGGTGGGGAGGTCCACTGGTCAAAGCCCGTCCGTGCAAAGTCAAAGGGGTAGATCCCGTGGTCAAACGCTACAGGGTTAGGCGGGACGGGGGCACTGGGGGGTAGCAATGCCACCGGAGCGTCGCACCGGGCCCTCATACATGCGGGATGGTGTGGTGGCATGTCCGAAGAGGCGGGACGCGTCTCCGGGGCGTGGCCCCCCTCACGGACGGCGATGACACGGTAGTAGACGTTCTGCGGTAACGATGCGGCGTCAATATTACTAAATACTCGGAGCGCGATAAAATCATGATTTTTTTTGCACGACGTGGGCACATGTGCTATAGTAACGATGGTATTTTTTCATAATTTTTGGTGATGGAGAAGTATCCGAAAAATTCCCTCTACGCGGATTGCCCTTCGCGCGTCTACGGCTGTGGCCGGCGGCCTCCGGGGCCTAGCATGCCGCCAAATCTTGCGCCGGCGGCCTCTCACAAGTCTGGAAGTGTTGTCGCGGTTGCAAACGCCCCGCACGCGTGTCCGGGGTGTGCCCCCGTCACGGACGGCGCTGCCGCCGGCACCTGGAGGGGGGAAACGGACGCGTGGGGTCTACACGGAGGGGATCTTGCTGTGGGTCTGCCCCGGATGTTGCTCCAAAGTGTTCCTATGGGCTGACCTAACACAACCGGGTGGGGAGGTCCACTGGTCAAAGCCCGTCCGTGCAAAGTCAAAGGGGTAGATCCCGTGGTCAAACGCTACAGGGTTAGGCGGGACGGGGGCACTAGGGGGTAGCAATGCCACCGGAGCGTCGCACCGGGCCCTCATACATGCGGGATGGTGTGGTGGCATGTCCGAAGAGGCGGGACGCGTCTCCGGGGCGTGGCCCCCCTCACGGACGGCGATGACACGGTAGTAGACGTTCTGCGGTAACGATGCGGCGTCAATATTACTAAATACTCGGAGCGCGATAAAATCATGATTTTTTTTGCACGACGTGGGCACATGTGCTATAGTAACGATGGTATTTTTTCATAATTTTTGGTGATGGAGAAGTATCCGAAAAATTCCCTCTACGCGGATTGCCCTTCGCACGTCTACGGCTGTGGCCGGCGGCCTCCGGGGGCTAGCATGCCGCCAAATCTTGCGCCGGCGGCCTCTCACAAGTCTGGAAGTGTTGTCGCAGTTGCAAACGCCCGGCACGCGTGTCCGGGTGTGCCCCCCTCACGGACGGCGCTGCCGCCGGCACCTGGAGGGGGGAAACGGATGCGTGAGGTCTACACGGAGGGGATCTTGCTGTGGGTCTGCCCCGGATGTTGCTCCAAAGTGTTCCTATGGGCTGACCTAACACAACCGGGTGGGGAGGTCCACTGGTCAAAGCCCGTCCGTGCAAAGTCAAAGGGGTAGATCCCGTGGTCAAATGCTACAGGGTTAGGCGGGATGGGGGCACTGGGGGGTTGCAATGCCACCGGAGCGTCGCACCGGGCCCTCATACATGCGGGATGGTGTGGTGGCATGTCCGAAGAGGCGGGACGCGTCTCCGGGGCGTGGCCCCCCTCACGGACGGCGATGACACGGTAGTAGACGTTCTGCGGTAACGATGCGGCGTCAATATTACTAAATACACGGAGCGCGATAAAATCATGATTTTTTTGCACGACGTGGGCACATGTGTTATAGTAACGATGGTATTTTTTCATAATTTTTGGTGATGGAGAAGTATCCGAAAAATTCCCTCTACGCGGATTGCCCTTCGCGCGTCTACGGCTGTGGCCGGCGGCCTCCGGGGGCTAGCATGCCGCCAAATCTTGCGCCGGCGGCCTCTCACAAGTCTGGAAGTGTTGTCGCGGTTGCAAACGCCCGGCACGCGTGTCCGGGGTGTGCCCCCCTCACGGACGGCGCTGCCGCCGGCACCTGGAGGGGGGAAACGGATGCGTGGGGTCTACACGGAGGGGATCTTGCTGTGGGTCTGCCCCGGATGTTGCTCCAAAGTGTTCCTATGGGCTGACCTAACACAACCGGGTGGGGAGGTCCACTGGTCAAAGCCCGTCCGTGCAAAGTCAAAGGGGTAGATCCCGTGGTCAAACGCTACAGGGTTAGGCGGGACGGGGGCACTGGGGGTAGCAATGCCACCGGAGCGTCGCACCGGGCCCTCATACATGCGGGATGGTGTGGTGGCATGTCCGAAGAGGCGGGACGCGTCTCCGGGGCGTGGCCCCCCTCACGGACGGCGATGACACGGTAGTAGACGTTCTACGGTAACGATGCAGCGTCAATATTAGTAAATACTCGGAGCGCGATAAAATCATGATTTTTTTTGCACGACGTGGGCACATGTGCTATAGTAACGATGGTATTTTTTCATAATTTTTGGTGATGGAGAAGTATCCGAAAAATTCCCTCTACGCGGATTGCCCTTCGCGCGTCTACGGCTGTGGCCGGCGGCCTCCGGGGGCTAGCATGCCGCCAAATCTTGCGCCGGCGGCCTCTCACAAGTCTGGAAGTGTTGTCGCGGTTGCAAACGCCCGGCACGCGTGTCCGGGGTGTGCCCCCCTCACGGACGGCGCTGCCGCCGGCACCTGGAGGGGGGAAACGGATGCGTGAGGTCTACACGGAGGGGATCTTGCTGTGGGTCTGCCCCGGATGTTGCTCCAAAGTGTTCCTATGGGCTGACCTAACACAACCGGGTGGGGTGGTCCACTGGTCAAAGCCCGTCCGTGCAAAGTCAAAGGGGTAGATCCCGTGGTCAAACGCTACAGGGTTAGGCGGGACGGGGGCACTAGGGGTTGCAATGCCACCGGAGCGTCGCACCGGGCCCTCATACATGCGGGATGGTGTGGTGGCATGTCCGAAGAGGCGGGACGCGTCTCCGGGGCGTGGCCCCCCTCACGGACGGCGATGACACGGTAGTAGATGTTCTGCGGTAATGATGCGGCGTCAATATTACTAAATACACAGAGCGAGATAAAATCATGATTTTTTTGCACGACGTGGGCAAATGTGTTATAGTAACGATGGTATTTTTTCATAATTTTTGGTGATGGAGACGTATCCGAAAAATTCCCTCTACGCGGATTGCCCTTCGCGCGTCTACGGCTGTGGCCGGCGGCCTCCGGGCGCTAGCATGCCGCCAAATCTTGCGCCGGCGGCCTCTCACAAGTCTCGAGGTGTTGTCGCGGTTGCAAACGCCCGGCACGCCTGTCCGAGGTGTGCCCCCCTCACGGATGGCGCTGCCGCCGACACCTGGAGGGGGGAAACGGACGCGTGGGGTCTACACGGAGGGGATCTTGCTATGGGTCTGCCCCGGATGTTGCTCCAAAGTGTTCCTATGGGCTGACCTAACACAACCGGGTGGGGAGGTCCACTGGTCAAAGCCCGTCCGTGCAAAGTCAAAGGGGTAGATCCCGTGGTCAAACGCTACAGGGTTAGGCGGGACGGGGGCACTGGGGGTAGCAATGCCACCGGAGCGTCGCACCGGGCCCTCATACATGCGGGATGGTGTGGTGGCATGTCCGAAGAGGCGGGACGCGTCTCCGGGGCGTGGCCCCCCTCACGGACGGCGATGACACGGTAGTAGACGTTCTGCGGTAACGATGCAGCGTCAATATTACTAAATACTCGGAGCGCGATAAAATCATGATTTTTTTGCACGACGTGGGCACATGTGCTATAGTAACGATGGTATTTTTTCATAATTTTTGGTGATGGAGAAGTATCCGAAAAATTCCCTCTACGCGGATTGCCCTTCGCGCGTCTACGGCTGTGGCCGGCGGCCTCCGGGGGCTAGCATGCCGCCAAATCTTGCGCCGGCGGCCTCTCACAAGTCTGGAAGTGTTGTCGCGGTTGCAAACGCCCGGCACGCGTGTCCGGGGTGTGCCCCCCTCACGGACGGCGCTGCCGCCGGCACCTGGAGGGGGGAAACGGATGCGTGAGGTCTACACGGAGGGGATCTTGCTGTGGGTCTGCCCCGGATGTTGCTCCAAAGTGTTCCTATGGGCTGACCTAACACAACCGGGTGGGGAGGTCCACTGGTCAAAGCCCGTCCGTGCAAAGTCAAAGGGGTAGATCCCGTGGTCAAACGCTACAGGGTTAGGCGGGACGGGGGCACTAGGGGTTGCAATGCCACCGGAGCGTCGCACCGGGCCCTCATACATGCGGGATGGTGTGGTGGCATGTCCGAAGAGGCGGGACGCGTCTCCGGGGCGTGGCCCCCCTCACGGACGGCGATGACACGGTAGTAGATGTTCTGCGGTAATGCTGCGGCGTCAATATTACTAAATACACGGAGCGAGATAAAATCATGATTTTTTTGCACGACGTGGGCAAATGTGTTATAGTAACGATCGTATTTTTTCATAATTTTTGGTGATGGAGACGTATCCGAAAA
This sequence comes from Triticum monococcum, assembly GCA_034509565.1. Lineage (NCBI taxonomy): Eukaryota > Viridiplantae > Streptophyta > Magnoliopsida > Poales > Poaceae > Triticum > Triticum monococcum. The sequence continues at coordinate 725,928,149 of CM067847.1, read as the reverse complement.
ATTCCCTCTACGCGGATTGCCCTTCGCGCGTCTACGGCTGTGGCCGGCGGCCTCCGGGCGCTAGCATGCCGCCAAATCTTGCGCCGGCGGCCTCTCACAAGTCTCGAGGTGTTGTCGCGGTTGCAAACGCCCGGCACGCCTGTCCGAGGTGTGCCCCCCTCACGGATGGCGCTGCCGCCGACACCTGGAGGGGGGAAACGGACGCGTGGGGTCTACACGGAGGGGATCTTGCTATGGGTCTGCCCCGGATGTTGCTCCAAAGTGTTCCTATGGGCTGACCTAACACAACCGGGTGGGGAGGTCCACTGGTCAAAGCCCGTCCGTGCAAAGTCAAAGGGGTAGATCCCGTGGTCAAACGCTACAGGGTTAGGCGGGACGGGGGCACTGGGGGTAGCAATGCCACCGGAGCGTCGCACCGGGCCCTCATACATGCGGGATGGTGTGGTGGCATGTCCGAAGAGGCGGGACGCGTCTCCGGGGCGTGGCCCCCCTCACGGACGGCGATGACACGGTAGTATACGTTCTGCGGTAACGATGCAGCGTCAATATTACTAAATACTCGGAGCGCGATAAAGTCATGATTTTTTTGCACGACGTGGGCACATGTGCTATAGTAACGATGGTATTTTTTCATAATTTTTGGTGATGGAGAAGTATCCGAAAAATTCCCTCTACGCGGATTGCCCTTCGCGCGTCTACGGCTGTGGCCGGCGGCCTCCGGGGGCTAGCATGCCGCCAAATTTTGCGCCGGCGGCCTCTCACAAGTCTGGAAGTGTTGTCGCGGTTGCAAACGCCCGGCACGCGTGTCCGGGGTGTGCCCCCCTCACGGACGGCGCTGCCGCCGGCTCCTGGAGGGGGGAAACGGATGCGTGAGGTCTACACGGAGGGGATCTTGCTGTGGGTCTGCCCCGGATGTTGCTCCAAAGTGTTCCTATGGGCTGACCTAACACAACCGGGTGGGGAGGTCCACTGGTTAAAGCCCGTCCGTGCAAAGTCAAAGGGGTAGATCCCGTGGTCAAACGCTACAGGGTTAGGCGGGACGGGGGCACTAGGGGTTGCAATGCCACCGGAGCGTCGCACCGGGCCCTCATACATGCGGGATGGTGTGGTGGCATGTCCGAAGAGGCGGGACGCGTCTCCGGGGCGTGGCCCCCCTCACGGACGGCGATGACACGGTAGTAGATGTTCTGCGGTAATGATGCGGCGTCAATATTACAAAATACACGGAGCGAGATAAAATCATGATTTTTTTGCACGACGTGGGCAAATGTGTTATAGTAACGATGGTATTTTTTCATAATTTTTGGTGATGGAGACGTATCCGAAAAATTCCCTCTACGCGGATTGCCCTTCGCGCGTCTACGGCTGTGGCCGGCGGCCTCCGGGCGCTAGCATGCCGCCAAATCTTGCGCCGGCGGCCTCTCAGAAGTCTGGAAGTGTTGTCGCGGTTGCAAACGCCCGGCACGCGTGTCCGGGGTGTGCCCCCCTCACGGACGGCGCTGCCACCGGCACCTGGAGGGGGGAAACGGATCCGTGAGGTCTACACGGAGGGGATCTTGCTGTGGGTCTGCCCCGGATGTTGCTCCAAAGTGTTCCTATGGGCTGACCTAACACAACCGGGTGGGGAGGTCCACTGGTCAAAGCCCGTCCGTGCAAAGTCAAAGGGGTAGATCCCGTGATCAAACGCTACAGGGTTAGGCGGGACGGGGGCACTGGGGGGGGTGGGTAGCAATGCCATCGGAGCGTCGCACCGGGCCCTCATACATGCGGGATGGTGTGGTGGCATGTCCGAAGAGGCGGGACGCGTCTCCAGGGCGTGGCCCCCCTCACGGACGGCGATGACACGGTAGTAGACGTTCTGCGGTAACGATGCGGCGTCAATATTACTAAATACTCGGAGCGCGATAAAATCATGATTTTTTTTGCACGACGTGGGCACATGTGCTATAGTAACGATGGTATTTTTCATAATTTTTGGTGATGGAGAAGTATCCGAAAAATTCCCTCTACGCGGATTGCCCTTCGCGCGTCTACGGCTGTGGCCGGCGGCCTCCGGGGGCTAGCATGCCGCCAAATCTTGCGCCGGTGGCCTCTCAGAAGTCTGGAAGTGTTGTCGCGGTTGCAAACGCCCGGCACGCGTGTCCGGGGTGTGCCCCCCTCACGGATGGCGCTGCCGCCGGCACCTGGAGGGGGGAAACGGACACGTGGGGTCTACACGGAGGGGATCTTGCTGTGGGTCTGCCCCGTATGTTGCTCCAAAGTGTTCCTATGGGCTGACCTAACACAACCGGGTGGGGAGGTCCACTGGTCAAAGCCCGTCCGTGCAAAGTCAAAGGGGTAGATCCCGTGGTCAAACGCTACAGGGTTAGGCGGGACGGGGGCACTGGGGGGTAGCAATGCCACCGGAGCGTCGCACCGGGCCCTCATACATGCGGGATGGTGTGGTGGCATGTCCGAAGAGGCGGGACGCGTCTCCGGGGCGTGGCCCCCCTCACGGACGGCGATGACACGGTAGTAGACGTTCTGCGGTAACGATGCGGCGTCAATATTACTAAATACTCGGAGCGCGATAAAATCATGATTTTTTTTTGCACGACGTGGGCACATGTGCTATAGTGACGATGGTATTTTTTCATAATTTTTGGTGATGGAGAAGTATCCGAAAAATTCCCTCTACGCGGATTGCCCTTCGCGCGTCTACGGCTGTGGCCGGCGGCCTCCGGGGCCTAGCATGCCGCCAAATCTTGCGCCGGCGGCCTCTCACAAGTCTGGAAGTGTTGTCGCGGTTGCAAACGCCCCGCACGCGTGTCCGGGGTGTGCCCCCGTCACGGACGGCGCTGTCGCCGGCACCTGGAGGGGGGAAACGGACGCGTGGGGTCTACACGGAGGGGATCTTGCTGTGGGTCTGCCCCGGATGTTGCTCCAAAGTGTTCCTATGGGCTGACCTAACACAACCGGGTGGGGAGGTCCACTGGTCAAAGCCCGTCCGTGCAAAGTCAAAGGGGTAGATCCCGTGGTCAAACGCTACAGGGTTAGGCGGGACGGGGGCACTGGGGGGAGGGGGGGTAGCAATGCCATCGGAGCGTCGCACCGGGCCCTCATACATGCGGGATGGTGTGGTGGCATGTCCGAAGAGGCGGGACGCGTCTCCGGGGCGTGGCCCCCCTCACGGACGGCGATGACACGATAGTAGACGTTCTGCGGTAACGATGCGGCGTCAATATTACTAAATACTCGGAGCGCGATAAAATCATGATTTTTTTTGCACGACGTGGGCACATGTGCTATAGTAATGATGGTATTTTTTCATAATTTTTGGTGATGGAGAAGTATCCGAAAAATTCCCTCTACGCGGATTGCCCTTCGCGCGTCTACGGCTGTGGCCGGCGGCCTCCGGGGGCTAGCATGCCACCAAATCTTGCGCCGGCGGCCTCTCACAAGTCTGGAAGTGTTGTCGCAGTTGCAAACGCCCAGCACGCGTGTCCGGGTGTGCCCCCCTCACGGACGGCGCTGCCGCCGGCACCTGGAGGGGGGAAACGGATGCGTGAGGTCTACACGGAGGGGATCTTGCTGTGGGTCTGCCCCGGATGTTGCTCCAAAGTGTTCCTATGGGCTGACCTAACACAACCGGGTGGGGAGGTCCACTGGTCAAAGCCCATCCGTGCAAAGTCAAAGGGGTAGATCCCGTGGTCAAATGCTACAGGGTTAGGCGGGATGGGGGCACTGGGGGGTTGCAATGCCACCGGAGCGTCGCACCGGGCCCTCATACGTGCGGGATGGTGTGGTGGCATGTCCGAAGAGGCGGGACGCGTCTCCGGGGCGTGGCCCCCCTCACGGACGGCGATGACACGGTAGTAGACGTTCTGCGGTAACGATGCGGCGTCAATATTACTAAATACACGGAGCGCGATAAAATCATGATTTTTTTGCACGACGTGGGCACATGTGTTATAGTAACGATGGTATTTTTCCATAATTTTTGGTGATGGAGAAGTATCCGAAAAATTCCCTCTACGCGGATTGCCCTTCGCGCGTCTACGGCTGTGGCCGGCGGCCTCCGGGGGCTAGCATGCCGCCAAATCTTGCGCCGGCGGCCTCTCACAAGTCTGGAAGTGTTGTCGCGGTTGCAAACGCCCGGCACGCGTGTCCGGGGTGTGCCCCCCTCACGGACGGCGCTGCCGCCGGCACCTGGAGGGGGGAAACGGATGCGTGGGGTCTACACGGAGGGGATCTTGCTGTGGGTCTGCCCCGGATGTTGCTCCAAAGTGTTCCTATGGGCTGACCTAACACAACCGGGTGGGGAGGTCCACTGGTCAAAGCCCGTCCGTGCAAAGTCAAAGGGGTAGATCCCATGGTCAAACGCTACAGGGTTAGGCGGGATGGGGGCACTGGGGGTAGCAATGCCACCGGAGCGTCGCACCGGGCCCTCATACATGCGGGATGGTGTGGTGGCATGTCCGAAGAGGCGGGACGCGTCTCCGGGGCGTGGCCCCCCTCACGAACGGCGATGACACGGTAGTAGACGTTCTGCGGTAACGATGCGGCGTCAATATTACTAAATACTCGGAGCGCGATAAAATCATGATTTTTTTGCACAACGTGGGCACATGTGCTATAGTAACAATGGTATTTTTTCATAATTTTTGGTGATGGAGAAGTATCCGAAAAATTCCCTCTACGCGGATTGCCCTTCGCGCGTCTACGGCTGTGGCCGGCGGCCTCCGGGGGCTAGCATGCCGCCAAATCTTGCGCCGGCGGCCTCTCACAAGTCTGGAGGTGTTGTCGCGGTTGCAAACGCCCGGCACGCCTGTCCGGGGTGTGCCCCCCTCACGGATGGCGCTGCCGCCGACACCTGGAGGGGGGAAACGGACGCGTGGGGTCTACACGGAGGGGATCTTGCTGTGGGTCTGCCCCGGATGTTGCTCCAAAGTGTTCCTATGGGCTGACCTAACACAACCGGGTGGGGAGGTCCACTGGTCAAAGCCCGTCCGTGCAAAGTCAAAGGGGTAGATCCCGTGGTCAAACGCTACAGGGTTAGGCGGGACGGGGGCACTGGGGGTAGCAATGCCACCGGAGCGTCGCACCGGGCCCTCATACATGCGGGATGGTGTGGTGGCATGTCCGAAGAGGCGGGACGCGTCTCCGGGGCATGGCCCCCCTCACGGACGGCGATGACACGGTAGTAGACGTTCTGCGGTAACGATGCGGCGTCAATATTACTAAATACTCGGAGCGCGATAAAATCATGATTTTTTTTTTGCACGACGTGGGCACATGTGCTATAGTAACAATGGTATTTTTTCATAATTTTTGGTGATGGAGAAGTATCCGAAAAATTCCCTCTACGCGGATTGCCCTTCGCGCGTCTACGGCAGTGGCCGGCGGCCTCCGGGGGCTAGCATGCCGCCAAATCTTGCGCCGGCGGCCTCTCACAAGTCTGGAGGTGTTGTCGCGGTTGCAAACGCCCGGCACGCCTGTCCGAGGTGTGCCCCCCTCACGGATGGCGCTGCCGCCGACACCTGGAGGGGGGAAACGGACGCGTGGGGTCTACACGGAGGGGATCTTGCTATGGGTCTGCCCCGGATGTTGCTCCAAAGTGTTCCTATGGGCTGACCTAACACAACCGGGTGGGGAGGTCCACTGGTCAAAGCCCGTCCGTGCAAAGTCAAAGGGGTAGATCCCGTGGTCAAACGCTACAGGGTTAGGCGGGACGGGGGCACTGGGGGTAGCAATGCCACCGGAGCGTTGCATCGGGCCCTCATACATGCGGGATGGTGTGGTGGCATGTCCGAAGAGGCGGGACGCGTCTCCAGGGCGTGGCCCCCCTCACGGACGGCGATGACACGGTAGTAGACGTTCTGCGGTAACGATGCAGCGTCAATATTACTAAATACTCGGAGCGCGATAAAATCATGATTTTTTTTTCACGACGTGGGCACATGTGCTATAGTAACGATGGTATTTTTTCATAATTTTTGGTGATGGAGAAGTATCCGAAAAATTCCCTCTACGCGGATTGCCCTTCGCGCGTCTACGGCTGTGGCCGGCGGCCTCCGGGGGCTAGCATGCCGCCAAATCTTGCGCCGGCGGCCTCTCACAAGTCTGGAAGTGTTGTCGCGGTTGCAAACGCGCGGCACGCGTGTTCGGGGTGTGCCCCCCTCACGGACGGCGCTGCCGCCGGCACCTGGAGGGGGGAAACGGATGCGTGAGGTCTACACGGAGGGGATCTTGCTGTGGGTCTGCCCCGGATGTTGCTCCAAAGTGTTCCTATGGGCTGATCTAACACAACCGGGTGGGGAGGTCCACTGGTCAAAGCCCGTCCGTGCAAAGTCAAAGGGGTAGATCCCGTGGTCAAACGCTACAGGGTTAGGCGGGACGGGGGCACTAGGGGTTGCAATGCCACCGGAGCGTCGCACCGGGCCCTCATACATGCGGGATGGTGTGGTGGCATGTCCGAAGAGGCGGGACGCGTCTCCGGGGCGTGGCCCCCCTCACGGACGGCGATGACACAGTAGTAGATGTTCTGCGGTAATGATGCGGCGTCAATATTACTAAATACACGGAGCGAGATAAAATCATGATTTTTTTGCACGACGTGGGCAAATGTGTTATAGTAACGATGGTATTTTTTCATAATTTTTGGTGATGGAGACGTATCCGAAAAATTCCCTCTACGCGGATTGCCCTTCGCGCGTCTACGGCTGTGGCCGGCGGCCTCCGGGCGCTAGCATGCCGCCAAATCTTGCGCCGGCGGCCTCTCAGAAGTCTGGAAGTGTTGTCGCGGTAGCAAACGCCCGGCACGCGTGTCCGGGGTGTGCCCCCCTCACGGACGGCGCTGCCACCGGCACCTGGAGGGGGGAAACGGATGCGTGAGGTCTACACGGAGGGGATCTTGCTGTGGGTCTGCCCCGGATGTTGCTCCAAAGTGTTCCTATGGGCTGACCTAACACAACCGGGTGGGGAGGTCCACTGGTCAAAGCCCGTCCGTGCAAAGTCAAAGGGGTAGATCCCGTGATCAAACGCTACAGGGTTAGGCGGGACGGGGGCACTGGGGGGGGGGGGGGTGGGTAGCAATGCCATCGGAGCGTCGCACCGGGCCCTCATACATGCGGGATGGTGTGGTGGCATGTCCGAAGAGGCGGGACGCATCTCCAGGGCGTGGCCCCCCTCACGGACGGCGATGACACGGTAGTAGACGTTCTGCGGTAACGATGCGGCGTCAATATTACTAAATACTCGGAGCGCGATAAAATCATGATTTTTTTTGCACGACGTGGGCACATGTGCTATAGTAACGATGGTATTTTTTCATAATTTTTGGTGATGGAGAAGTATCCGAAAAATTCCCTCTACGCGGACTGCCCTTCGCGCGTCTACGGCTGTGGCCGGCGGCCTCCGGGGGCTAGCATGCCGCCAAATCTTGCGCCGGTGGCCTCTCAGAAGTCTGGAAGTGTTGTCGCGGTTGCAAACGCCCGGCACGCGTGTCCGGGGTGTGCCCCCCTCACGGATGGCGCTGCCGCCGGCACCTGGAGGGGGGAAACGGACGCGTGGGGTCTACACGGAGGGGATCTTGCTGTGGGTCTGCCCCGGATGTTGCTCCAAAGTGTTCCTATGGGCTGACCTAACACAACCGGGTGGGGAGGTCCACTGGTCAAAGCCCGTCCGTGCAAAGTCAAAGGGGTAGATCCCGTGGTCAAACGCTACAGGGTTAGGCGGGACGGGGGCACTGGGGGGTAGCAATGCCACCGGAGCGTCGCACCGGGCCCTCATACATGCGGGATGGTGTGGTGGCATGTCCGAAGAGGCGGGACGCGTCTCCGGGGCGTGGCCCCCCTCACGGACGGCGATGACACGGTAGTAGACGTTCTGCGGTAACGATGCGGCGTCAATATTACTAAATACTCGGAGCGCGATAAAATCATGATTTTTTTTGCACGACGTGGGCACATGTGCTATAGTAATGATGGTATTTTTTCATAATTTTTGGTGATGGAGAAGTATCCGAAAAATTCCCTCTACGCGGATTGCCCTTCGCGCGTCTACGGCTGTGGCCGGCGGCCTCCGGGGGCTAGCATGCCACCAAATCTTGCGCCGGCGGCCTCTCACAAGTCTGGAAGTGTTGTCGCAGTTGCAAACGCCCAGCACGCGTGTCCGGGTGTGCCCCCCTCACGGACGGCGCTGCCGCCGGCACCTGGAGGGGGGAAACGGATGCGTGAGGTCTACACGGAGGGGATCTTGCTGTGGGTCTGCCCCGGATGTTGCTCCAAAGTGTTCCTATGGGCTGACCTAACACAACCGGGTGGGGAGGTCCACTGGTCAAAGCCCATCCGTGCAAAGTCAAAGGGGTAGATCCCGTGGTCAAATGCTACAGGGTTAGGCGGGATGGGGGCACTGGGGGGTTGCAATGCCACCGGAGCGTCGCACCGGGCCCTCATACGTGCGGGATGGTGTGGTGGCATGTCCGAAGAGGCGGGACGCGTCTCCGGGGCGTGGCCCCCCTCACGGACGGCGATGACACGGTAGTAGACGTTCTGCGGTAACGATGCGGCGTCAATATTACTAAATACACGGAGCGCGATAAAATCATGATTTTTTTGCACGACGTGGGCACATGTGTTATAGTAACGATGGTATTTTTCCATAATTTTTGGTGATGGAGAAGTATCCGAAAAATTCCCTCTACGCGGATTGCCCTTCGCGCGTCTACGGCTGTGGCCGGCGGCCTCCGGGGGCTAGCATGCCGCCAAATCTTGCGCCGGCGGCCTCTCACAAGTCTGGAAGTGTTGTCGCGGTTGCAAACGCCCGGCACGCGTGTCCGGGGTGTGCCCCCCTCACGGACGGCGCTGCCGCCGGCACCTGGAGGGGGGAAACGGATGCGTGGGGTCTACACGGAGGGGATCTTGCTGTGGGTCTGCCCCGGATGTTGCTCCAAAGTGTTCCTATGGGCTGACCTAACACAACCGGGTGGGGAGGTCCACTGGTCAAAGCCCGTCCGTGCAAAGTCAAAGGGGTAGATCCCATGGTCAAACGCTACAGGGTTAGGCGGGATGGGGGCACTGGGGGTAGCAATGCCACCGGAGCGTCGCACCGGGCCCTCATACATGCGGGATGGTGTGGTGGCATGTCCGAAGAGGCGGGACGCGTCTCCGGGGCGTGGCCCCCCTCACGAACGGCGATGACACGGTAGTAGACGTTCTGCGGTAACGATGCGGCGTCAATATTACTAAATACTCGGAGCGCGATAAAATCATGATTTTTTTGCACAACGTGGGCACATGTGCTATAGTAACAATGGTATTTTTTCATAATTTTTGGTGATGGAGAAGTATCCGAAAAATTCCCTCTACGCGGATTGCCCTTCGCGCGTCTACGGCTGTGGCCGGCGGCCTCCGGGGGCTAGCATGCCGCCAAATCTTGCGCCGGCGGCCTCTCACAAGTCTGGAGGTGTTGTCGCGGTTGCAAACGCCCGGCACGCCTGTCCGGGGTGTGCCCCCCTCACGGATGGCGCTGCCGCCGACACCTGGAGGGGGGAAACGGACGCGTGGGGTCTACACGGAGGGGATCTTGCTGTGGGTCTGCCCCGGATGTTGCTCCAAAGTGTTCCTATGGGCTGACCTAACACAACCGGGTGGGGAGGTCCACTGGTCAAAGCCCGTCCGTGCAAAGTCAAAGGGGTAGATCCCGTGGTCAAACGCTACAGGGTTAGGCGGGACGGGGGCACTGGGGGTAGCAATGCCACCGGAGCGTCGCACCGGGCCCTCATACATGCGGGATGGTGTGGTGGCATGTCCGAAGAGGCGGGACGCGTCTCCGGGGCATGGCCCCCCTCACGGACGGCGATGACACGGTAGTAGACGTTCTGCGGTAACGATGCGGCGTCAATATTACTAAATACTCGGAGCGCGATAAAATCATGATTTTTTTTTTGCACGACGTGGGCACATGTGCTATAGTAACAATGGTATTTTTTCATAATTTTTGGTGATGGAGAAGTATCCGAAAAATTCCCTCTACGCGGATTGCCCTTCGCGCGTCTACGGCAGTGGCCGGCGGCCTCCGGGGGCTAGCATGCCGCCAAATCTTGCGCCGGCGGCCTCTCACAAGTCTGGAGGTGTTGTCGCGGTTGCAAACGCCCGGCACGCCTGTCCGAGGTGTGCCCCCCTCACGGATGGCGCTGCCGCCGACACCTGGAGGGGGGAAACGGACGCGTGGGGTCTACACGGAGGGGATCTTGCTATGGGTCTGCCCCGGATGTTGCTCCAAAGTGTTCCTATGGGCTGACCTAACACAACCGGGTGGGGAGGTCCACTGGTCAAAGCCCGTCCGTGCAAAGTCAAAGGGGTAGATCCCGTGGTCAAACGCTACAGGGTTAGGCGGGACGGGGGCACTGGGGGTAGCAATGCCACCGGAGCGTTGCATCGGGCCCTCATACATGCGGGATGGTGTGGTGGCATGTCCGAAGAGGCGGGACGCGTCTCCAGGGCGTGGCCCCCCTCACGGACGGCGATGACACGGTAGTAGACGTTCTGCGGTAACGATGCAGCGTCAATATTACTAAATACTCGGAGCGCGATAAAATCATGATTTTTTTTTCACGACGTGGGCACATGTGCTATAGTAACGATGGTATTTTTTCATAATTTTTGGTGATGGAGAAGTATCCGAAAAATTCCCTCTACGCGGATTGCCCTTCGCGCGTCTACGGCTGTGGCCGGCGGCCTCCGGGGGCTAGCATGCCGCCAAATCTTGCGCCGGCGGCCTCTCACAAGTCTGGAAGTGTTGTCGCGGTTGCAAACGCGCGGCACGCGTGTTCGGGGTGTGCCCCCCTCACGGACGGCGCTGCCGCCGGCACCTGGAGGGGGGAAACGGATGCGTGAGGTCTACACGGAGGGGATCTTGCTGTGGGTCTGCCCCGGATGTTGCTCCAAAGTGTTCCTATGGGCTGATCTAACACAACCGGGTGGGGAGGTCCACTGGTCAAAGCCCGTCCGTGCAAAGTCAAAGGGGTAGATCCCGTGGTCAAACGCTACAGGGTTAGGCGGGACGGGGGCACTAGGGGTTGCAATGCCACCGGAGCGTCGCACCGGGCCCTCATACATGCGGGATGGTGTGGTGGCATGTCCGAAGAGGCGGGACGCGTCTCCGGGGCGTGGCCCCCCTCACGGACGGCGATGACACAGTAGTAGATGTTCTGCGGTAATGATGCGGCGTCAATATTACTAAATACACGGAGCGAGATAAAATCATGATTTTTTTGCACGACGTGGGCAAATGTGTTATAGTAACGATGGTATTTTTTCATAATTTTTGGTGATGGAGACGTATCCGAAAAATTCCCTCTACGCGGATTGCCCTTCGCGCGTCTACGGCTGTGGCCGGCGGCCTCCGGGCGCTAGCATGCCGCCAAATCTTGCGCCGGCGGCCTCTCAGAAGTCTGGAAGTGTTGTCGCGGTAGCAAACGCCCGGCACGCGTGTCCGGGGTGTGCCCCCCTCACGGACGGCGCTGCCACCGGCACCTGGAGGGGGGAAACGGATGCGTGAGGTCTACACGGAGGGGATCTTGCTGTGGGTCTGCCCCGGATGTTGCTCCAAAGTGTTCCTATGGGCTGACCTAACACAACCGGGTGGGGAGGTCCACTGGTCAAAGCCCGTCCGTGCAAAGTCAAAGGGGTAGATCCCGTGATCAAACGCTACAGGGTTAGGCGGGACGGGGGCACTGGGGGGGGGGGTGGGTAGCAATGCCATCGGAGCGTCGCACCGGGCCCTCATACATGCGGGATGGTGTGGTGGCATGTCCGAAGAGGCGGGACGCATCTCCAGGGCGTGGCCCCCCTCACGGACGGCGATGACACGGTAGTAGACGTTCTGCGGTAACGATGCGGCGTCAATATTACTAAATACTCGGAGCGCGATAAAATCATGATTTTTTTTGCACGACGTGGGCACATGTGCTATAGTAACGATGGTATTTTTTCATAATTTTTGGTGATGGAGAAGTATCCGAAAAATTCCCTCTACGCGGACTGCCCTTCGCGCGTCTACGGCTGTGGCCGGCGGCCTCCGGGGGCTAGCATGCCGCCAAATCTTGCGCCGGTGGCCTCTCAGAAGTCTGGAAGTGTTGTCGCGGTTGCAAACGCCCGGCACGCGTGTCCGGGGTGTGCCCCCCTCACGGATGGCGCTGCCGCCGGCACCTGGAGGGGGGAAACGGACGCGTGGGGTCTACACGGAGGGGATCTTGCTGTGGGTCTGCCCCGGATGTTGCTCCAAAGTGTTCCTATGGGCTGACCTAACACAACCGGGTGGGGAGGTCCACTGGTCAAAGCCCGTCCGTGCAAAGTCAAAGGGGTAGATCCCGTGGTCAAACGCTACAGGGTTAGGCGGGACGGGGGCACTGGGGGGTAGCAATGCCACCGGAGCGTCGCACCGGGCCCTCATACATGCGGGATGGTGTGGTGGCATGTCCGAAGAGGCGGGACGCGTCTCCGGGGCGTGGCCCCCCTCACGGACGGCGATGACACGGTAGTAGACGTTCTGCGGTAACGATGCGGCGTCAATATTACTAAATACTCGGAGCGCGATAAAATCATGATTTTTTTTGCACGACGTGGGCACATGTGCTATAGTAACGATGGTATTTTTTCATAATTTTTGGTGATGGAGAAGTATCCGAAAAATTCCCTCTACGCGGATTGCCCTTCGCGCGTCTACGGCTGTGGCCGGCGGCCTCCGGGGGCTAGCATGCCGCCAAATCTTGCGCCGGCGGCCTCTCACAAGTCTGGAAGTGTTGTCGCGGTTGCAAACGCCCCGCACGCGTGTCCGGGGTGTGCCCCCGTCACGGACGGCGCTGCCGCCGGCACCTGGAGGGGGGAAACGGACGCGTGGGGTCTACACGGAGGGGATCTTGCTGTGGGTCTGCCCCGGATGTTGCTCCAAAGTGTTCCTATGGGCCGACCTAACACAACCGGGTGGGGAGGTCCACTGGTCAAAGCCCGTCCGTGCAAAGTCAAAGGGGTAGATCCCGTGGTCAAACGCTACAGGGTTAGGCGGGACGGGGGCACTGGGGGGAGGGGGGTAGCAATGCCATCGGAGCGTCGCACCGGGCCCTCATACATGCGGGATGGTGTGGTGGCATGTCCGAAGAGGCGGGACGCGTCTCCGGGGCGTGGCCCCCCTCACGGACGGCGATGACACGGTAGTAGACGTTCTGCGCTAACGATGCGGCGTCAATATTACTAAATACTCGGAGCGCGATAAAATCATGATTTTTTTTGCACGACGTGGGCACATGTGCTATAGTAACGATGGTATTTTTTCATAATTTTTGGTGATGGAGAAGTATCCGAAAAATTCCCTCTACGCGGATTGCCCTTCGCGCGTCTATGGCTGTGGCCGGCGGCCTCCGGGGGCTAGCATGCCGCCAAATCTTGCGCCGGCGGCCTCTCACAAGTCTGGAAGTGTTGTCGCAGTTGCAAACGCCCGGCACGCGTGTCCGGGTGTGCCCCCCTCACGGACGGCGCTGCCGCCGGCACCTGGAGGGGGGAAACGGATGCGTGAGGTCTACACGGAGGGGATCTTGCTGTGGGTCTGCCCCGGATGTTGCTCCAAAGTGTTCCTATGGGCTGACCTAACACAACCGGGTGGGGAGGTCCACTGGTCAAAGCCCGTCCGTGCAAAGTCAAAGGGGTAGATCCCGTGGTCAAACGCTACAGGGTTAGGCGGGACGGGGGCACTGGGGGGTAGCAATGCCACCGGAGCGTCGCACCGGGCCCTCATACATGCGGGATGGTGTGGTGGCATGTCCGAAGAGGCGGGACGCGTCTCCGGGGCGTGGCCCCCCTCACGGACGGCGATGACACGGTAGTAGACGTTCTGCGGTAACGATGCGGCGTCAATATTACTAAATACTCGGAGCGCGATAAAATCATGATTTTTTTTGCACGACGTGGGCACATGTGCTATAGTAACGATGGTATTTTTTCATAATTTTTGGTGATGGAGAAGTATCCGAAAAATTCCCTCTACGCGGATTGCCCTTCGCGCGTCTACGGCTGTGGCCGGCGGCCTCCGGGGGCTAGCATGCCGCCAAATCTTGCGCCGGCGGCCTCTCACAAGTCTGGAAGTGTTGTCGCGGTTGCAAACGCCCCGCACGCGTGTCCGGGGTGTGCCCCCGTCACGGACGGCGCTGCCGCCGGCACCTGGAGGGGGGAAACGGACGCGTGGGGTCTACACGGAGGGGATCTTGCTGTGGGTCTGCCCCGGATGTTGCTCCAAAGTGTTCCTATGGGCTGACCTAACACAACCGGGTGGGGAGGTCCACTGGTCAAAGCCCGTCCGTGCAAAGTCAAAGGGGTAGATCCCGTGGTCAAACGCTACAGGGTTAGGCGGGACGGGGGCACTGGGGGGAGGGGGGGTAGCAATGCCATCGGAGCGTCGCACCGGGCCCTCATACATGCGGGATGGTGTGGTGGCATGTCCGAAGAGGCGGGACGCGTCTCCGGGGCGCGGCCCCCCTCACGGACGGCGATGACACGGTAGTAGACGTTCTGCGCTAACGATGCGGCGTCAATATTACTAAATACTCGGAGCGCGATAAAATCATGATTTTTTTTGCACGACGTGGGCACATGTGCTATAGTAACGATGGTATTTTTTCATAATTTTTGGTGATGGAGAAGTATCCGAAAAATTCCCTCTACGCGGATTGCCCTTCGCGCGTCTATGGCTGTGGCCGGCGGCCTCCGGGGGCTAGCATGCTGCCAAATCTTGCGCCGGCGGCCTCTCACAAGTCTGGAAGTGTTGTCGCAGTTGCAAACGCCCGGCACGCGTGTCCGGGTGTGCCCCCCTCACGGACGGCGCTGCCGCCGGCACCTGGAGGGGGGAAACGGATGCGTGAGGTCTACACGGAGGGGATCTTGCTGTGGGTCTGCCCCGGATGTTGCTCCAAAGTGTTCCTATGGGCTGACCTAACACAACCGGGTGGGGAGGTCCACTAGTCAAAGCCCGTCCGTGCAAAGTCAAAGGGGTAGATCCCGTGGTCAAACGCTACAGGGTTAGGCGGGACGGGGGCACTAGGGGTTGCAATGCCACCGGAGCGTCGCACCGGGCCCTCATACATGCGGGATGGTGTGGTGGCATGTCCGAAGAGGCGGGACGCGTCTCCGGGGCGTGGCCCCCCTCACGGACGGCGATGACACGGTAGTAGATGTTCTGCGGTAATGATGCGGCGTCAATATTACTAAATACACGGAGCGAGATAAAATCATGATTTTTTTGCACGACGTGGGCAAATGTGTTATAGTAACGATGGTATTTTTTCATAATTTTTGGTGATGGAGACGTATCCGAAAAATTCCCTCTACGCGGATTGCCCTTCGCGCGTCTACGGCTGTGGCCAGCGGCCTCCGGGCGCTAGCATGCCGCCAAATCTTGCGCCGGCGGCCTCTCAGAAGTCTGGAAGTGTTGTCGCGGTAGCAAACGCCCGGCACGCGTGTCCGGGGTGTGCCCCCCTCA
Source organism: Triticum monococcum (assembly GCA_034509565.1). Classification (NCBI taxonomy): domain Eukaryota; kingdom Viridiplantae; phylum Streptophyta; class Magnoliopsida; order Poales; family Poaceae; genus Triticum; species Triticum monococcum. The sequence continues at coordinate 725,912,639 of CM067847.1, read as the reverse complement.
CGGACGGCGCTGCCACCGGCACCTGGAGGGGGGAAACGGATGCGTGAGGTCTACACGGAGGGGATCTTGCTGTGGGTCTGACCCGGATGTTGCTCCAAAGTGTTCCTATGGGCTGACCTAACACAACCGGGTGGGGAGGTCCACTGGTCAAAGCCCGTCCGTGCAAAGTCAAAGGGGTAGATCCCGCGATCAAACGCTACAGGGTTAGGCGGGACGGGGGCACTGGGGGGGGGGGGGGGTGGGTAGCAATGCCATCGGAGCGTCGCACCGGGCCCTCATACATGCGGGATGGTGTGGTGGCATGTCCGAAGAGGCGGGACGCGTCTCCAGGGCGTGGCCCCCCTCACGGACGGCGATGACACGGTAGTAGACGTTCTGCGGTAACGATGCGGCGTCAATATTACTAAATACTCGGAGCGCGATAAAATCATGATTTTTTTTGCACGACGTGGGCACATGTGCTATAGTAACGATGGTATTTTTTCATAATTTTTGGTGATGGAGAAGTATCCGAAAAATTCCCTCTACGCGGATTGCCCTTCGCGCGTCTACGGCTGTGGCCGGCGGCCTCCGGGGGCTAGCATGCCGCCAAATCTTGCGCCGGTGGCCTCTCAGAAGTCTGGAAGTGTTGTCGCGGTTGCAAACGCCCGGCACGCGTGTCCGGGGTGTGCCCCCCTCACGGATGGCGCTGCCGCCGGCACCTGGAGGGGGGAAACGGACGCGTGGGGTCTACACGGAGGGGATCTTGCTGTGGGTCTGCCCCGGATGTTGCTCCAAAGTATTCCTATGGGCTGACCTAACACAACCGGGTGGGGAGGTCCACTGGTCAAAGCCCGTCCGTGCAAAGTCAAAGGGGTAGATCCCGTGGTCAAACGCTACAGGGTTAGGCGGGACGGGGGCACTGGGGGTAGCAATGCCACCGGAGCGTCGCACCGGGCCCTCATACATGCGGGATGGTGTGGTGGCATGTCCGAAGAGGCGGGACGCGTCTCCGGGGCGTGGCCCCCCTCACGGACGGCGATGACACGGTAGTAGACGTTCTGCGGTAACGATGCGGCGTCAATATTACTAAATACTCGGAGCGCGATAAAATCATGATTTTTTTTGCACGACGTGGGCACATGTGCTATAGTAACGATGGTATTTTTTCATAATTTTTGGTGATGGAGAAGTATCCGAAAAATTCCCTCTACGCGGATTGCCCTTCGCGCGTCTACGGCTGTGGCCGGCGGCCTCCGGGGGCTAGCATGCCGCCAAATCTTGCGCCGGCGGCCTCTCACAAGTCTGGAAGTGTTGTCGCGGTTGCAAACGCCCCGCACGCGTGTCCGGGGTGTGCCCCCGTCACGGACGGCGCTGCCGCCGGCACCTGGAGGGGGGAAACGGACGCGTGGGGTCTACACGGAGGGGATCTTGCTGTGGGTCTGCCCCGGATGTTGCTCCAAAGTGTTCCTATGGGCTGACCTAACACAACCGGGTGGGGAGGTCCACTGGTCAAAGCCCGTCCGTGCAAAGTCAAAGGGGTAGATCCCGTGGTCAAACGCTACAGGGTTAGGCGGGACGGGGGCACTGGGGGGAGGGGGGTAGCAATGCCATCGGAGCGTCGCACCGGGCCCTCATACATGCGGGATGGTGTGGTGGCATGTCCGAAGAGGCGGGACGCGTCTCCGGGGCGTGGCCCCCCTCACGGACGGCGATGACACGGTAGTAGACGTTCTGCGCTAACGATGCGGCGTCAATATTACTAAATACTCGGAGCGCGATAAAATCATGATTTTTTTTGCACGACGTGGGCACATGTGCTATAGTAACGATGGTATTTTTTCATAATTTTTGGTGATGGAGAAGTATCCGAAAAATTCCCTCTACGCGGATTGCCCTTCGCGCGTCTATGGCTGTGGCCGGCGGCCTCCGGGGGCTAGCATGCCGCCAAATCTTGCGCCGGCGGCCTCTCACAAGTCTGGAAGTGTTGTCGCAGTTGCAAACGCCCGGCACGCGTGTCCGGGTGTGCCCCCCTCACGGACGGCGCTGCCGCCGGCACCTGGAGGGGGGAAACGGATGCGTGAGGTCTACACGGAGGGGATCTTGCTGTGGGTCTGCCCCGGATGTTGCTCCAAAGTGTTCCTATGGGCTGACCTAACACAACCGGGTGGGGAGGTCCACTGGTCAAAGCCCGTCCGTGCAAAGTCAAAGGGGTAGATCCCGTGGTCAAACGCTACAGGGTTAGGCGGGACGGGGGCACTGGGGGGTAGCAATGCCACCGGAGCGTCGCACCGGGCCCTCATACATGCGGGATGGTGTGGTGGCATGTCCGAAGAGGCGGGACGCGTCTCCGGGGCGTGGCCCCCCTCACGGACGGCGATGACACGGTAGTAGACGTTCTGCGGTAACGATGCGGCGTCAATATTACTAAATACACGGAGCGCGATAAAATCATGATTTTTTTGCACGACGTGGGCACATGTGTTATAGTAACGATGGTATTTTTTCATAATTTTTGGTGATGGAGAAGTATCCGAAAAATTCCCTCTACGCGGATTGCCCTTCGCGCGTCTACGGCTGTGGCCGGCGGCCTCCGGGGGCTAGCATGCCGCCAAATCTTGCGCCGGTGGCCTCTCACAAGTCTGGAAGTGTTGTCGCGGTTGCAAACGCCCGGCACGCGTGTCCGGGGTGTCCCCCCTCACGGACGGCGCTGCCGCCAGCACCTGGAGGGGGGAAACGGATGCGTGGGGTCTACACGGAGGGGATCTTGCTGTGGGTCTGCCCCGGAAGTTGCTCCAAAGTGTTCCTATGGGCTGACCTAACACAACCGGGTGGGGAGGTCCACTGGTCAAAGCCCGTCCGTGCAAAGTCAAAGGGGTAGATCCCGTGGTCAAACGCTACAGGGTTAGGCGGGACGGGGGCACTGGGGGGTAGCAATGCCACCGGAGCGTCGCACCGGGCCCTCATACATGCGGGATGGTGTGGTGGCATGTCCGAAGAGGCGGGACGCGTCTCCGGGGCGTGGCCCCCCTCACGGACGGCGATGACACGGTAGTAGACGTTCTGCGGTAACGATGCGGCGTCAATATTACTAAATACACGGAGCGCGATAAAATCATGATTTTTTTGCACGACGTGGGCACATGTGTTATAGTAACGATGGTATTTTTTCATAATTTTTGGTGATGGAGAAGTATCCGAAAAATTCCCTCTACGCGGATTGCCCTTCGCGCGTCTACGGCTGTGGCCGGCGGCCTCCGGGGGCTAGCATGCCGCCAAATCTTGCGCCGGCGGCCTCTCACAAGTCTGGAAGTGTTGTCGCGGTTGCAAACGCCCGGCACGCGTGTCCGGGGTGTGCCCCCCTCACGGACGGCGCTGCCGCCCGCACCAGGAGGGCGGAAACGGATGCGTGGGGTCTACACGGAGGTGATCTTGCTGTGGGTCTGCCCCGGAAGTTGCTCCAAAGTGTTCCTATGGGCTGACCTAACACAACCGGGTGGGGAGGTCCACTGGTCAAAGCCCGTCCGTGCAAAGTCAAAGGGGTAGATCCCGTGGTCAAACGCTACAGGGTTAGGCGGGACGGGGGCACTGGGGGTAGCAATGCCACCGGAGCGTCGCACCGGGCCCTCATACATGCGGGATGGTGTGGTGGCATGTCCGAAGAGGCGGGACGCGTCTCCGGGGCGTGGCCCCCCTCACGGACGGCGATGACACGGTAGTAGACGTTCTGCGGTAACGATGCGGCGTCAATATTACTAAATACTCGGAGCGCGATAAAATCATGATTTTTTTGCACGACGTGGGCACATGTGCTATAGTAACGATGGTATTTTTTCATAATTTTTGGTGATGGAGAAGTATCCGAAAAATTCCCTCTACGCGGATTGCCCTTCGCGCGTCTACGGCTGTGGCCGGCGGCCTCCGGGGGCTAGCATGCCACCAAATCTTGCGCCGGCGGCCTCTCACAAGTCTGGAAGTGTTGTCGCGGTTGCAAACGCCCCGCACGCGTGTCCGGGGTGTGCCCCCGTCACGGACGGCGCTGCCGCCGGCACCTGGAGGGGGGAAACGGACGCGTGGGGTCTACACGGAGGGGATCTTGCTGTGGGTCTGCCCCGGATGTTGCTCCAAAGTGTTCCTATGGGCTGACCTAACACAACCGGGTGGGGAGGTCCACTGGTCAAAGCCCGTCCGTGCAAAGTCAAAGGGGTAGATCCCGTGGTCAAACGCTACAGGGTTAGGCGGGACGGGGGCACTGGGGGGAGGGGGGTAGCAATGCCATCGGAGCGTCGCACCGGGCCCTCATACATGCGGGATGGTGTGGTGGCATGTCCGAAGAGGCGGGACGCGTCTCCGGGGCGTGGCCCCCCTCACGGACGGCGATGACACGGTAGTAGACGTTCTGCGCTAACGATGCGGCGTCAATATTACTAAATACTCGGAGCGCGATAAAATCATGATTTTTTTTGCACGACGTGGGCACATGTGCTATAGTAACGATGGTATTTTTTCATAATTTTTGGTGATGGAGAAGTATCCGAAAAATTCCCTCTACGCGGATTGCCCTTCGCGCGTCTATGGCTGTGGCCGGCGGCCTCCGGGGGCTAGCATGCCGCCAAATCTTGCGCCGGCGGCCTCTCACAAGTCTGGAAGTGTTGTCGCAGTTGCAAACACCCGGCACGCGTGTCCGGGTGTGCCCCCCTCACGGACGGCGCTGCCGCCGGCACCTGGAGGGGGGAAACGGATGCGTGAGGTCTACACGGAGGGGATCTTGCTGTGGGTCTGCCCCGGATGTTGCTCCAAAGTGTTCCTATGGGCTGACCTAACACAACCGGGTGGGGAGGTCCACTAGTCAAAGCCCGTCCGTGCAAAGTCAAAGGGGTAGATCCCGTGGTCAAATGCTACAGGGTTAGGCGGGATGGGGGCACTGGGGGTTGCAATGCCACCGGAGCGTCGCACCGGGCCCTCATACATGCGGGATGGTGTGGTGGCATGTCCGAAGAGGCGGGACGCGTCTCCGGGGCGTGGCCCCCCTCACGGACGGCGATGACACGGTAGTAGACGTTCTGCGGTAACGATGCGGCGTCAATATTACTAAATACACGGAGCGCGATAAAATCATGATTTTTTTGCACGACGTGGGCACATGTGTTATAGTAACGATGGTATTTTTTCATAATTTTTGGTGATGGAGAAGTATCCGAAAAATTCCCTCTACGCGGATTGCCCTTCGCGCGTCTACGGCTGTGGCCGGCGGCCTCCGGGGGCTAGCATGCCGCCAAATCTTGCGCCGGCGGCCTCTCACAAGTCTGGAAGTGTTGTCGCGGTTGCAAACGCCCGGCACGCGTGTCCGGGGTGTGCCCCCCTCACGGACGGCGCTGCCGCCAGCACCTGGAGGGGGGAAACGGATGCGTGGGGTCTACACGGAGGGGATCTTGCTGTGGGTCTGCCCCGGATGTTGCTCCAAAGTGTTCCTATGGGCTGACCTAACACAACCGGGTGGGGAGGTCCACTGGTCAAAGCCCGTCCGTGCAAAGTAAAAGGGGTAGATCCCGTGGTCAAACGCTACAGGGTTAGGCGGGACGGGGGCACTGGGGGTAGCAATGCCACCGGAGCGTCGCACCGGGCCCTCATACATGCGGGATGGTGTGGTGGCATGTCCGAAGAGGCGGGACGCGTCTCCGGGGCGTGGCCCCCCTCACGGACGGCGATGACACGGTAGTAGACGTTCTGCGGTAACGATGCGGCGTCAATATTACTAAATACTCGGAGCGCGATAAAATCATGATTTTTTTTGCACAACGTGGGCACATGTGCTATAGTAACAATGGTATTTTTTCATAATTTTTGGTGATGGAGAAGTATCCGAAAAATTCCCTCTACGCGGATTGCCCTTCGCGCGTCTACGGCTGTGGCCGGCGGCCTCCGGGGGCTAGCATGCCGCCAAATCTTGCGCCGGCGGCCTCTCACAAGTCTGGAGGTGTTGTCGCGGTTGCAAACGCCCGGCACGCCTGTCCGGGGTGTGCCCCCCTCACGGATGGCGCTGTCGCCGACACCTGGAGGGGGGAAACGGACGCGTGGGGTCTACACGGAGGGGATCTTGCTGTGGGTCTGCCCCGGATGTTGCTCCAAAGTGTTCCTATGGGCTGACCTAACACAACCGGGTGGGGAGGTCCACTGGTCAAAGCCCGTCCGTGCAAAGTCAAAGGGGTAGATCCCGTGGTCAAACGCTACAGGGTTAGGCGGGACGGGGGCACTGGGGGGTAGCAATGCCACCGGAGCGTCGCACCGGGCCCTCATACATGCGAGATGGTGTGGTGGCATGTCCGAAGAGGCGGGACGCGTCTCCGGGGCGTGGCCCCCCTCACGGACGGCGATGACACGGTAGTAGACGTTCTGCGGTAACGATGCGGCGTCAATATTACTAAATACTCGGAGCGCGATAAAATCATGATTTTTTTTTGCACGACGTGGGCACATGTGCTATAGTAACAATGGTATTTTTTCATAATTTTTGGTGATGGAGAAGTATCCGAAAAATTCCCTCTACGCGGATTGCCCTTCGCGCGTCTACGGCAGTGGCCGGCGGCCTCCGGGGGCTAGCATGCCGCCAAATCTTGCGCCGGCGGCCTCTCACAAGTCTGGAGGTGTTGTCGCGGTTGCAAACGACCGGCACGCCTGTCCGAGGTGTGCCCCCCTCACGGATGGCGCTGCCGCCGACACCTGGAGGGGGGAAACGGACGCGTGGGGTCTACACGGAGGGGATCTTGCTGTGGGTCTGCCCCGGATGTTGCTCCAAAGTGTTCCTATGGGCTGACCTAACACAACCGGGTGGGGAGGTCCACTGGTCAAAGCCCGTCCGTGCAAAGTCAAAGGGGTAGATCCCGTGGTCAAACGCTACAGGGTTAGGCGGGACGGGGGCACTGGGGTAGCAATGCCACCGGAGCGTCGCACCGGGCCCTCATACATGCGGGATGGTGTGGTGGCATGTCCGAAGAGGCGGGACGCGTCTCCGGGGCGTGGCCCCCCTCACGGACGGCGATGACACGGTAGTAGACGTTCTGCGGTAACGATGCAGCGTCAATATTACTAAATACTCGGAGCGCGATAAAATCATGATTTTTTTGCACGACGTGGGCACATGTGCTATAGTAACGATGGTATTTTTTCATAATTTTTGGTGATGGAGAAGTATCCGAAAAATTCCCTCTACGCGGATTGCCCTTCGCGCGTCTACGGCTGTGGCCGGCGGCCTCCGGGGGCTAGCATGCCGCCAAATCTTGCGCCGGCGGCCTCTCACAAGTCTGGAAGTGTTGTCGCGGTTGCAAACGCCCGGCATGCGTGTCCGGGGTGTGCCCCCCTCACGGACGGCGCTGCCGCCGGCACCTGGAGGGGGGAAACGGATGCGTGAGGTCTACACGGAGGGGATCTTGCTCTGGGTCTGCCCCGGATGTTGCTCCAAAGTGTTCCTATGGGCTGACCTAACACAACCGGGTGGGGAGGTCCACTGGTCAAAGCCCGTCAGTGCAAAGTCAAAGGGGTAGATCCCGTGGTCAAACGCTACAGGGTTAGGCGGGACGGGGGCACTAGGGGTTGCAATGCCACCGGAGCGTCGCACCGGGCCCTCATACATGCGGGATGGTGTGGTGGCATGTCCGAAGAGGCGGGACGCGTCTCCGGGGCGTGGCCCCCCTCACGGACGGCGATGACACGGTAGTAGACGTTCTGCGGTAACGATGCGGCGTCAATATTACTAAATACACGGAGCGCGATAAAATCATGATTTTTTTTGCACGACGTGGGCACATGTGCTATAGTAACAATGGTATTTTTTCATAATTTTTGGTGATGGAGACGTATCCGAAAAATTCCCTCTACGCGGATTGCCCTTCGCGCGTCTACGGCTGTGGCCGGCGGCCTCCGGGCGCTAGCATGCCGCCAAATCTTGCGCCGGCGGCCTCTCACAAGTCTGGAAGTGTTGTTGCGGTTGCAAACGCCCGGCACGCGTGTCCGGGGTGTGCCCCCCCTCACGGACGGCGCTGCCACCGGCACCTGGAGGGGTGAAACGGATGCGTGAGGTCTACACGGAGGGGATCTTGCTGTGGGTCTGCCCCGGATGTTGCTCCAAAGTGTTCCTATGGGCTGACCTAACACAACCGGGTGGGGAGGTCCACTGGTCAAAGCCCGTCCGTGCAAAGTCAAAGGGGTAGATCCCGTGATCAAACGCTACAGGGTTAGGCGGGACGGGGGCACTGGGGGGGGGGGGGGGTGGGGTAGCAATGCCATCAGGGCGTCGCACCGGGCCCTCATACATGCGGGATGGTGTGGTGGCATGTCCGAAGAGGCGGGACGCGTCTCCAGGGCGTGGCCCCCCTCACGGACGGCGATGACACGGTAGTAGACGTTCTGCGGTAACGATGCGGCGTCAATATTACTAAATACTCGGAGCGCGATAAAATCATGATTTTTTTTGCACGACGTGGGCACATGTGCTATAGTAACAATGGTATTTTTTCATAATTTTTGGTGATGGAGAAGTATCCGAAAAATTCCCTCTACGCGGATTGCCCTTCGCGCGTCTACGGCTGTGGCCGGCGGCCTCCGGGGGCTAGCATACCACCAAATCTTGCGCCGGCGGCCTCTCACAAGTCTGGAAGTGTTGTCGCGTTTGCAAACGCCCGGCACGCGTGTCCGGGGTGTGCCCCCCTCATGGATGGCGCTGCCGCCGGCACCTGGAGGGGGGAAACGGACGCGTGGGGTCTACACGGAGGGGATCTTGCTGTGGGTCTGCCCCGGATGTTGCTCCAAAGTGTTCCTATGGGCTGACCTAACACAACCGGGTGGGGAGGTCCACTGGTCAAAGCCCGTCCGTGCAAAGTCAAAGGGGTAGATCCCGTGGTCAAACGCTACAGGGTTAGGCGGGACGGGGGCACTTGGGGGTAGCAATGCCACCGGAGCGTCGCACCGGGCCCTCATACATGCGGGATGGTGTGGTGGCATGTCCGAAGAGGCGGGACGCGTCTCCGGGGCGTGGCCCCCCTCACGGACGGCGATGACACGGTAGTAGACGTTCTGCGCTAACGATGCGGCGTCAATATTACTAAATACTCGGAGCGCGATAAAATCATGATTTTTTTTGCACGACGTGGGCACATGTGGTATAGTAACGATGGTATTTTTTCATAATTTTTGGTGATGGAGAAGTATCCGAAAAATTCCCTCTACGCGGATTGCCCTTCGCGCGTCTACGGCTGTGGCCGGCGGCCTCCGGGGGCTATCATGCCGCCAAATCTTGCGCCGGCGGCCTCTCACAAGTCTGGAAGTGTTGTCGCGGTTGCAAACGCCCGGCACGCGTGTCCGGGGTGTGCCCCCCTCACGGACGGCACTGCCGCCGGCACCTGGAGGGGGGAAACGGATGCGTGAGGTCTACACGGAGGGGATCTTGCTGTGGGTCTGCCCCGGATGTTGCTCCAAAGTGTTCCTATGGGCTGACCTAACACAACCGGGTGGGGAGGTCCACTGGTCAAAGCCCGTCCGTGCAAAGTCAAAGGGGTAGATCCCGTGATCAAACGCTACAGGGTTAGGCGGGACGGGGGCACTGGGGGGGGGGTAGCAATGCCATCGGAGCGTCGCACCGGGCCCTCATACATGCGGGATGGTGTGGTGGCATGTCCGAAGAGGCGGGACGCGTCTCCGGGGCGTGGCCCCCCTCACGGACGGCGATGACACGGTAGTAGACGTTCTGCGGTAACGATGCGGCGTCAATATAACTAAATACTCGGAGCGCGATAAAATCATGATTTTTTTTTGCACGACGTGGGCACATGTGCTATAGTAACGATGGTATTTTTTCATAATTTTTGGTGATGGAGAAGTATCCGAAAAATTCCCTCTACGCGGATTGCCCTTCGCGCGTCTACGGCTGTGGCCGCCGGCCTCTCACAAGTCTGGAAGTGTTGTTGCGGTTGCAAACGCCCGGCACGCGTGTCCGGGGTGTGCCCCCCCTCACGGACGGCGCTGCCGCCGGCACCTGGAGGGGGAAAACGGACGCGTGGGGTCTACACGGAGGGGATCTTGCTGTGGGTCTGGCCCGGATGTTGCTCCAAAGTGTTCCTATGGGCTGACCTAACACAACCGGGTGGGGAGGTCCATTGGTCAAATCCCGTCCGTGCAAAGTCAAAGGGGTAGATCCCGTGGTCAAACACTACAGGGTTAGGCGGGACGGGGGCACTGGGGGGTAGCAATGCCACCGGAGCGTCGCACCGGGCCCTCATACATGCGGGATGGTGTGGTGGCATGTCCAAAGAGGCGGGACGCGTCTCCGGGGCGTGGCCCCCCTCACGGACGGCGATGACACGGTAGTAGATGTTCTGCGGTAACGATGCGGCGTCAATATCACTAAATACTCGAAATGCGATAAAATTATTATTTTTTTTGCACGATGTGGGCACATGTGCTATAGTAACGATGGTATTTTTTCATAATTTTTGGTGATGGAGAAGTATCCGAAAAATTCCCTCTACGCGGATTGCCCTTCGCGCGTCTACGGCTATGGCCGGCGGCCTCCGAGGAATAGCATGCCGCCAAATCTTGCGCCGGCGGCCTCTCACAAGTCTGGAAGTGTTGTCGCGGTTGCAAACTCCCGGCACGCGTGTCCGGGGTGTGCCCCCCCTCACGGACGGCGCTACTGCCGGCACCTGGAGGGGGGAAACAGACGCGTGGGGTCTACACGGAGGGGATCTTGCTGTGGGTCTGCCCCGGATGTTGCTCCAAAGTGTTCCTATGGGCTGACCTAACACAACCGGGTGGGGAGGTCCACTGGTCAAAGCCCGTCCGTGCAAAGTCAAAGGGGTAGATCCCGTGGTCAAACGCTACAGGGTTAGGCGGGACGGGGGCACTGGGGGGGTAGCAATGCCACCAGAGCGTCGCACCGGGCCCTCATACATGCGGGATGGTGTGGTGGCATGTCCGAAGTGGCGGGACGCGTCTCCGGGGCGTGGCCCCCCTCACGGACGGCGATGACACGGTAGTAGACGTTCTGCGGTAACGATGCGGCGTCAATATTACTAAATACTCGGAGCGCGATAAAATCATGATTTTTTTGCACGGCGTGGGCACATGTGCTATAGTAACGATGGTATTTTTTCATAAATTTTGGTGATGGAGAAGTATCCGAAAAATTCCCTCTACGCGGATTGCGCTTCACGCGTCTACGGCTGTGGCCGGCGGCCTCCGGGGGCTAGCATGCCGCCAAATCTTGCGCCGGCGGCCTCTCACAAGTCTGGAAGTGTTGTTGCGGTTGCAAACGCCCTGCACGCATGTCCGGGGTGTGCCCCCCCCTCACGGACGGCGGCGCCGCCGGCACCTGGAGGGGGAAAACGGACGCGTGGGGTCTACACGGAGGGGATCTTGCTGTGGGTCTGGCCCGGATGTTGCTCCAAAGTGTTCCTATGGGCTGACCTAACACAACCGGGTGGGGAGGTCCATTGGTCAAAGCCCGTCCGTGCAAAGTCAAAGGGGTAGATCCCGTGGTCAAACGCTACAGGGTTAGGCGGGACGGGGGCACTAGGGGGTAGCAATGCCACCGGAGCGTCGCACCGGGCCCTCATACATGCGGGGTGGTGTGGTGGCATGTCCGAAGAGGCGGGACACGTCTCCGGGGCGTGGGCTACGAAAATCAGGTGAAAAGGTCCACCGGTCAGACCCAGTCCGAGACAAGTCAAAGAGCTAGATCCGGCGGTCGTCTATGTCAGGGTTAGACGGGACGGGGTACCGGAGGGGGTTGCAATGCCGCCACGTGTTGCGTAGGGCCCTACTACGCTTGTGGAAGCATGGTGGCACGCTCAGGCACCCGACACGCGACTTCAGGGTGTGCCCCCCTCACGGGCGTCGCTGCCGCCATGTCTCGGAGGTGGAAAACGACATCCATCATGGAAAGTGGACTATCGCGGTGAAACCTTCAGACTATTTTTGGGCGAGGTGAGACTATTTTTTACATTGTGCTGAGAGTCACACATATGTCGTAATAAAAAATAAAAAATGCAAAGTATCTATGCCGACGGCTTAGCCGTCGGCATAGCAGCGCACACGACCACGGATCGATGACGTGGAAAAGGGCCAGGCCTATGCCGACGGCCAAGCCATCGGCATAGGTTGACCTTATCCGCTGCGGTTTGCCCCCGACCACCCATTCCCCATCTCCCCCGCACTGTCTCCCCCCCCCCCCCCGCCCGACCCCAATCCCCACCCGCGCCGCCGCCCCCATCCCATCCCCCACCGCCGCCACGCCGCCCCCCACTGCCCGCGCCGCCCCATCCCCTCCCCCACCACCGCCGCACCGGCCCCACTGCCCGCGCCGCCCCCATCCCCTCCCCCACCGCCGCCGCACCGCCCCCAGTGCCCGCGCCGCCCCAAGACCGCCGTCGACGCCGCTGGGCCGGCCCATCCCCGGCTGCGGCCGCCTCGTCCCCGACTACGCCGGCGGTCCGACACCCCCTTCCCGGCCCTCCTCTGCTGCTGGTGAGCACCGGGGAGCCCCCAGCCGCCCACGCTCCGCCACCACCTCCGCCACCACGTCCCCTGCCCCCTTGGTGAGCTCCCCCGTCATCCTGCCGCTCCCCCCGTTGCTGCCGTTGCTCCCCTGCCGCTGCTGTGCTGCTAGATGAATGGATGGATAGATAGTTAGATAAATAGATGGATTCATGGATGTATGGATAAGTTTTTCTTAGATGGATTCATGGATGTTGTTAGAATCATAGATGGTGGATGGATGGAATGTCGGTGAATTTTTTAGAAACTTTGTTTGACATATATTTAATGTTAGGTCATGTTGACGAATGTATGTTGGTAAAGTTAATGATAGATGAATGGATGGATGGATGTTGGACAAAATTTGACACTTGACTGAGATGTGATGATCTTGTTATTTTCTTGATACTCATAATGATCTTGATAAAATAATTGAAGACAAAATTTTGAGACTTACTAAGATGTGATGATCTTGCTAAAAAATGATACTCGTGATGATCTTGAGTGACCGTTGTGGAATTTGCAGGCGTTGTGGTGTCGCATTTCATCAGAGTGACCGTTGTCTGACGCGTTGGTCCCCCTGAGCATCCCTCTGCTATTCGACTACTTCCTCTACAGCCGAGGGTGAGCTACAAGTCCATCTCCTCCATTTTTTCATATCACTAGATTTCATTCTCAAGTCAACTGACGTAACCTAGGCGTCTCCCGTCCAAAAGGGTTGCATGGATAAATATGCATTCAATTGCATATTTATCACCGTAGCTCTTTCCATGGACAGCCCAAGGATGTGTAGATTGGGTATGTTCTCCATGTTCTACCCCGTTCCGAGACAGGATTTCGGCGGCGCCTCCCCATTGTTCTCCGGAGCACATTCTCTCGGCTATTTGCCGAGACGTGTATCTGAGAACAGCGGGGAGGTGCTGCCGAAATTTTGTCTCGGAACGGGGTAGAATGGAGAACGTACTCAATCTACACATCCTCGGGTGGGATTAGGACCCATCTTTACCTATTAGAGATGTAGGTGGATTAAACGCGGTAGAAACTAAAATTTTGATGTGATTAATTTAAGTGAATCCTTAATTATGTTGTGTGGGTTGCAAAAAAGCAGAGGATGGCAGATAATCAGTGGATGTACAGTGGTTTTATCCGTCGGAATCGAGTAACATCAGAGTGGATCGCGAAAACCGATGTGTATTTGAAGGAGATATTCCGTCGTCCAATGAGAATTATCCCACCATGCCCCTGTGTGAGATGTGCCAGACGTCACCGTAGAAATCAGACGGACATGAGTGAGCACCTTCGCACGCACGGATATATGCCAAACTTTGACATGCCGCCGATAAACATAGCCGAGCAGGACCGTGGTAGAGAGGAGGTGATGCGACAACGCATCGATGGATATGAGGACGACGGGGTCAGGGACATGCTAGATGATGTCATTGTTGCAGAAACGGCAAATGCGACACCTTCAGAGAATGAACCGGAGGAGCCGGAGGCAACCGCAAAGGCCTTCTTGGAGGTCTTGGCCTCGTCGAAGAAACCTCTTTATGCGGGTGCGAAATTATCTCAGCTGGATGCCATCTCACAACTGATTGCAGTGAAGGCCGAGTACGGCTGTAGCCAGAAATGCTTCGAAGCATTCCTGGGAGTATGGGCTAACAACCTCCCTGAGGGTCATGAACTGCCAAAAAGCATGTACGATACAAAGAAAATCATGAAGGCACTCTCTATGGATTATGAGAAAATAGATGTTTGCCCGAAGAATTGCCTTTTGTTTAGGCACGAGTATGCGGATGACAAGTACTGTAGGAAGTGCGGTTCGTCTCGGTACATTGAGGTGGTCGGTGAGGATGGTGAGAAAAAGCAGGTAACCATCCCCGTTAAGGTTCTTCCGTATCTTGATTTTATAAAAAGACTGCAGCGCCTTTTCATCATGAAGGAGTCTGCCAAAATGATGAAGTGGCACAAGGAAGGTATAAGGTACAATCCAAAAAAATCATACATCCATCGGGAGGGGAAGCATGGAAGTCATTCGATGAAGAATACCCCGAGGAAGCAGCCGAGGCTGGGAATGTAAGAATAGCCATATCGGGTGATGGGTTGAATCCATATGGTATGTCGTCCAATCCATACAGCTGCTGGCCTGTGTTTGTAATTCCGCTCAATCTTCCTCCCGGTGCCCTAATGCAACGGAAGACCATGTTCTTGTCGCTCATCATTCCGGGGCCTGACTACCCAGGGAAGCAATTGGGTGTGTTTATGCAGCCGCTTGTGGATGCTTTGCACCATTCTTGGTACTTTCCGAGGTTGACATACGACCGGGATCTGCAGAGAAATTTCTTGATGAAAGTTTGGTTGCACTATTGCATGCATGACTTTCCCGGCTATGCTCTATTCTGCGGATGGTGTACAAGTGGTAAGATGCCATGCCCAGTCTGCATGCAGGCTCTGCGAATGATTTGGCTGAGTAAGGGTGGCAAGTATGTTGCCTTTGACCTGCATCGACAGTTCCTCCCTCCAGACCATCCAGACAGGGAAGACAAGAAGAACTTCACGAAAGGCCGGGTTGTTCATGAAGTAACCGAGATTCCAACATTTTCGGGGGCAGATGTTCTTGCTCAGTTAAAAGCTCTCAAGCCTAAAGTCAAAGGCAAAGGCAAAGGCAAAGCCAAAGGCTTCGAGGGATATGGTGAAACGCACAACTGGACGCACATTACCCCCTTCTCGCAGCTTCCCTATTTCAAGGACCTCAAACTTCCTTACAATATTGATGTGATGCACACCGAAAAGAATGTGGCAGAGTCCCTTTTCCACACGATCCTCAACATTCCTAATAAGACGAAGGATAACGTAAAAGCTAGAGCCGATCAACAGAGAATTTGTGATAGACCACGTCTGAACATGAAGCCTCCCACAGGTGGTCGAAAAAACTGGTTCAAGCCAGATGCTGACTTTGTCCTTAAACCGCCAGAAAAAAAAGAATTGCTTATCTGGCTGAAACAAATTTTGAAGTTCACCGATGGTTATGCATCGAATATAAGTAAGGGAGTCAATCTTTCAACGGGCAAAGTGACCGGCCTGAAGAGTCATGACTACCATGTGTGGATTGAGCGGATAATGCCGGTGATGGTTCGAGGCTATGTCCCCGAGCATGTCTGGCGAGTGCTTGCCGAGCTTAGCCATTTCTTCCGCACGCTCTGTGCTAAAGAAGTAAGTAAAGAGGTGATTGAAAAATTGCATAAGAAGGCACCGGAGTTGATAGTCAAGATAGAGAAGATCTTTCCGCCAGGCTTCTTTACTCCGATGACACATCTCATTCTGCACCTCGCGAACGAGGTATTGTTGGGGGGCCCTGTGCAAAATCGCTGGCAGTACGGCCCTGAGAGGCAGAACAAGCATCTCCGACAGAAATGTGGAAACAAAGCTAAGATTGAAGCTTCCATAGCTGAGGCAGTTATCCTAGAGGTGTCAGACCTCAGGACATCATACTATCCAGACCACGTTCCCCATCTGCATAACAAGGTGCCTCGATACAATATAGAAGAGCCCAAGTATCAACCCAGACTCGATCTATTCAACGCGCAAGGTGGGAGGGCTGGGGCCTCGAAATCTTATAACATGCCACGACAAGAGTGGGAGGACCTCATGTTCTATATCTTGCACAACATCAGGGAAGTTGAGGAAGTGTGGATGAGGTAATACCACTACACCATTCCTTTATGTCTTCCACATCATCATGTTTCATGTTCACTTAGTCCCGGTCTAACACCGCTTATCTTTTTTAGTGATTTCGTTCAAGAGGAATGGACGGGAGTGAATCCTCCTACTGAGGCGGAGGCACTTACTCTTCTCCGTCATGGAAACCCTGGACGTAAAATTTTTGTTGCTTGGTTCATGGACAAAGTAATTTTCCACACTCCCCTATTAAATACCTACTTCAACATTTATTAGTTAACCGAACTAATGCACGCAACAATTTCCATTATACTTGTAGGGAAAAGATCCGAACATATCTATGGATGATGAATTGAGATGGGTTTCCATGGGTTTTGACCCTGCCGTCATGACATGTAAAAAGTATGATGTGAATGGGTATCGCTTCCATACAGAGGAGCACCAAAACAGCCGCCCCGATCCCAAAACTATAAATACTGGAGTGTACACCCCCGGTCAAAATTCAGTAGACTACTACGGAAGGGTACAAAATATATACGAGGTTAAATTCCGCCAGGGGCGTGAGACCCTAAGTCTGCCTGTGTTCAAATGCCAATGGTTCGATCCGCGGGAGTGGGTAAAACATACGCCTTCCATTGGTTTGGTCGAAGTTAAACCATCAACCGTCTATGCCGGAGCCGATCTCTTCATTGCGGCTACCCAAGCTACACAAGTATATTATCTGCCTTACCCATGCGAGAAAGTGTATCTAAAGGGTTGGGAAGTTGTGTTCAAGGTGTCGCCACATGGTAAGCCACCAGACCCGAATGAAGACGATTACGACAACATTAACCCCATGACATACGAGGGAGTGTTCTATCAAGAGCAACCTAATGGTGATGATGATGATGTGGTTAGAAACGATGACGCTAGACCATTGGGTGATGATGATGTGGACCCAAACGTCGACGATGCACGGAATGATGGTGAGACCATTGTCAATGAAAATGACATACTTATGCTAGAAAAGTTAAACGAAGACGTTGACGATGAGGAAGAGCCTCCACCTCCGTCGGACAACGAAGATGATATGATTGATAGTGATGATGAGACGGACCGAGAAAGAGGTTACAACAGTGATGATTCATATGGGTTCTAGCAGATGTACGTTTCAAGTATTTTTTCTATAGTTTAGGAATATGCCTTTTTATGCATTTTTATTAATGTGTTTATTATCATGCCTTTTCCTTCATTTCATTAATTTACTAATTGCTTTTTCTCTTTTCAATGCAGGTTCGTGGAACATGGGCAAGGGGAAGGCCGACGGCGTGGGTTTCCTACGCAAGGTCGTCGGCCTGCCTAGTCGGAGTGGTCGAGCACGTAATCCTCCCCCTCGGCTACTTGACGATGACTCCTCATAGGGAGGTCGAGGGAGAGGTGCCCCTAGAGGAGGAGGGGGCGGGGGAGAGCCTCTAGAGGACGAGGTGCTGGGGGGAGAGCCACTACAGGGGGTCGCGGCCAGAAACAGCGCACCCTCACCGACTTAGGGGTGTTGTCTTCGAGGCCCTCCTCTAGTGAGGTACACTCTAGGGAGGAGGAGGAGGAGGAGGAGGTGGAGGAGGAGGCAGGCGAGGAGGAGGAGGAGGAGGAGGAGGTTGGGGCAGAGATTGGGGAGGGGGAGGCAGGCGAGGAGGAGGGTGGTGGCGGGGATGATGGTGGTGATGGGAAGGGGGTTGACACGAAGGGGTGGCTGCGTGGCAACGCAAAGCTACCAAAGCAGGTTCCTGCTACTGAGGAGCAGAAGTGGCTCATTGAGCCCACGGGAAAAGAGTAAGTGGTTCATTATATTGCTTGTCACATGCTTATTCCGGTTGTTATTTATTTTTCTTGTCACATGCTAATAGTTCATTCTTTTGCAGCAACTGGATATATTCTAATGGGGTCCGTATTCCCAACGGCCTCATCACCGTCTTGCTAAAGTTATATTGGCCGGGGTTGTACTATCCTGATCCAGTCAGGCAGCCGGACCGTCGGGTTTTGGCCACGAGCTGGGACCACTGGGAAGCGGCCCGCCACGCGGACCATGAGACCCATGCCAAGGCCGTGATCACTACTTTCTGGGTGAGTTCTTTTCAGAAGCACAAGTCCATTCCAGTTTCATGAATGATTTAACTCATGGCTTCTCCCATTCTTGTTTCATGCATGATTGTAGAAATTCTATCGAGTTCTTCCGGAGCACAGGGCTAGAGCGGACCAGATCGTGCTGCGCCAATGCAAGAAGAAGGCCCGCCAGATGCAGTACGAGGTGCGCTATGTGGCCATCTCCACATACTACCACGACGCACTTGGTGTGAAGATGACCAAGGAAGAAGCGCGGAGGATGGGCATTACCTTGGAGAGGCCCGAGTTCTTGGCGGTAAGTATAAAAGATTTTCATTATGCTTTCATTACCTTGTGGTACATTATGCTTTATGCTTTATGCTTCCATAACACCAATTTGGACACACCTACATGCCATTATGCTTTTATTATGTAGGTGTGTCCAAATTGGTGTTATGGAAAAGACGAGTCTTGGGCGGCATTGGTGGATCTTTGGTGTGATGAGGCTAGAGCCTGGGCGGCTATGAGAACCCAAAATAAGGCTAACCGAGGGACGGAGGGAGTATATGCTCAGGGAAACCGAAACCACTATCTCCACAAGGCAGTTAATGTATGACTAACCCCATTAAACATTCTTCTTCTTCTATTTACCATCCCTTTCTTATGTATGACTAACCTCTGTTTGGTGGTGCAGGAGGAGAAACTGAAGCGGCCACTCTCACAAATGCAGGCGTGGGAGATCGCCCATACGCGGAAGGACCCCAAGCCTGGCGAGCCCAAGTACTACGGCAAGAAGACCGCAGGGAGGAAGAAGGCCTACTCCGAAGCGTATCTGGAGTTACATCCTGACACACCTGACCCCATTGCGGCGCCTCTGGACGACATGGCGGTGGTGAGGATGGGGCCCAAGGAGCACGGTCGGGAGGCGGTTCTCGATGCTGTGATCACTCCTAGTATCTCCTACACACAGCTTCGTCGGATCGACCCGAGCCTGAGCCAGCGCACGAGCCAGCCAGTGACGAGTGCACAGTCCCTCTTTCAGGAGCAACAATCTGTAAGTATTTTCCCTCTTATCTTCATTTCTCACTTCATTTTCCGCATTTAGTAGTTTTATGAGTTCCGTCATGTCATACCGTAGGCCTACATGGAGTACACACGCCAGGAGACCATGGCGTGGCATCAGAGGCTTTATGAACACCAAGTGCAGAGGGATAGCCAGATGCAGCAGCGTTTTCCATGGACAGCCCAAGGATGTGTAGATTGGGTATGTTCTCCATGTTCTACCCCGTTCCGAGACAGGATTTCGGCGGCGCCTCCCCATTGTTCTCCGGAGCACATTCTCTCGGCTATTTGCCGAGACGTGTATCTGAGAACAGCGGGGAGGTGCTGCCGAAATTTTGTCTCGGAACGGGGTAGAATGGAGAACGTACTCAATCTACACATCCTCGGGTGGGATTAGGACCCATCTTTACCTATTAGAGATGTAGGTGGATTAAACGCGGTAGAAACTAAAATTTTGATGTGATTAATTTAAGTGAATCCTTAATTATGTTGTGTGGGTTGCAAAAAAGCAGAGGATGGCAGATAATCAGTGGATGTACAGTGGTTTTATCCGTCGGAATCGAGTAACATCAGAGTGGATCGCGAAAACCGATGTGTATTTGAAGGAGATATTCCGTCGTCCAATGAGAATTATCCCACCATGCCCCTGTGTGAGATGTGCCAGACGTCACCGTAGAAATCAGACGGACATGAGTGAGCACCTTCGCACGCACGGATATATGCCAAACTTTGACATGCCGCCGATAAACATAGCCGAGCAGGACCGTGGTAGAGAGGAGGTGATGCGACAACGCATCGATGGATATGAGGACGACGGGGTCAGGGACATGCTAGATGATGTCATTGTTGCAGAAACGGCAAATGCGACACCTTCAGAGAATGAACCGGAGGAGCCGGAGGCAACCGCAAAGGCCTTCTTGGAGGTCTTGGCCTCGTCGAAGAAACCTCTTTATGCGGGTGCGAAATTATCTCAGCTGGATGCCATCTCACAACTGATTGCAGTGAAGGCCGAGTACGGCTGTAGCCAGAAATGCTTCGAAGCATTCCTGGGAGTATGGGCTAACAACCTCCCTGAGGGTCATGAACTGCCAAAAAGCATGTACGATACAAAGAAAATCATGAAGGCACTCTCTATGGATTATGAGAAAATAGATGTTTGCCCGAAGAATTGCCTTTTGTTTAGGCACGAGTATGCGGATGACAAGTACTGTAGGAAGTGCGGTTCGTCTCGGTACATTGAGGTGGTCGGTGAGGATGGTGAGAAAAAGCAGGTAACCATCCCCGTTAAGGTTCTTCCGTATCTTGATTTTATAAAAAGACTGCAGCGCCTTTTCATCATGAAGGAGTCTGCCAAAATGATGAAGTGGCACAAGGAAGGTATAAGGTACAATCCAAAAAAATCATACATCCATCGGGAGGGGAAGCATGGAAGTCATTCGATGAAGAATACCCCGAGGAAGCAGCCGAGGCTGGGAATGTAAGAATAGCCATATCGGGTGATGGGTTGAATCCATATGGTATGTCGTCCAATCCATACAGCTGCTGGCCTGTGTTTGTAATTCCGCTCAATCTTCCTCCCGGTGCCCTAATGCAACGGAAGACCATGTTCTTGTCGCTCATCATTCCGGGGCCTGACTACCCAGGGAAGCAATTGGGTGTGTTTATGCAGCCGCTTGTGGATGCTTTGCACCATTCTTGGTACTTTCCGAGGTTGACATACGACCGGGATCTGCAGAGAAATTTCTTGATGAAAGTTTGGTTGCACTATTGCATGCATGACTTTCCCGGCTATGCTCTATTCTGCGGATGGTGTACAAGTGGTAAGATGCCATGCCCAGTCTGCATGCAGGCTCTGCGAATGATTTGGCTGAGTAAGGGTGGCAAGTATGTTGCCTTTGACCTGCATCGACAGTTCCTCCCTCCAGACCATCCAGACAGGGAAGACAAGAAGAACTTCACGAAAGGCCGGGTTGTTCATGAAGTAACCGAGATTCCAACATTTTCGGGGGCAGATGTTCTTGCTCAGTTAAAAGCTCTCAAGCCTAAAGTCAAAGGCAAAGGCAAAGGCAAAGCCAAAGGCTTCGAGGGATATGGTGAAACGCACAACTGGACGCACATTACCCCCTTCTCGCAGCTTCCCTATTTCAAGGACCTCAAACTTCCTTACAATATTGATGTGATGCACACCGAAAAGAATGTGGCAGAGTCCCTTTTCCACACGATCCTCAACATTCCTAATAAGACGAAGGATAACGTAAAAGCTAGAGCCGATCAACAGAGAATTTGTGATAGACCACGTCTGAACATGAAGCCTCCCACAGGTGGTCGAAAAAACTGGTTCAAGCCAGATGCTGACTTTGTCCTTAAACCGCCAGAAAAAAAAGAATTGCTTATCTGGCTGAAACAAATTTTGAAGTTCACCGATGGTTATGCATCGAATATAAGTAAGGGAGTCAATCTTTCAACGGGCAAAGTGACCGGCCTGAAGAGTCATGACTACCATGTGTGGATTGAGCGGATAATGCCGGTGATGGTTCGAGGCTATGTCCCCGAGCATGTCTGGCGAGTGCTTGCCGAGCTTAGCCATTTCTTCCGCACGCTCTGTGCTAAAGAAGTAAGTAAAGAGGTGATTGAAAAATTGCATAAGAAGGCACCGGAGTTGATAGTCAAGATAGAGAAGATCTTTCCGCCAGGCTTCTTTACTCCGATGACACATCTCATTCTGCACCTCGCGAACGAGGTATTGTTGGGGGGCCCTGTGCAAAATCGCTGGCAGTACGGCCCTGAGAGGCAGAACAAGCATCTCCGACAGAAATGTGGAAACAAAGCTAAGATTGAAGCTTCCATAGCTGAGGCAGTTATCCTAGAGGTGTCAGACCTCAGGACATCATACTATCCAGACCACGTTCCCCATCTGCATAACAAGGTGCCTCGATACAATATAGAAGAGCCCAAGTATCAACCCAGACTCGATCTATTCAACGCGCAAGGTGGGAGGGCTGGGGCCTCGAAATCTTATAACATGCCACGACAAGAGTGGGAGGACCTCATGTTCTATATCTTGCACAACATCAGGGAAGTTGAGGAAGTGTGGATGAGGTAATACCACTACACCATTCCTTTATGTCTTCCACATCATCATGTTTCATGTTCACTTAGTCCCGGTCTAACACCGCTTATCTTTTTTAGTGATTTCGTTCAAGAGGAATGGACGGGAGTGAATCCTCCTACTGAGGCGGAGGCACTTACTCTTCTCCGTCATGGAAACCCTGGACGTAAAATTTTTGTTGCTTGGTTCATGGACAAAGTAATTTTCCACACTCCCCTATTAAATACCTACTTCAACATTTATTAGTTAACCGAACTAATGCACGCAACAATTTCCATTATACTTGTAGGGAAAAGATCCGAACATATCTATGGATGATGAATTGAGATGGGTTTCCATGGGTTTTGACCCTGCCGTCATGACATGTAAAAAGTATGATGTGAATGGGTATCGCTTCCATACAGAGGAGCACCAAAACAGCCGCCCCGATCCCAAAACTATAAATACTGGAGTGTACACCCCCGGTCAAAATTCAGTAGACTACTACGGAAGGGTACAAAATATATACGAGGTTAAATTCCGCCAGGGGCGTGAGACCCTAAGTCTGCCTGTGTTCAAATGCCAATGGTTCGATCCGCGGGAGTGGGTAAAACATACGCCTTCCATTGGTTTGGTCGAAGTTAAACCATCAACCGTCTATGCCGGAGCCGATCTCTTCATTGCGGCTACCCAAGCTACACAAGTATATTATCTGCCTTACCCATGCGAGAAAGTGTATCTAAAGGGTTGGGAAGTTGTGTTCAAGGTGTCGCCACATGGTAAGCCACCAGACCCGAATGAAGACGATTACGACAACATTAACCCCATGACATACGAGGGAGTGTTCTATCAAGAGCAACCTAATGGTGATGATGATGATGTGGTTAGAAACGATGACGCTAGACCATTGGGTGATGATGATGTGGACCCAAACGTCGACGATGCACGGAATGATGGTGAGACCATTGTCAATGAAAATGACATACTTATGCTAGAAAAGTTAAACGAAGACGTTGACGATGAGGAAGAGCCTCCACCTCCGTCGGACAACGAAGATGATATGATTGATAGTGATGATGAGACGGACCGAGAAAGAGGTTACAACAGTGATGATTCATATGGGTTCTAGCAGATGTACGTTTCAAGTATTTTTTCTATAGTTTAGGAATATGCCTTTTTATGCATTTTTATTAATGTGTTTATTATCATGCCTTTTCCTTCATTTCATTAATTTACTAATTGCTTTTTCTCTTTTCAATGCAGGTTCGTGGAACATGGGCAAGGGGAAGGCCGACGGCGTGGGTTTCCTACGCAAGGTCGTCGGCCTGCCTAGTCGGAGTGGTCGAGCACGTAATCCTCCCCCTCGGCTACTTGACGATGACTCCTCATAGGGAGGTCGAGGGAGAGGTGCCCCTAGAGGAGGAGGGGGCGGGGGAGAGCCTCTAGAGGACGAGGTGCTGGGGGGAGAGCCACTACAGGGGGTCGCGGCCAGAAACAGCGCACCCTCACCGACTTAGGGGTGTTGTCTTCGAGGCCCTCCTCTAGTGAGGTACACTCTAGGGAGGAGGAGGAGGAGGAGGAGGTGGAGGAGGAGGCAGGCGAGGAGGAGGAGGAGGAGGAGGAGGTTGGGGCAGAGATTGGGGAGGGGGAGGCAGGCGAGGAGGAGGGTGGTGGCGGGGATGATGGTGGTGATGGGAAGGGGGTTGACACGAAGGGGTGGCTGCGTGGCAACGCAAAGCTACCAAAGCAGGTTCCTGCTACTGAGGAGCAGAAGTGGCTCATTGAGCCCACGGGAAAAGAGTAAGTGGTTCATTATATTGCTTGTCACATGCTTATTCCGGTTGTTATTTATTTTTCTTGTCACATGCTAATAGTTCATTCTTTTGCAGCAACTGGATATATTCTAATGGGGTCCGTATTCCCAACGGCCTCATCACCGTCTTGCTAAAGTTATATTGGCCGGGGTTGTACTATCCTGATCCAGTCAGGCAGCCGGACCGTCGGGTTTTGGCCACGAGCTGGGACCACTGGGAAGCGGCCCGCCACGCGGACCATGAGACCCATGCCAAGGCCGTGATCACTACTTTCTGGGTGAGTTCTTTTCAGAAGCACAAGTCCATTCCAGTTTCATGAATGATTTAACTCATGGCTTCTCCCATTCTTGTTTCATGCATGATTGTAGAAATTCTATCGAGTTCTTCCGGAGCACAGGGCTAGAGCGGACCAGATCGTGCTGCGCCAATGCAAGAAGAAGGCCCGCCAGATGCAGTACGAGGTGCGCTATGTGGCCATCTCCACATACTACCACGACGCACTTGGTGTGAAGATGACCAAGGAAGAAGCGCGGAGGATGGGCATTACCTTGGAGAGGCCCGAGTTCTTGGCGGTAAGTATAAAAGATTTTCATTATGCTTTCATTACCTTGTGGTACATTATGCTTTATGCTTTATGCTTCCATAACACCAATTTGGACACACCTACATGCCATTATGCTTTTATTATGTAGGTGTGTCCAAATTGGTGTTATGGAAAAGACGAGTCTTGGGCGGCATTGGTGGATCTTTGGTGTGATGAGGCTAGAGCCTGGGCGGCTATGAGAACCCAAAATAAGGCTAACCGAGGGACGGAGGGAGTATATGCTCAGGGAAACCGAAACCACTATCTCCACAAGGCAGTTAATGTATGACTAACCCCATTAAACATTCTTCTTCTTCTATTTACCATCCCTTTCTTATGTATGACTAACCTCTGTTTGGTGGTGCAGGAGGAGAAACTGAAGCGGCCACTCTCACAAATGCAGGCGTGGGAGATCGCCCATACGCGGAAGGACCCCAAGCCTGGCGAGCCCAAGTACTACGGCAAGAAGACCGCAGGGAGGAAGAAGGCCTACTCCGAAGCGTATCTGGAGTTACATCCTGACACACCTGACCCCATTGCGGCGCCTCTGGACGACATGGCGGTGGTGAGGATGGGGCCCAAGGAGCACGGTCGGGAGGCGGTTCTCGATGCTGTGATCACTCCTAGTATCTCCTACACACAGCTTCGTCGGATCGACCCGAGCCTGAGCCAGCGCACGAGCCAGCCAGTGACGAGTGCACAGTCCCTCTTTCAGGAGCAACAATCTGTAAGTATTTTCCCTCTTATCTTCATTTCTCACTTCATTTTCCGCATTTAGTAGTTTTATGAGTTCCGTCATGTCATACCGTAGGCCTACATGGAGTACACACGCCAGGAGACCATGGCGTGGCATCAGAGGCTTTATGAACACCAAGTGCAGAGGGATAGCCAGATGCAGCAGGCTTTTCAGGATATGGCGGCCGGCAGGTGTCCTCAGTTCCCTACAGCACAATGCCCTCCAGCACAACCAGTGCTAATGAGCTTTGAGGAGTTTGTGGCACAAAATGCTGGCCCCTCGCCGGTTAGTTCATCCCCAATCTATTCACCCAAAGCATGTTATGCCTTTCAACACAGTCATAGATCTCGTGCATATGTCTTTTCAACATGCAGGGAACAGGTGGATCTACCGTTGGCGGTGGTCTTCGCAGCACTCCGGAGACACGGAGCCCGACCACTCCGATCCACGGAGGCGGAGGAGGAGGTGGAGGCGGAGGCGGTCTTGGCGGTAGCGCTGCCGGTAGCAGTGATGACCTGGGCTTTGGCCGTCTTGGCGGTGACGACCTCCGCGGTGCTTGATGATCCTTGTGTGGTGATGATGCTTGAGATGACTTGTGTGTGGTGATGATCATTTAGATGACTTGTGTGCTTCTCTATATGCTTATGCTTATGTTGGTTGTGATGATGTTCATTTAGAGACTTGTGTGTGATGATGCTTATGCATATATTGTTGTGATGGTGCCGGATGATATCCCGTTGTGTTTTATATGTCTATCCCATCATATATATATCTGCTGATATGTGCTGCTATTTGAATTGAATTGATTTGAAAACAAACAAAAAAGAAGAAAAAAAAGCAAAAGCGACGGCATAGGGCTAGCGTGAGCTCCCAATAGCTGACACGTGGGCGCCTATGCCGACGGCCTAGCCGTCGGCTTAGTTCAAAAACTGTGCCGACGGCTAGGCCGTCGGCATAGGCGCCCACGTGTCAGCTACTGGGAGCTCTGTATGAAGGACTATGCCGACGGCCTGGCCGTCGGCTTAGTTTCAAATTATGCTGACGGCCAGGCCGTCGGCATAGCCCTGGGCCTAGAGCAGCGGCTGGTCGCCACGTGGCACACCTATGCCGACGGTCGGGGCGTCGGCATAGTGGTGCCACGTGGCGACCGTTCGTTGGGCAGACTTGACGGCGGCCGCCGTTAGGCGTGGTAGTTGCCGACGGCCCTGGCCGTCGGCATAGATGTACGGCCCCCGTCGGCGTCCATATATGCCGACGGCCTTTCTATGCCGACGGTGTCCCTGGCTGTGCCGACGCATATGTTGCCGACGGCCCTATGCCGACGGGGGCCGTTGGCATAGGCCTATCCCGACGGGACTCAGGCCTATGCCGACGGCCCTGGCCGTCGGCATAGGAGGCGATTCCGGTAGTGAATAAAACTGTCGTGGACTGGGGATACCACTGTCCTGCTAACCATATGCTTTTTTACATGTTATTGGATTAATGAATGCAAAGTTCGGACCATGATCTCTGAATGAGGAGTAAAGCCGAGGATCCAGCTACTTTGCGTACCTCATGCGAACCGAGGGGCGGCCTTCCTCCCACGGGCGAGAGCGATCAGCTGAGCCCGACATGCCGGAGCAAGAAATCGGCGGCGGTGCCGTCGAGCGAGGCGGACGGGAGGAAACTTATGGCTACGGGTCTGAGATTTTTCTCTTTTCTTTTAGAACTCTTTGAGTTTCTTTTAGAACTTTTTGAGGTAGGTCTGAGATTTTCCTGCTCCTGCACAGCTGCACTAGTAAATGAATGGGCCATCCGTACAATGACACTAAGCTGTGAACTGTTTTATCCCTAAAAAAAGCTGTGAACTGTTTTTTTTCACATACCAAGCCCATGCTGATTGCAACTAGAAACCCATTCTCTCTTTGTGGATTTGAATATGAAATTATGTTACATTTTCAGTTCTTAAAGAGTTCTTCCAAAACTTCTAAAAAAAAGAGTTCTTCAAAAACTTCTAAAAAAAAGAGTTCTTCAAACTAAGGATAGAATTCTATTTTCTCGAAACAGGCTTTCGTCCAACTTTATAAATAAAGCAACAACCACACCAAGTACATGGCCAAACGATACAATATGTTGATGTAGCCCTCTTACAAAGCCGATCCCAGGATAAATGGGAGACACAGACCGCTAGGGACTATGAGACCGAAAGATAATATAGGAAGATCTAAGAACCCCATCACACAACACCCTAGAACACCTAAGCTCCACGACAACGCTCTTAGGAGGGGGAACGGCGCCAGGAGTTGCCGCTGTCGAGTCCAACAAACAAGGGTTTTCACCCGGAACCCAGGCACGAAGCGGAGCATCATGACAACGTCTTCAAGAAGGTAACGACACCCACGAGCGTCACCATCGTCGGCGACAAAGCATAGAGCTTTCACTCGGTAGCTCCCCATGCCACCATGTGGTCTTCAAGAGCGGTGTTGCGAGTCCAGATCCCCAGTTCCAGATTGGGACGCCACCACTGTTGAAGACAAATGGTCCGGCTGAGCCACCAGCCGCTACACCTCTTGTCGCCCACACGACCAAGAGGTATAGCCACCACCACCGCCATGGTGCCTGCCGAAAGGCCAACCAAGTGGACCACCTCCCAGGGCCGCCGCCCCGGCTTACAAGCCACGAGACCCCCACTCGCCGCCCGCTTCACAGTGCACCAACCGTGGAAGGAGAAGTCCGACATCAGCCACCGAGCCAGGGTCAGCGCCACCATCGTCGGGGTGCCCATGCCTGCATTCCCACCAACCCCGATGGACCGAGGGGACAATGACTCAGTGGCTGCCGACGGGCATCGTTGAGTAACCAGCTCAGATGACGCCAAGTCCGTGGCTGGAGGAACCGATCCAACCATCGGCCGCTGCTTCGCGTACCTGATGCGAACCGAAGCGCAGCCTTCCTCCCACGGGGGAGAGCGATCAGTTGAGGCGAACATGCCGGAGCAACGAATCAGCGGCGGCGGTGGCGGCGCCGTCAAGTGAGGCGGACGGGAGGAAACCTACGGCTACAGGTCTGAGATTGCCCTGCTCCTGCTGCACTAGCAAATGAATGGGCCGTCGGTACGAAGTAATTGGGCTAATCTGTGTGTGCATCTTCAGGCACTGGGCTGTAGCCTCTACATGCGTTACAAACAGTGCATTGTTTTTCCTTTTTCACGTCAGTTGACGGTAGGCAAATCATAGTATACCCTCAAAAACTCCATCCACATTTTTTTGTGAAATCAACGACAATTGTTCCCATGAAAATTTTCTAAAAAAAATCTCCAACCACAAGTTTATTGCTCAATCCATCTAAAAAATTCATCTATATAAGCTTCAGTACGAATTATAGTTTCAATCATGAACATAAACGATGATTGATAAATACACAAAATTGGAGTTTTGATTAGTATTAACTGCAAATTGGTAGGTTCTTTTTACATGGTATTGGATTAACGAATGCAAATTTCGGACGACGAACTAGCTGATTGCTTGATGATGAAGTTTGTGTTCAATCATGGGTCATTAATCCTACTTTAACAAGTGGACTTAACGCTCGGATAGCTTCTGTATGGGGCGCAAAACGTGATTGAGCCTCCTGGGAACGAGCCAAGCAAAATAGAAAACAATTCGAGTGCTCCTCCTGGGAAGAAGGTGCGAAAGATGGGGCCTCCCACTTCAACAAGAGCAGCTCGGTTTTATAGAGTTGTGAGAGCTTCTACGGGAACAGAAGGTGCCGATGCTCCTCCATCCTGCAGCTCTGCTCAGCCAGTTGTACCGAGAAGGACAGCAATCCACATCGATTTCGGACGCTGGCGTGGCTGGTGGCGAGCGACGACACATGCTATATGGCATGACAAATGGTAAACCAACTGCTACATTGCAAATAATTGTAAACTATTTTAACCATCTACCTGGAAAAAACCTACAAACAAAGAAGACGTCTTACAAGTCCTCTGAAGCAGATGTATGTTGTGTTCAGAAAGTAAGTTTATGAAAGAATGGATATTTTCGTCCAAGCACAGAGATGTACTGATGCCAGCACCATTTTCTATTTAAACAGGCCACGATGAATTAGCATCAAAAGGGGTGACAGTGTATGAATGCAATCATCCAAAGTATTTCACCATCAGAAAATAAATGTTTACCATAGAGAAAAATGATCTCACTGATTATATCATTAGGAGGCAAAGTGGTAATTTACTTGGTCTCCGTCAATAAGATGCATATAGTTGCCCCAACTAAACATTGATGATATCATCAGTGTAAGCTGCATGATAATCATTTATCATGCCTTTTACAGCATGATCACAGATTTTCCCCGCCTTGGACACTACAAGAACTAATCTCAGAGAAATAAGAAAACTATCATACTGAACCACCATTGCTCCAAACTTCAAAGGATGAAGACATCATCATTTAAAGAAAATGAGAACCAAACTAGAGCAGATACCATAAGCCAACTGCTCCATAGTACGAATACTTGACTACCAATTCACACTTCTTATACAGGAACCACCAATCTCTTATTGACATCATGTGTGCAATGATTGTAACTCTGCATAGAAAGGCACGTACGGCAGATATGGCCGATCACCATACTCAAGACTGGATATCACTTTGACTTGTCGACTATTCATATTATAGCACATGAAATTGGTATCTCTTCCCCTTCCCGTGGTGAAGAAGATCAAGTCACACTCCGTGTGAATCGCCATCCAGAGGTAACTATTAAGGATTGTCCCTCCAGATATGTGTGAGGTTTCCACACTATGCTTCAACATCCACTCTTTGTTGTCATAATCCTCAAGAGCATAAACCATTAGTCGAACCTTAGCATGATCTGCACTTATCTGAAAACTGGAATAATGCAAGCAGCCATGTGACTGCTGAAGAAAACCAGTACTGTACACATCATGCGGGACACGGAAGGTCATCCATGTTTCCCTCTCCGTTTCAACCGCAACTAGACAATGACATGACCTACTGCCATAGGCGTGAAAATGCATACAGTCGTTGAGGAAAACAGCAGACGTGTACTGAGGACTAAGAAGCCAAATATTCTCCTTCCATCTCTTTTGTTTACGAACCCAGACCCCGGTTTCCGATGAATACACATCCACTCTGGTGACATCATGATCCATCAACACCTTCAGTAACACAAATACATGGAAGTGGAAAGACACAGCCGGATCGAAACCGAGACATACTGAGCCCACCACCATGCCTGCATTGCTGGTTTCCGGCAGCATGACCCACTCCTCCCTCGCAGGATTGCACACAATGTAACGGCACTCGTCACCCCCCGCAGCGTACCAGCCGCAGAGGAGGAGGCCGCTGCAGCAGTCCAATAGATCGACACGCCGGTGGTTGGGCAGGAAGGAGAAAGAGGTGTCTATGGGAGGGCAGCTTCTCCCCGAGACATTGGCGAGATGGTGTGCTGATTTCTGGAAGCGCTCAAAGTCAGTGCTGGTGTAGAAGAAGCCGGCCAGGGTTTGTGGGAGCTTTTTGCGGTGATCGGGATGGTCGATCAGGCTCAGCCAGTGGTTGGAGATGCACTTGAAGCGGCAGAGCGATTTGGCGGGGACGCGCGAGAGGATCTCCACGATGAGGTCGTCGGTGAGCCTCTCGGCGGCCGTCCCGTTAGGGGGAGAACCGAAGGACCTGCACAAACACAGATGGAGGAGAGGCCAGGGGCTTGCTGAAGGAGGAGGAAAGATGAAGATCCTGCTGCTTCGCATACCTGATGCGAGCCGAAGTGCGACCTTCCTCCCACGGGGGAGAGCGAACAGCTGGGGCCGACAGCAGCGGCGGTGGCGGCGCCGTCGAGCGAGGCGGACGGGAGGAAACCTACGGCTACGGGTCTGAGATTTTCCTGCTCCTGTAGTAAATGAATGGGCCTTCGGTGGGCTAAACTGTGTTGCATCTTCAGGCCTGTACATGCGTTAGTCATGGTACATTGTTTGGTTTTTCACATTTTCTCTAAAGAAAAAGGTTTTGTTTTTTCACATCAGGTGCAGTAGATCGGTAGGTGAAAAGCATAGTATTCCATCTTCATCCACAAGTTTAAAAAAAAATCTCAAAAACATAAAAAAAACCATCTATGAAAGCTTCACGACGAAATTATAGTTTCAATCATGAACATAAACGATAATGGATCACTACAGAAAATTATGGGTCATTAATTCTAATTTAACAAGTGGACTAAACGCTCAGATAGCTTCTGTATGAGGTGCAAAACATGATCGAGGTTGTGACACAACTCTACCAACATATGCTATGGGGGGCCTTCAAACTACTTGCGTTGGTTTTGTGATAAACTGGACTGGATGGTTAAGAATTTCAAAATAGCACGTGATCCCTGCTTTTGTGGTAAACTGACCCCTAGCCTCGCCTTATAAAGGGGGTCGGAAGCAAGGGTTTACATTCCTAACCGACCTCGACCCTGAACCGGCCGAGGGATCCTTGACTTGCACGCCAAGATGATGATTCTCCAGAAGTTGGGCCTCCCGTCGAACAAAGGGCCCTTGCTCATAGCTAGGCCTCCTGGGTCATTAGTCCGGCCCATTGACGTGCATCCTACCCATGGGCCACCGCCGGTATAGCACACCGTCATCTTGGGCTCGGGCTCTGGTAGTCGTTTCTTTCCAGTGTGTTCGATGTGTTCCTCTGTGGTGTGCCTTTAGCTATGAAGCCGGTGCTGCGGTTGAAGGAAATATGCCCTAGAGGCAATAATAAAGTTATTATTTATTTCCTTATATTATGATAAATGTTTATTATTCATGCTAGAATTGTATTAACCGGAAACATAATACATGTGTGAATACATAGACAAACAGAGTGTCACTAGTATGCCTCTACTTGACTAGCTCGTTAATCAAAGATGGTTATGTTTCCTAACCATGAACAAAGAGTTGTTATTTTATTAACGAGGTCACATCATTAGTTGAATGATCTGATTGACATGACCCATTCCATTAGCTTAGCACCCGATCGTTTAGTATGTTGCTATTGCTTTCTTCATGACTTATACATGTTCCTATAACTATGAGATTATGCAACTCCCATTTACCGGAGGAACACTTTGGGTACTACCAAACGTCACAACGTAACTGGATGATTATAAAGGAGTACTATAGGTGTCTCCAATGGTAGATGTTGGGTTGGCGTATTTCGAGATTAGGGTTTGT
Organism: Triticum monococcum; assembly: GCA_034509565.1. Taxonomy (NCBI): domain Eukaryota; kingdom Viridiplantae; phylum Streptophyta; class Magnoliopsida; order Poales; family Poaceae; genus Triticum; species Triticum monococcum. Next base: position 725,879,897 of record CM067847.1, on the reverse strand, counting down.
CACTCCGAGTGTCGGAGAGGTATCTCTGGGCCCTCTCGCTAATACACATCACATAAGCCTTGCAAGCATTATAACTAAGATGTTGGTTGTGAGATGATGTATTACGGAACGAGTAAAGAGACTTGCCAGTAACGAGATTGAACTAGGTATTGGATACCGACGATCGAATCTCGGGCAAGTAACATACCGATGACAAAGGGAACAACGTATGTTGTTATGCGGTCTGACCGATAAAGATCTTCGTAGAATATGTAGGAGCCAATATGGGCATCCAGGTCCCGCTATTGGTTATTGACCGGAGACGTGTCTCGGTCATGTCTACATTGTTCTCGAACCGTAGGGTCCGCACGCTTAACGTTACGATGACAGTTATTATGAGTTTATGCATTTTGATGTACCGAAGGTTGTTCGGAGTCCCGGATGTGATCACGGACATGACGAGGAGTCTCGAAATGGTCGAGACATAAAGATTGATATATTGGAAGCCTATGTTTGGACATCGGAAGTGTTCCGGGTGAAATCGGGATTTTACCGGATTACCGGGAGGGTTACCGGAACCCCCCGGGAGCCAAATGGGCCAACATGGGCCTTAGTGGAAAGGTGAAAGGGCTGCCCCATGGGCTGCGCGCCTCCCCCCCTTCCCCTAGTCCTATTAGGACTAGGGAAGGTGGCCGGCCACCCCCTCTCTCTTTCCCACTTGAGGAAACCTAGTTGGACTAGGATTGGAGGGGGAAGTCCTACTCCCGGTAGGAGTAGGACTCCTCCTGCGCCTCCCACCTTGGCCGGCCAGCCCCTCCCCTTGAAACCTTTATATACGGGGGCAGGGGGCACCTCTAGACACACAAGTTGATCCGTGAGATCGTTCCTTAGCCGTGTGCGGTGCCCCTGCCACCAAATTCCACCTCGATCATACCGTTGTAGTGCTTAGGCGAAGCCCTGCGTCGGTAGTACATCAAGATCGTCACCACGCCGTCGTGCTGACGGAACTCTTCCTCGACGCTTTGCTGGACCGGAGCCCGAGGATCGTCATCGAGCTGAACGTGTGCTAAGAACTCGGAGGTGCCGGAGTAACGGTGCTTGGATCGGTCGGCTCGGGAAGACGTACGACTACTTCCTCTATGTTGTGTGATCGCTTCCGCAGTCGGTCTGCGTTGGTACGTAGACAACACCCTCCCCTCTCGTTGCTATGCATCACCATGATCTTGCATTTGCGTAGGAATTTTTTTGAAATTACTACGTTCCCCAACAGTGGCATCCGAGCCTAGGTTTTATGGTTTGATGTTATTTGCACGAGTAGAACACAAGTGAGTTGTGGGCGATACAAGTCATACTGCCTACCAGCATGTCCTACTTTGGTTCGGCGGTATTGTTGGACGAGACGACCCGGACCAACCTTACGCGTACGCTTACGCGAGACCGGTTCCCTCGACGTGCTTTGCACATAGATGGCTTGCGGGCGACTGTCTCTCCAACTTTAGTTGAACCAAGTGTGGCTACGCCCGGTCCTTGAGAAGGTTAAAACGGAGTCTATTTGACGAACTATCGTTGTGGTTTTGATGCGTAGGTGAGATGAGTTCTTACTTAAGCCCGTAGCAGCCACGTAAAACTTGCAACAACAAAGTAGAGGACGTCTAACTTGTTTTTGCAGGGCATGTTGTGATGTGATATGGTCAAGGCATGATGCTGATTTTATTGTATGAGATGATCATGTTTTGTAACCAAGTTATCGGCAACTGGCAGGAGCCATATGGTTATCGCTTTATTGTATGCAATGCAATCACGATGTAATGCTTTACTTTATTACTAAGCGGTAGTGATAGTCGTGGAAGCATAAGATTGGCGAGACGACAACGATGCTACGATGGAGATCAAGGTGTCGCGCCGGTGACGATGGTCATCATGACGGTGCTTCGGAGATGGAGATCACAATCACAAGATGATGATGGCCATATCATATCACTTATATTGATTGCATGTGATATTTATCCTTTTATGCATCTTATCTTGCTTTGATTGACGGTAGCATTATAAGATGATCTCTCAGTAAATTATCAAGAAGTGTTCTCCCTGAGTATGCACCGTTGCCAAAGTTCGTCGTGCCCAGACACCACGTGATGATCGGATGTGATAAGCTCTACGTCCAAATACAACGGGTGCAAAACAGTTGCACACGCAGAATACTCAGGTTATACTTGACGAGCCAAGCATATACAGATATGGCCTCGGAACACGGAGACCGAAAGGTCGAGCGTGAATCATATAGTAGATATGATCAACATAACGATGTTCACCATTGAAAACTACTCCATCTCACGTGATGATCAGTTATGGTTTAGTTGATTTGGATCACGTGATCACTTAGAGGATTAGAGGGATGTCTATCTAAGTGGGAGTTCTTAAGTAATTTGATTAACTAAACTTAAACTTATCATGAACTTAGTACATGATAGTATCTTGCTTGTTTATGTTGATTGTAGATAGATGGCTCGTGCTGTTGTTCCGTTGAATTTTAATGCGTTCCTTGAGAAAGCTAAGTTGAAAGATGATGGTAGCAATTACACGGACTGGGTCCGTAACTTGAGGATTATCCTCATTGCTGCACAGAAGAATTACGTCCTGGAAGCACCGCTGGGTGCCAGGCCTGCTGCTGGAGCAACGCCAGATGTTATGAACGTCTGGCAGAGCAAAGCTAATGACTACTCGATAGTTCAGTGTGCCATGCTTTACGGCTTAGAATCGGGACTTCAACGACGTTTTGAACGTCATGGAGCATATGAGATGTTCCAGGAGTTGAAGTTGATATTTCAAGCAAATGCCCGAGTTGAGAGATATGAAGTCTCCAATAAGTTCTATAGCTGCAAGATGGAGGAGAACAGTTCTGTCAGTGAGCATATACTCAAAATGTCTGGGTATAATAATCACTTGATTCAGATGGGAGTTAATCTTCCAGATGATTGCGTCATTGACAGAATTCTCCAATCACTGCCACCAAGCTACAAGAGCTTCGTGATGAACTATAATATGCAAGGGATGAACAAGACTATTCCCGAGCTCTTCGCAATGCTGAAAGCTGCGGAGGTAGAAATCAAGAAGGAGCATCAAGTGTTGATGGTCAACAAGACCACTAGTTTCAAGAAAAAGGGCAAAGGGAAGAAGAAGGGGAACTTTAAGAAGAACAGCAAGCAAGTTGCTGCTTAGGAGAAGAAACCCAAGTCTGGACCTAAGCCTGAAACTGAGTGCTTCTACTGCAAGCAGACTGGTCACTGGAAGCAGAACTGCCCCAAGTATTTAGCGGATAAGAAGGATGGCAAGGTGAACAAAGGTATATGTGATATACATGTTATTGATGTGTACCTTACTAGAGCTCGCAGTAGCACCTGGGTATTTGATACTGGTTCTGTTGCTAATATTTGCAACTCGAAACAGGGACTACGGAATAAGCGGACGCTAGCAAAGGACGAGGTGACGATGCGCGTGGGAAACGGTTCCAAAGTCGATGTGATCGCGGTCGGCACGCTACCTCTACATCTACCTTCGGGATTAATATTAGACCTAAATAATTGTTATTTGGTGCCAGCGTTGAGCATGAACATTATATCTGGATCTTGTTTAATGCGAGACGGTTATTCATTTAAATCAGAGAATAATGGTTGTTCTATTTATATGAGTAATATCTTTTATGGTCATGCACCTTTGAAGAGTGGTCTATTCTTATTGAATCTCGATAGTAGTGATACACATATTCATAATGTAGAAGCCAAAAGATGCAGAGTTGATAATGATAGTGCAACTTATTTGTGGCACTGTCGTTTAGGTCATATCGGTGTAAAGCGCATGAAGAAACTCCATACTGATGGGCTTTTGGAACCACTTGATTATGAATCACTTGGTACTTGCGAACCGTGCCTCATGGGCAAGATGACTAAAACACCGTTCTCCGGTACTATGGAGAGAGCAACAGATTTATTGGAAATCATACATACCGATGTATGTGGTCCGATGAATATTGAGGCTCGTGGCGGATATCGTTATTTTCTCACCTTCACAGATGATTTAAGCAGATATGGGTATATCTACTTAATGAAACATAAGTCTGAAACATTTGGAAAGTTCAAAGAATTTCAGAGTGAAGTTGAAAATCATCATAACAAGAAAATAAAGTTTCTACGATCTGATCGTGGAGGAGAATATTTGAGTTACGAGTTTGGTGTACATTTGAAAAATTGTGGAATAGTTTCGCAACTCACGCCACCCGGAACACCACAGCGTAATGGTGTGTCCGAACGTCGTAATCGTACTTTACTAGATATGGTACGATCTATGATGTCTCTTACTGATTTACCGCTATCGTTCTGGGGTTATGCTTTAGAGACGGCCGCATTCACGTTAAATAGGGCACCATCAAAATCCATTGAGACGACGCCTTATGAACTATGGTTTGGCAAGAAACCAAAGTTGTCGTTTCTTAAGGTTTGGGGCTGCGATGCTTATGTGAAAAAACTTCAACCTGATAAGCTCGAACCCAAATCGGAGAAATGTGTCTTCATAGGATATCCAAAGGAAACTATTGGATACACCTTCTATCACAGATCCGAAGGCAAGACTTTTGTTACTAAGTTCGGAAACTTTCTAGAGAAGGAGTTTCTCTCGAAAGAAGTGAGTGGGAGGAAAGTAGAACTTGACGAGGTAACTGTACCTGCTCCCTTATTGGAAAATAGTACATCACAGAAAACTGTTTCTGTGACACCTATACCAATTAGTGAGGAAGCTAATGATGATGATCATGAAACTTCAGGACAAAATACTACTGAACCACGTAGATCAACTAGAGTGAGATCCGCACCAGAGTGGTACGGTAATCCAATTCTGGAAGTCATGCTACTAGATCATGATGAACCTACGAACTATCAAGAAGCGATGGTGAGCCCAGATTCCCCAAAGTGGCTTGAGGCCATGAAATCTGAGATGGGATCCATGTATGAGAACAAAGTATGGACTTTGGTTGACTTGCCCGATGATTGGCAAGCAATTGAGAATAAATGGATCTTCAAGAAAAAGACTGACGCTGACGGTAATATTACTGTCTATAAAGCTCGACTTGTCGCAAAAGGTTTTCGACAAGTTCAAAGGGTTGACTACGATGAGACCTTCTCACCCGTAGCGATGCTTAAATCCGTCAGAATCATATTAGCAATTGCCGCATTTTATGATTATGAAATATGGCAGATGGATGTCAAAACTGCATTCCTGAATGGATTTCTAGAAGAAGAGTTGTATATGATGCAACCAGAAGGTTTTGTCGATCCAAAGGGAGCTAACAAAGTATGCAAACTCCAGCGATCCATTTATGGACTGGTGCAAGCATCTCGGAGTTGGAATAAACGCTTTGATAGTGTGATCAAAGCATTTGGCTTTATACAGACTTTTGGAGAAGCCTGTATTTACAAGAAAGTGAGTGGGAGCTCTGTAGCATTTCTGAAATTATATGTGGATGACATATTGTTGATTGGAAATGATATAGAATATCTGGATAGCATAAAGGGATACTTGAATAAAAGTTTTTCGATGAAAGACCTCGGGGAAGCTGCTTACATATTAGGCATAAAGATCTATAGAGATAGATCAAGACGCTTAATTGGACTTTCACAAAGCACATACCTTGACAAGATTTTGAAGAAGTTCAAAATGGATCAAGCAAAGAAAGGGTTCTTGCCTGTGTTACAAGGTGTGAAGTTGAGTCAGACTCAATGCCCGACCACTGCAGAAGATAGAGAGAAAATGAAAGATGTTCCCTATGCTTCAGCCATAGGCTCTATCATGTATGCAATGCTGTGTACCAGACCTGATGTGTGCCTTGCTATAAGTTTAGCAGGGAGGTACCAAAGTAATCCAGGAGTGGATCACTAGACAGCGGTCAAGAACATCCTGAAATACCTGAAAAGGACTAAGGATATGTTTCTCGTATATGGAGGTGACAAAGAGCTCACCGTAAGAGGTTACGTTGATGCAAGCTTTGACACTGATCCGGACGATTCTAAATCGCAAACCGGATACGTGTTTACTTTAAACGGTGGAGCTGTCAGTTGGTGCGGTTCTAAACAAAGCGTCGTAGCGGGATCTACATGTGAAGCGGAGTACATAGCTGCTTCGGAAGCAGCGAACGAAAGAGTCTGGATGAAGGAGTTCATATCCGATCTAGGTGTCATACCTAGTGCATCGGGTCCAATGAAAATCTTTTGTGACAATACTGGTGCAATTGCTTTGGCAAAGGAATCCTGATTTCACAAAAGGACCAAACACATCAAGAGACGCTTCAACTCCATCCGGGATCTAGTCCAGGTGGGAGACATAGAGATTTGCAAGATACATACGGATCTGAATGTTGCAGACCCGTTGACTAAGCCTCTTCCACGAGCAAAACATGATCAGCACCAAGGCTTCATGGGTGTTAGAATCATTACTGTGTAATCTAGATTATTGACTCTAGTGCAAGTGGGAGACTGAAGGAAATATGCCCTAGAGGCAATAATAAAGTTATTATTTATTTCCTTATATCATGATAAATGTTTATTATTCATGCTAGAATTGTATTAACCGGAAACATAATACATGTGTGAATACATAGACAAACAGAGTGTCACTAGTATGCCTCTACTTGACTAGCTCGTTAATCAAAGATGGTTATATTTCCTAACCATGAACAAAGAGTTGTTATTTGATTAACGAGGTCACATCATTAGTTGAATGATCTGATTGACATGACCCATTCCATTAGCTTAGCACCCGATCGTTTAGTATGTTGCTATTGCTTTCTTCATGACTTATACATGTTCCAATAACTATGAGATTATGCAACTCCCGTTTACCGGAGGAACACTTTGGGTACTACCAAACGTCACAACGTAACTGGGTGATTATAAAGGAGTACTACAGGTGTCTCCAATGGTAGATGTTGGGTTGGCGTATTTCGAGATTAGGGTTTGTCACTCCGAGTGTCGGAGAGGTATCTCTGGGCCCTCTCGGTAATACACATCACATAAGCCTTGCAAGCATTATAACTAAGATGTTAGTTGTGAGATGATGTATTACGGAACGAGTAAAGAGACTTGCCAGTAAAGAGATTGAACTAGGTATTGGATACCGACGATCGAATCTCAGACAAGTAACATACCGATGACAAAGGGAACAACGTATGTTGTTATGCGGTCTGACCGATAAAGATCTTCGTAGAATATGTAGGAGCCAATATGGGCATCCAGGTCCCGCTATTGGTTATTGACCGGAGACGTGTCTTGGTCATGTCTACATTGTTCTCGAACCATAGGGTCCGCACGCTTAACGTTACGATGACAGTTATTATGAGTTTATGCATTTTGATGTACCGAAGGTTGTTTGGAGTCCCGGATGTGATCACGGACATGACGAGGAGTCTCGAAATGGTCGAGACATAAAGATTGATATATTAGAAGCCTATGTTTGGACATCGGAAGTGTTCCGGGTGAAATCGGGATTTTACCTGATTACCGGGAGGGTTACCGGAACCCCCCGGGAGCAAAATGGGCCAACATGGGCCTTAGTGGAAAGGTGAAAGGGCTGCCCCATGGGCTGCGCGCCTCCCCCCTTCCCCTAGTCCTATTAGGACTAGGGAAGGTGGCCGGCCACCCCCTCTCTCTTTCCCACTTGAGGAAACCTAGTTGGACTAGGATTGGAGGGGGGAGTCCTACTCCCGGTAGGAGTAGGACTCCTACTGCGCCTCCCACCTTGGCCGGCCAGCCCCTCCCCTTGAAACCTTTATATACGGGGGCAGGGGGCACCTCTAGACACACAAGTTGATCCGTGAGATCGTTCCTTAGCCGTGTGCGGTGCCCCCTGCCACCAAATTCCACCTCGATCATACCGTTGTAGTGCTTAGGCGAAGCCCTGTGTCGGTAGTACATCAAGATCGTCACCACGCCGTCATGCTGACGGAACTCTTCCTCGACGCTTTGCTGGATCGGAGCCCAAGGATCGTCATCGAGCTGAACGTGTGCTAAGAACTCGGAGGTGCCGGAGTAACGGTGCTTGGATCGGTCGGATCAGGAAGACGTACGACTACTTCCTCTACGTTGTGTGATCGCTTCCGCAGTCGGTCTGCGTTGGTACGTAGACAACACTCTCCCCTCTCGTTGCTATGCATCACCATGATCTTGCGTGTGCGTAGGAATTTTTTTGAAATTACTACGTTCCCCAACAGCGGTGGAGTGAGTTCAGGTGGTGGTGATGGAATGCTCTCGGTTGTTGTTTGCGGCAGACTCGGTCCATGCGAGCCCTACATTTTCCCCTCGTGAAGCTCGTTATCAAAGTCGGCGTTGTTGGTCATTGGTTCCTATGATTGTCGGTTGGCATGGGTTGTTGTGGGCTTCGTACAATTGTTTTTTTTGGGGGGGGGGGGTGGGGGTGGGTGGGTGACTTTATTGGCGGAGCTCTATGGTGAAATTGGAGTCTGCTTTTTGATGGGGCAGCCAATGATGACGATCATGCTAGCCACCCCTCGACGGATGTCCTTCTCTTCTCCTTAGCTTTATGTTGTTCGCGTTGGTGGCCCGGTCGGTCGGTGGTGTCCATGTTCATGATAATATGTGTTAGCTTATAGTAGATTTAGACCAGTATTCCGCAAATTAATCAGACAACTCTTACTCGTTTCTTAATTAATAAAAATAAAAATGAGAAATCTTTTGTATTGTTTCATCAAAAAGAAAAAAAAACTCAATTGCAAAGTAAGCAGTGACAAATCATCTAAGTTGGAGGGGCAAAAGATCAAAATCCCCCAGTCGTGCTAGAATATTTGCTAGTCTATCCTATGTTTCCAATCTAACCAATATACTCGACACCATCGAGAGGAAATCCGTGGTAGCGTGCGCGATTGGTATAGGAGACGAGCTCGCCACCGCCGCCTGAAATAAGTAGCGAGCACCGCCAAACGGCGCCGTCGGTCGCCACGTGCGGCTCTTCATCTTCAGGCGGCGTCCCACATGCCGGAGCCCGAGCGATCCTCCCTCGTTGGTGCCGATGGCAGAGGCGGCCCTTGCAATACCTTCCATGGTCGACGGCCTTAAACAAGGGCAGAGGAATTTCGTCCAAAAAGCCAGCGTACGTGCGCCAAAGAGCTATTGAATCAATCTGTTTCCTGGAAGCATCATGTCCGGCCTAAAATCGTTGCCTTCATTGGCTACATACAGGTGTCACAGTTTGCTCGCTATGTCACTGAACACTCGGCATTCAATTACTACCACCGTCAGCAGAGTCCAGCGAGGACAATCATCGGGATGGCTCAAGAATTTGTTGGCAGCAACAACATCAATCTTTTGAGGCCCTGCTTCACGTTTGGTACCAGACATTGGGTGGGTTAGCTTTGTATAAGAAGCAAGCAAGTATCCTATGTCATGAACGACTTCTAATACTTACTTCTTTTGCCTGTTTACATTCGTTTCAGGGAGGCAAAGATTCGGGTAGAGCGAAATACATCTCAACCAGATTAGCACCTATCACCCATTTGATTTTTTCCAAAGCACGACAACGCTCTAATCAACTATCTGAACGAAGGAGGACGGCAGATTGAACCCGCTTTGTAATATTATTATCTCGTTGAACATTCATTCATCCTTCAAGACAATTGATTTGTGTAACCTAAAATATGCCAACTCTAATTTCTTCAGCTATCTGCCCATCATCCCCATGGTTTTGGTCAATGGAAGTAAAGGTTTTGGCGCTAATGGGAGCACCTATGTCCCAAATTATAATCCAAGAGACATTATCGCTAACCTGAAAAGGCTGCTACATGGAGAGGCAGTCGTACCAATGGTCCCTTGGTACAAAGGGTTCAAGGTCCGTCACATGCTTTTACTAGCACGGTTTGTTGCTTGATTTGACAATTTAGTTTTTGATGTAAATTTCCCATTAATAACCGGACAGGGCTCTGTCAAGGAGAAAAGTTTAAAAGCTGCCGGTGTCAGATATATAATTACTGGTATTATAGAGGAAGTTGATGACACCAAGCTTAAAATTACCGAGCTTCCCGTCCGACGTTGGACTTCCGATTACGAATAATTTCTTGTACCTTTGCGTACGGGCAAGGATAAGGAACCACCGTTTCTAGAGGTAATTACTTATATTTCCTCTGTTCACTTTTATAAGGCGCTTAGCAAAAACTAGTACAAACTCGCTCGGTCACGCACTCGGTCGGGGACATAGTAGCGAAACACTCGCATCTCTCTCTTGCTGGTGACTCACCATCATCTCTCCCTCACGCATCGACGGCGCCGGCGCCCTCTTCCTCGCCCTCTCTCACCCGTGCCGCCTCTCCCCGAGCTCCTCCCTTGCCAGCGTCGCCGGCGCTCTCTTCCTCTCACATCTCCATCTACATATTTAAAAATGGGATTTTTCACCTCCGGCTCTCTGATCTTGAGCGGTGCTCGATCTGCGGAGCTGCTGCTAGTGGTCGCCTGCCCGGATCTGCTACTGCCCGGATCTGGTAGCTGCACCGGCAGATGTTCTTCTTGAGCTAGGACCGCTGGTTGGTTTCGGCTTGAAGAGGGAGGAGGCTATGCCGGCCAAGTACCTGCAGGCGTTGGAGAGGAGAGGCGACCGGAGCTGCACCGGCGTCGACTGCGCGTGCCTCATCCTCACCGGAAACGTGCCTTTCGGCCTCCCCATCAGCCGCACCCTCGCGATTTCCCTACCCAAGGTCTGCAAATCCCTCTCCGTCCCACTCGTGTGCAGAGGTCTGTGTTGCACTTAGAGCAATTTCTTTTCAGGGAACCAACTGAACTCCGATTAAGCAAACAAGTTCTTGTCTGTTCCATTCGTTGTGATTTGCAGATACAACGACGCAAATCCCAGCTCCACGTAAATTACTCCCGGGCTCCCCCCTCTGCGTAATTCTTCTTGCTTAACCTGCCACTGCCATTGTACAAGTGAGTGTACATTACTGAAGCTAGTTGACACTGCACTATGAACTTGCAGGGTGTATTGCATTTTGCTCCGGAGCTGCACCCTTTGCTTAAGCATCTAACGACATTCTGCTCGTACCTTAACTGTATCAAAGTTGCAAACTAATTTGCTTGTCTGAATGTACATTTCGCAACTATGCAGCAGCGTTGCCGCCGGAGTCGTCAGTGGATGAGACAGCGATGCCACCAGCGGTTGAATCACCGCCCACCACACCCACAAGAGGCTTCTCCCCCCAGGTTGCTATCTTCTCACCACACCTGCACTTGCTTTTGCTTGCTTATGTTCCAGCACATGGAAATGTTACTGGATGCACAATCACATTTTTGCTTATGTTCCAGCACATAGAGTAGTGCTTTACATTCAGATAGTTGCTGCAGTATAAATTGGTCGATATAAAGTGTAGTCTGGATAGTTGCTTGATGTAAAGCGTACTCCACAACAAACTCTGCTTCTGCAAAAAAGAACTCTGGCTCTGTTTAATGGAGAATAAAAAATGAAGGAGAAAGGATGTGACAGTCTTGACATACCATAATTTAACCCTACAGAATAATGTTTTGCATAATTTTACCCAACTGAAAGAGTTGATCGACATGAATTGTAATCGGAGTAGTTCATTGACAGTACATTGAATGTTAAAAATTTAGTTAAGCAGGCATGATAATCCTATTCTTGGAGTGAATTTTCAGTTTAAAATTCAGCTAAAAATTCAGTTAAAGATCTTTGCATCTCTGTTTTATTGCAAGCAAGTTTGCATCTCTGTTTGCATCTCATTTTTCTTGCAAGTAAGTTTGCTGCAGTGTTTGCAACTTGCTAGGATTATCTATCCATCTACTGGAGTATCTATCTCTCTATACTGGTGTATATATCCCAACAATAAATACTGGAGTATATATTCTTTGCTTCAGCTCTCTTCTTTTCCAACAATAAATACCGGACTATATATTCCAATATATAGCAAACAATACATCTTGCTAGGATTTCCTTTACTTGTTGTTATGCTTCCATCATCAAATCAGTCCCAAAGATGCGGTTGTCTCCGGTCTGAGACCAGTTTAGTGGGGTATGACATATACGTCCATATAGAGCCTCGTATGGTGACATTTGAGGCTAGTTTGATACCCGTTGTTGTAAGAAAATTATGCATAGGCATTAAAGGAAGTGACAATATGTATATTCATCCAAAGCGTGTTACGATCAGAAAACGCAACATCTACCTGTAAATAAAAATACAAGTTTTAGAGTGGTTGGGCTTTTTTAGAACCGTTCGTTGAACTCGATCTAACGGCAGACAAATACGAAGTACTGGGTAGTACTCCGATGAAAGTACGTGAAAGTACTAAAACAAGTGGGGCTGGTACTCGTGACAAGGTGGGGACGCGTTTTAATCTAGGGGCAGTTTAGTCCTAGGAAAATTTGCATGCGCCGCCCTTCTCGTCGAATGAATAACCGCCGCCATGGTGCTACACATTCCACAATTAATCATCGGCGGTCATCTCCTCCCTCTCCTCCATGTCCACCGCATCTCCTCCTTGCCGCTGCAACTTCGCTCCAGTCAGGCAACCCCCCCCCCCACCCACCCACCGCCACCCCCTCTTCCACGACAGATCGAGCTGATGGCCGGCGGCGAGAACACCGACTTCGTGCAGATCGCTGGCGGCGACCAGGATAAGTTGGCCAGGTTGAGGGAGATCCGTTCTTGGTTTGACAACACAAGGCAGATGAGCTGGACGGCAATGGCCACTCTCAAGAATTTGACGAAGAAGGAGAGGGCAAAGGTTTTCCCCTAGCCCGCGCAATCGATTCAGAAGATCGAGATCCTCCTCTGGGCGATGGAGCAGGCCAATTCGTCCAGCGGGTGGACCAGGCGGAGGTGGTGGGCGTTCAGATCCAGGGTAGAGCATCCACTGGATCAGGAACCCACCATGCACGAGGTGCCGTTGCAGATTGTGCAGCCTCCAACCGAGTCAACGGAGACTTCGAAGCGCAAGATGAGGAGGAAAATGGTCGCGACCTCGCTTCCCCGCCATTCTCCACGCTTCCCTCGCCGCTCTCCTCGTCTGAACGGCGGCGGTAGCTATGTTTAGAGTAAGCTTCCCCACTCCTCATCTTTCTACTGCTCGTGCTTACATCATGGTGATACTGATCATAATAGCTCAGAGAGGGAATGCTAGATGGCATTTTAATCTCAATGAATTGCATGAACATTTGAGTACATGGATTTGGAGGATGGATTATGATGTATGTGAACCCTAGGCATCATATGAACCCTAGGAAAAATTAGTAATGTTCTAGTGGTAGACACTGAAATATTTCGGTACACACCGGTAGGCACTGAAATATTTCGGAACTGCCCTAGGCAAAATTTGTAATGTTGTAGTGGTGGACACTGAAATATTTCGGTACACACCGGTAGGCATTGAAATATTTTGGTACTGCCCTAGGCAAAATTTGTAATGTTGTAGTGGTAGACACTGAAATATTTCGGTACACACCGGTAGGCACTGAAATATTTCGTTACTACAATTTCAGTACACACCAATGCACAATGAATTATTTCACTACTGCAGTTTCAGTACACACCGGTACACACTGAAATATTTCAGTACTGCAAATTCTATACAAAGTTGGCATTTTGTCATTTATGTGTGAATTAATCCATGCATCATATGGCCTAACTTTGTACATGAGTTTGGGTCAACTTCATGTCTATTTATTGTTAAAATTATTGTCATGCCATGAAACACAAGACAAGTCACTGACCCAAGCTTGCAAAGATGCCATATCAATGTTGCTGATATGAAATATGCATGTTTTCACCTAGTCTTGTGTCTGAATTAAAACTGAGCATTTTTTCTTGATGGTATCCATGGATCTAGAACTCCTATGAATTTGCTCATGTTGGATGTTTTGTTCTCCATCATTTGTACTAGCATTCCGTGCGATTAGATGCCATGACAAGACCCTTGGCATATTTATTTTCTTGCCTCCAACATCACATGTGTGTTTTGCAGGAAAAAACCTGGAGTTCACCAGGCTGGCTGAAGTTGTGAGGCTGGGAGGCTGATGGCGCTGCTACTGGCTGATCCTTTTCTTTCAGTTTTTGTTCGTCATTTCTTAAGCCATTGGACCAGGGCTACTTCCCTATGTGCTGTTAATGTATTAAGTAGTTCCTTCGAATTTGTAGTATTAGTTAGTTTGAATGTGGATGTACCTTAATTTTTATGAACGAAATGTTGCTATGTATGATCAAGGGTTTCATACCTTAATCTTTGGATAATTAATTATGTGAACTGTTGGATGTGGCGCATAACGAAACGCCTCTACCATTGATACTAGTTCAACATGTCGGTCCAATTAGAGACCAACCACTACCATATAGAACAGTTAGCATTTCATACTACAACCTGGCACGTACAAAACATCACACAGTGGAAGCACATCCCTAAGCACCTTGCATTGTACAAGGTCTTAGAGACAAGCCTCTACCATATATAACAGTTACCATGTTGCACTACAGCCTATAAAACATCACACAGTGGAATAATCATAGCTAGTAGAGCATTAGTTACCGGTTAATAATAGTTGCAATCCATCACAAGCAATAGTACCTAGATATTAGTAGATATAGGTATGGTAATACATGACAAGTACTCGCAAACAAGAGCTAACATAACAAGTTCATTTCAGATTGATACATGGCCCACCCCAGTTCTAAATGAGGTGGATGGTGATCATCATCCTCAAGTCATGTCGATGGGTGTTCGCAACAGTGAGTAGGATGGCCTGTCCTACCCGAAGATTGTTGGCACAAAGGAACTTCTTCCACCCTGCCCTGCTCAAGACAGTGCGAACATCCGTGTCCACTGCATAGGCACAGCTGGTGATGGAGCCCGTTCTGGTAAGGCGTAGTCCAGCAGCCATGCCTTCTTCGTCCGGGTCGATGCCACAGCTATCAAGTAACCTCTTAGGTAATTTCTAAAAACAGTTGACATGATCATATACATTAGTGGAAATAGCAAAACAGTTGACATGATATATGATCATGTCACGTGCAATTATCAACAAAGCATACACTTCAAGACACATATATCATTGGATTCAACACTGAGCATATATATCATCACATCAGTACACTATACGCCAAACATCAAATTACTACAGTAATTAGGCATATCATTAGATTACTGCGTACACTAAGCATATCATCGCATATTACTACACTACATGCATGTCATAAAATTCTTCACTAAATGAATTCTAAACTAGGCCTCTCATCATAGTACTACAACATGCATATCATATGAATTACTACACTAACTAAGCATGTATATCATGTAATTACCACACTAAGTAACATACCATGATATGCCGTTTAACATTCGTCCTTGTGAGGCGGGTCACGAATGGCTTCCCTAGGTAGTCTTCACGTAGCGGAAGCATGTCCCAAAGGTTGCCGATTTCCTCGTCGCCCGGTCTGAGTCCTTGGGCATACAGGTATTCAACAAGTGGGTTCTCATCATCATCTGAATCGTCATCATCTGAATCAGCACCATCTTCCTCCTCATGAACTTCATCCTCACTATCCGGAATCAAATTTAGATAGATAACAGAAATCCTGGGCCTATCTTTTTTGAAGGAGAAGCTGATCAATTCACCCCCACTAAGACGCATGCGGGCGATGAAACGGTCCCAATCATCTCCTCCTATCTGGGTTATCTTTCGCCCCTTCTCGACCTGCATAGTGTATGGGCCCCCAAGAGCATCAAAGGTCACGGTGTCTGCGACGAGCTCATTGAATGCCAATCTCACATTGCATGGTACGATCTATGTAAGATAAAAACAAATAACAGACACAATACATTAGTGGAAATAGCAAAAAAAACAAAAAGAATGTACTGTCAGAAGGTTCATATAAATTGTTACCGCTGCAAAAACAAAAGAAGGCTGGAAGTAGATGCCGAACAGCGTGGCAGTAGAAAGGCTGGTCCGGCACCGTTTGTTGCAGCATCCACATTGTGCTTCCTCCATTCTACACAGAACGTGTTGAACTCTAAGTTGAATTGTACATAGTACAATACAAAGATCATACATATAATAAATCATAGTGATAACCTATACTGGCAATGGCCAATCAATCTATTTTCTATCATCTACGCAATAAAGCAATGCCAATGACAATGGCAATGCCCGTCTCATCTAAACCTGGGAATAGTTCGGCATCCAAACTAAAACCAGTCCAATCCACAGCACACATGAAAACCAAACCAATCCAGATATTTTCATTTAGAATCTAGACCAAACCAAACTATACATGCTCATCATCCAACCCAGTCCAAACCGTTTTCAACTTTTGGATTGAATCCAAAGGTTCAAACCATGGAAAAAGCCATATGTGAGGGCACGTCATGAATCTAGATCAGACATGGCGTCAAAGCTCGAGAGAGCCGACGAGCTCCGGTCAGCAACAGCGGCTCTTGGATTTGAAGCAGCAGTAGGTGGTAGTGGCGGCTCAAACTAATTGATTGATTTGGTCTCAAACCATAGAAACCAAATCAAGATCCAATCCAAAAACTAAGTTTCAGTCCAAACCAATCGGCTCAAATCCGCCTCCGTAGGGAGACGCGGTTGGGGAAGGGAAGAAGAGGGGAGATCTTACGTACTTGCCGGAGTTGGCGGCGGCCGCGCACCGACAGCAAAGAGTGTTGGGGAACGTAGTAATTTCAAAAAATTTCCTACGCACACGCAAGATCATGGTGATGCATAGCAACGAGGGGGAGTGTCTGATCTACGTACCCTTGTAGATCGCAACGGAAGCGTTGACACAACGTAGAGGAAGTAGTCGTACGTCTTCTTCCCAGTCCGACCGATCCAAGCACCGTTACTCCGGCACCTCCGAGTTCTTAGCACACGTTCAGCTCGATGACGATCCCCGGGCTTCGATCCAGCAAAGCTTCGGGGAGGAGTTCCGTCAGCACGATGGCGTGGTGACAATCTTGATGTACTACCGACGCAGGGCTTCGCCTAAGCACTACAACGATATGATCGAGGTGGAATTTGGTGGCAGGGGGCACCGCACACGGCTAAGGAATGATCTCAATGATCAACTTGTGTGTCTAGAGGTGCCCCCTGCCCCCGTATATAAAGGATGCCAGGGGGAGGGCTGGCCGGCCAAGCCTATGGAGGCGCAGGAGGAGTCCTACTCCTACCGGGAGTGGACTCCCCCCCAATCCTATTCCTAATAGGACTCCCAAGGGGAAAGAGAGAGAGAGAGGTGGCCGGCCACCTCTCCTAGTCCTAATAGGACTAGGGGAGGGGGGAAGGCGCGCAGCCCACTATGGGCAGCCCATTTCACCTTTCCACTAAAGCCCAATAAGGCCCATATGGCTCCCGGGGGGTTCCGGTAACCTCCCGGTGATCCGGTAAAATCCCGATTTCACCCGGAACACTTCCGATGTCCAAACATAGGCTTCCAATATATCAATCTTTATGTCTCGACCATTTCGAGACTCCTCGTCATGTCTGTGATCACATCCGGGACTCCGAACAACCTTCGGTACATCAAAATGCATAAACTCATAATAACTGTCATCGTAACGTTAAGCGTGCGGACCCTACGGTTCGAGAACAATGTAGACATGACCGAGACACGTCTCCGGTCAATAACCAATAGCGGGACCTGGATGGCCATATTGGCTCCTACATATTCTACGAAGATCTTTGTCGGTCAGACCGCATAACAACATACGTTGTTCCCTTTGTCATCGGTATGTTACTTGCCCGAGATTCGATCGTCGGTATCCAATACCTAGTTCAATCTCGTTACCGGCAAGTCTCTTTACTCGTTCTATAATACATCATCTAACTCGTTAGTTGCAATGCTTGCAAGGCTTGTGTAATGTGTATTAACGAGAGGGCCCAGAGATACCTCTCCGACAATCGGAGTGACAAATCCTAATCTCGAAATACGCCAACCCAACATCTACCATTGGAGACACCTGTAGTACTCCTTTATAATCACCCAGTTACGTTGTGACGTTTGGTAGCACCCAAAGTGTTCCTCCGGCAAACGGGAGTTGCATAATCTCATAGTCATAGGAACATGTATAAGTCATGAAGAAAGCAATAGCAACATACTAAACGATCGGGTGCTAAGCTAATGAAATGGGTCATGTCAATCAGATCATTCAACTAATAATGTGACCTCGTTAATCAAATAACAACACATTGTTCATGGTCAGGAAACTTAACCATCTTTGATTAACGAGCTAGTCAAGTAGAGGCATACTAGTGACACTCTGTTTGTCTATGTATTCACACATGTATTATGTTTCCGGTTAATACAATTCTAGCATGAATAATAAACATTTATCATGATATAAGGAAATAAATAATAACTTTATTATTGCCTCTAGGGCATATTTCCTTCAGTCTCCCACTTGCACTAGAGTCAATAATCTAGATTACACAGTAATGACTCTAACACCCATGGAGCCTTGGTGCTGATCATGTTTTGCTCGTGGAAGAGGCTTAGTCAACGGGTCTGCAACATTCAGATCCGTATGTATCTTGCAAATCTCTATGTCTCCCACCTGGACTAGATCCCGGATGGAATTGAAGCGTCTCTTGATGTGTTTGGTCCTCTTGTGAAATATGGATTCCTTTGCCAAGGCAATTGCACCAGTATTGTCACAAAAGATTTTCATTGGACCCGATGCACTAGGTATGACACCTAGATCAGATATGAACTCCTTCATCCAGACTCCTTCGTTCGCTGCTTCCGAAGCAGCTATGTACTCCGCTTCACATGTAGATCCCGCTACGACGCTTTGTTTAGAACTGAACCAACTGACAGCTCCACCGTTTAAAGTAAACACGTATCCGGTTTGCGATTTAGAATCATCCGGATCAGTGTCAAAGCTTGCATCAACGTAACCTCTTACGGTGAGCTCTTTGTCACCTCCATATACGAGAAACATATCCTTAGTCGTTTTCAGGTATTTCAGGACGTTCTTGACCGCTGTCCAGTGATCCACTCCTGGATTACTTTGGTACCTCCCTGCTAAACTTATAGCAAGGCACACATCAGGTCTGGTACACAGCATTGCATACATGATAGAGCCTATGGCTGAAGCATAGGGAACATCTTTCATTTTCTCTCTATCTTCTGAAGTGGTCGGGCATTGAGTCTGACTCAACTTCACACCTTGTAACACAGGCAAGAACCCTTTCTTTGCTTGATCCATTTTGAACCTTTTCAAAATCTTGTCAAGGTATGTGCTTTGTGAAAGTCCAATTAAGCGTCTTGATCTATCTCTATAGATCTTAATGCCCAATATGTAAGCAACTTCACCGAGGTCTTTCATTGAAAAACTCTTATTCAAGTATCCCTTTATGCTATCCAGAAATTCTATATCATTTCCAATCAGCAATATGTCATCCACATATAATATCAGAAATGCTACAGAGCTCCCACTCACTTTCTTGTAAATACAGGCTTCTCCAAAAGTCTGTATAAAACCAAATGCTTTGATCACACTATCAAAGCGTTTATTCCAACTCCGAGATGCTTGCACCAGTCCATAAATGGATCGCTGGAGTTTGCACACTTTGTTAGCTCCCTTTGGATCGACAAAACCTTCCGGTTGCATCATATACAACTCTTCTTCCAGAAATCCATTCAGGAATGCAGTTTTGACATCCATCTGCCATATTTCATAATCATAAAACGCGGCAATTGCTAACATGATTCGGACAGACTTAAGCATTGCTACAGGTGAGAAGGTCTCATCGTAGTCAACCCCTTGAACTTGTCGAAAACCTTTTGCAACAAGTCGAGCTTTATAGACAGTAACATTACCGTCAGCGTCAGTCTTTTTCTTGAAGATCCATTTATTCTCAATTGCTTGCCGATCATCGGGCAAGTCAACCAAAGTCCATACTTTGTTCTCATACATGGATCCCATCTCAGATTTCATGGCCTCAAGCCACTTTTGCGGAATCTGGGCTCACCATCCCTTCTTCATAGTTCGTAGGTTCATCATGATCTAGTAGCATGACTTCCAGAACTGGATTACCGTACCACTCTGGCGCGGATCTTGCTCTGGTTGATCTACGAGGTTCAGTAGTATCTTGTTCTGAAGTTTCATGATCATTATCATTAACTTCCTCACTTATTGGTGTAGGTGTCGCAGAAACAGTTTTTTGTGATGTACTACTTTCTAATAAGGGAGCGGGTACACTTACCTCGTCAAGTTCTACTTTCCTCCCACTCACTTCTTTCGAGAGAAACTCCTTCTCAAGAAAGTTTCCGAATTTAGCAACAAAAGTCTTGCCTTCGGATCTGTGATAGAAGGTGTATCCAATAGTTTCCTTTGGATATCCTATGAAGACACATTTCTCCGATTTGGGTTCGAGCTTATCAGGTTGAAGCTTTTTCACATAAGCATCGCAACCCCAAACTTTAAGAAACGACAACTTTGGTTTCTTGCCAAACCACAGTTCATAAGGCGTCGTCTCAACGGATTTTGATGGTGCCCTATTTAACGTGAATGCGACCGTCTCTAAAGCGTATCCCCAAAACGATAGCGGTAAATCAGTAAGAGACATCATAGATCGTACCATATCTAGTAAAGTACGATTACGACGTTCGGACACACCATTACGCTGTGGTGTTCCGGGTGGCGTGAGTTGCGAAACTATTCCACAATTTTTCAAATGTATACCAAACTCGTAACTCAAATATTCTCCTCCACGATCAGATCGTAGAAACTTTATTTTCTTGTTACGATGATTTTCAACTTCACTATGAAATTCCTTGAACTTTTCAAATGTTTCAGACTTGTGTTTCATTAAGTAGATATACCCATATCTGCTTAAATCATCTGTGAAGGTGAGAAAATAATGATATCCGCCACGAGCCTCAATATTCATCAGACCACATACATCGGTATGTATGATTTCCAATAAATCTGTTGCTCTCTCCATAGTACCGGAGAACGGTGTTTTAGTCATCTTGCCCATGAGGCACGGTTCGCAAGTACCAAGTGATTCATAATCAAGTGGTTCCAAAAGTCCATCAGTATGGAGTTTCTTCATGCGCTTTACACCGATATGACCTAAACGGCAGTGCCACAAATAAGTTGCACTATCATTATCAACTCTGCATCTTTTGGCTTCTACATTATGAATATGTGTATCACTACTATCGAGATTTAACAAGAATAGACCACTCTTCAAGGGTGTATGACCATAAAAGATATTACTCATATAAATAGAACAACCATTATTCTCTGATTTAAATGAATAACCGTCTCGCATTAAACAAGATCTAGATATAATGTTCATGCTCAACGCTGGCACCAAATAACAATTATTTAGGTCTAATATTAATCCTGAAGGTAGATGTAGAGGTAGCGTGCCGACCGCGATCACATCGACTTTGGAACCATTTCCCACGCGCATCGTCACCTCGTCCTTAGCTAATCTTCGCTTAATCCGTAGTCCCTGTTTCGAGTTGCAAATATTAGCAACAGAACCAGTATCAAATACCCAGGTGCTACTGCGAGCATTAGTAAGGTACACATAAATAACATGTATATCACATATACCTTTGTTCACCTAGCCATCCTTCTTATCCGCCAAATACTTGGGGCAGTTCCGCTTCCAGTGACCAGTCTGCTTGCAGTAGAAGCACTCAGTTTCAGGCTTAGGTCCAGACTTGGGTTTCTTCTCTTGAGCAGCAACTTGCTTGCCGTTTTTCTTGAAGTTCCCCTTCTTCTTCCCTTTGCCCTTTTTCTTGAAACTAGTGGTCTTGTTGACCATCAACACTTGATGCTCCTTCTTGTTTTCTACCTCCGCAGCTTTCAGCATTGCGAAGAGCTCGGGAATAGTCTTGTTCATCCCTTGCATATTATAGTTCATCACGAAGCTCTTGTAGCTTGGTGGCAGTGATTGGAGAATTCTGTCAATGACGCAATCATCTGGAAGATTAACTCCCATTTGAATCAAGTGATTGTTATACCCAGACATTTTGGGTATATGCTCACTGACAGAACTGTTCTCCTCCATCTTGTAGCTATAGAACTTATTGGAGACTTCATATCTCTCAATCCAGGCATTTGCTTGAAATATTAACTTCAACTCCTGGAACATCTCATATGCTCCATGACGTTCAAAACGTCGTTGAAGTCCCGATTCTAAGCCGTAAAGCATGGCACACTGAACTATCGAGTAGTCATCAGCTTTGCTCTGCGAGACGTTCATAACATCTGGTGTTGCTCCAGCAGCAGGCCTGGCACCCAGCGGTGCTTCCAGGACGTAATTCTTCTGTGCAGCAATGAGGATAATCCTCAAGTTACGGACCCAATCCGTGTAATTGCTACCATCATCTTTCAACTTTGCTTTCTCAAGGAACGCATTAAAATTCAACGAAACAACAACACGAGCCATCAATCTACAATCAACATAAACAAGCAAGATACTATCAGGTACTAAGTTCATGATAAATTTAAGTTCAATTAATCATATTACTTAAGAACTCCCACTTAGATAGACATCCCTCTAATCCTCTAAGTGATCACGTGATCCAAATCAACTAAACCATGTCCGATCATCACGTGAGATGGAGTAGTTTCATCGGTGAACATCATTATGTTGATCATATCTACTATATGATTCACGCTCGACCTTTCGGTCTCCATGTTCCGAGGCCATATCTGTATATGCTTGGCTCGTCAAGTATAACCTGAGTATTCCGCGTGTGCAACTGTTTTGCACCCGTTGTATTTGAACGTAGAGCCTATCACACCCGATCATCACGTGGTGTCTCAGCACGAAGAACTTTCGCAACGGTGCATACTCAGGGAGAACACTTCTTGATTATTTAGTGAGAGATCATCTTATAATGCTACCGTCAATCAAAGCAAGATAAGATGCATAAAAGATAAACATCACATGCAATCAATATAAGTGATATGATATGGCCATCATCATCTTGTGCTTGTGATCTCCATCTCCGAAGCACCGTCATGATCACCATCGTCACCGGCGCGACACCTTGATCTCCATCGTAGCATCGTTGTCGTCTCGCCAATCTTATGCTTCCACGACTATCACTACCGCTTAGCAATAAAGTAAAGCATTACATCGCGATTCCATTGCATACAATAAAGCGACAACCATATGGCTCTTGCCAGTTGCCGATAACTTGGTTACAAAACATGATCATCTCATACAATAAAAATCAGCATCATGCCTTGACCATATCACATCACAACATGCCCTGCAAAAACAAGTTAGACGTCCTCTACTTTGTTGTTGCAAGTTTTACGTGGCTGCTACGGGCTTAAGTAAGAACTCATCTCACCTACGCATCAAAACCACAACGATAGTTTGTCAAATAGACTCCGTTTTAACCTTCTCAAGGACCGGGCGTAGCCATACTCGGTTCAACTAAAGTTGGAGAGACAGTCGCCCGCAAGCCATCTATGTGCAAAGCACGTCGAGGGAACCGGTCTCGCGTAAGCGTACGCGTAAGGTTGGTCCGGGTCGTCTCGTCCAACAATACCGCCGAACCAAAGTATGACATGCTGGTAGGCAGTATGACTTGTATCGCCCACAACTCACTTGTGTTCTACTCGTGCAAATAACATCAAACCATAAAACCTAGGCTCGGATGCCACTGTTGGGGAACGTAGTAATTTCAAAAAAATTCCTACGCACACGCAAGATCATGGTGATGCATAGCAACGAGGGGGAGAGTCTGATCTACGTACCCTTGTAGATCGCAACGGAAGCGTTGACACAACGTAGAGGAAGTAGTCGTACGTCTTCTTCCCAGTCCGACCGATCCAAGCACCGTTACTCCGGCACCTCCGAGTTCTTAGCACACGTTCAGCTCGATGACGATCCTCGGGCTCCGATCCAGCAAAGCTTCGGGGAGGAGTTCCGTCAGCACGATGGCGTGGTGACAATCTTGATGTACTACCGACGCAGGGCTTCGCCTAAGCACTACAACGATATGATCGAGGTGGAATTTGGTGGCAGGGGCACCGCACACGGCTAAGGAATGATCTCAATGATCAACTTGTGTGTCTAGAGGTGCCCCCTGCCCCCGTATATAAAGGATGCCAGGGGGAGGGCTGGCCGGCCAAGCCTATGGAGGCGCAGGAGGAGTCCTACTCCTACCGGGAGTGGACTACCCCCCAATCCTATTCCTAATAGGACTCCCAAGGGGAAACAGAGAGAGAGAGGTGGCCGGCCACCTCTCCTAGTCCTAATAGGACTAGGGGAGGGGGGAAGGCGCGCAGCCCACTATGGGCAGCCCCTTTCACCTTTCCACTAAAGCCCAATAAGGCCCATATGGCTCCCGGGGGGTTCCGGTAACCTCCCGGTGATCCGGTAAAATCCCGATTTCACCCGGAACACTTCCGATGTCCAAACATAGGCTTCCAATATATCAATCTTTATGTCTCGACCATTTCGAGACTCCTCGTTATGTCCGTGATCACATCCGGGACTCCGAACAACCTTCGGTAGATCAAAATGCATAAACTCATAATAACTGTCATCGTAACATTAAGCGTGCGGACCCTACGGTTCGAGAACAATGTAGACATGACCGAGACACGTCTCCGGTCAATAACCAATAGCGGGACCTGGATGCCCATATTGGCTCCTACATATTCTACGAAGATCTTTATCGGTCAGACCGCATAACAACATACGTTGTTCCCTTTGTCATCGGTATGTTACTTGCCCGAGATTCGATCGTCGGTATCCAATACCTAGTTCAATCTCGTTACCGGCAAGTCTCTTTACTCGTTCTGTAATACATCATCCCTCAACTAACTCATTAGTTGCAATGCTTTCAAGGCTTGTGTAATGTGTATTACCGAGAGGGCCCAGAGATACCTCTCCGACAATCGGAGTGACAAATCCTAATCTCGAAATACGCCAACCCAACATCTACCATTGGAGACACCTGTAGTACTCCTTTATAATCACCCAGTTACGTTGAGACGTTTGGTAGCACCCAAAGTGTTCCTCCGGCAAACGGGAGTTGCATAATCTCATAGTCATAGGAACATGTATAAGTCATGAAGAAAGCAATAGCAACATACTAAACGATCGGGTGCTAAGCTAATGAAATGGGTCATGTCAATCAGATCATTCAACTAATGATGTGACCTCGTTAATCAAATAACAACACATTGTTCATGGTCAGGAAACTTAACCATCTTTGATTAACGAGCTAGTCAAGTAGAGGCATACTAGTGACACTCTGTTTGTCTATGTATTCACACATGTATTATGTTTCCGGTTAATACAATTCTAGCATGAATAATAAACATTTATCATGATATAAGGAAATAAATAATAACTTTATTATTGCCTCTAGGGCATATTTCCTTCAAAGAGAGGGGTCGTCGAGAGATGGCGGCGACGGCGGCGGCGCTGGTCGAGAAGGGGAGAAAGAAAGATGTGGAGTGGTCGAGACGGGGAGAAAGAAAAATGTGGTACATGTGGTGGCTCGGTTGTGTGGATGACAAGGGGGCCCACTTGTGAGACCAATAGCAATTGATGGCAAACCGCAGGAGGTGCACGACCGCGTGCACGACCGCCACGTCCCCACGTGGAATGGGGACGGCCGGGTGGGTGTGTCAAGTCAAATCGGCACCCGCGGCTTCTCGGTAACTCCAAGAGGCAGGAGCAGTGCATTTCCTCCCCAAATCGGGTAGAAAACCCTCGTCCTCTCCCCACCCTCTCTTCCTTCCTCACCACCTCACCACCCTCTCCTCCTTCCTCACCACCCTCCTCCCTTCCTACGCCTCCCTCCTCTTGTCTTCGACTGACGATGAAGCGCGGACGTGAAGATGCGGTGGACGAGCCGGAGGCAACCATCGGAGCAGCGCAGTCTGCTGTCGTGGCTGCAGCCGTAGGTGGAGCGGCAGAGTCCGCCGTAGCGGCGGAAGCTGCCGGTGCAGCGACCATTGTGCCTACTCCCGCTGCCATCGCAACCGTCGAGGCACCCGTCGGCGAGCACAAGGTCAGGGAAGATCTGGAGGAGGAGGAGATGAGAATGCGTAAGCGCAAGGTTCATGACGAAATCGAAGAGCTCTTCGAGGAGAACGCCATAAAGGAGTTCGACTTAGATTGCAGGAAGGGCAGCAACTTCGACGAGGATGCCATCGACGAGCGATCTGAGGTAGTACTCTGTTTTTTGCTCTGTTTTTTTCATGACATTGGGGTTTTTCTTGTAAACTAGATGAGCATCAATTTGACTTGGGCGTGCTAGTTCTACGTATGTAGGATTGTAGGGATCTAGCATAGATCTTCATGTTGGATGTGGATTTTTAAATCTGATTCACATTTTGATTCCAGCAGATACTCTGGTTTTTTTATGGCATTGGGGTTTGTCTTGTTAACTAGATGAGCATAAGTTTCACAAGAGATACATTAATGAAAGAAGTGGAGTATTGAACCCAAATACAGGAAAATGTTCATGGCAGGGATACATTAATGAAAAAAGTGGGTTAAACAATGGATATATGGCAGGATTCTCCATTGGCTTCCCAAGGACAGTGACAAAATGCTGCAGTTCCTGATTCATTTTAGTTTATGTAGATGAATTAATTTGCACACATGTTCATATATGATTAGTTTGCACACATGTTCATAGATGATCCATTTGCAAATTCTATACAGATTTCCATTTTGCAAAAGAAGTGACCGCTCCCTTAATAATTATGGGCTGATAGTACATATCCACTGGATACCAAAAAATCAAAACATTTCATCTAGCCAATTTTCCACAGTATGTTATCTAGATGATCACAGCCACATCTCTCATCAATATGAGCAGTGAGACACCCCATAGCTCCTTTACCAATTTCCTTCTGAAACTTATCAGGGTCTTACAATGTTGGAGAAGCAGTATTGCCGCTGTCAGAAAGAATAATGGTTTCTTCATTCCAGTAGATAGAACAAACCTCCCTTGTGTGAAACTTGGAGGAGTATAATGAAGCCATTTTTCTGATTCCAATAAGAATTACACCTGTAACAAGTATCAAATATCATTAAACCAAGTCACTTCATGAAGTCTTTCATGTGTTAATTATGCACTACTTGTGCACTAATCTATAAATGCAACTATTCCACCGTCCATATTTATGCATGTCAGTTTCTTTGGCTCAATTATGTATGTGCACATGCACCTTGTTTCTAGCAAATAGATAGTTGCCATGTTACACATGTGTACTTTCAAAACATTGTAATTAAAGTCAATGTACCATAATAGATTAGCTAAGTTCTTCTATGTGTACTAATTCACTAATTCACAGGAGGATGACGACGACGTGGACTACAGCATGGACAGCAGGCACAGCAAGAGCCGGTACACCCTGAGGCATCTGATTGCTGGGAAGATCAAATACCGTTTCTTTGGCAAGATTGGGTGCTCTTTCTGTTGCAAGGTGATCGGTGGCGGCATAGATGGCATGATCCAGCATGCCTTCAGCACTGGCAATGGACATGGTAAGAAGCATAAAGCCAGTACTCTGGCTAAACATGCTACCTACGCGCGCTTCCTCGAGATTGTCAAAGTCAATGAGCCCTACAACATGCATTGAAGAAGGGAGAGAAGTGATGTGCTGCTAGAGTGCTGCTGCTGCCCCAGGACCGTCGTGTCCTGTTATGTTATGTATGTTTGTTTGTTGTAGGACTCTAAAACTGATGTCCTATGGTGTGTCTGAACCTATGCTGAGCGGTGGTTGATCTGCCGTTTATGTTAAGACTTTGCTGCTACTCTGGTTTAGTGTTCCTAGTTGTTAATACTATTTTGGTGATGCATGTTTAAGCCTTGTACAATGCTAGATGCTTAGGGTGGTGCTTAGAAAAATAAACAGGGTATTTCTGAAGCACCGGTGCCTATTTCTACAGGAGAGACGCCTAGTTATGCGTCTACGTGTATCAAATGATGCTAAAAGTAGAGCATGAGCATGTACCAATGCATTAGATATTGCAATAAGTAGAGGATGCTCATGATTGCCAAAAGTACCTATTTCCACTTTCTAATAAGAACTAAACGTGTATCAAATGATGCTAAAAGTAGAGCATGAGCATGAGAATGTATCAATGCATTAGATATTGCAATAAGTAGAGGATGCTCATGATTGCCAAAAGTACCTATTTCCACTTTCTGATAAGAACAAAACGTGTATCAAATGATGCTAGAAGTAGAGCATGAGCATGAGCATGAGCATGTATCAATTGATGATCAATTGATGCTACCTATTTGTGTTTGAATGGGCTCAATAAAGCTGGTGCTGGTTTATGCTCTCTGCGTGACCGTGATGGTAACGAAGACACCTGGTTGGCTATGGTCTTGCTGTCAAATTTAAGTTTCAGTTCTTTAAGACTCTTTGTTTTTGCTGCTTGCTCGGGATCGACTAGCTTTCTCGGGCGTCCACGTGCTCTCTTCCTTTTGGGGGAGTTGGGTGCACCATTTTTGGGGGAGTTGGGTGCACCGGTATCCTTCTGGGAGTTGGATGTGTCAGGTTCGTTGGAACCATCGGGATTGTTGACTAATTGTACGTCCTCTTCTGAAGCATCAGGTAGAACTGCTTGCTGGGCATCGTACACCTCCTTCTGTATAAGAGAGAGTGTTGCGTTAGTTCTAATCATGAGACTTATGAAATAAATGATATATTCTTCATGTAGCGCTAACCATTATGGGGAACTTATATGATTCGAGACGAAGCGCATTGCAATTTGAATGCAGTAAGGCTGTACATATTTTTCCACCTGAAAATATCTATCCTTTCCTATATTGGATAACCGACACTGACGTCAGCATAGCTTTCAAGTTAAACAAAGTATAAATTTAAATTAGGCATTCAATTACCTGGTTCAAAATATCGGTCATTTCATCCCATTCCATGACAACATGTACTACAGTGTCCAAACCGCACAGGAAGTCCTGCGATGTTTAGTTAAAGATCAGTAATCTTATTCGTGTACGCAAATAATAATTTATGAGGCCATGCGTACCCATCGGTCTGTTGTGGTATGTTCTCATAGCGTTTTTGGTCCATTTGGCAAAATTGATGTTATTAGCTGGTGATATCAACCCTTTCTTGACAACTTCGTCAATGCAGAACTGAATCGAGTCCACCTAGGGTACGACGAGTTATACATAGGGTTACGGTACTTTGGGAGCTCATGTTCCATGCGGATCAAAAGAGGCAGCAAGAGAACACTTACAACAGAATCTTCCTTGGTCTTGTCGCAATGATAATTCATGGAGTTCAGAGTCTGAATTTCTTTTTTGTCAAAATTAAACATCATTAGCATCCAATGGTTTTGGTGTACATTGAGTGGGACATGCACCTGCAGTAAAATTTGGGTTGGGTTGAGAACCGAAATTTGTCGTGTACAGTGTGTACGTAAACTATGAAAGTGTGGAAAACGTGTACCTTTCGGCGCCCTACAAATTTTCCTGCTACACGAGCTAACCATGAGGCTGCACGTCCAACAGGAACCACCCTCTTCATTTGTAACAGCTTTTCGGTTTCTTGAGGGGATATGATTAAGGTAGTATCATTCTCAATTTGGCTAATGCGAGCATATGCCATAATAACCTGCCAAATTTTTAATGATACAATAATAAGACAGTTGTTGCAGTAATGATGTAGAATAGAGTATAATGGGCTTACATCACCATAAATGTATTTGTCGTCCAAATTTCTCTTCATATTTTCTGCTGTGAGGGAAATGTCTCCGATTCTAGCTATTTCAACAGGGTCATATGTTCCGCGGATGTAAACAGCTGTCTCTATGTCCTCATCCATGAACTTGTAATCATTACCAAAGACAGGCTTCATCGGAGTTAATTGTGGTTCCTCATTATTTTCCGTCACATGTCTTGCACTTGGTGTACTCGAAGTCCCTGTCGTGAATTGGCTAGCCCTAGGAGTTCCTGTCAGGGATGAATTGCACACATTGACTTGATCCTACAATGAACAACGGTAGTTCATCATTAGTTTGTTACTTTTAGATATTAACGTGTTGGGTCAATTTTGATCACCTGCACGCCTCCTTTCTGTGATACTGATTGTCGGTTCCTTGTAAATTCGTATTTTAAGTCCTGTAACAATGCAAACAATAATGAACATGAAGGAACATATTCATAAAAAAATATAAAATGCACAGTATGACATACATGGAATTCCCTCCTTAAGTCTTTAATTTCGTCCTCGGCCTTCGACAACCTAGGATTAGTGCCAGTTTTAGTCTTCATGTTGATCAAGTCTTCACCTAGAGTCTGGTATTTGACATCAAATCTGTACTCAATTTCCATTAACTTCCTGCCTACCTTCTTTTCATGATCAGCAATGCGTGCATTCATGACTTCAACTACCATTTCAATCTGTGTAAACAAAATAAAACCCCGTTGATAACAATAGCTAAGTGAATGAGGTTCCATGACACCTATTTGTGTTATTGCAAAAACAAATAGCCTTTGGAGTACATACTTGCTGGCTACTAAATTGTTGTCCTTGTGATGGTGCTCGATACGAATCATGTTGATGCACATGTTCATCTTTTTTTCTTGGAAAATTATTAGAATTCTCGGGCGGTCGTTGAGGAGCACAAATTTCCATGATAGCCTATTTTTTTAAAATATAATGAACCATTAGTACCAAATAAAAAATCGGATATAGAAAGTTCAATTGTAGATAGGTACCAGCCCATTATGAAGACCTCCTTTCTCGTAAGCATCGCTTCTTAAAGTAGCCATCATTTCGTCCCATCGTGCGATCAATGGAGGGGGTCTAGAAG
This sequence comes from Triticum monococcum, assembly GCA_034509565.1. Taxonomy (NCBI): domain Eukaryota; kingdom Viridiplantae; phylum Streptophyta; class Magnoliopsida; order Poales; family Poaceae; genus Triticum; species Triticum monococcum. The sequence goes on along the minus strand of CM067847.1, from coordinate 725,849,069 downwards.
CATACATTAATCGGCCACTACGCACGTGCTCCCAGTACCAGTACTACACAATAAATTAGTTCATCACCATACAGATATGCGACAGAACAATAATTAAAGGACATTAAGTAGTGATCTATCACTAACCTGGAGCAGAATTAGATTTCCTTGTAGATTTACGTGATCTCGATTTCTTAACTTGTGAACGGACTTGAAGAAGTGATTAAGTGTGAAACATCCCCAGTTAAATTTCCGAAGGTTTTCAAGATCTGTAACAAGGTTGAGAAATTTCGAGTCCACATAATGTTGTGCTGTTGGTGCTAGAACAGTACCAATTGCGTACAGAATAAACCGCCTCAGGAAATTGCCGTCTGGGGCTTTGGAAGCTCGGATCGCCGTTTCAAGGTCAGAAATCAAAATTTGCCCATTGTTTGCATAGGCGGTAAACAATTCTGTGTCGGTTTGCATTCCCAGATGTGGCTCTATATCCTCTCCTTCTATCGGAATGCCAAATATACCTTGCACGTCCCCTTTTGTTATAGGAATTGGCGTTTTACCGATGGTAATGGATTGTGTGTCGATATCTATGCTCTTGGCTAGTCTAACCAACATTATGCGCCATAGAGTCACTTCATGCATCTGGGTTAGACCGCCAAGACTGGTTTCTGATATGATGTACTTTTTGTGGTCTTGTGACAACAATTTCATGGTTTTTCCGAACCTTGTGTGTGAGCATACTAACTTCATATGACCATGCTTTTCGGCGAGTTCCTGTTACATGCCATTAAATATTACTGAGTACACATGAATTATGTATACGAAACGATTGTACACAAACAGTAAATTACTTACCGCATCGGTAATTTCAGAGATGGGCTTTTCTCCATTATTAAGGTTCGTATCTGAAACTGACATTGCTGCCTCGTATGCAATGATAAAATCAGGCTCAATTAATCTGAACAAAATTGGAAAATGTATAACAAAATTAGCAGAGAATTAATTTTAACAAAATTAACTGGGTCATTTAACATATGATCCACTTATGGGTTTAAGCACAGAACCTATTTGGGTGCAAAACCTATGAGGGTTCAACAACTAAAGCATCGGCGGACAACGATTATAAAGAGTTACGATCAGCTAATACCTTATCTCGGAGATGGTGCCACCGAGTAGATGGCGGCGGTTAGTGCGTCGGAAACTATAAGTGCCGGTATAGCGCAGTCGACGGCGCAAAGGAAAAACGGCGCGTTCACTTGAGGAGGAGGCGGCGAGAAGAACACTGACGTCCGAGCCCTCAGATCACGTTGGCGGTGGGCACTAGTAAAAAACGGACCATTAGTACCGGTTTGTAAGGGCCTTTAGTGCCGGTTATGGAACCGGCACTAAAGTTTCAGCACTAAAGGCCCCCCCCCTTTAGTACCGGTTCAGCACGAACCGGCGCTAAAGCGCCACCACGTGGCCTGAGCTCGCGCCCTGGTACGGGGGACCTTTAGTACCGGCTGGTGTTACCAACCGGTACTAAAGGTTTTTTTTATTTTTTTTTTGAAAATTTTGGAAAAATAATTGTTTTTTTTATTTTTTATTTTTCTGAATTATTTGATGATTTAGTCTCTAATCACCTCTCTTAACTGCTCAAGTGTGGATCACTCATTCCAAATCATCTAACTTCTCGATCGGTCACCCATCCCTCTCACTACTCCAGCCCGAGCACGCTTAACTTTCGGGTTCTATTCTCCCTCGCTCCAAGTCTGCACTTGTTGTTTTCCTGACAATAGTAAGATGTCAATCCTATTAACCTTCAGGAATTTTGCTTGAGCATGAAGTGACACATTTCACTGTTTGAGTTTGAAACTATTGTTTTAAAAAACAATAATTATTTAGTAACACTAATATTTCTTGAATAATTAGTTTGACCATTGTTTGACCACAGTTTGACCATAGTTTGACCACACACAGTTTGACCAGATTTGACCAAAATTGAAATAACTAAAATAATTATTTAGTAACACTAATATTCTAGAATAATTAGTTTGACCATTTTTTGACCACAGTTTGCCCACTGTTTGAATATTTTTCAATTTTTTCCACTCTAGATCTTAAAAGCCCCGTAACTTTTTTTCTATTAGGTTTTTGAGGATTTTGCAAATGTTTAACATCGTTACCCCGGTTAAATTCGGATGTAACTTTTCGAGTAGATGATTTTTCATATAAAAAACTTTTTCATCCGAGTTAGTATGCAAAAGTTATGCCCATTTTTACAAATTTTAGAGAGATTTTGCAAATAAAATCAAAATTCACATTTGCAAATTTTCCCAACAACTAGACCACATATCACATGAGAAACTTATTTTCTTTTTTTTTTGACATTTCCATTATTTTCTTTTATTTTTTTTAAAACTGAAAAGGCGATCCACCGGGGGGTAGAGTTTGAAAATGGGACCTTTAGTACCGGTTCATGGCACGAACCGGTACTATAGGTTAGACCCCTTTAGTACCGGTTCGTGCCACGAACCGGTACTAAAGGTGATCGTGGGGCCCCGGCCTGACGCCAGCCTGCCACCACCCCTTTAGTACCGGTTTGTGCCACGAACCGGTACTAAAGGTTCAACACGAACCGACAGTAATGCAAATCCGTTCGAACCGGCACTAATGGTACCATTAGTACCGGCTCAAATACAAACCGGCACTAATGTGCTTCACGTTTGACCCTTTTTCTACTAGTGGGGCGGCGAGTGGTGGCCGCCGACTCCTGTATTCCGTGGGCGACCGGCATCTCCGATCTGATCTTGCAGCGGCCATGGGAGGTGCGGACGGCCCGGGTGGTTAGAATGCAGAGCTGTAATCGCGGGATTTAGGGAGGGGTGGGCCGCGTGAGTTATGTGAGATTTAGATAAATGATATAAAGAAATAAGAAAATCTTGTGAAGTCGGTGTGGGGTTTACGGGGTTTAGGGTTTAGGGGTTTAGGGTTATTAGGGTTTAGGGGTTTAGGGGTTTAGGAGTTTAGGGTTATCAGGGGTTAGGGTTATCAGGGTTTAGGGTTGAGTGTTTACATGCAAGCCCGGAAATGCGCGTGTCAGAGAACTTACTTGCATGTATATGTACTAATGATCCCAAACTTCCTTAATGGCATCCCATGACCACATAGAGAATGAATGCATAATGGTTTCCATGTTGGGCAAAATTTTGAATGTTTTTACGGTTTAGTGGGGGGGGGTTAGGGTTTTAGGGTTTTAGGGTTGACGGAACTATGTTTGTCTTACGGTGGACGTAGCACACACACCGGACATTGGTGGAGCGTTGGTCTACAATGGATTCCCTCCGGTAGCAGATCCGTTGAATGGCTCGGCCGACAAACTTCGTGCCACATAGAGCATGCATCCATCCACTGGACCGGATCAATGTTGGGTTGGTTTCATACAGGTGAGGAAAGCAGCTAGTGCTTTTGGGGTGTTGACATGCTAGGCCAGAAATGCGCGTGTCAGAGATCGTACTTGCATGTATAATCCCAAACTTTTTTCAGGGCATCCGATGATCCCATAGAGAATGCATGCATAATGGTTTCCATGGGGCAAAAATTTGAATGTTTTTACGGTTTAGTGGGGGGTTAGGGTTATCAGGGTTTAGGGTTTAAGGGTTTTAGGGTTGACGGAACTATGTTTTTCTTACGGTGGACGTAGCACACACACCGGACATTGATGGAGCGTTGGTCTACAATGAATTCCCTCCGGTACCATCGATCCGGTCCGTTGACTGGCTCGGCCGACAAACTTCGTGCCACATAGAGCATGCATCCATCCACTGGACCAGATCGATGTTTGGTTGGTTTCATACAGGTGAGGAACCCAGCTAGTGCTTTCGGGGTGTTGACATGCTAGGCCGGAAATGCGCGTGTCATAGATCGTACTTGCGTGTATAATCCCAAAAATCTTTCATGGCATCCCATGACCACATAGAGAATGCATGCATAATGGTTTCCATGTGGGGCAAAAATTTGAATGTTTTTATGGTTTAGTGGGAGGAGGGTTGTTAGGGTTATCAGGGTTTAGGGTTTAAGGGTTTTAGGGTTGACGGAACTATGTTTGTCTTACGGTGGACGTAGCACACACACCGGACATTGATGGAGCGTTGGTCTACAATGGAGTCCCTCCTGTAGCATCGATCTGGTCCGTCGACTGGCTCGGCCGACATACTTCGTGCCACATAGAGCATGCATGCATCCACTGAACCGGATCAATGTTGGGTTGGTTTACATGTACATGTACAGGGACCCGAAATGCACGTGTCAGAGATCGTAATTGCGTGTACATGTACCATCCGTTCCATCCACTGGCTGGGCCGACAACCTTCGTGCCACATTGTTCACATTGTCCAATTAACACTTTGTATAGATTTTTTTGGTAAAAAAATGAATGAAATAATGCAACTAATCTGAACGTAACGTTTGGCATGTATCAAACCAAGTTGCCACTATTCCTCAAAAAAAAAACCCAGTTAGCCACTTATTGCGCCAAACATATCTCGTAATTATGAACGAAAATGGGTTGACAATTATATCTGGAAATTCTTGGACTGAATTTATTGCTCTTCCTTTTTTTTAGAGAACAATAAGTTAGAATGGTGGGCGGCGGGTTGGCATGGGCACGGCGATGGCTCGGGCTTGTGTGATATGTGGTTCGACCCGCGGTCAGTGCACATGTTTTCGAAGCCCCAAAAAGATCGCGCTCGTTAAAAAAAACTTGCATCGAAGCGCATTACTGCAAAATAACTAATTAAACCTAAAATCACGGATATATACCTTCCCATTCTACCGCATATCTACCCTATCCTAACCACCCCCATCTACCTTGTTTCTCCTCACATAGCCATCGCCGGGATCGCGCCATCGCTTCTCAAGCGACCATGCCAATGCCGGATTAAAAAGCTCTCCTCCACGTCTTTTCTCATCTTCGATTGCAGTGCTGATTATTTTTTCCATTGATTCGACCAACAAGTAATTTCCGAAGAGATTAGAAAATCCAGCTTTTGCCATAGTTGAGTAGTTCTGGTGTGATTCGAGTACAGGATGTCATGCAAGAGCTTTTTGATTGATAGTTTGTACTAGTTGATCGTATGAACTGATTATGAATATTTTTTCACGGTCATATTGTTTCGAATTAGTTGGATGAGGGTGTGGATACAGTTTTCATACTATGGGTATATGTGTTGCTGTAGGGACCATGGTCTCAGAGGCGCATAACATCCGTGCGGAGTACGACAAGTCTTTGCATGAAGCGCATCGGGATATCGACTTGAAGGTGCAAAAGGATCGCGCTGAGGTAGATAAGAAACTGAAAAAAGAACGTTCATACGTGGACAGGATGATAAAGGAGGAGCGTGAGGAGTTTTCCCGTAAGATGGCGAAGATGCGTCTTGAGATTGAAGAAAAGTATAAGAGGGACTGTGAGTACATGGAAAAAAAGTTTGTCTTAGGCTACAAGGAAATGCATCAAACGTTGCAGAAGGACCAGAAGCTTGTGGACAGTATTATACAGACAGAGCGAGTCAGGATGGATGCCTATGTGTTGCAGGCACGTGCAGATATGGATAGTAAGCTGCTACAGGAGCGGTCGGACATGGATTATAAGGCCATGCTGGAGAAGGTCCGCTTGGAAGGACATATGTTAGAAGACCGTGCGATCTCACGGCCACCCCGACAACATGTCTTCAATTATTCTCCCCCTGTAAGTATCTCGCACCGATTCTATATATTAAGGACCTACGTATTCTATGATATAAACATCTTCAATTTGTGGCAACCTTATGTCGGCGATTGTATGTAGGCTAAGCATCATGAGACGGCACAGTCGCCATTCACTCGAGACATTGCGATAGAGTCACCCGTTCAATGCCACATCAGTCCACCCCAACAACATATCGTCAATTTTCCCCTTGTAAGTACCTCGCAACGATGCATACCCAAGATATGGTATGACCTTTCAAAACTTGTGTGTAAACCCACTATCGATGTTTCATATGCAGAATAAGAAACCTGTGATGGCAGAGTCCCCAGTCACACCACATGAAGGATACATTCCACATAACAAGGTGAGAAGGTTTGAGATGGCACAATCCCCAGTCACTCCACATGAAGGATACATTCCATAAAAGCAGGTAACAACGCCGCAATGTTGCTATGCACATACAAAATTATGTTTGCCCCTTTACTCATTGAATGTATTAACTCTGATGTGAGATACTAGGTGCTGGTCATGGAATTTTTTGTTAGTAGGGATGATGAGATGTCACATGTCCCGAGAGCATACTTTGATGAACACCAGGCAGAAGTCAGAATTTTTGAACCCGCCAAAGTGACCTACGATCTCATTATGAGTGAAATGAGAGATTCTTTTGGTTGCAAATGGGAGCAGAACTGTACTACTTCTTTGCCGGGTCCGCGTGGAAGCTGCCAGAAGGAATGTTCTTGATTGCAGGACCAGATGATGTAGAAAAAATGCTTTCTGATCTGAATGGCAGCAAGACATGTCACCTGTACATTGTGTACAATAGAACTACGGGTTGTTTTCCCGAGGATGACATTGATCCAGAGGTTTAAGTTTTAAATGTTACATGCATCTAGTTTATGGCTACGTCTTTTTTGATTTCTTCCTAATACAATTCCTATGGTTTTCTACAGGAAGTGAGAATCAAAGAAATGGAGGGTCTTGCTAGAGAGTTGGTGGAGAAAGACCAAGAACAACTTCAGTTGTATGGTTACATTGATGTTAAAGAGAAAAAGATTGAAGCACATGGGTCGTCGCCAAGCCCGACGCAATCTCCAACGACGCAACGCAAGAGGTCACTGGATTTTGGCAGTGCAAAAGACCATATGGAGTAGGCTCAATTGTTTTCAGAGTCGAAAACAATTCTAAAAAAGCCCGACCACTCTAAAACCTGTAATAAAGTACTAGCACCTAGGACTACAAGACCAGTTTAAGCTTCAAACCAGGATTATTTTGTTGCAAACAAACATTTTTTTCAGTTTCACACTATGTTCGCAATTATGGTACAATTTATTCATGAGACAGTTCGTTGAACAACAATGCATGTGTTTTATGACCAATCGTACAGTTGTTTCTGAGTTGTTTGTGAGATGGCATTGCATCTAAAGAAGTTTCCATCTATAAAACTTGTAAAAAATCATTTATGTTGTCTTTGTTGAAACTGTTTTTCGTGCCTTTCATCTACACGTGTGCGTAATCATTATATCCTACAAAACCCACGTCCGCCACCCGCGAATGCAAACCCACGTCGCCGCCATTCCCATGCATGCATGCCTCAGGCGCAGACAACGAGACGGCCCATCCGAATTAGGCCCATCCAAATTAGGCCCATCTGAAGTAGGCCATTAGAACCCCCCCCACTCCACCTATTCCCCTCGCACTGTGGCCTTCCTCCCTCCATCGCCAGATCCCCCACTCGTCCCCCTCTGTCCGCCGCCCCTGCACGCCGTCGGCGACTCCACCCCCGCCGCCCCCGCGCCCCCCGAACGGGATCGGCCGGATCCATCTCCTCAACCACCGTAGGACAGCGCAGGTACCCCAGTTTATGTTCACGTCTCAATGGTATCCTTGCTGATAATGCTAGGTAGATCGACTGAGTGTAGCAATTTTGTGCCACCAATCCACTTTTCTGGAAAATACTTGCTAGAAAACCATCTGAAACTTGTGATGCTTGCTACTGTATAATATAGGACTTTTCAAAGTTCTGTTATGATGGCACTATTGGACACATACAGTAGAGCTGCGTTTTTAGTTGTTATACTTTCAGTTACCTTCACTGCTTGGGAAAGGCCGAATTGGATGCATTCAGGTCTGCAGTTGATAGTGTATCATCATAATGTAGGTGCTGTGTTGTGTGATTCTTCATGCTGAGAACTTCAGCTTTTTCAGTTATAGTGACAGGCTTCTGTATAAAAAAACTACTAAATGATCACAAAAACTTCTAGACAACATTCTGTATGATCTGACCAAAACTTGAACTAAATGATCACCAAAAGTTGAAGGATTTTGCATCACATCACAACCATAAGTGTTCTGCACCAGCATCATAACAATCACATAACTACATAACAAAAGCAAAGTTGTTCATCATTACAAAAGCAAACTTGTTCAACATAACAAAAGCAAACTTGTTCAGCATTACAAAAGAAAACTTGTTCAACCACATAACTGCAAACTGAGACACATAATACCACAAACAACTCAATATCCCCAGTAGTAGGGGTCGTCCCAATGATCCTCCGCCTCTTGCCAGTACTTCAAACCTTCTTTGACGATTTCGATTTTCTTCCATGCCTCGTAGGTGACGTATGCATCTTTCGCTGCGTACTCGATGAGGTTGTTTGGCAGTGGGCTGTCCCCCCATAGTTTGTGGTCCAATTTCTTGTTGATCTTCTGCTTCATTTCCTTGTACGATGGGTGGATGAGGCTGGCTGCAAACTCAGCCAAAGCCTGCCACTTCTTTCCATTGTTTGGAACTCTCCATTTGCGCTGCATGTCGACGTACTTGTCGGGGTTGATCACCAAACCAGACAATTTCAACTTCTCCTTGTCACCTCCAATGAAGAAGCCAACAAAGGTGTACAGCTTCTTCTCCTGCAGGAGTGGGCGGAGTTCCTTGGGCCTGCATCAAATTAATCTGGTGCATCAAATTCATCTACTTCAAAAACTTCAGAAACTACTAATTAGACATAAAATTCAGAACTAGTATTGCATCTACTCCAGAACTTCAAAACTAGTATTGCATCTACTTCAGAACTTCATAACTATTGCATCTACTTGAGAAACTTCACAAACTTCAGAACTATTCCATCTACTTGAGAAACTTCAAAAACTACTAATTAGACAGAAACTTCAGAACTTCAGAACTAGTATTGCATCTACTTCAGAACTTCAGAACTATTGCATCTACTTCAGAAACTTCAGAAACTACTAATTAGACAGAAACTTCAGAACTTCAGAACTAGTATTGCATCTACTTCCGAACTACAGAACTATTGCGTCTACTTCAGAAACTTCAAAAACTACTAATTAGACATAAACATCAGAACTTCAGAAACTTCAGAACTGGATGTTTTTACCACTTGGTTGCCGCGGTGATGTGGTATACCAGGACGAGATCCTCCACGCATAACTGTAGAACTGCAGCCTTTTGCGGGGGTTCGTCTTCCCTCGTATACTCGACATCAACGCCGATCGACCGAGAAAGCATGCCGCCGAGCCTCCTCCTGATCTCGCGGATCCTCTTATCGGCTTCGTCTGGATTGCTGGTGCATACGACATCCAGCTTCTCCTTCTTCATGTGGATATCAACCATGAGCGGCACTGTGTAGTCCTGCTTCTGCCCGGGGACCAGAATGTCGTCGTCGACCACCAGCGGCTCCTTGCCAGACGCCTCACCTTGGTGATGCTTGGCAGACGGAGGGGAGTTGCTCCATGATGCCTCCGCCATTCTCTTGGCAGACGGAGGGGAGTTGCTCCACGATTCCTCCGCCATTGCCCTCCTGGCCAGCGATGGTGGAGGCAGAGGGGAGTTGCTTGATGGTGGAGGCAGAGGAAGGAAGATGGAGCGGCAATGGAATGAGGAGGGAGGCAGATGGAGCAGCAATGGAATAGGAGGGGAGTTCCCTGCGTCGTGGGGAGTTGCCAGTGGAGGGGAGTCATGGGGAGTTGCCAGTGGAGGGGAGACGTGGGGAGTTGCCTCGAAAACTCAAACGTCCTGCCCTTTGGCCCTCGAAAAATCTGGAGGGGAGACGTGGGCCCTTTGGTTTTTCCTGTTTCTGAAACAAAACAAAAAATAACAGCCATATTTTGCTCTTGCTGCAACCATATTAAGAGATCAAAAATGGCACCAAAAAGTCACTGCAGCCATCCTAAATGGCACAAAACAGCACCAAAACAACATCAGCCAAAACAGCAAAAAATGCATCCATCGATCGTTCTTTATTTTTTCTAACATTCCGTGTTTTGTGCAGTGAGATAGACACAACGCTACAAATGCAGGCTGACAACGCCCGCGATTTCATGACCATCAGGACAGACGGCGGCTTCATCCACGCTCCGGTCCCATGAGTCGAGTCGAAAGTAGTGATGCTATGTGTAGTTCTGAAACATTGATTGGCTCATGTTGTAACTAAACTTTAATGAATTGTATGTCTCTTTGGTTTGGACAGTCGTTCAACTTAGATGTAATCGATGCTATTTATTACTAGGACCATGAATTGTGCTATTAATGTCTTGCTTTTCTCTTCTGATCCTTTTGTTGCATACTTATTTATTGCTTATGTATTGTCTGTTGTTTGGCTTGTGCATAGAGATGCCATCGTATGTCGTGTACAAGGGTAAGGTTCCCGGAGTCTACGACGACTGGGAGGAGTGTCGGAGACAGGTTCACCGTTTCAGCGGTAACAGTTACAAAGGGTACACCACTAGGGTGAAGGCGGAATCTAGATACTCCCGCTATCTAGTGGGAGAGAGGAGGGAGCGTTGGAGGAACCAGATGAAGACATGTTTCATCGCGATGATGCTCATCGTGATGACCGCAACTCTCCTCTATGTGATGGTAGTTTAGATGATCGATATCGACCTTTCAAAATTTTCTTGCATACACATGTTTTGCACATGTGGGTGACCATGTACAAGAAAATTTGGGTGATTTGGAGGTGGTGGAAAAATTCACGTTTTTTAAAAAACTGGCTTAAGTTAGACCAAAATGGTCCCTCCGGGAATGCGGGCATTTTTTTGACCACCTCCAAATCACCTCAGTTTTTGCACACATGATCTCTTCCACAAACAAAACTAGGTTTCCAAGTTTTTGTATTTTTTGAATTTTTTTGAATTTATAATGCCCTCTAGACTGACTGCTGAAAACATCAGTCTATGCCTCAAGGGGGCATTGTAAAATAATTTTTTTCAAAATTTTCTTGCATACACATGTTTTGCACATGTGGGTCACCATGTACAAGAAAATTTGGGTGATTTGGAGGTGGTGGAAAAATTCACGTTTTTTCAAAAACTGGCTTAAGTTAACCAAATGGTCCCTCCGGGAATGCGGGCATTTTTTTCGACCACCTCCAAATCACCTCAGTTTTGGCACGCATGATCTCTTCCACAAACAAAACTAGGTTTCCAAGTTTTTGTATTTTTTTGAATTTTTCTGAATTTATAATGCCCTCTAGACTGACTGCTGAAAACATCGGTCTATGCCTCAAGGGGGCATTGTAAAATAATTTTTTTCAAAATTTTCTTGCATACACATGTTTTGCACATGTGGGTGACCATGTACAAGAAAATTTGGGTGATTTGGAGCTGGTGGAAAATTTCACGTTTTTTCAAAAACTGGCTTAAGTTAAAACCAAATGGTCCCTCCGGGATTGCGGGCATTTTTTCGACCACCTCCAAATCACCTCAGTTTTGGCACACATGATCTCTTCCACAAACAAAACTAGGTTTCCAAGTTTTTGTATTTTTTTGAATTTTTTTGAATTTATAATGCCCTCTAGACTGACTGCTGAAAACATCGGTCTATGCCTCAAGGGGGCATTGTAAAATAATTTTTTTCAAAATTTTCTTGCATACACATGTTTTGCACATGTGGTTCACCATGTACAAGAAAAATTGGGTGATTTGGAGGTGGTGGAAAAATTCACGTTTTTTCAAAAACTGGCTTAAGTTAGACCAAATGGTCCCTCCGGGAATGCGGGCATTTTTTCGACCACCTCCAAATCACCTCGGTTTTGGCACACATGATCTCTTCCACAAACAAAACTAGGTTTCCAAGTTTTTGAATTTTTTTGAATTTAGAATGCCCTCTAGACTGACTGTTGAAAACATCGGTCGTCTATGCCTCAAGGGGACCTGCAAGCAAGAGTCGGGGACCTGCATGCAAGACTCAGGGACCTGCATGCAAGAGTCGGGGACCTGCATGTGAATAGTGATTCATCAAGGCCTTGACAGCTACTGGCACAGCGGCTGCCGCCCGATTTGCATGCAGCGAAGATGAACGTGCATGGAGGTTTTTCAAAGATTTCCAAGCACACCCAAGTGGGCCCCGCTTATTTAAAAAATACGTCAGTCATTATTGCTCTGTGAATGAAGAATATGCATGATGATTATGAATATGCATGACAACCATAGTAAGGGTGGAGAATCATAGTGCCCAATTTGTCGAAATACATCATCATTCTTAAAGTTGGACATCAAATGATACACACAGAAAATGGAAACGAAAGATGTCGAACTAATACAGTAACATGGTAGTATAACCGCACTTCACTAAATTACTGTCACGATGAAATAGAATGTAAAGACCACGTCACACAAAGCTGAATGGCACACGACTTTCTCTGGCTCATCGTCGGTTCATGTTGTATGTAGATATCACAGTTCAGCCTCGAGATCCTACACAGAAGAATACAATAAATCACATGGACATCAATTATGAGTAAAACACATGAAAAAAAATAAACATATTTCGTACCTCTAGCAATTTAGCGCATTTACGTTGATTGTGACCTGGTTTCTTGCAATAGCCACAGATATTATGTGATCTTGACTTCTTTGTCTTTGCCTGCAGTCTTTTCTTCGGTGCACCTCGTCCTGGCACATGCACGGGATCCAGAACCTTATCAACTTTCTGTGAGTGCGGCATCAACGGGCCAAACCTAATGCTGTTATGCTGAGCATTAGTTGGCTCCTTGCTGTCAGCTTGTTCAAAACTTGATTGCTTGCCATGATGTTGTGCTTGCAAAAGCATCTTTAGACGATGATAGTCCTCATCAGAGTGGCATGCCTGGAAACTTGCGGCGTGACTACAATTCCGCAACTGACGGTACCTCTGCAGGCTTACCGAATAGTCATACATCTGGTTTTTTCTGGTAGGTGCGTATGCACATTTTGCATTCATAGTCCACCTAGTGGGAACGCACAACCGGGCAGAATTGTTTGTTTTAAAATCCCCAATATGTAAAAAAATGTGGGAACATGGTGTGCCTGCGCATTCCAGCTTACGGCAAGAACAACTCACCCTATGCAAAAGACCTCCTTGCTCTTCAATGCGCACTCCAAACTTTTTATCCATTCTTTCCTGCTTGGACACAACTTAAGTGGAATCTTCTGATCCATCTAGTATCTCTCTAATCTGACATTTGCTGGCAGCATCTATGCTCCATAAGACCATCTTAAAGACACTAGGTGTGAAAACTGTTGCGACGTGTTTCTCAAGCGGCGAATCATTTTCCTCTGTAAATGGAACGGACTTCAAGGCTTCGACGTCATGGAGAGCTTCGTTAATCCGTCGCGACGCAAGGCAACGCTCATATTGCTCTAGCATTTCAAACAACGACATCTTACCCTCAAGATGCGTATGTAGCACAGAGTTCAAGCTCTCACTCCTCTGATTGCTGCTCAATCCTAGGAAACAACGCCCCTCAAGATATGGAGCACACCACAACTTTCTCATCTGATACATCTGATGCAGCCAAGACTCCTCACTGGTTACTTTATTCCATTGTAAGAATTGTATCCATTTTATCTCATGCTCTTCAATGGAAGAAGTATCATAAATGAAAGATCTGAACTCCTCCTTTATGTCGTCATCATGCAGATGGCGTACAATGTTCTGCTGAATGTGCCATATACATAGTCTATAGTTTGAGTCTGGCCAGACCACTCTTATTGCTCTCTGCATTGCAAGGTCCCCATCTGTGATCACAGATATCGGATGCTTCTGTGCCATGCAATCAGAAAACGTCCGCAACGTCCACTCGTATGCATGGCTTGTTTCATGAGAAATTATACCACAGCCAAATATAACAGTGCTGCGGTGGTGAATCAACCTGACAAAAGGCACGAATGGCAGATTGTATTCGTTGGTTCTGTATGTGCTATCGAAAACAATGATGTCTCCGAAAGCCTCGTAGTCAAGTCGCGATTGACTATCAACCCAGAACAGTCCCTTCAGATGGCCATGCTCGTCTACCAAGTACTTGAAAAAAAAAATTCACATCTCGCTCTCGCCTCGCCATCATGTGCATGATCACCGTTTTAGCATCACCGGCACTGATTGTCTCCTGCTTATTAGCATGGCAGAAATTATAAATGTCCCTCTTTATGCATCCAACCTTATCAAATCCACCGTATTGAAAGCACAAAATATCCATAATACGGTATTTGCGGATCCCACATTTTTCCATGTCCGCAATGTCCGCTTTCTGCTCATCGCTAATTCGTCTGTGCGAACGCAGCAGACAAGAAAGATCCCGTGGGGCTAGAGGATGGCTGTGCTCATCGATGAAATCCTTGACAAACCACCGACCGGTTTCCTCCTGTCTCGTAATGACCAATTTAGCATTACACCCAACACGAGTTAAACTTCGTGGCCTCCTCTTTCTATCTTCCATCTTTCTTTTCATGTGCTTATCTTGGCGAAACCATTGACGACTACACACAATTTTCCTTAAAATTATGTATTTGTTGGATCCATCCCACTCAACGTAGCTTTTCCTCACACTAAAACCTTTTTCAAGAGCATATTTGTTGTAGAATTCATAGCCTTCAGCCTCACTATCAAACATCTTGCTGACAACATTTACATACTCGAACATACTCTCATCACTTGCATACGCCATGTCTTCCTGCATATGACATGTGAGGGAAACCAATCATCAACATCTTTCTGTTTATCAATGTTGCAGGTGTAAAATAGCTCATAGGCAAAGACAAGTGCAAGGAAAAGACTTTGCTGGTTTGACATGTGAGGGAAACCAATCATCAACGTCCAACAAGTAGTATCTCATCTTCCTTTAAACTATATTTCATGCGCTATGCAAACCTGAAGTGATGATGACTTTAATAAACTAAATTAAGTGAACTCCAGTATCTCATCTTCCTTTAGTATATCTCATCTCAAACGTCAACATCTTACTTAAACAAACATGATGCGATTAGCTCAAGAGAAACTATCCCACGATGAAGTGTTCTAGTCCGTACCCGGATCTTGTGGGGTTGAGGTTGTACTACATGCACGGTGGAGGGGCGCAACGGCCAAGAGAACGAGCAGAACGCCAAGCCGAATTCATACCTTAAGGATGGTACGCGCGAAGAGATGGGATCGCCCGCCGCGGTCGCCGCCGATTCAGCCGACGCAGATCCGGCATTCTTCTTCTTCGGTGACGGCATGGGGGCTGGGGTTGGTTCGCTGGAGGACGAGGACGATGAATTTATTCCACTCGCCGGGCAGGACGAGGACAGAGAAGGTCAGGAGCGGCGAGCGGTGACGAATAGATCGGAGGAGGATTCTGAACTGGATCGAGTAGACATGGATCTGGTCCTCAGGTGATCGGTTCAAGAAAAGATATTTCCCCCTGGACCATTATGCCCTTATCGCAATTAACATATTAAATTTAATCAATTAAAATTCCCCGCAAGATCTGACGGCTAATAAAAATCAGACGTGATCAGACATGTAAGTACTGCTAAGTACTCCGAGTACTAACCCAATCACCGTAAAACAGCTCAAATAAAAATGATTTCACCCATTATATCATCGGCAAACAAGGGACCATTTATTAGGTCCCTGTCATTACGATACTAAGATGCTTACATTTTCCCAAACTACAAACCCAATATATATGTTTAAGGTACACGATATTCACCATGACCTTTTTGGTAACTCATAATTGTATCCTCACTCTAACACTAAACGAGGTTAACCGAACACATGCATGTAGCAATGTGCAGAAGCATTTATATGTAGAAACAAGTATCGACAACAAAATGTCCAGTGCAAACTCAAAAGAACTAATCTACGACAAATTGACCTAGTTGCCTCCATACATAACCACCTTTCCTCCGAACTTTAAAGCATGCATGTATACATTAGGGCACTCCAATTAGAAAAGTTGAGAACCAATGTCAGTAGACATACCAAGCCCAATGTTGATTGCAACTATAAACCGATTCTCTCTTTGTGGATTTGAATATGAAATTATGTTACATTTTCAATTTTAAAGAGTTTTTCAAACTTAGGGTTGAATACTATGGCCGAAGAAAGGTACATGTTGAGTTTTCCTCTATGATGGTGATGTTCATGTGTAAACTCCCACATTAACCAATTTATGATGTGCAGGCAGTAATGCTTCAAAATATAGGGAAATTGTTGTTGAAGCTTAAAAATGGAGTAAGGTTTATTCTTTTTGTTATCTCCCGAGACATCGAGTTTGTTAACAGGAAGAGAGCAAAGCTAATCCTTGAGCATAAGCGAAAGGGGTATGAACATTCCCCAGAGAGAATCCTTACATCCGAGCATGTTGTTCTAGGAGGAGCTACAGAAGTGGAAGAAGCGTAGGAGTTCATGTGATCAATTATATGTATCTTCTCACAACGACATTTGTTACATTTACTCGGAAGAAGAAGGTATATGAGCTCATCGCACAACAGAAGAAATTAGAGGGCAAAGCAACTCCAGAAACTGTGTGACTGAGATATCTTGATGCCTTTGAAAAGGAACTGGATGTAGAGCAGTCCCTCTCTAATGTTTTCCTCCATGTTTTGTGCTTCACCTCTTCTCACTCATTGATTTTGATGCAGGTGATTGATGCAAAGTTTGAACCTGAACAAAGGAGATGAGATGTTGGCGGGAGAAAAATTCCTAAGGGACGGCGGGTGAAGCGGCACCCAAGAAGACCAAAGCGCTCGGAACCATGGTGGTCCTTGGCTTCGGGGCAACGCTACTCTGTTCCTGTTGGCATGGTTCTCGGCAGGTCATCCGGAAAGTCGTTGATGGCTGTGGCGCCTCATTCTCGAGATTGGCCTCCGGTGGTCCTTGTGAGGTGTGGTTGGCTGAGGTGGATTGCGGAGCTTCTTCTTCGTCGATGGGCAGCTCCGATGATGGTGGTGGTGGTTGGTGGGCATGCAGGCGCCGATGCAGGATGATGTGCGATTGAGGTGGTGTGGGAGATTGGGTGAGGACCCTGCCTTGGCTTTGTGCCGTGACCAGCGATGGAGGTGGCTCCAGCCGTCGTTGACCTTCGTGGAGGCATCGTTACTTTGCTGCCGCACCCCTCCCACATTGATCTGGCCTTCTCAGCCTTCCTGGAGGCATCGTTACTTTGCTGCCGCACCCCTCCCACATGGATCTGGCCTTCTTAGCCTCTCCGGGGGGGGGGGGGGGGGGGGTTGATCTCTAATCAGACGATGGGGTGCGTTGGCGTCGTTTTCTCTCTTGGGGGCTTCGTCTTGGGAGCTCGGCATCAACGAGCAGGACCGGTGGATGGAGGTGGTTGTGGCGACCAAGCCTTTTGTGGCAAGGATGATGGTGGGAGCAATGTCGGCAACGTAGCAATGGTTGAGGTAGTCATCTCCTCCGGCGTGTCCGCGAGGTTGCCTCGGTTTGACTGTTACGGTGAAGTCTAAGTTGTAGCAGCGAGGCCCTGTGGTGTACGATGACTGGCTGTAGGTGACCCATTCGGCGATCTTCTGTGGTGCCAATCGTGCCTGGTTTTCTCATTCTAACTTTCCGTCAGAGTCAGAGTTGGGCTGTTTGGTTGTAGGTGGCTGAGCTCTGGCACCGATCTTCATACAACTCCACACGGCCTCCTCAATGTGGGTTGAGTCGATGATCTCCTACAGCGAAGCCGGAGTGGTTTTCTCGGGGGTTTAGGGATGATGATGATGCCTCTAGGGAAGGAATGATGATGATGGCACCTACGTGCTATCTCAGCGATGGGGGGGGAGGGTCTCTATGGTGTGCGGCTTAGTGGTTGTGATGGTTTCGCCTACCTTCAATTAATAATTGGGCTGGTTTTCTTCTGGTTTTTCCTAATTAACCGAGCAACTCTTTTCTTCTTAATGAATACGCAAGAATCCTGCCATTTAGAAGAAGAAGAAAAAAAGACCATAGCCGAATCTCACAAGGTACAAATCGATGATGAGGATCAAGTGCTCGAACTAAAATATCATCATCTGGTTGCTTATATTCCTGACTCATCTCACGGACATAGTGGGAATGCCCATGTACAATCTCGTGCTTGTGCTCATGAAATATTACATCTCTTAGAAAAGCTCGAGCTTCATGGCGTGACCACTTCTGCAGCCATGAAAGCTGAGACTACAAAAGGAGAACAGAAAGGAAAGAAGAGGAGGAACGAGCCAAGCAAAAGAGACCAAAACTATAGTGCTCCGCCTCCTGAGAAGGTGAGAAAGATGGGGGACTTCCCCTTCAACAAGAGCAACTCCGTTTCACACAGGGTTGTAAGCGCTTCTACAGGAATAGAAGATGCCGACGCTCCTCCCTCCAGTAGCTCTGCCCAACCAATTCACCGAGAATGACAGCAATACTCATTGATTTCGGTAGCTGGCGTGGCTGGTGGCCAGTGACACATGCTATCTCGGGTGACAAATGGTAAACCAACTGCGCTACATTACAAATAATTGCAAACTATTTTAACTACCTACCTGGAAAAAACCTACAGACAAAGAGGACGTCTTCAAGTCCTCTGAAGCAAATGTATGTTGTGTTCAAAAAATAAGTTTTATGTAAGAATGGGTACTTTCTGTTGAATATATATGTACATGTATATTGTGTCTTGGGCCAACTTCCTAGTTCATATGTATAGTTGAGATTGTGGTCCCCCTATGTACTCATATATATCGTGCTTGGTGCACCGATCAATGCATTCTATTGCACAGCCTATTATTTCCCTTCTACACGGTATTTATCGCAGGTCGTTCCTAGACCGTCGCCGCTTCCTCCCTTTGCCCCCCCCCCCTCCTCGCGGCCGCCGCCGCCCTCCCACCCGCCGCCGCCGCGACTTCCTCCTCAGCCGTCACCGCCGCCGGTCGCTGCCGCGCCCCCAAGCCTCCGCACCTCCCTCCCCACCTCGCGCAGCACCGCTTTCGCACCGCCTCTACACTACCCATCCCCTGCCTTTCGCTGCTATAGCCGCCGCCGCCGCTGGTCCGTTCCGCTACCGCCGCTCGTCCCCTCCAGCCACTGCGGTCACACCAGGCTGCCGCCGCCCATCCCCACAGCCTCGTCGTCTCTCTTCGGCTACATGTAAGCAGACGCGCCAGCTCCCTTCACCACGCCACAGGTTCTTCCGGCGGGCCATCCGGCCTACTTCGTCGTGCCGCAGCAGTCGGCCGGTGCCGGCTCTGCTCGCCACGGCGATGGCCGGCGGCCATACTCCACCCGCCCCGGTTCAGCCCTATGGCGGCTTCGTCTCGCTGCCGGCCTCACTACCATGGGACACTACTTCCTTGGCCGCCCTGCACTTGGCGCCATCACCGGTGGCGCTTGGTACCGGCGGCGCTTGGTATATGGACTCGAGCGCCACCGCCCACATGACATCTCATCCCGGTACTCTAACCTCCTCCACTCCAGTTCATACTCCTACTTGCCTATCACACATGTTGGTCCTACTTCGTTTTCTTCCACATCTACACCTATCACTTTGTCTGATGTTCTTATTTCTCTTGATTTAGTTACGAACTTTGTATCTGTTCATCGCCTTGCCCGTGAGAATCCCATTACCGTTGAATTTGATGATGTCGGCTTTCCTGTGAAGGACGCCCGTACTCAGATGGTCCTTCACCATTGCGATAGTCCTGACGAGATCTATCCGGTGCACTCCTCCGCCACCGCCTCCACCACCCTAGATAGTCGCCCTCGCCGCAGGTGTCGACCTTTGGCATGCTCGTTTGGGACACCCAAACCCACTTTGCGTCAAATACTTGAGTTTTTCATTCTCATGCAATAAGATTGACGGCCATACTTGTGAGGCTTGTCGTCTTGGCAAGCACGTTTGTCTTCCCTTTAGCGCATATACACTATTTCCACTTTTTCGTTCCAGTTATTGCACAGTGATGTTTGGACATCCCCGATTGCAAGCAACACGGGCTACCTATACTATTTGGTGATCTTAGATGATTTCTTCCATTATGTGTGGACATTTCCTCTTCGTCGCAAGTCCGACGCTCTTGCCACACTCACCGCCTTTTATTCCTATGTCACCACAAAGTTCGGTCGTCCTATCCTTGCTTTACAAACTGACAACGAAAGAGAGTTTGACAACGTCGCTCTTCGTAACCTTCTAGCCTCCCACTTCACTATCTTCTGCCTCACTTGCCCCTACACGTCCAAACAAAATGGTCGCGCCGAGCGTATCCTTCGCACTCTTAATGACTGTGTCCGCACGTTGCTCTTTCACTGTAGCGTTCCTCCCCGGTTTTGGAAGGACGCTCTTGCCACCACCACCCTCCCCATCAACATCCGCGCGTGTCGCCCACATTGGAAACTATGCCCCTCACCATCTCCTTTTTGGTGCGCCCCCATCTTATGATGGCCTTCACATGTTTGGCTGTCTCTGCTATCCTAGCCTCGCCACCACTGTGCCTCATAAACTTGCACCTCGCTCCATCGCTTGCATCTTCCTCGGCTACCCACCTAACACCAAAGGATACCACTGCTACGATCCCGTCTCACATCGTGTATTCACCTCCCGGCACGATTACTTTGATGAGAAGGTGTTTCCGTTTCAGCAGGTACCTCTCGTTGCCCCGTCGCCGCCGGCCACCAACAGCCCTCCAGCGACCCCGTCAGGTGGACAGCCCCGCTCAATTCTTGGACCGCCTCCAGGCTTTGGCGGTCCTCGCGCCATGGGACGAGCTGCGCCTCGCGCCCCCACGACGCCCTCGCCGACTCCGTCAAGGGCCTCGGCATCGCCCGCCTCGTCGGCCTCCGCCTCGCCGGCATCTTCGCCGACAGCCGCTGCGTCGCCGGCATCTTCCTCGGCCGCCCCGTCGCCTGTATATTCGCCGGCCACCTCGGGCGCCGCCCCGTCTCCATCCTCTTCACCGGCCTCCCCACTGGCCGCCTCAGGCACGGGCGCGTCCCCCTCGAGCTCCACCTCGGGCACGACCTCCTTGGGGGCCTCAGGCGCTGCTCCTTCACCGGCCGCCTCGTTGGCCGCCTCGCTAACTATCACGGAGTTGCCGTCTCACCCAGTCACTCTGGCTCGAGCCAGCGTTCATCGCCTAAGTCTACGGTACTCCAGCGACGAGTATCTCCTCGCCGCCTCCACCATTGAGCCGTCACTGATCCCTGCGTCTGCCCGAGCAGCCCTCCGTGATCCTCACTGGCTTGCTGCGATGCAAGAAGAGTTCGATAATCTTCAGTAGAACCGTACCTGGACACTGGTTCCTCGGCCTTCTCGCACCAATGTTATCAGCGGCAAGTATTTCTTTCGCCGCAAGACCCGCTCAGATTGTACACTTGAGCGATACAAGGCTCGCTGGGTGGTCCGTGGTTTTTGGCAGCGCGCTGGCATCGACTTCACTGAGACATTTGCGCCGGTTGTCCAACTGGGCACAATCCGCATTGTTCTCCAACTAGCGGTTTCCCGAGGCTGGCCGGTTCATCAGATGGATGTCTCCAACGCCTTCCTTCACGGCCATCTTGAGGAGCGGGTTTACTGTGAGCAGCCGATCGTCTTTGTCGACGCATCCCTTCCTGGGCATGTGTGTTTGTTGTCCTGGTCTCTCTATGGGCTCAAGCAAGCGCCTCGCGCCTGGTACCAGCAGATCACCGGGTTCCTTCAGACACTGGGCTTCAGCGTTACTCGCTCAGATGCCTCGTTGTTTGTCTCTCACCGCAGCAACACGACTGCATATTTCCTCCTCTACGTTGACGACATCATCCTCAAGGACTCCTCCGCAGCCCTTATTCAACAGATTACTCTCCAGCTTTGTGATGAGTTTGTCATCAAGGACCTGGGCGCTCTACATTATTTCCTTGTCATTGAGGATGTTCGGTGACCCGACGGCTTCTTTCTTCATCAGCAGAAGTATGCGCATGAGCTACTTGAGTGTGCCGGCATGCTCAATTGCCACCCTGTCGCTACTCCTGTTGACACGAAGGCCAAGGTTTCTGCTCTCATGGGCTCGCCCGCGTCGGATGCTCCGTTCTACCGGTCCATTGTTGTTGCCCTTGAGTATCTGACCCTTACCCGGCCAGATCTTTAGTATGTTGTTCAGTAGGTGTGCCTCCATATGCACGCTCCTCGTGGCTCCCATTGGACCTTCGTGAAGCGGATTCTCCGCTACATCTGTGGCACGATAGCTCTTGGGCTCACCTCACGGCATCCACTCCTCTGGAGATGGTGGCCTACTACGACGCGGACTGGGTCGGCTGCATCTACCTCGGTCCTTCACTCGTCTCGTGGTCGTCCAAGCGACAACCTACGGTTTCACGCTCTAGCGCGGAGGCTGAGTACTGAGATGTGGCTAACGCCGTCGCCGAGTGCACCTGGCTACGGCAGCTACTTCAGGAGTTGCATCATGATGTCTCCTAGGCTACGGTTGTCTACTATGACAACGTCTCTGCGGTGTACCTTTCCGCCAACACCATTCATCATCGCCGGACTAAGCACATCGAGCTGGACATTCACTTTGTGGGTGAGCAGGTAGCCCTTGGATGCATTCGGGTCCTCCATGTTCCGACCGCACAACAGTTCACCGATGTGATGACTAAGGGACTGCTGACTTCCACCTTCGAGGAGTTTCGTTCCAGTCTCTGTGTCTCAGATGCCGCTTCGACTGTGCGCGGGGGGGGGGGGGGGGGGGGGGGGGTTGAATATATGTGTACGTGTATATTCTGTCTTGGACCCACCTCCTAGTTCATGTGTATAGTTGAGATCGTGCCCCCCCCCTATGTACTCATATATACGTGCGTGGTGCAATGATCAATGCATTGTGTTGCACAGCCTGTTCTTTCCCTTCTCACTTTCGACCAAGCACTAATGCACTGATGGCAGCACCATTTTCTATTTAAACAAGCCAAATTTAACCCCCCCCCCCCCCCCACCCTGGTCCATACTACGACCAACCAACCACCGATTCACTTGTTATGATGTCATGTGTGCAGTGATTGTAAATCTGCATACAATGGGACATATAGGAGATATGGTGGATTATCGTATTCGACATTGGAGATTAGTTTGACATGCCGACAATTCATATTATAGCACATGATTTTGGTAGCCACTCCCGCACGGTGAGAAGATCAAGTCACACTACAAAGGAATTGCGATACAACGGTGGTCAATAGGTGTCATACTCCCACGGAGAAGAGAGGTACTTGTTGAGTTTTTCCTCTGTGTTGATGATGTTCATGTAGAAACTGACACATTAACTATTTTATGTTGTGCAGGTAGTAATGTTGCAAAATATTGGGGAAGAGTTGTTGAAGCTTAAGAACAAGGTGAGGTTTATTCTTGCTATTATCTCTCGGGACATTGAAGTGGGTAAGAGGAAGAGAGCAGAGCGATTCCTCGAGCTTTAGCAGAAGGGGTATGAACCATTGCCAAAGGGAAACATTACGGACGAGCCTGGTGCTCTAGGAGGAGCTACAGAAGTGGAACAAGAAGCGGCAGCAGGAGTTCGTGCTATCGATTATGAGTATCTTTACACAATAGCAGTTGGTACATTTACTCCACAGAAGGTACAGGAGCTCATAGCACAGCAGGAGAAATTAGAGGACCAAGCTGAAAGTTTGGGCAAAGCAACTCCAGAAACTCTGTGGCTGAGAGACCTTGATGCCCTTGAAAAAGAACTGAATGTAATTAAGCAGCGTCTCTCTAATTTTTTGCTTCATGTTATGTGTGTTTGACTTTATCCCACTCGTTTGTTTTGGTGCAGGTGATTGATGCAAAATTTGAGGAGATGAGATGTTGGCGGAAAAAAACTATCAAGGGGAGAAGACGTCTGAAGCAGCGCCCAAGATAACGGCAGCAAAATCTCACAAGGTACAGAGTAATGCAAGAACTGATGTGGTTCTTAAGCTAGAGTGGACCGAGCGGTATTGTGATTGCTTATTTGCTGTTTTCACAAGTCAATTTAACAATTTCACAGGAAAGTGCAAAGGTGCCAGTGAGAGATGATGGGAACGAAGAGCTTGGTGTAAAAGATCGCCGTCTGGTTCTGTTGACAATGTAACTGTCCAAAGTGTTTCACCATCAGAAATTAAGTCTCGCTTGAAAGAAAAAATGACCTCACACATTATATCATTACCAGGCAAAGCGGTCATTTACTTGATCTCTGTCAACAAGAATATACTTACCCCAACTACAAATTGATGACGATAATCACTTGGCCTGTCTTTTACAGAATGATCATAGCATGTTATTTCCCTTCAACAGTATAGATGAACTAATCTCAGAGAATTCGGACATGCTGGCAAAATACTGACCACCGATTCACTTGTTATGATGTCATGTGTGCAATGATTGTAACTCTGCATACAACGGGACATATAGAAGATATGCTGGATTATCGTATTCTGACATTGGAGATCAGTTTGACTTGCCGACTATTCATATTATAGCACATGATTTTGGTAGCCACTCCCGCGGTGAGAAGATCAAGTCACACTCCAGATGAATTGCGATACAACGGTGGTCAATAGGTGTCATACTCCCGCGGAGAAGAGAGGTACTTGTTGATTTTTTTTCCTCTGTGTTGATGATGTTCATGTGCAAACTGACACATTAGCTAATTTATGTTGTGCAGGTAGTGATGTTGCAAAATATTGGGGAAGAGTTGTTGAAGCTTAAGAACAAGGTGAGGTTTATTCTTGCTATTATCTCCGGGGACATTGAAGTGGGTAAGAGGAAGAGAGCAGAGCAATTCCTCGAGCTTTAGCGAAGGGGTATGAACCATTGCCAAAGGGAAACATTACGGACGAGCCTGGTGCTCTAGGAGGAGCTACAGAAGTGGAACAAGAAGCGACAGTAGGAGTTCGTGCTATCGCTTATGAGTATCTTTACACCAGACTGGTTGCTTATAGTCTTGACTCCTCTCCAAAGCATAGTGGTAATGCAATCTTGTATTGGTGCTCATGAACTATCCCATCTCTTGCAAAAGTTTAAGAAATCTGGTTGTGTATGCCTATAATCATGACCACTTGTGCAGCCATGGAAGCTGGGACTACAAAAGGACAACAGAATGGAAAGAAGAGGAGGAACGAGCCAAGCAAAATAGGAAACAATTCAAGAGCTCCTCCTGGGAAGAAGGTGCGAAAGATGAGGTCTTCCCACTTCAACAACAAGAGCAGCTCGGCTTTGTAGAGAGCTGCAGGCACTTTAACAGTAAAGATGAGGTCCTCCCGCTTCAGAAGATGACGACGCCCCTCCTACCGGCATCTCTGCTCAGCCAGTTGCACCAAGAAGGACAGCAATCCACATCGATTCCGGCTGCTGGTGTGGCTGGTGGCGAGCAACTAAACAAGCTATCTGGGGTGACATTGTAAAGAAACTGCTAGAAAGAATGTTGTGTTGAATCATAAACACAAAGATGACATCTTCCAAGTCCATTGAAGCAAATGTTGTGTTCAGAAAATAAATTTATGAAAGAATGGATATTTCGTCCAAGCACTGATGCACTGATGCCAGCACCGTTTCGTATTTAAAGATGCCAGAATTAATTAGCATCAAATGAGTTGACAATGTAACTATCCAAAGTGTTGCACCATCAGAAAAATAAATGTCTGGCATCGAAGAAAAAAATGACCTCACACGTTATATCATTACCAGGTAAAGCGGTCAATTACTTGATCTCTGTCGATAAGAATGTACTCCCTCCGTCCCAAAATATAAGACCATTTTTTACACTAACACAGTCTCAAAAATGATCTTATATTTTGGAACGGAGGGAGTACTTATATTACCCCAACTACATTAACGATATCATGATAATCACTTATCATGTCTTTTACAGAATGATCATGGCATGTTTTTCCCTTCAACACTACATGAACTAATCTCAAAGAAATCAGACATGCTGCCAAAGTACTGAACTACCATAGCTCCAAACTAAAAAGGGTACACACATCATTCAAGAAAATGAGAACCAAACCCAAGCCCCCTGGTCCATAGTACGAACAACCGACTACCGATTCACGTGTGCAATGATTGTAATTCTGCATACAATGGGACATATAGAAGATATGGTGGATTATCATATTCAACACTGGAGATCAGTTTGACTTGCCGACTATTCATATTATAGCACATGATTTTGGTAGCCACTCCCGCGGTGAAGAAGATCAAGTCACACTCCGGATGAATTGCGATACAACGGTGGTCAATAGGTGTCCATCCAGATATGTGTGAAGTTTCAATGCTATGCTTCATCATCCACTCTTTGTTGTCATAGTCCCCGAGAACATAAACAACTAGTCGAACCACCTCATCTTCATCTTTCTGAAAAATGGAATAGTGCAAGCAGCCCTGTGACAGCTGAAGAAAACCATGCCGCGGATGGCCAGGGATACGGAAGGTCGTCCATGTTTCCCCCTCCATGTCAACCGCAACTACACAATGTGATGACGGGATGCTGCAGGCGTAGAAATGCATATAGCCGTTGAGGAAAACGGTAGATTGGTGCCGAGGACCAAGAAAATAAAGATTCTCGTTCCATCTCTTTTCTTTACGAACCCATCTTCCGGTTTCAGACGAAAAAATATCCACTCTCGTGAGGCAACGGCCAAGGTCACCATCATGATCCATGAACGCCAGCAACACAAACACACGGAAGTGGGGCGACACAGCCAGATCGAAACCCAAACTTACAGTGCCCCTCATGCCTGCATTGCTGGTTTCCGGCAGCATCACCCACTCCTCCCTCGCGGGATTGCACAGGATGTAACGGTCACCCTCGCCCGTGTAGCAGCTGCAGAGGAGGAGGCCGCCGCAACAATCCAGTAGATCAACACGCCGGTGGTTCCGCAGAAAGGAGAAAGATTTGTCTATCGGAGGGCAGCTTCTCCCAGAGAAATTGGCGAGATGGCATGCTGAGATCGGGATGCGCTCAAAGTCGTCGGTGGTGTAGAAGAAGCCAGCCAGGGTTTGGGGGAGCTTCTTGCGGTGGTCCGGGTGGTGGATGAGGCTCAGCCAGTGGCTGGAGACGCACTTGAAGCGGCAGAGCGACTTGACCGGGACACGCGAGAGGATTTCCACAAGGAGGTCGTCGGTGAGCCTCTCGGCCGCCGTCCCGCTGGGGGCAGAAGAGGAAAACCTGCACAAACACAGATGGAGGAGAGGTGAGGGGATCCCTGAAGGAGGAGTACAGATGAGAATCCTGCTGCTTCGCGTACCTGATGCGGACCGAGGCGCGGCCTTCCTCCCACGGGGGAGAGCGATCAGCTGAGGCGGACATGCCGGAGCAACAAATCGGCGGCGGCGGTGGCGGTGGCGGCGCGGTCGAGCAAGGCGGACGGGAGGAAACCTACGGCTACGGGTCTGAGATTTCCTTGCTCCTGTACTAGCAAATGAATGGGCCGTCGGTACGAAGTAATTGGGCTAATCTGTGTGTGCATCTTCAGGCACTGGGCTGTAGCCTGTACATGAGTTACAAACAGTGCATTGTTTTTCTTTTTTCACATCAGTTGATGGTAGGCAAATCATAGTATACCCTCAAAAAATCCATCCACATTTTTTTGTGAAATCATCGACAATTGTTCCCATGAAAAATTTCTCAAAAAATTTTGTTCTAAAAAAAATCTCCATCCACAAGTTTATTGTTCAGTCCATCTAAAAAATTCATCTATATAAGCTTCACTACGAATTATAGTTTAAATCATGAACATAAACGACGATTGATCAATACACAAAATTGGAGTTTTGATTAGTATTAACTGCAAATTGGTAGGTTCTTTTTACATGGTGTTGGATTAACAAAGGTAAATTTCGGACGACGAACTAGCTGATTGCTTGATGATGGAGTTTGTGTTCAATCATGGGTCATTAATCCTACTTCAACAGGTGGACTAAACGCTCGGATAGCTTCTGTATGAGGCGCAAAACGTGATTGAGCTTCCTGGGAACGAGCCAAGCAAAATAGAAAACAATTCCAGTACTCCTCCTGGGAAGAAGGTGTGAAAGATGGGGCCTCCCACTTCAACAAGAGCAGCTCGGTTTTATAGAGTTGTGAGCGCTTCTACAGGAACAGAAGGTGCCGATGCTCCTCCATCCCGCAGCTCTGCTCAGCCAGTCGTACCAAGAAGGACAGCAATCCACATCAATTCCGGACGTTGGCGTGGCTGGTGGCGAGCGACGGCACATGCTATATGGCGTGACAAATGGTAAACCAACTGCTACATTGCAAATAATTGTAAACTATTTTAACCATCTACCTGGAAAAAATCTACAAACAAAGAAGACGTCTTCCAAGTCCTCTGAAGCAAATGTATGTTGTGTTCAAAAAGTAAGTTTGTGAAAGAATGGATATTTTCGTCCAAGCACAGATGTACTGATGCCAGCACCATATTCTATTTAAACAAGCCACGATGAATTAGCATCAAAAGGGGTGACAGTGTATGAATGCAATCATCCAAAGTATATAGTTGGTCATTTACTTGGTCTCCATCAATAAGATGCATACAGTTGCCCAAACTAAACATTGATGATATCATCAGTGTAAGCTGCATGATAATCATTTATCATGCCTTTTACAGCATGATCACAGATTTTCCCCGCCTTGAACACTACAAGAACTAATCTCAGAGAAATAAGAAAACTGCCATACAGAACCAGTATTGCTCCAAACTTCAAAGGATGAAGACATCATCATTTAAAGAAAATGAGAACCAAACTAGAGCAGATACCATAAGCCAACTGCTCCATAGTACGGATACTTGACTACTGATTCACACTTCTTATACAGGAACCCCCAATCTCTTATTGACATCATGTGTGCAATGATTGTAGCTCTGCATAGAAAGGCACGTACGGCAGATATGGCCGATCACCATACTCAAGACTGGATATCACTTTGACGTGCCGACTATTCATATTATAGCACATGAAATTGGTATCTCCTCCCCTTCCCGTGGTGAAGAAGATCAAGTCGCACTCCGTATGAATCGCCATCCAGAGGAAACTATTAAGAATTGTCCCTCCAGATATGTGTGAAGTTTCCACACTATGCTTCAACATCCACTCTTTGTTGTCATAATCCTCAAGAGCATAAACCATTAGTCGAACCTTAGCATGATCTGCACTTATCGGAAAACTGGAATAATGCAAGCAGCCATGTGACTGCTGAAGAAAACCAGTACTGTACACATCATGCGGGACACGGAAGGTCATCCATGTTTCCCTCTCTGTTTCAACCGCAGCTAGACAATGACATGACCTACTGCCATAGGCGTGAAAATGCATACAGTCGTTGAGGAAAACAGCAGACGTGTACTGAGGAGCAAGAAGCCAAATATTCTCGTTCCATCTCTTTTCTTTACGAACTCACCTCCCGGTTTCCGATGAATACACATCCACTCTGGTGACATCATGATCCATCAACACCTTCAGCAACACAAATACATGGAAGTGGGAAGACACGGCCGGATCGAAACCGAGACATACTGAGCCCACCACCATGCCTGCATTGCTGGTTTCCGGCAGCATGACCCACTCCTCCCTCGCAGGATTGCACACAATATAACTGCACTCGTCACCCCCGGCAGCGTACCAGCCGCAGAGGAGGAGGCCGCTGCAGCAGTCCAATAGATCGACACGCCGGTGGTTGGGCAGGAAGGAGAAAGAGGTGTCTATCGGAGGGCGGCTTCTCCCCGAGACATTGGCGAGATGGTGTGCTGATTTCTGGAAGCGCTCAAAGTCAGTGCTGGTGTAGGAGAAGCCGGCCAGGGTTTGTGGGAGCTTTTAGCAGTGATCGGGATGGTCGATCAGGCTCAGCCACTGGTTGGAGACGCACTTGAAGCGGCAGAGCGATTTGGCGGGGATCTCCACGATGAGGTTGTCGGTGAGCCTCTCGGCGGCCGTCCCTTTAGGGGGAGAACCGAAGGACCTGCACAAACACAGATGGAGGAGAGGTCAGGGGCTTGCTGAAGGAGGAGGAAAGATGAAGATCCTGCTGCTTCGCGTACCTGATACGAGCCGAAGTGTGACCCTCCTCCCACGGGGGAGAGCGAACAGCTGGGGCCGACATGCCGGAGCAAGAAATCGGCGGCGGCGGTGGCGGCGCCGTCGAGCGAGGCGGACGGGAGGAAACCTATGGCTATGGCTAGCGGGTCTGAGATTTTCATTTTCCTGCTCCTGTAGTAAATCAATCGGCTAAACTGTGTTGCATCTTCAGGTCTGTACATGCGTTAGTCACGGTACATTGTTTGGTTTTTCACATTTTCTCTAAAGAAAAAAGGTTTTGTTTTTTCACATCAGGGGCAGTAGATCGGTAGGTGAAAAGCATAGTATTCCATCTTCACCCACAAGTTTAAAAAAATCATCTCAAAAACATTAAAAAACAAACCATCTATGAAAGCTTCACGACGAAATTATAGTTTCAATCATGAACATAAACAATAATGGATCACTACACAAAATTATGGGTCATTAATTCTAATTTAACAAGTGGACTAAACGCTCGGATAGCTTCTGTATGAGGTGCAAAACATGATCGAGGTTGTGACACAACTTTACCAACATATGCTATGGGGGGTCTTCAAACTACTTACGTTGGTTTTGTGATAAACTGGACTGGATGGTTAAGAATTTCAAAATAGCGCATGATCCTTGCTTTTGTGGTAAATTGACCCCTAGCCTCACCTTATAAAGGGGGTTGGAAGCAAGGGTTTACAAGTTTCCTAACCGACCTCGACCCTGAACCGGCCAAGGGATCCTTGACTTGCACGCCAAGATGATGATTCTCCAGAAGTCGGGCTTCCTGTCGAACAAAGGGCCCTCGCTCATAGCTACGCCTACTGGGTCATGAGTCCGGCCCATTGACGTGCCTCCTACCCATGGGCCACTGCCGGTATAGCACACCGTC
This sequence comes from Triticum monococcum, assembly GCA_034509565.1. NCBI lineage: Eukaryota > Viridiplantae > Streptophyta > Magnoliopsida > Poales > Poaceae > Triticum > Triticum monococcum. The sequence goes on along the minus strand of CM067847.1, from coordinate 725,818,216 downwards.
ATCTTGGGCTCGGGCTCTGGTAGTCGTTTCTTTCCGGTGTGTTCGATGTGTTCCTCTGTGGTGTGCCTTTTAGCTATGAAGCCGAAGCTGCGGTGGAGTGAGTCCAGGTGGTGATGATGGCATGCTCTCGGTTGTTGTTTGCGGCAGACTCGATCGATGCGAGCCCTGCATTTTCCCCTTGTGAAGCTCGTTATCAAAGTCGGCGTTGTTGGTTGTTGGTTCCTATGGTTGTCGGTTGGCATGGGTTGTTGTGGGCTTCGTGCAATTGTTTTTTCTGGGGGCGGGGGGGGGGGGGGGGTGGCTTTACTGGCGGAGCTCTATGGTGAAGTTGGAGTCTGCTTTTTGATGGGGCAACCAGTGATGACGATCATGCTAGCCACCCCTCGACGGATGTCCTTCTCTTCTCCGTAGCTTTATGTTGTTCACGTTGGTGGCCTAGTCGGTCGGTGGTGTCCATGTTCATGATAATATGCGTTAGCTTATAGCTGATTTAGACCAGTATTCCGCAAATTAATTGGACAACTCTTGCTCGTTTCTTAATTAATGAAAATGAAAATGAGAAATCTTTTGTATCGTTTCATCAAAAAGAAAAAAAACTCAACTGCAAAGTAAGCAGTGACAAATCATCTAAGTTGGAGGGGCAAAAGATCAAAATCCCCCAATCGTGCTAGAATATTTCCTAGTCTATTCTATGTTTCCGGTCTAACCAATAAACTCGACACCATCGAGAGGAAATCCGTGGTAGCGTGCACGATTGGTATAGGAGACGAGCTCGCCACCGCCGTCTGAAATAAGTAGCGAGCACCGCTAGACGGCACCGTCGGTCGCCACGTGCGGCTCTTCATCTTCAGGCGGCGTCCCACAGGCCGGAGCCCGAGCGATCCTCCCTCGTTGGTGCCGATGGCAGAGGCGGCCCTTGCAATACCTTCCATGGTCGACGGCCTTAAACAAGGGCAGAGGAAGGTTTTGTTTTGCGCTTTCAGGAGGAATTTGGTCCAAGAAGCCAACGTACGTGCGCCAAAGAGCTGTTGAATCAATCTGTTTCCTGGAAGCATCATGTCCGGCCTAAAATCGTTGCCTTCATTGTCTACATACAGGTGTCACAGTTTGCTCGCTATGTCACCGAACACTCAGCATTCAATTACTACCACCCTCAGCAGAGTCCAGCGAGGACAATCATCGGGATGGCTCAAGAGTTTGTTGGCAGCAACAACATCAATCTTTTGAGGCCCTGCTTCACGTTTGGTACCAGACATTGGGTGGGTTAGCTTTGTATAAGAAGCAAGCAAGTACCCTATTTCATGAACGACTTCTAACACTTACTTCTTTTGCCTGTTTACATTTGTTTCAGGGAGGCAAAGATTCGGGTAGAGCGAAATACATCTCAACCAGATTAGCACCTATCACCCGTTTAATTTTTCCAAAGCACGACGATGCTCTGCTCAACTATCTGAACGAAGGAGGACGGCAGATTGAACCCGCTTTGTAATATTATTATCTCGTTGAACATTCATTCATCCTTCAAGACAATTGATTTGTGTAACCTAAAATATGCCAACTCTAATTTCTTCAGCTATCTGCCCATCATCCCCATGGTTTTGGTCAATGGAAGTAAAGGCTTTGGCGCTAAAGGGAGCACCTATGTCCCAAATTATAATCCAAAAGACATTATCGCTAACCTGAAAAGGCTGCTACATGGAGAGGCAGTCGTACTAATGGTCTCTTGGTACAAAGGGTTCAAGGTCCGTCACATGCTTTTACTAGCACGGTTTGTTGCTTGATTTGACAATTTAGTTTTTGATGTAAATTTCCCATTAATAACCGGACAGGACTCTGTGAAGGAGAAAAGTTCAAAAGCTGCCGGTGTCAGATATACAATTACTGGTATTATAGAGGAAGTTGATGACACCAAGCTTAAAATTACCGAGCTTCCCGTCCGACGTTGGACTTGCGATTACGAATAATTTCTTGTACCCTTGCGTACGGGCAAGGATAAGGAACCACCGTTTCTAGAGGTAATTACTTATACTCTCTCTGTTCACTTTTATAAGGCGCTCAGCAAAAACTAGTACAAACTCGCTCGGTCACGCACAAAAGGCGCGTTTTCCATTTTTACCCCCGTGTCGGTCGGGGACACAGTAGCGAAACACTCGCATCTCTCTCTTGCTCGTGACTCACCAGCATCTCTCCCTCACGCATCGACGGCGCCGGCGCCCTCTTCCTCGCCCTCTCTCACCCGCGCCGCCTCTCCCCGAGCTCCTCCCTTGCCCGCGTCGCCGGCGCCCTCTCCCCGCGCGCGTCGCCGGCGCTCTCTTCCTCTCACATCTCCATCTACATATTTGAAAATGGGATTTTTCACCTCCGGCTCTCTGATCTTGAGCGGTGCTCGATCTGCGGAGCTGCTGCTAGTGGTCGCCTGCCCGGATCTGCTACTGCCCGGATCTGGTAGCTGCACCGGCAGATGTTCTTCTTGAGCTTGGACCGCTGGTTGGTTTCGGCTGGAAGAGGGAGGAGGCTATGCCGGCCAAGTACCTGCAGGCGTTGGAGAGGAGAGGCGACCGGAGCTGCACCGGCGTCGACTGCGCGTGCCTCATCCTCACCGGAAACGTGCCTTTCGGCCTCCCCATCAGCCGCACCATCGCGATTTCCCTACCCAAGGTCTGCAAATCCCTCTCCGTCCCACTCGTGTGCAGAGGTCTGTGTTGCACTTAGAGCAATTTCTTTTCAGGGAACCAACTGAACTCCGATTAAGCAAACAAGTTCTTGTCTGTTCCATTCTTTGTGATTTGCAGATACAACGACGCAAATCCCAGCTCCACGTAAATTACTCCCGGGCTCCCCCCTCTGCGTAATTCTTCTTGCTTAACCTGCCACTGCCATTGTACAAGTGAGTGTACATTACTGAAGCTAGTTGACACTGCACTATGAACTTGCAGGGTGTATTGCATTTTGCTCCGGAGCTGCACCCTTTGCTTAACGACATTCTGCTCGTACCTTAACTGTATCAAAGTTGCAAACTAATTTGCTTGTCTGAATGTACATTTCGCAACTATGCAGCAGCGTTGCTGCCGGAGTCGTCAGTGGATGAGACAGCGATGCCACCAGCGGTTGAATCACCGCCCACCACTCCCACAAGAGGCTTCTCCCCCCAGGTTGCTATCTTCTCACCACACCTGCACTTGCTTTTGCTTGCTTATGTTCCAGCACATGGAAATGTTACTGGATGCACAATCACATTTTTGCTTATGTTCCAGCACATAGAGTAGTGCTTTACATTCAGATAGTTGCTGCAGTATAAATTGGTCGATATAAAGTGTAGTCTGGATAGTTGCTTGATGTAAAGTGTACTCCACAACAAACTCTGCTTCTGCAAAAAAGAACTCTGGCTCTGTTTAATGGAGAATAAAAAATGAAGGAGAAAGGATGTGACAGTCTTGACATACCATAATTTAACCCTACAGAATAATGTTTTGCATAATTTTACCCAACTGAAAGAGTTGATCGACATGAATTGTAATCGGAGTAGTTCATTGACAGTACATTGCATGTTAAAAATTTAGTTAAGCAGGCATGATAATCCTATTCTTGGAGTGAATTTTCAGTTTAAAATTCAGCTAAAAATTCAGTTAAAGATCTTTGCATCTCTGTTTTATTGCAAGCAAGTTTGCATCTCTGTTTGCATCTCATTTTTCTTGCAACAAAGTTTGCTGCAGTGTTTGCAACTTGCTAGGATTATCTATCCATCTACTGGAGTATCTATCTCTCTATACTGGTGTATATATCCCAACAATAAATACTGGAGTATATATTCTTTGCTTCAGCTCTCTTCTTTTCCAACAATAAATACTGGACTATATATTCCAATATATAGCAAACAATACATCTTGCTAGGATTTCCTTTACTTGTTGTTATGCTTCCATCATCAAATCAGTCCCAAAGATGCGGTTGTCTCCGGTCTGAGACCAGTTTAGTGGGGTATGACATATACGTCCATATAGAGCCTCGTATGGTGACATTTGAGGCTAGTTTGATACCCGTTGTTGTAAGAAAATTATGCATAGGCATTAAAGGAAGTGACAATATGTATATTCATCCAAAGCGTGTTACGATCAGAAAACGCAACATCTACCTGTAAATAAAAATACAAGTTTTAGAGTGGTTGGGCTTTTTTAGAACCGTTCGTTGAACTCGATCTAACAGCAGACAAATACGAAGTACTGGGTAGTACTCCGATGAAAGTACGTGAAAGTACTAAAACAAGTGGGGCTGGTACTCGTGACAAGGTGGGGACGCGTTTTAATCTAGGGGCAGTTTAGTCCTAGGAAAATTTGCATGCGCCGCCCCTCTCGTCGAATGAATAACTGCCGCCATGGTGCTACACATTCCACAATTAATCATCGGCGGCCATCTCCTCCCTCTCCTCCATGTCCACCGCATCTCCTCCTTCTTGCCGCTGCAACTTCGCTCCAGTCAGGCAACCCCCCCCCCCCCACCCACCCCCACCCCCTCTTCCACGGCAGATCGAGCTGATGGCCGGCGGCGAGAACACCGACTTCGTGCAGATCGCCGACGACGACCAGGATAAGTTGGCCAGGTTGAGGGAGATCCGTTCTTGGTTTGACAACACAAGGCAGATGAGCTGGACGGCAATGGCCACTCTCAAGAATTTGACGAAGAAGGAGAGGGCAAAGGTTTTCCCCTAGCCCGCGCAATCGATTCAGAAGATCGAGATCCTCCTCTGGGCGATGGAGCAGGCCAATTCGTCCAGCGGGTGGACCAGGCGGAGGTGGTGGGCGTTCAGATCCAGGGTAGAGCATCCACTGGATCAGGAACCCACCATGCACGAGGTGCCGTTGCAGATTGTGCAGCCTCCAACCGAGTCACCGGAGACTTCGAAGCGCAAGATGAGGAGGAAAATGGTCGCGACCTCGCTTCCCCGCCATTCTCCACGCTTCCCTCGCCGCTCTCCTCGTCTGAACGGCGGCGGTAGCTATGTTTAGAGTAAGCTTCCCCACTCCTCATCTTTCTACTGCTCGTGCTTACATCATGGTGATACTGATCATAATAGCTCAGAGAGGGAATGCTAGATGGCATTTTAATCTCAATGAATTGCATGAACATTTGAGTACATGGATTTGGAGGATGGATTATGATGTATGTGAACCCTAGGCATCATATGAACCCTAGGAAAAATTAGTAATGTTCTAGTGGTAGACACTGAAATATTTCGGTACACACCGGTAGGCACTGAAATATTTCGGAACTGCCCTAGGCAAAATTTGTAATGTTGTAGTGGTGGACACTGAAATATTTCGGTACACACCGCTAGGCATTGAAATATTTTGGTACTGCCCTAGGCAAAATTTGTAATGTTGTAGTGGTAGACACTGAAATATTTCGGTACACACCGGTAGGCACTGAAATATTTCGTTACTACAATTTCAGTACACACCGATGCACACTGAATTATTTCACTACTGCAGTTTCAGTACACACCGGTACACACTGAAATATTTCAGTACTGCAAATTCTATACAAAGTTGGCATTTTGTCATTTATGTGTGAATTAATCCATGCATCATATGGCCTAACTTTGTACATGAGTTTGGGTCAACTTCATGTCTATTTATTGTTAAAATTATTGTCATGCCATGAAACACAAGACAAGTCACTGACCCAAGCTTGCAAAGATGCCATATCAATGTTGCTGATATGAAATATGCATGTTTTCACCTAGTCTTGTGTCTGAATTAAAATTGAGCATTTTTTCTTGATGGTATCCATGGATCTAGAACTCCTATGAATTTGCTCATGTTGGATGTTTTGTTCTCCATCATTTGTACTAGCATTCCGTGCGATTAGATGCCATGACAAGACCCCTGGCATATTTATTTTCTTGCCTCCAACATCACATGTGTGTTTTGCAGGAAAAAACCTGGAGTTCACCAGGCTGGCTGAAGTTGTGAGGCTGGGAGGCTGATGGCGCTGCTACTGGCTGATCCTTTTCTTTCAGTTTTTGTTCGTCATTTCTCAAGCCATTGGACCAGGGCTACTTCCCTATGTGCTGTTAATGTATTAAGTAGTTCCTTCGAATTTGTAGTATTAGTTAGTTTGAATGTGGATGTACCTTAATTTTTATGAACGAAATGTTGCTATGTATGACCAAGGGTTTCATACCTTAATCTTTGGATAATTAATTATGTGAACTGTTGGATGTGGCGCATAACGAAACGCCTCTACCATTGATACTAGTTCAACATGTCGGTCCAATTAGAGACCAACCACTACCATATAGAACAGTTAGCATTTCATACTACAACCTGGCACGTACAAAACATCACACAGTGGAAGCACATCCCTAAGCACCTTGCATTGTACAAGGTCTTAGAGACAAGCCTCTACCATATATAACAGTTACCATGTCGCACTACAGCCTATAAAACATCACACAGTGGAATAATCATAGCTAGTAGAGCATTAGTTACCAGTTAATAATAGTTGCAATCCATCACAAGCAATAGTACCTAGATATGAGTAGATATAGGTACGGTAATACATGACAAGTACTCGCAAACAAGAGCTAACATAACAAGTTCATTTTAGATTGATACATGGCCCACCCCAGTTCTAAATGAGGTGGATGATGATCATCATCCTCAAGTCATGGCGATGGGTGTTCGCAACAGTGAGTAGGATGGCCTGTCCTACCCGAAGATTGTTGGCACGAAGGAACTTCTTCCACCCTGCCCTGCTCAAGACAGTGCGAACATTCGTGTCCACTGCATAGGCACAGCTGGTGATGGAGCCCGTTCTGGTAAGGCGTAGTCCAGCAGCCATGCCTTCTTCGTTCGGGTCGATGCCACAGCTATCAAGTAACCTCTTAGGTAATTTCTAAAAATAGTTGACATGATCATATACATTAGTGGAAATAGCAAAGCAGTTGACATGATATATGATCATGTCACGTGCAATTATCAACAAAGCATACACTTCAAGACACATATATCATTGGATTCAACACTGAGCATATATATCATCACATCAGTACACTATACGCCAAGCATCAAATTACTACAGTAATTAGGCATATCATTAGATTACTGCGTACACTAAGCATATCATCGCATATTACTACACTACATGCATGTCATAAAATTCTTCACTAAATGAATTTTAAACTAGGCCTCTCATCATAGTACTACAACACGCATATCATATGAACTACTACACTAACTAAGCATGTATATCATGTAATTACCACACTAAGTAACATACCATGATATGCCGTTTAACATTCGTCCTTGTGAGGCGGGTCACGAATGGCTTCCCTAGGTAGTCTTCACGTAGCGGAAGCATGTCCCAAAGGTTGCCGATTTCCTCGTCGCCCAGTCTGAGTCCTTGGGCATACAGGTATTCAACAAGTGGGTTCTCATCATCATCTGAATCGTCATCATCTGAATCAGCACCATCTTCCTCCTCATGAACTTCATCCTCACTATCCGGAATCAAATTTAGATAGATAACAGAAATCCTGGGCCTATCTTTTTTGAAGGAGAAGCTGATCAATTCACCCCCACTAAGACGCATGCGGGCGATGAAACGGTCCCAATCATCTCCTCCTATCTGGGTTATCTTTCGCCCCTTCTCGACCTGCATAGTGTATGGGCCCCCCAAGAGCATCAAAGGTCACGGTGTCTGCGACGAGCTCATTGAATGTCAATCTCACATTGCATGGTACGATCTATGTAAGATAAAAACAAATAACAGACACAATACATTAGTGGAAATAGCAAAAAAAACAAAAAGAATGTACTGTCAGAAGGTTCATATAAATTGTTACCGCTGCAAAAACAAAAGAAGGCTGGAAGTAGATGCCGAACAGCGTGGCAGTAGAAAGGCTGGTCCGGCACCGTTTATTGCAGCATCCACATTGTGCTTCCTCCATTCTACACAAAACGTGTTGAACTCTAAGTTGAATTGTACATAGTACAATACAAAGATCATACATATAATAAATCATAGTGATAACCTATACTGGCAATGGCCAATCAATCTATTTTCTATCATCTACGTAATAAAGCAATGCCAATGACAATGGCAATGCCCGTCTCATCTAAACCTGGGAATAGTTCGGCATCCAAACTAAAACCAGTCCAATCCACAGCACACATGAAAACCAAACCAATCCAGATATTTTCATTTAGAATCTAGACCAAACCGAACTATACATGCTCATCATCCAACCCAGTCCAAACCGTTTTCAACTTTTGGATTGAATCCAAAGGTTCAAACCATGGACAAAGCCATATGTGAGGGCACGTCATGAATCTAGATCAAACATGGCGTCAAAGCTCGAGAGAGCCGACGAGCTCCGGTCAGCAACAGCGGCTCTTGGATTTGAAGCAGTAGTAGGTGGTAGTGGCGGCTCAAACTAATTGATTGATTTGGTCTCAAACCATAGAAACCAAATCAAGATCCAATCCAAAAACTAAGTTTCAGTCCAAACCAATCGTCTCAAATCCGCCTTCGTAGGGAGACGCGGTTGGGGAAGGGAAGAAGAGGGGAGATCTTACGTACTTGCCGGAGTTGGCGGCGGCCGCGCACCGGCAGCGAAGAGTGTTGGGGAACGTAGTAATTTCAAAAAATTTCCTACGCACACGCAAGATCATGGTGATGCATAGGAACGAGGGGGAGAGTCTGATCTACGTACCCTTGTAGATCGCAACGGAAGCGTTGACACAACATAGAGGAAGTAGTCGTACGTCTTCTTCCCAATCCGACCGATCCAAGCACCGTTACTCTGGCACCTCCGAGTTCTTAGCACACGTTCAGCTCGATGACGATCCCCGGGCTCCGATCCAGCAAAGCTTCGGGGAGGAGTTCCGTCAGCACGACGGCGTGGTGACGATCTTGATGTACTACCGATGCAGGGCTTCGCCTAAGCACTACAACGATATGATCGAGGTGGAATTTGGTGGCAGGGGGCACCGCACACGGCTAAGGAACGATCTCAATGATCAACTTGTGTGTCTAGAGGTGCCCCCTGCCCCCCGTATATAAAGGATGCCACGGGGAGGGCTGGCCGGCCAAGCCTATGGAGGCGCAGGAGGAGTCCTACTCCTACCGGGAGTAGCACTCCCCCCCAATCCTATTCCTAATAGGACTCCCAAGGGGAAAGAGAGAGAGAGAGAGGTGGCCGGCCACCTCTCCTAGTCCTAATAGGACTAGGGGAGGGGGGAGGCGCGCAGCCCACTATGGGCAGCCCCTTTCACCTTTCCACTAAAGCCCAATAAGGCCCATATGGCTCCCGGGGGGTTCCGGTAACCTCCCGGTGATCCGGTAAAATCCTGATTTCACCCGGAACACTTCCGATGTCCAAACATAGGCTTCCAATATATTAATCTTTATGTCTCGACCATTTCGAGACTCCTCGTCATGTCCGTGATCACATCCGGGACTCCGAACAACCTTCGGTACATCAAAATGCATAAACTCATAATAACTGTCATCGTAACGTTAAGCGTGCGGACCCTACGGTTCGAGAACAATGTAGACATGACCGAGACACGTCTCCGGTCAATAACCAATAGCGGGACCTGGATGCCCATATTGGCTCCTACATATTCTACGAAGATCTTTATCGGTCAGACCGCATAACAACATACGTTGTTCCCTTTGTCATCGGTATGTTACTTGCCCGAGATTCGATCGTCGGTATCCAATACCTAGTTCAATCTCGTTACCGGCAAGTCTCTTTACTCGTTCTGTAATACATCATCCCTCAACTAACTCATTAGTTGCAATGCTTTCAAGGCTTGTGTAATGTGTATTACCGAGAGGGCCCAGAGATACCTCTCCGACAATCGGAGTGACAAATCCTAATCTCGAAATACGCCAACCCAACATCTACCATTGGAGACACCTGTAGTACTCCTTTATAATCACCCAGTTACGTTGTGACATTTGGTAGCACCCAAAGTGTTCCTCCGGCAAACGGGAGTTGCATAATCTCATAGTCATAGGAACATGTATAAGCCATGAAGAAAGCAATAGCAACATATTAAACGATCGGGTGCTAAGCTAATAAAATGGGTCATGTCAATCAGATCATTCAACTAATGATGTGACCTCGTTAATCAAATAACAACACATTGTTCATGGTCAGGAAACTTAACCATCTTTGATTAACGAGCTAGTCAAGTAGAGGCATACTAGTGACACTCTGTTTGTCTATGTATTCACACATGTATTATGTTTCCGGTTAATACAATTCTAGCATGAATAATAAACATTTATCATGATATAAGGAAATAAATAATAACTTTATTATTGCCTCTAGGGCATATTTCCTTCAGTCTCCCACTTGCACTAGAGTCAATAATCTAGATTACACAGTAATGACTCTAACACCCATGGAGCCTTGGTGCTGATCATGTTTTGCTCGTGGAAGAGGCTTAGTCAACGGGTCTGCAACATTCAGATCCATATGTATCTTGCAAATCTCTATGTCTCCCACCTGGACTAGATCCCGGATGGAATTGAAGCGTCTCTTGATGTGTTTGGTCCTCTTGTGAAATCTGGATTCCTTTGCCAAGGCAATTGCACCAGTATTGTCACAAAAGATTTTCATTGGACCCGATGCACTAGGTATGACACCTAGATCAGATATGAACTCCTTCATCCAGACTCCTTCGTTCGCTGCTTCCGAAGCAGCTATGTACTCCGCTTCACATGTAGATCCCGCTACGACGCTTTGTTTAGAACTGAACCAACTGACAGCTCCACCGTTTAAAGTAAACACGTATCCGGTTTGCGATTTAGAATCGTCCGGATCAGTGTCAAAGCTTGCATCAACGTAACCTCTTACGGTGAGTTCTTTGTCACCTCCATATACGAGAAACATATCCTTAGTCGTTTTCAGGTATTTCAGGACGTTCTTGACCGCTGTCCAGTGATCCACTCCTGGATTACTTTGGTACCTCCCTGCTAAACTTATAGCAAGGCACACATCAGGTCTGGTACACAGCATTGCATACATGATAGAGCCTATGGCTGAAGCATAGGGAACATCTTTCATTTTCTCTCTATCTTCTGAAGTGGTCAGGCATTGAGTCTGACTCAACTTCACACCTTGTAACACAGGCAAGAACCCTTTCTTTGCTTGATCCATTTTAAACCTTTTCAAAATCTTGTCAAGGTATGTGCTTTGTGAAAGTCCAATTAAGCGTCTTGATCTATCTCTATAGATCTTAATGCCCAATATGTAAGCAACTTCACCGAGGTCTTTCATTGAAAAACTCTTATTCAAGTATCCCTTTATGCTATCCAGAAATTCTATATCATTTCCAATCAGCAATATGTCATCCACATATAATATCAGAAATGCTACAGAGCTCCCACTCACTTTCTTGTAAATACAGGCTTCTCCAAAAGTCTGTATAAAACCAAATGCTTTGATCACACTATCAAAGCGTTTATTCCAACTCCGAGATGCTTGCACCAGTCCATAAATGGATCGCTAGCTCCCTTTGGATCGACAAAACCTTCCGGTTGCATCATATACAACTCTTCTTCCAGAAATCCATTCAGGAATGCAGTTTTGACGTCCATCTGCCATATTTCATAATCATAAAACGCGGCAATTGCTAACATGATTCAGACAGACTTAAGCATTGCTACGGGTGAGAAGGTCTCATCGTAGTCAACCCCTTGAACTTGTCGAAAACCTTTTGCAACAAGTCGAGCTTTATAGACAGTAACATTACCATCAGCGTCAGACTTTTTCTTGAAGATCCATTTATTCTCAATTGCTTGCCGATCATCGGGAAAGTCAACCAAAGTCCATACTTTGTTCTCATACGTGGATCCCATCTCAGATTTCATGGCCTCAAGCCACTTTTGCGGAATCTGGGCTCACCATCGCTTCTTCATAGTTCGTAGGTTCATCATGATCTAGTAGCATGACTTCCAGAACTGGATTACCGTACCACTCGGGCACGGATCTTGCTCTGGTTGATCTACGAGGTTCAGTAGTATCTTGTTCTAAAGTTTCATGATCATTATCATTAACTTCCTCACTTATTGGTGTAGGTGTCGCAGAAACAGTTTTCTGTGATGTACTACTTTCTAACAAGGGAGCGGGTACAGTTACCTCGTCAAGTTCTACTTTCCTCCCACTCACTTCTTTCGAGAGAAACTCCTTCTCAAGAAAGTTTCCGAATTTAGCAACAAAAGTCTTGCCTTCGGATCTGTGATAGAAGGTGTATCCAATAGTTTCCTTTGGATATCCTATGAAGACACATTTCTCCGATTTGGGTTCGAGCTTATCAGGTTGAAGCTTTTTCACATAAGCATCGTAACCCCAAACTTTAAGAAACGACAACTTTGGTTTCTTGCCAAACCACAGTTCATAAGGCGTCGTCTCAACGGATTTTGATGGTGCCCTATTTAACGTGAATGCGGCCGTCTCTAAAGCGTATCCCCAAAACGATAGCGGTAAACAGTAAGAGACATCATAGATCGTACCATATCTAGTAAAGTACGATTACGACGTTCGGACACACCATTACGCTGTGGTGTTCCGGGTGGCGTGAGTTGCGAAACTATTCCACAATTTTTCAAATGTATACCAAACTCGTAACTCAAATATTCTCCTCCACGATCAGATTGTAGAAACTTTATTTTCTTGTTACGATGATTTTCAACTTCACTCTGAAATTCCTTGAACTTTTCAAATGTTTCAGACTTGTGTTTCATTAAGTAGATATACCCATATCTGCTTAAATCATCTGTGAAGGTGAGAAAATAACGATATCCGCCACGAGCCTCAATATTCATCAGACCACATACATCGGTATGTATGATTTCCAATAAATCTGTTGCTCTCTCCATAGTACCGGAGAACGGTGTTTTAGTCATCTTGCCTATGAGGCACGGTTCGCAAGTACCAAGTGATTCATAATCAAGTGGTTCCAAAAGTCCATCAGTATGGAGTTTCTTCATGCGCTTTACACCGATATGACCTAAACGGCAGTGCCACAAATAAGTTGCACTATCATTATCAACTCTGCATCTTTTGGCTTCTACATTATGAATATGTGTATCACTACTATCGAGATTTAACAAGAATAGACCACTCTTCAAGGGTGCATGACCATAAAAGATAGTACTCATATAAATAGAACAACCATTATTCTCTGATTTAAATGAATAACCGTCTCGCATTAAACAAGATCCAGATATAATGTTCATGCTCAACGCTGGCACCAAATAACAATTATTTAGGTCCAATATTAATCCCGAAGGTAGATGTAGAGGTAGCGTGCCGACCGCGATCACATCGACTTTGGAACCGTTTCCCACGCGCATCGTCACCTCGTCCTTAGCTAATCTTCGCTTAATCCGTAGTCCCTGTTTCGAGTTGCAAATATTAGCAACAGAACCAGTATCAAATACCCAGGTGCTACTGCGAGCATTAGCAAGGTACACATCAATAACATGTATATCACATATACCTTTGTTCACCTTGCCATCCTTCTTATCCGCCAAATACTTGGGGCAGTTCCGCTTCCATTGACCAGTCTGCTTGCAGTAGAAGCACTCAGTTTCAGGCTTAGGTCCAGACTTGGGCTTCTTTTCTTGAGCAGAACTTGCTTGCCATTCTTTTTGAAGTTCCCCTTCTTCTTCCCTTTGCCCTTTTTCTTGAAACTAGTGGTCTTGTTAACCATCAACACTTGATGCTCCTTCTTGATTTCTACCTCCGCAGCTTTCAGCATTGCGAAGAGCTCGGGAATAGTCTTGTTCATCCCTTGCATATTATAGTTCATCATGAAGCTCTTGTAGCTTGGTGGCAGTGATTGGAGAATTCTGTCAATGACGCAATCATCTGGAAGATTAACTCCCATTTGAATCAAGTGATTGTTATACCCAGACATTTTGAGTATATGCTCACTGACAGAACTGTTCTCCTCCATCTTGCAGCTATAGAACTTATTGGAGACTTCATATCTCTCAATCCGGGCATTTGCTTGAAATATTAACTTCAACTCCTGGAACATCTCATATGCTCCATGACGTTCAAAACGTCGTTGAAGTCCCGATTCTAAGCCGTAAAGCATGGCACACTGAACTATCGAGTAGTCATCAGCTTTGCTCTGCCAGACGTTCATAACATCTGGTGTTGCTCCAGCAGCAGGCCTGGCACCCAGCGGTGCTTCCAGGACGTAATTCTTCTGTGCAGCAATGAGGATAATCCTCAAGTTACGGACCCAGTCCGTGTAATTGCTACCATCATCTTTCAACTTTGCTTTCTCAAGGAACGCATTAAAACTCAACGGAACAACAGCACGAGCCATCAATCTACAATCAACATAAACAAGCAAGATACTATCAGGTACTAAGTTCATGATAAATTTAAGTTCAATTAATCATATTACTTAAGAACTCCCACTTAGATAGACATCCCTCTAATCCTCTAAGTGATCACGTGATCCAAATCAACTAAACCATGTCCGATCATCACGTGAGATGGAGTAGTTTCATCGGTGAACATCATTATGTTGATCATATCTACTATATGATTCACGCTCGACCTTTCGGTCTTCGTGTTCCGAGGCCATATCTGTATATGCTTGGCTCGTCAAGTATAACCTGAGTATTCCGCGTGTGCAACTGTTTTGCACCCGTTGTATTTGAACGTAGAGCCTATCACACCCGATCATCACGTGGTGTCTCAGCACGAAGAACTTTCGCAACGGTGCATACTCAGGGAGAACACTTCTTGATAATTTAGTGAGAGATCATCTTATAATGCTACCATCAATCAAAGCAAGATAAGATGCATAAAAGATAAACATCACATGCAATCAATATAAGTGATATGATATGGCCATCATCATCTTGTGCTTGTGATCTCCATCTCCGAAGCACTGTCATGATCACCATCGTCACCGGCGCGACACCTTGATCTCCATCGTAGCATCGTTGTCGTCTCGCCAATCTTATGCTTCCACGACTATCACTACTGCTTAGCAATAAAGTAAAGCATTACATCGCGATTGCATTGCATACAATAAAGCGACAACCATATGGCTCCTGCCAGTTGCCGATAACTTGGTTACAAAACATGATCATCTCATATAATAAAAATCAGCATCATGCCTTGACCATATCACATCACAACATGCCCTGCAAAAACAAGTTAGACGTCCTCTACTTTGTTGTTGCAAGTTTTACGTGGCTGCTACGGGCTTAAGTAAGAACTCATCTCACCTACGCATCAAAACCACAACGATAGTTTGTCAAATAGACTCCGTTTTAACCTTCTCAAGGACCGGGCGTAGCCATACTCGGTTCAACTAAAGTTGGAGAGACAGTCGCCCGCAAGCCATCTATGTGCAAAGCACGTCGAGGGAACCGGTCTCGCGTAAGCGTACGCGTAAGGTTGGTCCGGGTCGTCTCGTCCAACAATACCGCCGAACCAAAGTATGACATGCTAGTAGGCAGTATGACTTGTATCGCCCACAACTCACTTGTGTTCTACTCGTGCAAATAACATCAAACCATAAAACCTAGGCTCGGATGCCACTGTTGGGGAACGTAGTAATTTCAAAAAAATTCCTACGCACATGCAAGATCATGGTGATGCATAGCAACGAGGGGGAGAGTCTGATCTACGTACCCTTGTAGATCGCAACGGAAGCGTTGACACAACGTAGAGGAAGTAGTCGTACGTCTTCTTCCCAGTCCGACCGATCCAAGCACCGTTACTCCGGCACCTCCGAGTTCTTAGCACACGTTCAGCTCGATGACGATCCCCGGGCTCCGATCCAGCAAAGCTCCGGGGAGGAGTTCCGTCAGCACGATGGCGTGGTGACGATCTTGATGTACTACCGACGCAGGGCTTCGCCTAAGCACTACAACGATATGATCGAGGTGGAATTTGGTGGCAGGGGTCACCGCACACGGCTAAGGAACGATCTCAATGATCAACTTGTGTGTCTAGAGGTGCCCCCTGCCCCCGTATATAAAGGATGCCAGGGGGAGGGCTGGCCGGCCAAGCCTATGGATGCGCAGGAGGAGTCCTACTCCTACCGGGAGTGGACTCCCCCCCAATCCTATTCCTAATAGGACTCCCAAGGGGAAAGAGAGAGAGAGAGAGAGAGAGAGAGAGAGAGAGAGAGGTGGCCGGCCACCTCTCCTATTCCTAATAGGACTAGGGGAGGGGGGAAGGCGCGCAGCCCACTATGGGCAGCCCCTTTCACCTTTCCACTAAAGCCCAATAAGGCCCATATGGCTCCCGGGGGGTTCCGGTAACCTCCCGGTGATCCGGTAAAATCCCGATTTCACCCGGAACACTTCCGATGTCCAAACATAGGCTTCCAATATATTAATCTTTATGTCTCGACCATTTCGAGACTCCTCGTCATGTCCGTGATCACATCCGGGACTCCGATCAACCTTCGGTACATCAAAATGCATAAACTCATAATAACTGTCATCGTAACGTTAAGCGTGCGGACCCTACGGTTCGAGAACAATGTAGACATGACCGAGACACGTCTCCGGTCAATAACCAATAGCGGGACCTGGATGCCCATATTGGCTCCTACATATTCTACGAAGATCTTTATCGGTCAGACCGCATAACAAAATACGTTGTTCCCTTTGTCATCGGTATGTTACTTGCCCGAGATTCGATCGTCGGTATCCAATACCTAGTTCAATCTCGTTACTGGCAAGTCTCTTTACTCGTTCTGTAATACATCATCCCTCAACTAACTCATTAGTTGCAATGCTTTCAAGGCTTGTGTAATGTGTATTACCGAGAGGGCCCAGAGATACCTCTCCGACAATTGGAGTGACAAATCCTAATCTCGAAATACGCCAACCCAACATCTACCATTGGAGACACCTGTAGTACTCCTTTATAATCACCCAGTTACGTTGTGACGTTTGGTAGCACCCAAAGTGTTCCTCCGGCAAATAGGAGTTGCATAATCTCATAGTCATAGGAACATGTATAAGTCATGAAGAAAGCAATAGCAACATACTAAACGATCGGGTGCTAAGCTAATGAAATGGTTCATGTCAATCAGATCATTCAACTAATGATGTGACCTCGTTAATCAAATAACAACACATTGTTCATGGTCAGGAAACTTAACCATCTTTGATTAACGAGCTAGTCAAGTAGAGGCATACTAGTGACATTCTGTTTGTCTATGTATTCACACATGTATTATGTTTCCGGTTAATACAATTCTAGCATGAATAATAAACATTTATCATGATATAAGGAAATAAATAATAACTTTATTATTGCCTCTAGGGCATATTTCCTTCAAAGAGAGGGGTCGTCGAGAGATGGCGGCGACGGCGGCGGCGCTGGTCGAGAAGGGGAGAAAGAAAGATGTGGAGTGGTCGAGACGGGGAGAAAGAAAAATGTGGTACATGTGGTGGCTCGGTTGTGTGGATGACAAGGGGACCCACTTGTGAGACCGATAGCAATTGATGGCAAACCGCAGGAGGTGCACGACCGCGTGCACGACCGCCACGTCCCCACGTGGAATGGGGACGGCCGGGTGGGTGTGTCAAGTCAAATCGGCACCCGCGGCTTCTCGGTAACTCCAAGAGGCAGGAGCAGTGCATTTCCTCCCCAAATCGGGTAGAAAACCCTCGTCCTCTCCCCACCCTCTCTTCCTTCCTCACCACCTCACCACCCTCTCCTCCTTCCTCACCACCCTCCTCCCTTCCTACGCCTCCCTCCTCTTGTCTTCGACTGACAATGAAGCGCGGACGTGAAGATGCGGTGGACGAGCCGGAGGCAACCATCAGAGCAGTGCAATCTGCTGTCGTGGCTGCAGCCGTAGGTGGAGCGGCAGAGTCCGCCGTAGCGGCGGAAGCTGCCGGTGCAGCGACCATTGTGCCTGCTCCCGCTGCCATCGCAACCGTCGAGGCACCCGTCGGTGAGCACAAGGTCAGGGAAGATCTGGAGGAGGAGGAGATGAGAAGGCGTAAGCGCAAGGTTCATGACGAAATCGAAGAGCTCTTCGAGGAGAACGCCATAAAGGAGTTCGACTTAGATTGCAGGAAGGGCAGCGACTTCGACGAGGATGCCATCGACGAGCTATCTGAGGTAGTACTCTGTTTTTTGCTCTGTTTTTTTCATGACATTGGGGTTTTTCTTGTAAACTAGATGAGCATCAATTTCACTTGGGCGTGCTAGTTCTACGTATGTAGGATTGTAGGGATCTAGCATAGATCTTCATGTTGGATGTGGATTTTTAAATCTGATTCACATTTTGATTCCAGCAGATACTCTGGTTTTTTTCATGGCATTGGGGTTTGTCTTGTTAACTAGATGAGCATAAGTTTCACAAGAGATACATTAATGAAAGAAGTGGAGTATTGAACCCAAATACAGGAAAATGTTCATGGCAGGGATACATTAATGAAAAAATTGGGTTAAACAATGGATATATGGCAGGATTCTCCATTGGCTTCCCAAGGACAGTGACAAAATGCTGCCGTTCCTGATTCATTTTAGTTTATGTAGATGAATTAATTTGCACACATGTTCATATATGATTAGTTTGCACACATGTTCATAGATGATCCATTTGCAAATTCTATACAGATTTCCATTTTGCAAAGGAAGTGATCGCTCCCTTAATAATTATGGGCTGACAGTACATATCCACTGGATACCAAAAAATCAAAACATTTCATCTAGCCAATTTTCCACAGTATGTTATCTAGATGATCATAGCCACATCTCTCATCAATATGAGCAGTGAGACACCCCATAGCTCCTTTACCAATTTCCTTCTAAAACTTATCAGGGTCTTACAATGTTGGAGAAGCAGTATTGCCGCTGTCAGAAAGAATAATGGTTTCTTCATTCCAGTAGATAGAACAAACCCCCCTTGTGTGAAACTTGGAGGAGTATAATGAAGCCATTTTTCTGATTCCAATAAGAATTACACCTGTAACAAGTATCAAATATCATTAAACCAAGTCACTTCATGAAGTCTTTCATGTGTTAATTATGCACTACTTGTGCACTAATCTATAAATGCAACTATTCCACCGTCCATATTTATGCATGTCAGTTTCTTTGGCTCAATTATGTATGTGCACATGCACCTTGTTTCTAGCAAATAGATAGTTGCCATGTTACACATGTGTACTTTCAAAACATTGTAATTAAAGTCAATGTACCATAATAGATTAGCTAAGTTCTTCTATGTGTACTAATTCACTAATTCACAGGAGGATGACGACGACGTGGACTACAGCATGGACAGCAGGCACAGCAAGAGCCGGTACACCCTGAGGCATCTGATTGCTGGGAAGATCAAATACCATTTCTTTGGCAAGATTGGGTGCTCTTTCTGTTGCAAGGTGATCGGTGGCGGCATAGATGGCATGATGCAGCATGCCTTCAGCACTGGCAATGGACATGGTAAGAAGCATAAAGCCAGTACTCTGGCTAAACATGTTGCCTACGCACGCTTCCTCGAGATTGTCAAAGTAAATGAGCCCTACAACATGCATTGAAGAAGGGAGAGAAGTGATGTGCTGCTAGAGTGCTGCTGCTGCCCCAGGACCGTCGTGTCCTGTTATGTTATGTATGTTTGTTTGTTGTAGGAGTCTAAAACTGATGTCCTATGGTGTGTCTGAACCTATGCTGAGCGGTGGTTGATCTGCCGTTTATGTTAAGAGTTTGCTGCTACTTTGGTTTAGTGTTCCTAGTTGTTAATACTATTTTGGTGATGCATGTTTAAGCCTTGTACAATGCTAGATGCTTAGGGTGGTGCTTAGAAAAATAAACAGGGTATTTCTGAAGCACCGGTGCCTATTTCTACAGGAGAGACGCCTAGTTATGCGTCTACGTGTATCAAATGATGCTAAAAGTAGAGCATGAGCATGTATCAATGCATTAGATATTGCAATAAGTAGAGGATGCTCATGATTGCCAAAAGTACCTATTTCCACTTTCTAATAAGAACTAAACGTGTATCAAATGATGCTAAAAGTAGAGCATGAGCATGAGAATGTATCAATGCATTAGATATTGCAATAAGTAGAGGATGCTCATGATTGCCAAAAGTACCTATTTCCACTTTCTGATAAGAACACAACGTGTATCAAATGATGCTAGAAGTAGAGCATGAGCATGAGCATGAGCATGTATCAATTGATGATCAATTGATGCTACCTATTTGTGTTTGAATGGGCTCAATAAAGCTGGTGCTGGTTTATGCTCTCTGCGTGACCGTGATGGTAACGAAGACACCTGGTTGGCTATGGTCTTGCTGTCAAATTTAAGTTTCAGTTCTTTAAGACTCTTTGTTTTTGCTGCTTGCTCAGGATCGACTAGCTTTCTCGGGCGTCCACGTGCTCTCTTCTTTTTGGGGGAGTTGGGTGCACCATTTTTGGGGGAGTTGGGTGCACCGGTATCCTTCTGGGAGTTGGATGTGTCAGGTTCGTTGGAACCATCGGGATTGTTGACTAATTGTACGTCCTCTTCTGAAGCATCAGGTAGAACTGCTTGCTGGGCATCGTACACCTCCTTCTGTATAAGAGAGAGTGTTGCGTTAGTTCTAATCATGAGACTTATGAAATAAATGATATATTCTTCATGTAGCGCTAACCGTTATGGGGAACTTATATGATTCGAGACGAAGCGCATTGCAATTTGAATGCAGTAAGGCTGTACATATTTTCCACCTGAAAATATCCATCCTTGCCTATATTGGATAACCGACACTGACATCAGCATAGCTTTCAAGTTAAACAAAGTACAAATTTAAATTAGGCATTCAATTACCTGGTTCAAAATATCGGTCATTTCATCCCCATTCCA
The DNA here is from genome assembly GCA_034509565.1 of Triticum monococcum. Taxonomy (NCBI): domain Eukaryota; kingdom Viridiplantae; phylum Streptophyta; class Magnoliopsida; order Poales; family Poaceae; genus Triticum; species Triticum monococcum. The sequence goes on along the minus strand of CM067847.1, from coordinate 725,797,346 downwards.
TGACAACATGTACTACAGTGTCCAAACCGCACAGGAAGTCCTGCGATGTTTAGTTAAAGATCAGTAATCTTATTCGTGTACGCAAATAATAATTTATGAGGCCATGCATACCCATCGGTCTGTTGTGGTATGTTCTCATAGCGTTTTTTGGTCCATTTGGCAAAATTGATGTTATTAGCTGGTGATATCAACCCTTTCTTGACAACTTCGTCAATGCAGAACTGAATCGAGTCCACCTAGGGTACGACGAGTTATACATAGGGTTACGGTACTTTGGGAGCTCATGTTCCATGCGGATCAAAAGAGGCAGCAAGAGAACACTTACAAGAGAATCCTCCTTGGTCTTGTCGCAATGATAATTCATGGAGTTCAGAGTCTGAATTTCTTTTTTGTCAAAATTAAACATCATTAGCATCCAATGGTTTTGGTGTACATTGAGTGGGACATGCACCTGCAGTAAAATTTGGGTTGGGTTGAGAACCGAAATTTGTCATGTACAGTGTGTACGTAAACTATGAAAGTGTGGAAAACGTGTACCTTTCGGCGCCCTACAAATTTTCCTGCTACACGAGCTAACCATGAGGCTGCACGTCCAACAGGAACCACCCCCTTCATTTGTAACAGCTTTTCGGTTTCTTGAGGGGATATGATTGAGGTAGTATTATTCTCAATTTGGCCAATGCGAGCATATGCCATAATAACCTGCCAAATTTTTAATGATACAATAATAAGACAGTTGTTGCAGTAATGATGTAGAATAGAGTATAATGGGCTTACATCACCATAAATGTATTTGTCGTCCAAATTTCTCTTCAGATTTTCTGCTGTGAGGGAAATGTCTCCGATTCTAGCTATTTCAATAGGGTCATATGTTCCGCGGATTAAACAGCTGTCTCTATGTCCTCATCCATGAACTTGTAATCATTACCAAAGACAGGCTTCATCGGAGTTAATTGTGGTTCCTCATTATTTTCCGTCACATGTCTTGCACTTGGTGTACTCGAAGTCCCCGTCGTGAATTGGCTAGCCCTAGGAGTTCCTGTCAGGGATGAATTGCACACATTGACTTGATCCTACAATGAACAACGGTAGTTCATCATTAGTTTGTTACTTTTAGATATTAACGTGTTGGGCCAATTTTGATCACCTGCACACCTCCTTTCTGTGACACTGATTGTCGGTTCCTTGTAAATTCGTATTTTAAGTCCTGTAACAATGCAAACAATAATGAACATGAAGGAACATATTCATAAAAAAATACAAAATGCACAGTATGACATACATGGAATTCCCTCCTTAAGTCTTTAATTTCGTCCTCGGCCTTCGACAACCTAGGATTAGTGCCAGTTTTAGTCTTCATGTCGATCAAGTCTTCACCTAGAGTCTGGTATTTGACATCAAATCTGTACTCAATTTCCATTAACTTCCTGCCTACCTTCTTTTCATGATCAGCAAGGCGTGCATTCATGACTTCAACTACCATTTCAATCTGTGTAAACAAAATAAAACCCCGTTGATAACAATAGCTAAGTGAATGAGGTTCCATGACACCTATTTGTGTTATTGCAAAAACAAATAGCCTTTGGAGTACATACTTGCTGGCTACTAAATTGCTGTCCTTGTGATGGTGCTCGATACGAATCATGTTGATGCACATGTTCATCTTTTTTTCTTGGAAAATTATTAGAATTCTCGGGCAGTCGTTGAGGAGCACAAATTTCCATGATAGCCTATTTTTTTAAAATATAATGAACCATTAGTACCAAATAAAAAATCGGATATAGAAAGTTCAATTGTAGATAGGTACCAGCCCGTTATGAAGACCTCCTTTCTCGTAAGCATCGCTTCTTAAAGTAGCCATCATTTCGTCCCATCGTGCGATCAATGGAGGGGGTCTAGAAGCATACATTAATCGGCCACTACGCACGTGCTCCCAGTACCAATACTACACAATAAATTAGTTCATCACCATACAGATATGCGACAGAACAATAATTAAAGGACATTAAGTAGTGATCTATCACTAACCTGGAGCAGAATTAGATTTCCTTGTAGATTTACGTGATCTCGATTTCTTAACTTGTGAACGGACTTGAAGAAGTGATTAAGTGTGAAACATCCCCAGTTAAATTTCTGAAGGTTTTCAAGATCTATAACAAGGTTGAGAAATTTCGAGTCCACATAATGTTGTGCTGTTGGTGCTAGAACAGTACCAATTGCGTACAGAATAAACCGCCTCAGGAAATTGCCGTCTGGGGCTTTGGAAGCTCGGATCGCCGTTTCAAGGTCAGAAATCAAAATTTGCCCATTGTTTGCATAGGCGGTAAACAATTCTGTGTCGGTTTGCATTTCCAGATGTGGCTCTATATCCTCTCCTTCTATCGGAATGCCAAATATACCTTGCACGTCCCCTTTTGTTATAGGAATTGGCGTTTTACCGATGGTAATGGATTGCGTGTCGCTATCTATGCTCTTGGCTAGTCTAACCAACATTATGCGCCGTAGAGTCACTTCATGCATCTGGGTTAGACCGCCAAGACTGGTTTCTGATATGATGTACTTTTTGTGGTCTTGTGACAACAATTTCATGGTTTTTCCAAACCTTGTCTGTGAGCATACTAACTTCATATGACCATGCTTTTCGGCGAGTTCCTGTTACATGCCATTAAATATTACTGAGTACACCTGAATTATGTATACGAAACGATTGTACACAAACAGTAAATTACTTACCGCATCGGTAATTTCAGAGATGGGCTTTTCTCCATTATTAAGGTTCGTATCTGAAACTGACATTGCTGCCTCGTATGCAATGATAAAATCAGGCTCAATTAATCTGAACAAAATTGGAAAATGTATAACAAAATTAGCAGAGAATTAATTTTAACAAAATTAACTGGGTCATTTAACATATGATCCACTTATGGGTTTAAGCACAGAACCTATTTGGGTGCAAAACATATGAGGGTTCAACAACTAAAGCATCGGCGGACAACGATTATAAAGAGTTACGATCAGCTAATACCTTATCTCGGAGATGGTGCCACCGAGTAGATGGCGGGGGTTAGTGCGTCGGAAACTATAAGTGCCGGTATAGCGCAGTCGACGGCGCAAAGGAAAAACGGCGCGTTCACGCGAGGAGGAGGCGGCGAGAAGAACACTGACGTCCGAGCCCTCAGATCACGTTGGCGGTGGGCACTAGTAGAAAACGGACCATTAGTACCGGTTTGTAAGGGCCTTTAGTGCCGGTTATGGAACCGGCACTAAAGTTTCGGCACTAAAGGCCCCCCCTTTAGTACCGGTTCAGCACGAACCGGCGCTAAAGCGCCACCACGTGGCCTGAGCTCGCGCCCTATTACGGGGGACCTTTAGTACCGGTTGGTGTTACCAACCGGTACTAAAGGTTTTTTTTTAATTTTTTTTTTGAAAATTTTGGAAAAAAAATTTGTTTTTTTATTTCTGAATTATTTGATGATTTAGTCTCTAATCACCTCTCTTAACTGCTCAAGTGTGGATCACTTATTCCAAATCATCTAACTTCTCGACCGGTCACCCATCGCTCTCACTACTCCAGCCCGAGCACGCTTAACTTTCGGGTTCTATTCTCCCTCGCTCCAAGTCTGCACTTGTTGTTTTCCTGACAATAGTAAGATGTCAATCCTATTAACCTTCAGGAATTTTGCTTGAGCATGAAGTGACACATTTCACTGTTTGAGTTTGAAACTATTGTTTTAAAAAACAATAATTATTTAGTAACACTAATATTTCTTGAATAATTAGTTTGACCATTGTTTGACCACAGTTTGACCATAGTTTGACCACACACAGTTTGACCAGATTTGACCAAAATTGAAATAACTAAAATAATTATTTAGTAACACTAATATTCTAGAATAATTAGTTTGACCATTGTTTGACCACAGTTTGCCCACTGTTTGAATATTTTTCAATTTTTTCCACTCTAGATCTTAAAAGCCCCGTAACTTTTTTCTATTTGGTTTTTGAGGATTTTGCAAATGTTTAACGTTGTTACCCCGGTTAAATTCGGATGTAACTTTTCGAGTAGATGATTTTTCATATAAAAGACTTTTTCATCCGAGTTAGTATGCAAAAGTTATACCCATTTTTACAAATTTCAGAGAGATTTTGCAAATAAAGTCAAAATTCACATTTGCAAATTTTCCCAACAACTAGACCACATATCACATGAGAAACTTATTTTCTTTTATTTTTTTGACATTTCCATTATTTTCTTTTATTTTTTTTAAAACTGAAAAGGCGATCCACCAGGGGGGGGGGGGGGTAGAGTTTGAAAATGGGACCTTTAGTACCGGTTCGTGGCACGAACCGGTACTATAGGTTAGACCCCTTTAGTACCGGTTCGTGCCACGAACCGGTACTAAAGGTGATCATGGGGCCCCGGCCTGACGCCAGCCTGCCACCACCCCTTTAGTACCGGTTCGTGCCACGAACCGGTACTAAAGGTTCAACACGAACCGACATTAATGCAAATCCGTTCGAACCGGCACTAATGGTACCATTAGTACCGGCTCAAATACAAACCGGCACTAATGTGCTTCACGTTTGACCCTTTTTCTACTAGTGGGGCGGTGAGTGGTGGCCGCCGACTCCTGTATTCTGTGGGCGACCGGCGTCTCCGATCTGATCTTGCAGCGGTCATGGGAGGTGCGGACGGCCCGGGTGGTTAGAATGCAGAGCTGTAATCGCGGGATTTAGGGAGGGGTGGGCCGCGTGAGTTATGTGAGATTTGGATAAATGATATAAAGAAATAAGAAAATCTTGTGAAGTCGGTGTGGGGTTTACGGGGTTTAGGGTTTAGGGGTTTAGGGTTATTAGGGTTTAGGGGTTTAGGAGTTTAGGTTTATCAGGGGTTAGGGTTATCAGGGTTTAGGGTTGAGTGTTTACATGCAAGCCCGGAAATGCGCGTGTCAGAGAACGTACTTGCATGTATATGTACTAATGATCCCAAACTTCCTTAATGGCATCCCATGACCACATAGAGAATGAATGCATAATGGTTTCCATGTTGGGCAAAATTTTGAATGTTTTTACGGTTTAGTGGGGGGGGGGGGGGGGGTTAGGGTTTAAGGGTTTTAGGGTTGACGGAACTATGTTTGTCTTACGGTGGACGTAGCACACACACCGGACATTGGTGGAGCGTTGGTCTACAATGGATTCCCTCCGGTAGCATCGATCCGGTCCGTTGAATGGCTCGGCCGACAAACTTCGTGCCACATAGAGCATGCATCCATCCACTGGACCGGATCAATGTTGGGTTGGTTTCATACAGGTGAGGAAAGCAGCTAGTGCTTTTGGGGTGTTGACATGCTAGGCCAGAAATGCGCGTGTCAGAGATCGTACTTGCATGTATAATCCCAAACTTTTTTCAGGGCATCCGATGACCCCATAGAGAATGCATGCATAATGGTTTCCATGGGGCAAAAATTTGAATGTTTTTACGGTTTAGTGGGGGGGTTAGGGTTATCAGGGTTTAGGGTTTAAGGGTTTTAGGGTTGACGGAACTATGTTTTTCTTACGGTGGACGCAGCACACACACCGGACATTGATGGAGCGTTGGTCTACAATGAATTCCCTCCGGTACCATCGATCCGGTCCGTTGACTGGCTCGGCCGACAAACTTCGTGCCACATAGAGCATGCATCCATCCACTGGACCGGATCGATGTTTGGTTGGTTTCATACAGGTGAGGAACCCAGCTAGTGCTTTCGGGGTGTTGACATGCTAGGCCGGAAATGCGCGTGTCATAGATCGTACTTGCGTGTATAATCCCAAAACTCTTTCATGGCATCCCATGACCACATAGAGAATGCATGCATAATGGTTTCCATGTGGGGCAAAAATTTGAATGTTTTTACGGTTTAGTGGGAGGGGGTTTGTTAGGGTTATCAGGGTTTAGGGTTTAAGGGTTTTAGGGTTGACAGAACTATGTTTGTCTTATGGTGGACGTAGCACACACACCGGACATTGATGGAGCGTTGGTCTACAATGGAGTCCCTCCTGTAGCATCGATCTGGTCCGTCGACTGGCTCGGCCGACATACTTCGTGCCACATAGAGCATGCATGCATCCACTGAACCGGATCAATGTTGGGTTGGTTTACATGTACATTTACAGGGACCCGAAATGCGCGTGTCAGAGATCGTACTTGCGTGTACATGTACCATCCGTTCCATCCACTGGCTGGGCCGACAACCTTCGTGCCACATTGTTCACATTGTCCAATTAACACTTTGTATAGATTTTTTTGGTTAAAAATGAATGAAATAATGCAACTAATCTGAATGTAATGTTTGGCATGTATCAAACCAAGTTGCCACTATTCCTCAAAAAAAAAGAACCCAGTTAGCCACTAATTGCGCCAAACATATCTCGTAATTATGAACGAAAATGGGTTGACAATTATATCTGGAAATTCTTGGACTGAATTTATTGCTCTTCCTTTTTTTAGAGAACAATAAGTTAGAATGGTGGGCGGCGGGTTGGCATGGGCACGGCGATGGCTCGGGCTTGTGTGATATGTGGTTCGACCCGCGGTCAGTGCACATGTTTTCGAAGCCCCAAAAAGATCGCGCTCGTTAAAAAAAACTTGCATCGAAGCGCATTACTGCAAAATAACTAATTAACCCGCATATCTACCCTATCCTAACCACCCCCATCTACCTTGTTTCTCCTCACATAGCCATCGCCGGGATCGCGCCATCGCTTCTCAAGCGACCATGCCAACGCTGGATTAAAAAGGTCTCCTCCACATCTTTTCTCATCTTCGATTGCAGTGCTGATTATTTTTTCCATTGATTCGACCAACAAGTAATTTCCAAAGAGATTAGAAAATCCAGCTTTTGCCATAGTTGAGTAGTTCTGGTGTGATTCGAGTACAGGATGTCATGCAAGAGCTTTTTGATTGATAGTTTGTACTAGTTGATCGTACGAACTGATTATGAATATTTTTTCACGGTCATATTGTTTCGAATTAGTTGGATGAGGGTGTGGATACAGTTTTCATACTATGGGTATATGTGTTGCTGTAGGGACCATGGTCTCAGAGGCGCATAACAACCGTGCGGAGTACGACAAGTCTTTGCATGAAGCGCATCTGGAGATCGACTTGAAGGTGCAAAAGGATCACGCTGAGGTAGATAAGAAACTGAAAAAAGAACGTTCATACGTCGACAGGATGATAAAGGAGGAGCGTGAGGAGTTTTCCCGTAAGATGGCGAAGATGCATCTTGAGATTGAAGAAAAGTATAAGAGGGACTGTGAGTACATGGAAAAAAAGTTTGTCTTAGGCTACAAGGAAATGCATCAAACGTTGCAGAAGGACCAGAAGCTTGTGGACAGTATTATACAGATAGAGCGAGTCAGGATGGATGCCTATGTGTTGCAGGCACGTGCGGATATGGATAGTAAGCTGCTACAGGAGCGGTCGGACATGGATTATAAGGCCATGCTGGAGAAGGTCCGCTTGGAAGGACATATGTTAGAAGACTGTGCGATCTCACGGCCACCCCGACAACATGTCTTCAATTATTCTCCCCCTGTAAGTATCTCGCACCAATTCTATATATTAAGGACCTATGTATTCTATGATATAAACATCTTCAATTTGTGGCAACCTTATGTCGGCGATTGTATGTAGGCTAAGCATCATGAGACGGCACAGTCGCCATTCACTCGAGACATTGCGATAGAGTCACCCGTTCAATGCCACATCAGTCCACCCCAACAACATATCGTCAATTCTCCCCTTGTAAGTACCTCGCAACGATGCATACCCAAGATATGGTATGACCTTTCAAAACTTGTGTGTAAACCCACTGTCGATGTTTCATACGCGGAATAAGAAACCTGTGATGGCAGAGTCCCTAGTCACACCACATGAAGGATACATTCCACATAACAAGGTGAGAAGGTTTGAGATGGCACAATCCCCAGTCACTCCACATGAAGGATACATTCCATAAAAGCAGGTAACAACGCCGCAATGTTGCTATGCACATACAAAATTATGTTTGCCCCTTTACTCATTGAATGTATTAACTCTGATGTGAGATACTAGGTGCTGGTCATGGAATTTTTTGTTAGTAGGGATGATGAGATGTCACATGTCCCGAGAGCATACTTTGATGAACACCAGGCAGAAGTCAGAATTTTTGAACCCGCCAAAGTGACCTACGATCTCATTACGAGTGAAATGAGAGATTCTTTTGGTTGCAAATGGGAGCAGAACTGTACTACTTCTTTGCCGGGTCCGCGTGGAAGCTGCCAGAAGGAATGTTCTTGATTGCAGGACAAGATGATGTAGAAAAAATGCTTTCTGATCTGAATGGCAGCAAGACATGTCGCCTGTACATTGTGTACAATAGAACTACGAGTTGTTTTCCCGAGGATGACATTGATCCAGAGGTTTAAATTTTAAATGTTACATGCATCTAGTTTATGGCTACGTCTTTTTTGATTTCTTCCTAATACAATTCCTATGGTTTTCTATAGGAAGTGAGAATCAAAGAAATGGAGGGTCTTGCTAGAGAGTTGGTGGAGAAAGACCAAGAACAACTTCAGTTGTATGGTTACATTGATGTTAAAGAGAAAAAGATTGAAGCACATGGGTCGTCGCCAAGCCCGACGCAATCTCCAACGACGCAACGCAAGAGGTTACTGGATTTTGGCAGTGCAAAAGACCATATGTAGTAGGCTCAATTGTTTTCAGAGTCGAAAACAATTCTAAAAAAGCCCAACCACTCTAAAACCTGTAATAAAGTACTAGCACCTAGGACTACAAGACCAGTTTAAGCTTCAAACCAGGATTATTTTGTTGCAAACAAACATTTTTTTCAGTTTCACACTATGTTCGCAATTATGGTACAATTTATTCATGAGACAGTTTGTTGAACAACAATGCATGTGTTTTATGACCAATCGTACAGTTGTTTCTGAGTTGTTTGTGAGATGGCATTGCATCTAAAGAAGTTTCCATCTATAAAACTTGTAAAAAATCATTTATGTTGTCTTTGTTGAAACTGTTTTTCGTGCCTTTCATCTACACGTGTGCGTAATCATTATATCCTACAAAACCCACGTCCGCCACCCACGGATGCAAACCCACGTCGCCGCCATTCCCATGCATGCATGCCTCAGGCGCAGACAACGAGACGGCCCATCCGAATTAGGCCCATCCGAATTAGGCCCATCTGAAGTAGGCCATTAGAACCCTCCCCCACTCCACCTATTCCCCTCGCACTGTGGCCTTCCTCCCTCCATCGCCAGATCCCCCACTCGTCCCCCTCTGTCCGCCGCCCCTGCACGCCGTCGGCGACTCCACCCCCGCCGCCCCCGCGCCCCCCGAACGGGATCGGCCGGATCCATCTCCTCAACCACTGCAGGACAGCACAGGTACCCCAGTTTCTGTTCACGTCTCAATGGTATCCTTGCTGATAATGCTAGGTAGATCGACTGAGTGTAGCAATTTTGTGCCACCAATCCACTTTTCTGGAAAATACTTGCTAGAAAACCATCTGAAACTTGTGATGCTTGCTACTGTATAATATAGGACTTTTCAAAGTTCTGTTATGATGGCACTATTGGACACATACAGTAGAGCTGCGTTTTTAGTTGTTATACTTTCAGTTACCTTCACTGCTTGGGAAAGGCCGAATTGGATGCATTCAGGTCTGCAGTTGATAGTGTATCATCATAATGTAGGTGCTGTGTTGTGTGATTCTTCATGCTGAGAACTTCAACTTTTTCAGTTATAGTGACAGGCTTCTGTATAAAAAAACTACTAAATGATCACAAAAACTTCTAGACAACATTCTGTACGATCTGACCAAAACTTGAACTAAATGATCACCAAAAGTTGAAGGATTTTGCATCACATCACAACCATAAGTGTTCTGCACCAGCATCATAACAATCACATAACTACATAACAAAAGCAAAGTTGTTCATCATTACAAAAGCAAACTTGTTCAACATAACAAAAGCAAACTTGTTCAGCATTACAAAAGAAAACTTGTTCAACCACATAACTGCAAACTGAGACACATAATACCACAAACAACTCAATATCCCCAGTAGTAGGGGTCGTCCCAATGATCCTCCGCCTCTTGCCAGTACTTCAAACCTTCTTTGACGATTTCGATTTTCTTCCATGCCTCGTAGGTGACGTATGCATCTTTCGCTGCGTACTCGATGAGGTTGTTTGGCAGTGGGCTGTCCCCCCATAGTTTGTGGTCCAATTTCTTGTTGATCTTCTGCTTCATTTCCATGTACGATGGGTGGATGAGGCTGGCTGCAAACTCAGCCAAAGCCTGCCACTTCTTTCCATTGTTTGGAACTCTCCATTTGCGCTGCATGTCGACGTACTTGTCGGGGTTGATCACCAAACCAGACAATTTCAACTTCTCCTTGTCACCTCCAATGAAGAAGCCAACAAAGGTGTACAGCTTCTTCTCCTGCAGGAGTGGGCGGAGTTCCTTGGGCCTGCATCAAATTAATCTGGTGCATCAAATTCATCTACTTCAAAAACTTCAGAAACAACTAATTAGACATAAAATTCAGAACTAGTATTGCATCTACTCCAGAACTTCAAAACTAGTATTGCATCTACTTCAGAACTTCATAACTATTGCATCTACTTGAGAAACTTCACAAACTTCAGAACTATTCCATCTACTTGAGAAACTTCAGAAACTACTAATTAGACAGAAACTTCAGAACTAGTATTGCATCTACTTCAGAACTTCAGAACTATTGCATCTACTTCAGAAACTTCAGAAACTACAGAAACTACTAATTAGACAGAAACTTCAGAACTTCAGAACTAGTATTGCATCTACTTCAGAACTACAGAACTATTGCATCTACTTCAGAAACTACTAATTAGACATAAACATCAGAACTTCAGAAACTTCAGAACTGGATGTTTTTACCACTTGGTTGCCGCGGTGATGTGGTATACCAGGACGAGATCCTCCACGCATAACTGTAGAACTGCAGCCTTTTGCGGAGGTTCGTCTTCCCTCGTATACTCGACATCAACGCCGATCGACCGAGAAAGCATGCCGCCGAGCCTCCTCCTGATCTCACGGATCCTCTTGTCGGCTTCGTCTGGATTGCTGGTGCATACGACATCCAGCTTTTCCTTCTTCATGTGGATATCAACCATGAGCAGCACTGTGTAGTCCTGCTTCTGCCCGGGGACCAGAATGTCGTCGTCGACCACCAGTGGCTCCTTGCTAGACGCCTCACCTTGGTGATGCTTGGCAGACGGAGGGGAGTTGCTCCATGATGCCTCCGCCATTCTCTTGGCAGACGGAGGGGAGTTGCTCCACGATTCCTCCACCATTGCCCTCCTGGGCAGCGATGGTGGAGGCAGAGGGGAGTTGCTTGATGGTGGAGGCAGAGGAAGGAAGATGGAGCGGCAATGGAATGAGGAGGGAGGCAGATGGAGCAGCAATGGAATAGGAGGGGAGTTCCCTGCATTGTGGGGAGTTGCCAGTGGAGGGGAGTCATGGGGAGTTGCCAGTGGAGGGGAGACGTGGGGAGTTGCCTCGAAAACTCAAACGTCCTGCCCTTTGGCCCTCGAAAAATCTGGAGGGGAGACGTGGGCCCTTTGGTTTTTCCCGTTTCTGAAACAAAACAAAAAAATAACAGCCATATTTTGCTCTCACTGCAACCATATTAAGAGATCAAAAATGGCACCAAAAAGTCACTGCAGCCATCCTAAATGGCACGAAAACAGCACCAAAACAACATCAGCCAAAACAGCAAAAAATGCATCCATCGATCGTTCTTTATTTTTTCTAACATTCCGTGTTTTGTGCAGTGAGATAGACACAACGCTACAAATGCAGGCTGACAACGCCCGCGATTTCATGACCATCAGGACAGACGGCGGCTTCATCCACGCTCCGGTCCCATGAGTCGAGTCGAAAGTAGTGATGCTATGTGTAGTTCTGAAACATTGATTGGCTCATGTTGTAATTAAACTTTAATGAATTGTATGTCTCTTTGGTTTGGACAGTCGTTCAACTTAGATGTAATCGATGCTATTTATTACTAGGACCATGAATTGTGCTATTAATGTCTTGCTTTTCTCTTCTGATCCTTTTGTTGCATACTTATTTATTGCTTATGTATTGTCTGTTGTTTGGCTTGTGCATAGAGATGCCATCGTATGTCGTGTACAAGGGTAAGGTTCCCAGAGTCTACGACGACTGGGAGGAGTGTCGGAGACAGGTTCACCGTTTCAGCGGTAACAATTACAAAGGGTACACCACTAGGGCGGAGGCGAAATCTAGATACTCCCGCTATCTAGTGGGATAGAGGAGGGAGCGTTGGAGGAACCAGATGAAGACATGTTTCATTGCGATGATGCTCATCGTGATGACCGCAACTCTCCTCTATGTGATGGTAGTTTAGATGATCGATATCGACCTTTCAAAATTTTCTTGCATACACATGTTTTGCACATGTGGGTGACCATGTACAAGAAAATTTGGGTGATTTGGAGGTGGTGGAAAAATTCACGTTTTTTAAAAAACTGGCTTAAGTTAGACCAAAATGGTCCCTCCGGGAATGCGGGCATTTTTTCGACCACCTCCAAATCACCTCAGTTTTGGCACACATGATCTCTTCCACAAACAAAACTAGGTTTCCAAGTTTTTGTATTTTTTTGAATTTATAATGCCCTCCAGACTGACTACTGAAAACATCATTCTATGCCTCAAGGGGGCATTGTAAAATAATTTTTTTCAAAATTTTCTTGCATACACATGTTTTGCACATGTGGGTCACCATGTACAAGAAAATTTGGGTCATTTGGAGGTGGTGGAAAAATTCACGTTTTTTCAAAAACTGGCTTAAGTTAACCAAATGGTCCCTCCGGGAATGCGGGCATTTTTTTCGACCACCTCCAAATCACCTCAGTTTTGGCACACATGATCACTTCCACAAACAAAACTAGGTTTCCAAGTTTTTGTATTTTTTTGAAATTTTCTGAATTTATAATGCCCTCTAGACTGACTGCTGAAAACATCGGTCTATGCCTCAAGGGGGCATTGTAAAATAATTTTTTTCAAAATTTTCTTGCATACACATGTTTTGCACATGTGGGTGACCATGTACAAGAAAATTTGGGTGATTTGGAGCTGGTGGAAAATTTCACGTTTTTTCAAAAACTGGCTTAAGTTTAAAACCAAATGGTCCCTCCGGGATTGCGGGCATTTTTTCGACCACCTCCAAATCACCTCAGTTTTGGCACACATGATCTCTTCCACAAACAAAACTAGGTTTCCAAGTTTTTGTATTTTTTTGAATTTTTTTGAATTTATAATGCCCTCTAGACTGACTACTGAAAACATCGGTCTATGCCTCAAGGGGGCATTGTAAAATATTTTTTTTCAAAATTTTCTTGCATACACATGTTTTGCACATGTGGGTCACCATGTACAAGAAAAATTGGGTGATTTGGAGGTGGTAGAAAAATTCACGTTTTTTCGAAAACTGGCTGAAGTTAAAAGACCAAATGGTCCCTCCGGGAATGCCGGCATTTTTTCGACCACCTCCAAATCACCTCAGTTTTGGCACACATGATCTCTTCCACAAAAAATCTAGGTTTCCAAGTTTTTGTATTTTTTTTAATTTATAATGCCCTCTAGACTGACTGCTGAAAACATCGGTCTATGCCTCAAGGGGGCATTGTAAAATAATTTTTTTCAAAATTTTCTTGCATACACATGTTTTGCACATGTGGTTCACCATGTACAAGAAAAATTGGGTGATTTGGAGGTGGGGGAAAAATTCATGATTTTTTAAAATGGTCCCTCTGGGAATGCGGGCATTTTTTCGACCACCTCCAAATCACCTCAGTTTTGGCACACATTATCTCTTCCACAAACAAAACTAGGTTTCCAAGTTTTTGTAGTTTTTTTGAATTTTTTTGAATTTATAATGCCCTCTAGACTGACTGCTGAAAACATCGGTCTATGCCTCAAGGGGGCATTGTAAAATATTTTTTTTAAAATTTTCTTGCATACACATGTTTTGCACATGTGGGTCACCATGTACAAGAAAATTTGGGTGATTTGGAGGTGGTGGAAAAATTCACGTTTTTCAAAAACTGGCTTAAGTGACCAAATGGTCCCTCCGGGAATGCGGGCATTTTTTCGACCACCTCCAAATCACCTCAATTTTGGCACATATGATCTCTTCCACAAACAAAACTAGGTTTCCAAGTTTTTGTATTTTTTTGATTTTTTTGAATTTATAATGCCCTCTAGACTGACTGCTGAAAACATCGGTCTATGCCTCTGTTGGGGAACGCAGTAATTTCAAAAAATTTCCTACGCACACGCAAGATCATGGTGATGCACAGCAACGAGAGGGGAGAGTGTTGTCTACGTACCAACGCAGACCGACTGCGGAAGCGATCACACAACATAGAGGAAGTAGTCGTACGTCTTCTTCCCGATCGACCGATCCAAGCACCGTTACTCCGGCACCTCCGAGTTCTTAGCACACGTTCAGCTCGATGACGTTCCTCGGGCTCCGATCCAGCAAAGCGTCGAGGAAGAGTTTCGTCAGCACGACGGCGTGATGACGATCTTGATGTACTACCGACGCAGGGCTTCGCCTAAGCACTACAACGGTATGATCGAGGTGGAATATGGTGGCAGGGGGCACCGCACACGGCTAAGGAACGATCTCAAGGATCAAGTTGTGTGTCTATGGGGTGCCCCCTGCCCCCGTATATATATGTTGGAGGAGGGGGGCTGGCCGGCCAAGATAGAGGAGGCGCAGGGGGAGTCCTACTCCCACCGGGAGTAGGAGTCCTCCCCTCCAATCCTATTCCAACTAGGACTCTTGGGGGGGAAAGGAGAGAGAGGGGGCCGGCCCACCTCTCCTAGTCCTACTAGGACTTGGGGAAGGGGGGGCGCCGGCTAGGCTTGTGGGCTGCCTCTTCTCTCTTTTCCACTAAGGCCCAATAGGCCCATTAGCCTCCCGGGGGGTTCCGGTAACCCTCCCGGTATTCCGGTAAAATCCCGATTTCATCCGGAACACTTCCTATGTCCAAACATAGGCTTCCAATATATCAATCTTTACGTCTCGACCATTTCGAGACTCCTCGTCATGTCCGTGATCTCATCCGGGACTCTGAACAACCTTCGGTACATCAAAATGCATAAACTCATAATAACTGTCATCGTAACGTTAAGCGTGCGGACCCTACGGTTCGAGAACAATGTAGACATGACCGAGACACATCTACGGTCAATAACCAATAGCGGGACCTGGATGCCCATATTGGCTCCTACATATTCTACGAAGATCTTTATCGGTCAGACCGCATAACAACATACGTTGTTCCCTTTGTCATCGGTATGTTACTTGCCCGAGATTCGATCGTCCGTATCCAATACCTAGTTCAATCTCGTTACTGGCAAGTCTCTTTACTCGTTCCGTAATACATCATCTCACAACTAACATATTAGTTGCAGTGCTTGCAAGGCTTATGTGATGTGTATTACCGAGAGGGCCCAGAGATACCTCTCCGACAATCGGAGTGACAAACCCTAATCTCGAAATACGCCAACCCAACATCTACCATTGGAGACACCTGTAGTACTCCTTTATAATCACCCAGTTACGTTGTGACATTTGGTAGTACCCAAAGTGTTCCTCCGGTAAACGGGAGTTGCATAATCTCATAGTTATAGGAACATGTATAAGTCATGAAGAAAGCAATAGCAACATACTAAACGATCGGGTGCTAAGCTAATGGAATGGGTCATGTCAATCAGATCATTCTAATAATGATGTGACCTCGTTAATCAAATAACAACTCCTTGTTCATGGTTAGGAAACATAACCATCTTTGATTAACGAGCTAGTCAAGTAGAGGCATACTAGTGACACTCTGTTGGTCTATGTATTCACACATGTATTATGTTTCCGCTTAATACAATTCTAGCATGAATAATAAACATTTATCATGATATAAGGAAATAAATAATAACTTTATTATTGCCTCTAGGGCATATTTCCTTCAGTCTCCCACTTGCACTAGAGTCAATAATCTAGTTTACACAGTAATGATTCTAACACCCATGGAGCCTTGGTGCTGATCATGTTTTGCTCGTGGAAGAGGCTTAGTCAACGGGTCTGCAACATTCAGATCCGTATGTATCTTGCAAATCTCTATGTCTCCCACCTGGACTAAATCCCGGATGGAGTTGAAGCGTCTCTTGATGTGTTTGGTCCTCTTGTGAAATCTGGATTCCTTTGCCAAGGCAATTGCACCAGTATTGTCACAGAAGATTTGCATTGGACCCGATGCACTAGGTATGACACCTAGATCAGATATGAACTCCTTCATCCAGACTCCTTCGTTTGCTGCTTCCGAAGCAGCTATGTACTCCGCTTCACATGTAGATCCCGCTACGACGCTTTGTTTAGAACTGCACCAACTGACAGCTCCACCGTTTAAAGTAAACACGTATCCGGTTTGCGATTTAGAATCGTCCGGATCAGTGTCAAAGCTTGCATCAACGTAACCTCTTACGGTGAGCTCTTTGTCACCTCCATATACGAGAAACATATCCTTAGTCCTTTTCAGGTATTTCAGGATGTTCTTGACCGCTGTCCAGTGATCCATTCTAGGATTACTTTGGTACCTCCCTGCTAAACTTATAGCAAGGCACACATCAGGTCTGGTACACAGCATTGCATACATGATAGAGCCTATGGCTGAAGCATAGGGAACATCTTTCATTTTCTCTCTATCTTCTGCAGTGGTCGGGCATTGAGTCTTACTCAACTTCACACCTTGTAGCACAGGCAAGAACCCTTTCTTTGCTTGATCCATCTTGAACTTCTTCAAAATTTTGTCAAGGTATGTGCATTGTGAAAGTCCAATTAAGCGTTTTGATCTATCTCTATAGATCTTTATGCCTAATATGTATGCAGCTTCCCCGAGGTCTTTCATCGAAAAACTTTTATTCAAGTATCCCTTTATGCTATCCAGAAATTCTATATCATTTCCAATTAGCAATATGTCATCCACATATAATATCAGAAATGCTACAGAGCTCCCACTCACTTTCTTGTAAATACAGGCTTCTCCAAAAGTCTGTATAAAGCCAAATGCTTTGATCACACTATCAAAGCGTTTATTCCAACTCCGAGATGCTTGCACCAGTCCATAAATGGATTGCTGGAGTTTGCATACTTTGTTAGCTCCTTTTGGATCGACAAAACCTTCTGGTTGTACCATATACAACTCTTCTTCCAGAAATCCATTCAGGAATGCAGTTTTGACATCCATCTGCCATATTTCATAATCATAAAATGCGGCAATTGCTAACATAATTCTGACGGACTTAAGCATCGCTACGGGTGAGAAGGTCTCATCGTAGTCAACCCCTTGAACTTGTCGAAAACCTTTTGCGACAAGTCGAGCTTTATAAACAGTAACATTACCGTCAGCGTCAGTCTTTTTCTTGAAGATCCATTTATTCTCAATTGCTTGCCGATCATCGGGCAAGTCAACCAAAGTCCATACTTTGTTCTCATACATGGATCCCATCTCAGATTTCATGGCCTCAAGCCACTTTGCGGAATCTGGGCTCACCATCGCTTCTTCATAGTTCGTAGGTTCATCATGATCTAACATCATGACTTCCAGAACTGGATTACCGTACCACTTTGGTGCGGATCTCACTCTGGTTGATCTACGTGGTTCAGTAGTATCTTGATCTGAAGCTTCATGATCATCATCATTAGCTTCCTCACTGATTGGCATAGGTGTCGCAGAAACATTTTTCTGTGATGTACTATTTTCCAATAAGGGAGCAGGTACAGTTACCTCGTCAAGTTCTACTTTCCTCCCACTCACTTCTTTCGAGAGAAACTCCTTCTCTAGAAATGATCCATTCTTAGCAACGAAAGTCTTGCCTTCGGATCTGTGATAGAAGGTATACCCAACAGTTTCCTTTGGGTATCCTATGAAGACACATTTCTCCGCTTTGGGTTCGAGCTTATCAGGTTGAAGCTTTTTCACATAAGCATCGCAGCCCCAAACTTTAAGAAACGACAACTTTGGTTTCTTGCCAAACCATAGTTCATAAGGCGTCGTCTCAACGGATTTTGATGGTGCCCTATTTAACGTGAATGCGGCCGTCTCTAAAGCATAACCCCAGAACGATAGCGGTAAATCAGTAAGAGACATCATGGATCGCACCATATCTAGTAAAGTGCGATTACGACGTTCGGACACACCATTACGCTGTGGTGTTCCGGGTGGCGTGAGTTGCGAAACTATTCCACAATTTTTCAAATGTACACCAAACTCGTAACTCAAATATTCTCCTCCACGATCAGATCGTAGAAATTTTATTTTCTTGTTACGATGATTTTCAACTTCACTCTGAAATTCCTTGAACTTTTCAAACGTTTCAGACTTATGTTTCATTAAGTAGATATACCCATATCTGCTCAAATCATCTGTGAAGGTGAGAAAATAACGACATCCGCCGCGAGCCTCAATATTCATCGGACCACATACATCGGTATGTATGATTTCCAACAAATCTGTTGCTCTCTCCATAGTACCGGAGAACGGTGTTTTAGTCATCTTGCCTATGAGGCACGGTTCGCAAGTACCAAGTGATTCATAATCAAATGATTCCAAAATCCCATTAGTATGGAGTTTCTTCATGCGCTTTACACCAATATGACCTAAACGGCAGTGCCACAAATAAGTTGCACTATCATTATTAACTTTGCATCTTTTGGCTTCTACATTATGAATATGTGTATCACTATCTTCGAGATTCAACAAGAATAGACCACTCTTCAAAGGTGCATGACCATAGAAGATATTATTCATATAAATAGAACAACCATTATTCTCTGATTTAAATGAATAACCGTCTCGCATTAAACAAGATCCAGATATAATGTTCATGCTCAACGCTGGCACCAAATAACAATTATTTAGGTCTAATATTAATCCCGAAGGTAGATGTAGAGGTAGCGTGCCGACCGCGATCACATCGACTTTGGAACCGTTTCCCACGCGCATCGTCACCTCGTCCTTTGCTAGTGTCCGCTTATTCCGTAGTCCCTGTTTCGAGTTGCAAATATTAGCAACAGAACCAGTATCAAATACCCAGGTGCTACTGCGAGCTCTAGTAAGGTACACATCAATAACATGTATATCACATATACCTTTGCTCACTTTGCCATCCTTCTTATCCGCCAAATACTTGGGGCAGTTCCGCTTCCAGTGACCAGTCTGCTTGCAGTAGAAGCACTCAGTTTCAGGCTTAGGTCCAGACTTGGGTTTCTTCTCCTGAGCAGCAACTTGCTTGCTGTTCTTCTTGAAGTTTCCCTTCTTCTTCCCTTTGCCCTTTTCTTGAAACTAGTGGTTTTGTTAACCATCAACACTTGATGCTCCTTATTGATTTCTACCTCCGCAGCTTTCAGCATTGTGAAGAGCTCGGGAATAGTCTTGTTCATCCCTTGCATATTATAGTTCATCACGAAGCTCTTGTAGCTTGGTGGCAGTGATTGGAGAATTCTGTCAATGACGCAGTCATCTGGAAGATTAACTCCCATCTGAATCAAGTGATTATTATACCCAGACATCTTGAGTATATGCTCACTGACAGAACTGTTCTCCTCCATCTTACAGCTATAGAACTTATTGGAGACTTCATATCTCTCAATTCGGGCATTTGCTTGAAATATTAACTTCAACTCCTGAAACATCTCATATGCTCCATGACGTTCAAAACATCGTTGAAGTCCCGATTCTAAGCCGTAAAGCATGGCACACTGAACTATCGAGTAGTCATCAGCTTTGCTCTGCCAGACGTTCATAACATCTGGCGTTGCTCCAGCAGCAGGCCTTTCACCCAGCGGTGCTTCTAGGACGTAATTCTTCTGTGCAGCAATGAGGATAATCCTCAGGTTACGGACCCAGTCCGTGTAATTGCTACCATCATCTTTCAACTTTGCTTTCTCAAGGAACGCATTAAAATTCAACGGAACAATAGCACGAGCCATCTATCTACAAGCAACATAAACAAGCAAGATACTATCAGGTACTAAGTTCATGATAAGTTTAAGTTCAGCTAATCAAATTACTTAGGAACTCCCACTTAGATAGACATCCCTCTAATCCTCTAAGTGATCACGTGATCCAAATCAACTAAACCATAACCGATCATCACGTGAGATGGAGTAGTTTTCAATGGTGAACATCGTCATGTTGATCATATCTACTATATGATTCACGCTCGACCTTTCGGTCTCTGTGTTCCGAGGCCATATCTGCATATGCTAGGCTCGTCAAGTATAACCTGAGTATTCTGCGTGTGCAAAACTGGCTTGCACCCGTTGTAGATGGACGTAGAGCTTATCACACCCGATCATCACGTGGTGTCTGGGCACGACGAACTTTGGCAACGGTGCATACTCAGGGAGAACACTTCTTGATAATTTAGTGAGAGATCATCTTATAATGCTACCGTCAATCAAAGCAAGATAAGATGCATAAAAGGATAAACATCACATGCAATCAATATAAGTGATATGATATGGCCATCATCATCTTGTGCTCGTGATCTCCATCTCCGAAGCACCGTCATGATCACCATCGTCACCGGCGCGACACCTTGATCTCCATCGTAGCATCGTTGTCGTCTCGCCAATCTTATGCTTCCACGACTATTACTACCGTTTAGTAATCTAGTAAAGCATTACATCGCGATTGCATTGCATACAATAAAGCGACAACCATATGGCTCCTGCCAGTTGCCGATAACTTAGTTACAAAACATGATCATCTCATACAATAAAATCAGCATCATGCCTTGACCATATCACATCACATCATACCCTGCAAAAACAAGTTAGACGTCCTCTACTTTGTTGTTGCAAATTTTACGTGGCTGCTACGGGCTTAAGTAAGAACTCATCTCACCTACGCATCAAAACCACAACGATAGTTCGTCAAATAGACTCCGTTTTAACCTTCTCAAGGACCGGGCGTAGTCACACTTGGTTCAACTAAAGTTGGAGAGACAGTCTTCCGCAAGCCATCTATGTGCAAAGCACGTCGAGGGAACCGGTCTCGCGTAAGAGTACGCGTAAGGTTGGTCCGGATCGTCTCAGCCAACAATACCGCCGAACCAAAGTATGACATGCTGGTAGGCAGTATGACTTGTATCGCCCACAACTCACTTGTGTTCTACTCGTGCATATAACATCAAACCATAAAACCTAGGCTCGGATGCCATTGTTGGGGAACGCAGTAATTTCAAAAAATTTCCTACGCACACGCAAGATCATGGTGATGCACAGCAACGAGAGGGGAGAGTGTTGTCTACGTACCAACGCAGACCGACTGCGGAAGCGATCACACAACGTAGAGGAAGTAGTCGTACGTCTTCTTCCCGATCGACCGATCCAAGCACCGTTACTCCGGCACCTCCGAGTTCTTAGCACACGTTCAGCTCGATGACGTTCCTCGGGCTCCGATCCAGCAAAGCGTCGAGGAAGAGTTTCGTCAGCACGACGGCGTGATGACGATCTTGATGTACTACCGACGCAGGGCTTCGCCTAAGCACTACAACGGTATGATCGAGGTGGAATATGGTGGCAGGGGGCACCGCACACGGCTAAGGAACGATCTCAAGGATCAAGTTGTGTGTCTATGGGGTGCCCCCTGCCCCCGTATATATATGTTGGAGGAGGGGGGCTGGCCGGCCAAGATAGAGGAGGCGCAGGGGGAGTCCTACTCCCATCGGGAGTAGGACTCCTCCCCTCCAATCCTATTCCAACTAGGACTCTTGGGGGGGAAAGGAGAGAGAGGGGGCCGGCCCACCTCTCATAGTCCTACTAGGACTTGGGGAAGGGGGGGCGCCGGCTAGGCTTGTGGGCTGCCTCTTCTCTCTTTTCCACTAAGGCCCAATAGGCCCATTAGCCTCCCGGGGGGTTCCGGTAACCCTCCCGGTATTCCGGTAAAATCCCGATTTCATCCAGAACACTTCCTATGTCCAAACATAGGCTTCCAATATATCAATCTTTACGTCTCGACCATTTCGAGACTCCTCGTCATGTCCGTGATCTCATCCGGGACTCCGAACAACCTTCGGTACATCAAAATGCATAAACTCATAATAACTGTCATCGTAACGTTAACCGTGCGGACCCTACGGTTCGAGAACAATGTAGACATGACCGAGACACGTCTCCGGTCAATAACCAATAGCGGGACCTGGATGCCCATATTGGCTCCTACATATTCTACGAAGATCTTTATCGGTCAGACCGCATAACAACATACGTTGTTCCCTTTGTCATCGGTATGTTACTTGCCCGAGATTCGATCGTCCGTATCCAATACCTAGTTCAATCTCGTTACTGGCAAGTCTCTTTACTCGTTCCGTAATACATCATCTCACAACTAACATATTAGTTGCAGTGCTTGCAAGGCTTATGTGATGTGTATTACCGAGAGGGCCCAGAGATACCTCTCCGACAATCGGAGTGACAAACCCTAATCTCGAAATACGCCAACCCAACATCTACCATTGGAGACACCTGTAGTACTCCTTTATAATCACCCAGTTACGTTGTGACGTTTGGTAGTACCCAAAGTGTTCCTCCGGTAAACAGGAGTTGCATAATCTCATTGTTATAGGAACATGTATAAGTCATGAAGAAAGCAATAGCAACATACTAAACGATCGGGTGCTAAGCTAATGGAATGGGTCATGTCAATCAGATCATTCTACTAATGATGTGACCTTGTTAATCAAATAACAACTCCTTGTTCATGGTTAGGAAACATAATCATCTTTGATTAACGAGCTAGTCAAGTAGAGGCATACTAGTGACACTCTGTTGGTCTATGTATTCACACATGTATTATGTTTCCGGTTAATACAATTCTAGCATGAATAATAAACATTTATCATGATATAAGGAAATAAATAATAACTTTATTATTGCCTCTAGGGCATATTTCCTTCAGCCTCAAGGGGGCATTGTAAAATAATTTTTTTTCAAAATTTTCTTGCATACACATGTTTTGCACATGTGGTTCACCATGTACAAGAAAAATTGGGTGATTTGGAGGTGGTGGAAAAATTCACGTTTTTTCAAAAACTGGCTTAAGTTAGACCAAATGGTCCCTCCGGGAATGCGGGCATTTTTTCGACCACCTCCAAATCACCTCGGTTTTGGCACACATGATCTCTTCCACAAACAAAACTAGGTTTCCAAGTTTTTGAATTTTTTTGAATTTATAATGCCCTCTAGACTGAATGTTGAAAACATCGGTCGTCTATGCCTCAAGGGGACCTGCATGCAAGAGTCGGGGACCTGCATGCAAGACTCGGGGACCTGCATGCAAGAGTCGGGGACCTGCATGTGAATAGTGATTCATCAAGGCCTTGACAGCTACTGGCACAGCGGCTGCCGCCCGATTTGCATGCAGCGAAGATGAACGTGCATGGAGGTTTTTCAAAGATTTCCAGGCACACCCCAGTGGGCCCCGCTTATTTAAAAAATACGTCAGTCATTATTGCTCTGTGAATGAAGAATATGCATGATGATTATGAATATGCATGACAACCATAGTAAGGGTGGAGAATCATAGTGCCCAATTTGTCGAAATACATCATCATTCTTAAAGTTGGACATCAAATGATACACACAGAAAATGGAAACGAAAGATGTCGAACTAATACAGTAACATGGCAGTACAACCGCACTTCACTAAATTACTGTCACGATGAAATAGAATGTAAAGACCACGTCACACAAAGCTGAATGGCACACGACTTTCTCTGGCTCATCGTCGGTTCATGCTGTATGTAGATATCACAGTTCAGCCTCGAGATCCTACACAGAAGAATACAATAAATCACATGGACATCAATTATGAGTAAAACACATGCAAAAAAATATAAACATATTTCGTACCTCTAGCAATTTAGCGCATTTACGTTGATTGTGACCTGGTTTCTTGCAATAGCCACAGATATTATGTGATCTTGACTTCTTTGTCTTTGCCTGCAGCCTTTTCTTCGGTGCACCTCGTCCTGGCACATGCACGGGATCCAGAACCTTATCAACTTTCTGCGAGTGCGGCATCAACGGGCCAAACCTAATGCTGTTATGCTGAGCATTAGTTGGCTCCTTGCTGTCAGCTTGTTCAAAACTTGATTGCTTGCCATGATGTTGTGCTTGCAAAAGCATCTTTAGACGGTGATAGTCCTCATCAGAGTGGCATGCCTGGAAACTTGCGGCGTGACTACAATTCCGCAACTCGCGGTACCTCTGCAGGCTTACCGAATAGTCATACATCTGGTTTTTTCTGGTAGGTGCGTATGCACATTTTGCATTCATAATCCACCTAGTGGGAACGCACAACCAGGCAGAATTGTTTGTTTTAAAATCCCCAATATGTAAAAAATGTGGGAACATGGTGTGCCTGCGCATTCCAGCTTACGGCAAGAACAACTCACCCTGTGCAAAAGACCTCCTTGCTCTTCAATGCGCACTCCAAACTTTTTATCCATTCTTTCCTGCTTGGACACAACTTAAGTGGAATCTTCTGATCCATCTAGTATCTCTCTAATCTGACATTTGCTGGCAGCATCTATGCTCCATAAGACCATCTTAAAGACACTAGGTGTGAAAACTGTTGCGGCGTGTTTCTCAAGCGGCGAATCATTTTCCTCTGTAAATGGAACGGACTTCAAGGCTTCGACGTCATGGAGAGCTTCGTTAATCCGTCGCGACGCAAGGCAACGCTCATATTGCTCTAGCATTTCAAACAACGACATCTTACCCTCAAGATGCGTATGTAGCACAGAGTTCAAGCTCTCACTCCTCTGATTGCTGCCCAATCCTAGGAAACAACGCCCCTCAAGATATGGAGCACACCACAACTTTCTCATCTGATACATCTGATGCAGGCAAGACTCCTCACTGGTTACTTTATTCCATTGTAAGAATTGTATCCATTTTATCTCATGCTCTTCAATGGAAGAAGTATCATAAATGAAAGATCTGAACTCCTCCTTTATGTCGTCATCATGCAGATGGCGTACAATGTTCTGCTGAATGTGCCATATACATAGTCTATAGTTTGAGTCTGGCCAGACCACTCTTATTGCTCTCTGCATTGCAAGGTCCCCATCTGTGATCACAGATATCGGATGCTTCTGTGCCATGCAATCAGAAAAGGTCCGCAACATCCACTCGTATGCATGGCTTGTTTCATGAGAAATTATACCACAGCCAAATATAACAGTGCTGCGGTGGTGATTCAACCCGACAAAAGGCACGAATGGCAGATTGTATTCGTTGGTTCTGTATGTGCTATCGAAAACAATGATGTCTCCGAAAGCCTCGTAGTCAAGTCGCGATTGACTATCAACCCAGAACAGTCCCTTCAGATGGCCATGCTCGTCTACCAAGTACTTGAAGAAAAAAAATCCACATCTCGCTCTCGCCTCGCCATCATGTGCATGATCACCGTTTTAGCATCACCGGCACTGATTGTCTCCTGCTTATTAGCATGGCAGAAATTATAAATGTCCCTCTTTATGCATCCAACCTTATCAAATCCACCGTATTGAAAGCACAAAATATCCATAATACGGTATTTGCGGATCCCACATTTTTCCATGTCCGCAATGTCCGCTTTCTGCTCATCGCTAATTCGTCTGTGCGAACGCAGCAGACAAGAAAGATCCCGTTGGGCTAGAGGATGGCCGTGCTCATCGATGAAATCCTTGACAAACCACCGACCGGTTTCCTCCTGTCTCGTAATGACCAATTTAGCATTACACCCAACACGAGTTAAACTTCGTGGCCTCCTCTTTCTATCTTCCATCTTTCTTTTCATGTGCTTATCTTGGCGAAACCCTTGACGACTACACACAATTTTCCTTAAAATTATGTATTTGTTGGATCCATCCCACTCAACGTAGCTTTTCCTCACACTAAAACCTTTTTCAAGAGCATATTTGTTGTAGAATTCATAGCCTTCAGCCTCACTATCAAACATCTTGCTGACAACATACATACTCGAACATACTCTCATCACTTGCATACGCCATGTCTTCCTGCATATGACATGTGAGAGAAACCAATCATCAACATCTTTCTGTTTATCAATGTTGCAGGTGTAAAATAGCTCATAGGCAAAGACAAGTGCAAGGAAAAGACTTTGCTGGTTTGACATGTGAGGGAAACCAATCATCAACGTCCAACAAGTAGTATCTCATCTTCCTTTAAACTATATTTCATGCGCTATGCAAACCTGAAGTGATGATGACTTTAATAAACTAAATTAAGTGAACTCCAGTATCTCATCTTCCTTTAGTATATCTCATCTCAAACGTCAACATCTTACTTAAACAAACATGATGCGATTAGCTCAAGAGAAACTATCCCACGATGAAGTGTTCTAGTCCGTACCCGGATCTTGTGGGGTTGAGGTTGTACTACATGCACGGTGGAGGGGCGCAACGGCCAAGAGAACGAGCAGAACGCCAAGCCGAATTCATACCTTAAGGGTGGTACGCGCGAAGAGATGGGATCTGTTGGAAATATGCCCTAGAGGCAATAATAAATTAGTTATTATTATATTTCCTTGTTCATGATAATCGTTTATTATCCATGCTAGAATTGTATTGATAGGAAACTCAGATACATGTGTGGATACATAGACAACACCATGTCCCTAGTAAGCCTCTAGTTGACTAGCTCATTGATCAATAGATGGTTACGGTTTCCTAACCATGGACATTGGATGTCGTTGATAACAGGATCACGTCATTAGGAGAATGATGTGATGGACAAGACTCAATCCTAAGCATAGCACTAGATCGTGTAGTTCGTATGCTAAAGCTTTTCTAATGTCAAGTATCATTTCCTTAGACCATGAGATTGTGCAACTCCCGGATACCGTAGGAATACTTTGGGTGTGCCAAACATCACAACGTAACTGGGTGGCTATAAAGGTACACTACGGGTATCTCTGAAAGTGTCTGTTGGGTTGGCACGAATCGAGACTGGGATTTGTCACTCCGTGTAAACGGAGAGGTATCTCTGGGCCCACTCGGTAGGACATCATCATAATGTGCACAATGTGATCAAGGAGTTGATCACGGGATGATGTGTTACAGAACGGTTAAAGAGACTTGCTGGTAACGAGATTGAACAAGGTATCGGGATACCGATGATCGAATCTCGGGCAAGTATCGTACCGATAGACAAAGGGAATTGTATATGGGATTGATTAAGTCCTTGACATCGTGGTTCATCCGATGAGATCATCGTGGAACATGTGGGAGCCAACATGGGTATCCAGATCCCGCTGTTGGTTATTGACCGGAGAACGTCTCGGTCATGTCTGCATGTCTCCCGAACCCGTAGGGTCTACACACTTAAGGTTCGATGACGCTAGGGTTATAAAGGAAGTTAGTATGTGGTTACCGAATGTTGTTCGGAGTCCCGGATGAGATCCCGGACGTCACGAGGAGTTCCGGAATGGTCCGGAGGTAAAGATTTATATATGGGAAGTCCTATTTTGGTCACCGGAAAAGTTTCGGGGTTTATCGGTAACGTACCGGGACCAACGGGAGGGTCCCGGGGGTCCACCAAGTGGGTCCACCTGCCCCGGGGGGCCACATGGGCTGTAGGGAGTGCTCCTTGGCCTACATGGGCCAAGGGCACCAGCCCCAAAAGGGCCCATGGCGCCTAAGAGGTGGGAAGGGGGCAAACCCTAAAGGGGATGGGCCTTAGGGCCCATCTAGCTGCGCCTCCCTCCCCTCTCCCCTCTTGGCCGCCACCCCCTTTGCCATCTAGGGATGCCGCCCCCCTAGGGGTGGGAAACCCTAGAGGGGGCGCAGCCCCTCCCCTTCCCCTATATATATGAGGCCTAGGGGGCTGCCCAACACACACGCGATTCAATCTCTCTTGGTGCAGCCCTGCGTCTCTTCTTCCTCCTCTTCTGTGGTGCTTGGCGAAGCCCTGCAGGATAGCCACGCTCCTCCATCACCACCACGCCGTTGTGCTGCTGCTGGATGGAGTCTTCCTCAACCTCTCCCTCTCTCCTTGCTGGATCAAGGCGTGGGAGACGTCACCGGGCTGTACGTGTGTTGAACGCGGAGGTGCCGTCCGTTCGGCACTTGGTCATCGGTGATTTGGATCACGACGAGTACGACTCCATCAACCCCGTTCACATGAACGCTTCCGCTTAGCGATCTACAAGGGTATGTAGATGCAACTCTCCTTCCCCTCGTTGCTGGTCTCTCCATAGATAGATCTTGGTGACACGTAGGAAAATTTTGAATTTCTGCTACGTTCCCCAACAGTGGCATCATGAGCTAGGTCTATTGCGTAGATTCTATGCACGAGTAGAACACAAATTAGTTGTGGGCGTTGATTTTGTTCAATATGCTTGCCATTACTAGTCTTATCTTGATTCGGCGGCATTGTGGGATGAAGCGGCCCGGACCGACCTTACACGTACTCTTACGTGAGACTGGTTCCACCGACTGACATGCACTAGTTGCATAAGGTGGCTAGCGGGTGTCTGTCTCTCCCACTTTAGTCGGATCGGATTCGATGAAAAGGGTCCTTATGAAGGGTAAATAGCAATTGGCATATCACGTTGTGGTCTTTGCGTAGGTAAGAACCGTTCTTGCTAGAAACCCATAGCAGCCACGTAAAACATGCAAACAACAATTAGAGGACGTCTAACTTGTTTTTGCAGGGTATGCTATGTGATGTGATATGGCCAAAGGATGTGATGAATGATATATGTGATGTATGAGATTGATCATGTTCTTGTAATAGGAATCACAACTTGCATGTCGATGAATATGACAACCGGCAGGAGCCATAGGAGTTGTCTTTATTTATTTATGACCTGCGTGTCAACTTAAACGTCATGTAATTACTTTACTTTATTGCTAACCGTTAGCTGTAGTAGTAGAAGTAATAGATGACGTGACAACTTCAAGAAGACACGATGATGGAGATCATGATGATGGAGATCATGGTGTCATGCCAGTGACGATGATGATCATGGAGCCCCAAAGATGGAGATCAAAAGGAGCAAAGTGATATTGGCCATATCATGTCACTATTTGATTGCATGTGATGTTTATCATGTTTATACATCTTATTTGCTTAGAACGGCGGTAGTAAATAAGATGATCCCTTACAACAATTTCAAGAAGTGTTCTCCCCTAACTGTGCACCGTTGCTAAAGTTCGTTGTTTCGAAGCACCACGTGATGATCAGGTGTGATAGATTCTAACGTTCACATACAACGGGTGTTGACGAGCCTAGCATGTACAGACATGGCCTCGGAACACACGCGAAACACTTAGGGTTAACTTGACGAGCCTAGCATGTACAGACATGGCCTCGGAACACAGAAGACCGAAAGGTCGAGCATGAGTCGTATAGAAGATACGATCAACATGAAGATGTTCACCGACGTTGACTAGTCCGTCTCACGTGATGATCGGACACGGGCTAGTTGACTCGGATCATGTAATCACTTAGATGACTAGAGGGATGTCTATCTGAGTGGGAGTTCATAAGATGAACTTAATTATCCTGAACATAGTCAAAAGGATTTTGCAAATTATGTCGTAGCTCGCGGTTTAGTTCTACTGTTTAGATATGTTCCTAGAGAAAATTAGTTGAAAGTTGATAGTAGCAATTATGCGGACTAGGTCCGTAAACTGAGGATTGTCCTCATTGCTTCTTAGAAGGCTTATGTCCTTAATGCACCGCTCAGTGTGCTGAACCTCGAACATCGTCTGTAGATGTTGCGAACATCTGACATACATGTTTTGATAACTACATGATAGTTCAGTTAAACGGTTTAGAGTTGAGGCACCAAAAACAGTTTTGAAACGTCGCGAAACATATGAGATGTTTTGAGGGCTGAAATTGGGATTTTAGGCTCGTGCCCACGTCAAGAGGTATAAGACCTCCGACGATTTTCTTAGCCTACAAACTAAGGAGAAAAGCTCAATTGTTGAGCTTGTGCTCAGATTGTCTGAGTGCAACAATCATTTGAATCAAGTGGGAGTTGATCTTCCAGATGAGATAGTGATGTTTCTTCGAAGTCATTACCACCAAGCTGCTAGAGTTTCGTGATGAACTATGATATATCAGGGACATATATGATGATCCTTGAGATATTCGCGATGTTTGACACCACGAAAGTAGAAATCAAGAAGGAGCATCAATTGTTGATGGTTGGTGAAACCACTAGTTTCAAGAAGGGCAAGGGCAAGAAGGGATACTTCATGAAACGGCAATTCAGCTGCTGCTCTAGTGAAGAGACCCAAGGTTGAACCCAAACCTGAGACTAAGTGCTTCTGTAATAAGGGGAACAACCACTGGAGCAGAATTACCCTAGATACTTGGTAGATGAGAAGGCTTGTAAGATCGATAGAAGTATATTGGATATACATTATGCTAATGTGTACTTTACTAGTACTCCTAGTAGCACCAGGGTATTAGATACCGGTTCGGTTGCTAAGTGTTAGTAACTCGAAATAAAAGCTACGGAATAAATGGAGACTAGCTAAAGGTGAGTTGACAATATGTGTTGGAAGTATTTCCAAGGTTGATCAAATATCGTACGCTCCCTCTACCATCGAGATTGGTGTTTGCGTTAAGCATAGACATGATTGGATTATGTCTGTCGCAATACGGTTATTCATTTAAGGAGAATAATGGTTACTCTGTTTATTTGAATAATACCTTCAATGGTCTTACACCTAAAATGAATGGTCTATTGAATCTCGATCGTAGTGATACACATGTTCATGCCAAAGATAGTAATGATAGTACCACCTACTTGTGGCACTGCCACTTAAGTCATATCGGTATAAAACGCATGAAGAAGCTCCATGTTGATGGATCTTTGGGCTCACTCGTTTTTGAAAAGTTTGAGACATGCGAACGATGTCTATTGGTGTATATGCATGAAGAAACTCCATGCAAATGGACCATTTGTACTCACTTGATTTTTGAATCACTTGAGACATGCAAATCATACCACATGGGCAAGATGACTGAAAGCCTCGGTTTCAGTAAAATGGAACAAGAAAGCAACTTGTTGGAAGTAATACATTTTGATGTGTGCAGTCCAGTGAGTCCTGAGGCATGTAGTGGATATCGTTATGTTCTTCACAGATGATTTGAGTAGATGTTGAGTATATTTACTTGATGAATCACGAGTCTGAATTATTGAAAAGGTTCAAGTAATTTCAGGGTGAAGTTGAAAGATCGTCGTGACAAGAGGATAAAAGATCTATGATATGATCATAGAGATGAATATCTGAATTACGAGTTTGGCACAGAATTAAGACATTGTGGAAATTGTTTCACAACTAATACAGCCTGGAACACCATAATGTGATGGTGTGTCCGAACATCATAACTGCACCCTATTGGATATGATGCATACCATGATGTCTCTTATCGAATTACCACAATAGTTTATGGGTTAGGCATTAGAGACAACCACATTCACTTTAAATAGGGCACCACGTAATTCCGATGAGATGACACCGTATGAACTATGGTTTAGAGAAACCTAAGCTGTCATTTCTTAAAAGTTTGGGGCTGCGACGCTTATGTGAAAAAGTTTCAGGCTGATAAGCTCGAACCCAAAGCGGATAAATGCATCTTCATAGGACACCCAAAACAGCTGGGTATACCTCCTGTCTCAGATCCGAAAGCAATAAGAGATTGTTTCTAGAATCGGGTCCTTTTTCGAGGAAAAGTTTCTCTCGAAAGAATTGAGTGGGAGGATGGTGGAGACTTGATGAGGTTATTGAACCGTCTCTTCAACTAGTGTGTGGCAGGGCACAGGAAGTTGTTCCTATGGCACCTACACCAATTGAACTGGAAGCTTATGATATTGATCATGAGACTTCGGATCAACTCACTATCAAACCTCGTAGGATGACAAGGATGCGTACTACTTCAGAGTGGTACGTAGTCCTGTCTTGGAAGTCATGTTGCTAGACAACAATGAACCTATGAGCTATGGAGAAGCGATGGTGGGCCCGGATTCCGATAAATGGCTCGAGGCCATATAATCCGAGAGAGGATCCATATATGAAAACAAAGTGTAGACTTTGGAAGAACTACTTGATGGTCGTAAGGCTGTTAGGTACAGATGGATTTTAAAAGGGAAGACAGACAATGATGGTAAGTATCACCATTAAGAAAGCTCGACTTGTCGTTAAGATGTTTTCCGACAAGTTCAAGGAGTTGACTACGGTGAGACTTTCTCACTCGTAGCGGTGCTAAGAGTCTGTTGGAATTATATTAGCAATTACTGCATCATTTATGAAATCTTGCAGATAGGATGTCAAAACATCGTTTCCTCGACGATTTTTGAGGAAAGGTTGTATGTGATACAACCGGAAAGTTTTTGTCTATCCTGAAATATGCTAATAAGTATGCAAAGCTCCAGCAATCCTTCTGAGGACTGGAGTGAGCATCTCGGAGTTGGAATGTATGCTTTGATGATGATCAAAGATTTTGGTGTATACGAAGTTTATGAGAAACTTGTATTTCCAAAGAAGTGAGTGGGAGCACTATAGAATTTCTGATGAGTATATGTTGTTGACATATTGTTGATCAGAAATGATGTAGAATTTCTAAGAAAGCATATAGGGTTATTTGAAAAGTGTTTTTCAATTGGAAGCCTGGATTAAGCTACTTGAACATTGAGCATCAAGATCCATAAGGATAGATCAAAAACGCTTAATGGTACTTTCAAATGAGCACATACCTTAACATGATCTTGAAGGTGTTCGAGATGGATCAGTCAAAGAAGGAGTTCTTGCCTGAGTTGTAAGGTATGAAGTTAAGACTCAAAGCTCGACCATGGCAGAATAGAGAGAAAGGACGAAGGTCGTCCCCTATGCTTAAGACGTAGGCTCTACAGTATGCTATGCTGTGTACCGCACCTGAAGTGTGCCTTGCCATGAGTCAGTCAAGGGGTACAAGAGTGATCCAAGAATGGATCACAGGACAGCGATCAAAGTTATCCTTAGTAACTAGTGGACTAAGGAATTTTTCTCGATTATGGAGGTGGTAAAAGAGTTCGTCGTAAAGGGTTACGTCGATGCAAGCATAACACCTATCCGGATAGCTCTGAGTAGAGATACCGGATACGTATAATGGAGCAACAATTTAGAATAGCTCCAAGTAGAACAGTTATTTGGAATAGCTCCGAATAGAATGTGGTAGCTACATCTAGGAGATGACATAGAGATTTGTAAAGCACACACGGATCGGAAAGGTTCAGACCCGTTGACTAAAACCTCTCTCACAAGCAACATGATCAAACCTAGAACTCATTGAGTGTTAATCACATGGTAAATGTGAACTAGATTATTGACTCTAGTAGAACTCTTTGGGTGTTAGTCACATGGGGATGTGACCTGTGAGTGTTAATCACATGGCGATGTGAACTAGATTATTGACTCTAGTGCAAGTAGGAGACTGTTGGAAATATGCCCTAGAGGCAATAATAAATTAGTTATTATTATATTTCCTTGTTCATGATAATCGTTTATTATCCATGCTAGAATTGTATTGATAGGAAACTCAGATACATGTGTGGATACATAGACAACACCATGTCCCTAGTAAGCCTCTAGTTGACTAGCTCGTTGATCAATAGATGGTTACGGTTTCCTAAGCATGGACATTGGATGTCGTTGATAACGGGATCACATCATTAGGAGAATGATGTGATGGACAAGACTCAATCCTAAGCATAGCACTAGATCGTGTAGTTCGTATGCTAAAGCTTTTCTAATGTCAAGTATCATTTCCTTAGACCATGAGATTGTGCAACTCCCGGATACCGTAGGAATACTTTGGGTGTGCCAAACGTCACAACGTAACTGGGTGGCTATAAAGGTACACTACGGGTATCTCTGAAAGTGTCTGTTGGGTTGGCACGAATCGAGACTGGGATTTGTCACTCCGTGTAAACGGAGAGGTATCTCTGGGCCCACTCGGTAGGACATCATCATAATGTGCACAATGTGATCAAGGAGTTGATCACGGGATGATGTGTTACGGAACGAGTAAAGAGACTTGCCGGTAACGAGATTGAACAAGGTATCGGGATACCGACGATCGAATCTCGGGCAAGTATCGTACCGATAGACAAAGGGAATTGTATATGGGATTGATTAAGTCCTTGACATCGTGGTTCATCCGATGAGATCATCGTGGAACATGTGGGAGCCAACATGGGTATCCAGATCCCGCTGTTGGTTATTGACCGGAGAACGTCTCGGTCATGTCTGCATGTCTCCCGAACCCGTAGGGTCTACACACTTAAGGTTCGATGACGCTAGGGTTATAAAGGAAGTTAGTATGTGGTTACCGAATGTTGTTCGGAGTCCCGGATGAGATCCCGGACGTCACGAGGAGTTCCGGAATGGTCCGGAGGTAAAGATTTATATATGGGAAGTCCTATTTTGGTCACCGGAAAAGTTTCGGGGTTTATCGGTAACGTACCGGGACCACCGGGAGGGTCCCGGGGGTCCACCAAGTGGGGCCACCTGCCCCGGGGGGGCACATGGGCTGTAGGGAGTGCTCTTTGGCCTACATGGGCCAAGGGCACCAGCCCCACAAGGGCCCATGGCGCCTAAGAGGTGGGAAGGGGGCAAACCCTAAAGGGGATGGGCCTTAGGGCCCATCTAGCTGTGCCTCCCTCCCCTCTCCCCTCTTGGCCGCCACCCTCTTTGCCATCTAGGGCTGCCACCCCTCCCCTTCCCCTATATATATGAGGCCTAGGGGGCTGCCCAACACACACGCGATTCAATCTCTCTTGGTGCAGCCCTGCGTCTCTTCTTCCTCCTCTTCTGTGGTGCTTGGCGAAGCCCTGCAAGATAGCCACGCTCCTCCATCACCAGCACGCCGTTGTGCTGCTTCTGGATGGAGTCTTCCTCAACCTCTCCCTCTCTCCTTGCTGGATCAAGGCGTGGGAGACGTCACCGGGCTGTACGTGTGTTGAACGCGGAGGTGCCGTCCGTTCGGCACTTGGTCATCGGTGATTTGGATCACGACAAGTACGACTCCATCAACCCCGTTCACATGAACGCTTCCGCTTAGCGATCTACAAGGGTATGTAGATGCAACTCTCCTTCCCCTCGTTGCTGGTCTCTCCATAGATAGATCTTGGTGACACGTAGGAAAATTTTGAATTTCTGCTACGTTCCCCAACAGGATCGCCCGCCGCGGTCGCCGCCGATTCAGCTGGCGCAGATCCGGCCTTCTTCTTCTTCGGTGACGGCGTGGGGGCTGGGGTTGGTTGGGTGGAGGATGAGGACGATGAATTTATTCCACTCGCCGGGCAGGATGAGGACAGAGAAGGTCAGGAGCGGCGAGCGGCGACGAATAGATCGGAGGAGGATTCTGAACTGGATCGAGTAGACATGGATCTGGTCCTCAGGCGATCGGTTCAAGAAAAGATATTTCCCCCTGGACCATTATGCCCTTATCGCAATTAACATATTAAATTTAATCAATTAAAATTCCCCGCAAGATCTGACGGCTAATAAAAATCAGACGTGATCAGACATGTAAGTACTGCTATGTACTCCGAGTACTAACCCAATCACAATAAAACAGCTCAAATAAAAATGATTTCACCCATTATATCATCGGCAAACAAGGGACCATTTATTCGGTCCCTGTCATTACGATACTAAGATGCTTACATTTTCCCAAACTGCAAACCCAATATATATGTTTAAGGTACACGATATTCACCATGACCTTTTTGGTAATTCATAATTGTATCCTCACTCTAACACTAAACGAGGTTAACCGAACACATGCATGTAGCAATGTGCAGAAGCATTTATATGTAGAAACAAGTATCGACAACAAAATGTCCAGTGCAAACTCAAAAGAACTAATCTACGACAAATTGACCTAGTTGCCTCCATACATAACCACCTTTCCTCCGAACTTTAAAGCATGCATGTATACATTAGGGCACTCCAATTAGAAAAGTTGAGAACCAATGTCAGTAGACATACCAAGCCCAATGTTGATTGCAACTCTAAACCGATTCTCTCTTTGTGGATTTGAATATGAAATTATGTTACATTTTCAATTTTAAAGAGTTTTTCAAACTTAGGGTTGAATACTATGGCCGAAGAAAGGTACATGTTGAGTTTTCCTCTATAATGGTGATGTTCATGTGTAAACTCCCACATTAACCAATTTATGATGTGCAGGCAGTAATGCTTCAAAATATAGGGAAATTGTTGTTGAAGCTTAAAAATGGAGTAAGGTTTATTCTTTTTGTTATCTCCCGAGACATCGAGTTTGTTAACAGGAAGAGAGCAAAGCTAATCCTTGAGCATAAGCGAAAGGGGTATGAACATTCCCCAGAGAGAATCCTTACATCCGAGCATGTTGTTCTAGGAGGAGCTACAGAAGTGGAAGAAGCGTAGGAGTTCATGTGATCAATTATATGTATCTTCTCACAACGACATTTGTTACATTTACTCGGAAGAAGAAGGTATATGAGCTCATCGCACAACAGAAGAAATTAGAGGGCAAAGCAACTCCAGAAACTGTGTGATTGAGATATCTTGATGCCTTTGAAAAGGAACTGGATGTAGAGCAGTCCCTCTCTAATGTTTTCCTCCATGTTTTGTGCTTCACCTCTTCTCACTCATTGATTTTGATGCAGGTGATTGATGCAAAGTTTGAACCTGAACAAAGGAGATGAGATGTTGGCGGGAGAAAAATTCCTAAGGGACGGCGGGTGAAGCGGCACCCAAGAAGACCAAAGCGCTCGGAACCATGGTGGTCCTTGGCTTCGGGGCAACGCTACTCTGTTCCTGTTGGCATGGTTCTCGGCAGGTCATCCGGAAAGTCGTTGATGGCTGTGGCGCGCCATTCTCGAGATTGGCCTCCGGTGGTCCTTTGAGGCGTGGTTGGCTGAGGTGGATTGCGGAGCTTCTTCTTCGTCGATGGGCAGCTCCGATGATGGTGGTGGTGGTTGGTGGGCATGCAGGCGCCGATGCAGGATGATGTGCGATTGAGGTGGTGTGGGAGATTGGGTGAGGACCCTGTCTTGGCTTTGTGCCGTGACCAGCGATGGAGGTGGCTCCAGCCGTCGTTGACCTTCGTGGAGGCATCGTTACTTTGCTGCCGCACCCCTCCCACATGGATCTGGCCTTCTCAGCCTTCCTGGAGGCATCGTTACTTTGCTGCCGCACCCCTCCCACATGGATCTGGCCTTCTTAGCCTCTCCGGGGGGGGGGGGGGGGGGGGTTGATCTCTAATCAGACGATGGGGTGCGTTGGCGTCGTTTTCTCTCTTGGGGGCTTCGTCTTGGGAGCTCGGCATCAACGAGCAGGACCGGTGGATGGAGGTGGTTGTGGCGACCAAGCCTTTTGTTGGCAAGGATGATGGTGGGAGCAATGTCGGCAACGTAGCAATGGTTGAGGTAGTCATCTCCTCCGGCGTGTCCGCGAGGTTGCCTCGGTTTGACTGTTACTGTGAAGTCTAAGTTGTAGCAGCGAGGCCCTGTGGTGTACGATGACTGGCTGTAGGTGACCCATTCGGCGATCTTCTGTGGTGCCAATCGTGCCTGGTTTTCTCATTCTAACTTTCCGTCAGAGTCAGAGTTGGGCTGTTTGGTTGTAGGTGGCTGAGCTCTGGCACCGATCTTCATACAACTCCACACGGCCTCCTCAATGTGGGTTGAGTCGATGATCTCCTACAGCAAAGCCGGAGTGGTTTTCTCGGGGGTTTAGGGATGATGATGATGCCTCTAGGGAAGGAATGATGATGATGGCACCTACGTGCTATCTCAGCGATGGGGGGGAGGGTCTCTATGGTGTGCGGCTTAGTGGTTGTGATGGTTTCGCCTACCTTCAATTAATAATTGGGCTGGTTTTCTTCTGGTTTTTCCTAATTAACCGAGCAACTCTTTTCTTCTTAATGAATACGCAAGAATCCTGCCATTTAGAAGAAGAAGAAAAAAAGACCATAGCCGAATCTCACGAGGTACAAATCGATGATGAGGATCAAGTGCTCGAACTAAAATATCATCATCTGGTTGCTTATATTCCTGACTCATCTCACGGACATAGTGGGAATGCCCATGTACAATCTCGTGCTTGTGCTCATGAAATATTACATCTCTTAGAAAAGCTCGAGCTTCATGGCGTGACCACTTCTGCAGCCATGAAACATGAGACTACAAAAGGAGAACAGAAAGGAAAGAAGAGGAGGAACGAGCCAAGCAAAAGAGACCAAAACTATAGTGCTCCGCCTCCTGAGAAGGTGCGAAAGATGGGGGACTTCCCCTTCAACAAGAGCAACTCCGTTTCACACAGGGTTGTAAGCGCTTCTACAGGAATAGAAGATGCCGACGCTCCTCCCTCCAGTAGCTCTGCCCAACCAATTGCACCGAGAATGACAGCAATACTCATTGATTTCGGTAGCTGGCGTGACTGGTGGCCAGTGACACATGCTATCTCGGGTGACAAATGGTAAACCAACTGCGCTACATTACAAATAATTGCAAACTATTTCAACTACCTACCTGGAAAAAACCTACAGACAAAGAGGACGTCTTCAAGTCCTCTGAAGCAAATGTATGTTGTGTTCAAAAAATAAGTTTTATGTAAGAATGGGTACTTTCTGTTGAATATATATGTACGTGTATATTGTGTCTTGGGCCAACTTCCTAGTTCATATGTATAGTTGAGATTGTGGTCCCCCTATGTACTCATATATATCGTGCCTGGTGCACCGATCAATGCATTCTATTGCACAGCCTATTATTTCCCTTCTACACGGTATTTATCGCAGGTCGTTCCTAGACCGTCGCCGCTTCCTCCATTTGCCTCCCCCTCCTCGCAGCCGCCGCCGCCCTCCCACCCGCCGCCGCCGCAACTTCCTCCTCAGCCGTCACCGCCGCCGGTCGCTGCCGCGCCCCCAAGCCTCCGCACCTCCCTCCCCACCTCGCGCAGCACCGCTTTCGCACCGCCTCTACAATACCCATCCCCTGCCTTTCGCTGCTATAGCCGCCGCCGCCGCTGGTCCGTTCCGCTGCCGCCGCTCGTCCCCTCCAGCCACTGCGGTCACACCAGGCTGCCGCCGCCCATCCCCACCGCCTCGTCGTCTCTCTTCGGCTACATGTAAGCAGACGCGCCAGCTCCCTTCACCACGTAACAGGTTCTTCCGGCGGGCCATGCGGCCTACTTCGTCGTGCCGCAGCAGTCGGCCGGTGCCGGCTCTGCTTGCCACCGCGATGGCCGGCGGCCATACTCCACCCGCCCCGGTTCAGCCCTATGGCGGCTTCGTCTCGCTGCCGGCCTCACTACCATGGGACACTACTTCCTTGGCCGCCCTGCACTTGGCGCCATCACCGGTGGCGCTTGGTACCGGCGGCGCTTGGTATATGGACTCGAGCGCCACCGCCCACATGACATCTCATCCCGGTACTCTAACCTCCTCCACTCCAGTTCATACTCCTACTTGCCTATCACACATGTTGGTCCTACTTCGTTTTCTTCCACATCTACACCTATCACTTTGTCTGATGTTCTTATTTCTCTTGATTTAGTTACGAACTTTGTATCTGTTCATCGCCTTGCCTGTGAGAATCCCATTACTGTTGAATTTGATGATGTCGGTTTTCCTGTGAAGGACGCCCGTACTCAGATGGTCCTTCATCATTGCGATAGTCCTGACGAGATCTATCCGGTGCACTCCTCCGCCACCGCCTCCACCACCCTAGATAGTCGCCCTCGCCGCAGGTGTCGACCTTTGGCATGCTCGTTTGGGACACCCAAACCCACTTTGCGTCAAATACTTAGAGTTTTTCATTCTCATGCAATAAGATTGACGGCCATACTTGTGAGGCTTGTCGTCTTGGCAAGCACGTTTGTCTTCCCTTTAGCGCATATACACTATTTCCACTTTTTCGTTCCAGTTATTGCACAGTGA
The DNA here is from genome assembly GCA_034509565.1 of Triticum monococcum. NCBI lineage: Eukaryota > Viridiplantae > Streptophyta > Magnoliopsida > Poales > Poaceae > Triticum > Triticum monococcum. The sequence goes on along the minus strand of CM067847.1, from coordinate 725,757,224 downwards.
TGTTTGGACATCCCCGATTGCAAGCAACACGGGCTACCTATACTATTTGGTGATCTTAGATGATTTCTTCCATTATGTGTGGACATTTCCTCTTCGTCGCAAGTCCGACGCTCTTGCCACACTCACCGCCTTTTATTCCTATGTCACCACAAAGTTCGGTCGTCCTATCCTTGCTTTACAAACTGACAACGAAAGAGAGTTTGACAACGTCGCTCTTCGTAACCTTCTAGCCTCCCACTTCACTATCTTCTGCCTCACTTGCCCCTACACGTCCAATCAAAATGGTCGCGCCGAGCGTATCCTTCGCACTCTTAATGACTGTGTCCGCATGTTGCTCTTTCACTGTAGCGTTCCTCCCCGGTTTTGGAAGGACGCTCTTTCCACCACCACCCTCCTCATCAACATCCGCGCGTGTCGCCCACATTGGAAACTATGCCCCTCACCATCTCCTTTTTGGTGCGCCCCCATCTTATGATGGCCTTCACATGTTTGGCTGTCTCTGCTATCCTAGCCTCGCCACCACTGCGCCTCATAAACTTGCACCTCGCTCCGTCGCTTGCATCTTCCTCGGCTACCCACCTAACACCAAAGGATACCACTGCTACGATCCCGTCTCACATCGTGTATTCACCTCCCGGCACGTTTACTTTGATGAGAAGGTGTTTCTGTTTCAGCAGGTACCTCTCGTTGCCCCGTCGCCGTCGGCCACCAGCGGCCCTCCAGCGACCCCGTCAGGTGGACAGCCCCGCTCAATTCTTGGACCGCCTCCAGGCTTTGGCGGTCCTCGCGCCATGGGACGAGCTGCGCCTCGCGCCCCCAGGACGCCCTCGCTGACTCCGTCAGGGGCCTCGGCATCGCCCACCTCGTCGGCCTCTGCCTCGCCGGCATCTTCGCCGACAGCCGCTGCGTCGCCGGCATCTTCCTCAGCCGCCCCGTCGCCTGTATATTCGCCGGCCACCTCGGGCGCCGCCCCGTCTCCGTCCTCTTCACCGGCCTCCCCACTGGCCGCCTCAGGCACGGGCGTGTCCCCCTCGAGCTCCACCTCGGGCACGACCTCCTTGGGGGCCTCAGGCGCTGCTCCTTCACCGGCCGCCTCGTCGGCCGCCTCGCTAACTGTCACGGAGTTGCCATCTCGCCCAGTCACTCTGGCTCGAGCCAGCGTTCATCGCCTAAGTCTACGGTACTCCAGCGACGAGTATCTCCTCGCCGCCTCCACCATTGAGCCGTCACTGATCCCTACGTCCGCCCGAGCAGCCCTCCGTGATCCTCACTGGCTTGCTGCGATGCAAGAAGTGTTCGATGCTCTTCAGCAGAACCGTACCTGGACACTGGTTCCTCGGCCTTCTCGCACCAATGTTATCAGCGGCAAGTATTTCTTTCGCCGCAAGACCCGCTCAGATGGTACACTTGAGCGATACAAGGCTCGTTGGGTGGTCCGTGGTTTTCGGCAGCGCGCTGGCATCGACTTCACTGAGACATTTGCGCCGGTTGTCCAACTGGGCACAATCCGCATTGTTCTCCAACTAGCGGTTTCCCGAGGCTGGCCGGTTCATCAGATGGATGTCTCCAACGCCTTCCTTCACGCCCATCTTGAGGAGCGGGTTTACTATGAGCAGCCGATCGGCTTTGTCGACGCATCCCTTCCTGGGCATGTGTGTTTGTTGTCCCGGTCTCTCTATGGGCTCAAGCAAGCGCCTCGCGCCTCTTACCAGCAGATCACCGGGTTCCTTCAGACACTGGGCTTCAGCGTTACTCGCTCAGATGCCTCGTTGTTTGTCTCTCACCGCGGCAACACGACTGCATATTTCCTCCTCTACGTCGACGACATCATCCTCAAGGACTCCTCCGCAACCCTTATTCAACAGATTACTCTCCAGCTTTGTGATGAGTTTGTCATCAAGGACCTGGGCGCTCTACATTATTTCCTTGTCATTGAGGATGTTCGGTGACCCGACGGCTTCTTTCTTCATCAGCAGAAGTATGCGCATGAGCTACTTGAGTGTGCCGGCATGCTCAACTGCCACCCTGTCGCTACTGCTGTTGACACGAAGGCCAAGGTTTCTGCTCTCATGGGCTCGCCCGCGTCGGATGCTCCGTTCTACCGGTCCATTGTTGTTGCCCTTGAGTATCTGACTCTTACCCGGCCAGATCTTTAGTATGTTGTTCAGTAGGTGTGCCTCCATATGCACGCTCCTCGTGGCTCCCATTGGACCTTCGTGAAGCGGATTCTCCGCTACATCTGCGGCACGATAGCTCTTGGGCTCACCTCACGGCATCCACTCCTCTGGAGATGGTGGCCTACTACGACGCGGACTGGGTCGGCTGCATCTACCTCGGTCCTTCACTCGTCTCGTGGTCGTCCAAGCGACAACCTACGGTTTCGCGCTCTAGCGCGGAGGCTGAGTACTGAGATGTGGCTAACGCCGTCGCCGAGTGCACCTGGCTACGGCAGCTACTTCAGGAGTTGCATCATGATGTCTCCTAGGCTACGGTTGTCTACTATGACAACGTCTCTGCGGTGTACCTTTCCGCCAACACCATTCATCATCGCCGGACTAAGCACATCGAGCTGGACATTCACTTTGTGCGTGAGCAGGTGGCCCTTGGATGCATTCGGGTCCTCCATGTTCCGACCGCACAACAGTTCACCGATGTGATGACTAAGGGACTGCTGACTTCCACCTTCGAGGAGTTTCGTTCCAGTCTCTGTGTCTCAGATGCCGCTTCGACTGTGCGCGGGGGGGGGGGGGGGGGGGGGGGTTGAATATATGTGTACGTGTATATTCTGTCTTGGACCCACCTCCTAGTTCATGTGTATAGTTGAGATCGTGCCCCCCCCCTATGTACTCATATATACGTGCGTGGTGCAATGATCAATGCATTGTGTTGCACAGCATGTTCTTTCCCTTCTACACTTTCGACCAAGCACTAATGCACTGATGCCAGCACCATTTTCTATTTAAACAAGCCAAATTTAACCCCCACCCCCCACCCTGGTCAATACTACGACCAACCAACCACCGATTCACTTGTTATGATGTCATGTGTGCAGTGATTGTAAATCTGCATACAATGGGACATATAGGAGATATGGTGGATTATCGTATTCGACATTGGAGATTAGTTTGACATGCCGACAATTCATATTATAGCACATGATTTTGGTAGCCACTCCCGCACGGTGAGAAGATCAAGTCACACTACAAAGGAATTGCGATACAACGGTGGTCAATAGGTGTCATACTCCCACGGAGAAGAGAGGTACTTGTTGAGTTTTTCCTCTGTGTTGATGATGTTCATGTAGAAACTGACACATTAACTATTTTATGTTGTGCAGGTAGTAATGTTGCAAAATATTGGGGAAGAGTTGTTGAAGCTTAAGAACAAGGTGAGGTTTATTCTTGCTATTATCTCCGGGGACATTGAAGTGGGTAAGAGGAAGAGAGCAGAGCGATTCCTCGAGCTTTAGCAGAAGGGGTATGAACCATTGCCAAAGGGAAACATTACGGACGAGCCTGGTGCTCTAGGAGGAGCTACAGAAGTGGAACAAGAAGCGGCATCAGGAGTTCGTGCTATCGATTATGAGTATCTTTACACAATAGCAGTTGGTACATTTACTCCACAGAAGGTACAGGAGCTCATAGCACAGCAGGAGAAATTAGAGGACCAAGCTGAAAGTTTGGGCAAAGCAACTCCAGAAACTCTGTGGCTGAGAGACCTTGATGCCCTTGAAAAAGAACTGAATGTAATTAAGCAGCGTCTCTCTAATTTTTTGCTTCATGTTATGTGTGTTTGACTTTATCCCACTCGTTTGTTTTGGTGCAGGTGATTGATGCAAAATTTGAGGAGATGAGATGTTGGCGGAAAAAAACTATCAAGGGGAGAAGACGTCTGAAGCAGCGCCCAAGATAACGGCAGCAAAATCTCACAAGGTACAGAGTAATGCAAGAACTGATGTGGTTCTTAAGCTAGAGTGGACCGAGCGGTATTGTGATTGCTTATTTGCTGTTTTCACAAGTCAATTTAACAATTTCACAGGAAAGTGCAAAGGTGCCAGTGAGAGATGATGGGAACGAAGAGCTTGGTGTAAAAGATCGCCGTCTGGTTCTGTTGACAATGTAACTGTCCAAAGTGTTTCACCATCAGAAATTAAGTCTCGCTTGAAAGAAAAAATGACCTCACACATTATATCATTACCAGGCAAAGCGGTCATTTACTTGATCTCTGTCAACAAGAATATACTTACCCCAACTACAAATTGATGACGATAATCACTTGGCCTGTCTTTTACAGAATGATCATAGCATGTTATTTCCCTTCAACAGTATAGATGAACTAATCTCAGAGAATTCGGACATGCTGGCAAAATACTGACCACCGATTCACTTGTTATGATGTCATGTGTGCAATGATTGTAACTCTGCATACAATGGGACATATAGAAGATATGCTGGATTATCGTATTCTGACATTGGAGATCAGTTTGACTTGCCGACTATTCATATTATAGCACATGATTTTGGTAGCCACTCCCGCGGTGAGAAGATCAAGTCACACTCCAGATGAATTGCGATACAACGGTGGTCAATAGGTGTCATACTCCCGCGGAGAAGAGAGGTACTTGTTGATTTTTTCCTCTGTGTTGATGATGTTCATGTGCAAACTGACACATTAGCTAATTTATGTTGTGCAGGTAGTAATGTTGCAAAATATTGGGGAAGAGTTGTTGAAGCTTAAGAACAAGGTGAGGTTTATTCTTGCTATTATCTCCGGGGACATTGAAGTGGGTAAGAGGAAGAGAGCAGAGCAATTCCTCGAGCTTTAGCGAAGGGGTATGAACCATTGCCAAAGGGAAACATTACGGACGAGCCTGGTGCTCTAGGAGGAGCTACAGAAGTGGAACAAGAAGCGACAGTAGGAGTTCATGCTATCGCTTATGAGTATCTTTACACCAGACTGGTTGCTTATAGTCTTGACTCCTCTCCAAAGCATAGTGGTAATACAATCTTGTATTGGTGCTCATGAACTATCCCATCTCTTGCAAAAGTTTAAGAAATCTGGTTGTGTATGCCTATAATCATGACCACTTGTGCAGCCATGGAAGCTGGGACTACAAAAGGACAACAGAATGGAAAGAAGAGGAGGAACGAGCCAAGCAAAATAGGAAACAATTCAAGAGCTCCTCCTGGGAAGAAGGTGCGAAAGATGAGGTCTTCCCACTTCAACAACAAGAGCAGCTCGGCTTTGTAGAGAGCTGCAGGCACTTTAACAGTAAAGATGAGGTCCTCCCGCTTCAGAAGATGACGACGCCCCTCCTACCGGCATCTCTGCTCAGCCAGTTGCACCAAGAAGGACAGCAATCCACATCGATTCCGGCTGCTGGTGTGGCTGGTGGCGAGCAACTAAACAAGCTATCTGGGGTGACATTGTAAAGAAACTGCTAGAAAGAATGTTGTGTTGAATCATAAACACAAAGATGACATCTTCCAAGTCCATTGAAGCAAATGTTGTGTTCAGAAAATAAATTTATGAAAGAATGGATATTTCGTCCAAGCACTGATGCACTGATGCCAGCACCGTTTCGTATTTAAAGATGCCAGAATTAATTAGCATCAAATGAGTTGACAATGTAACTATCCAAAGTGTTGCACCATCAGAAAAATAAATGTCTGGCATCGAAGAAAAAAATGACCTCACACGTTATATCATTACCAGGTAAAGCGGTCAATTACTTGATCTCTGTCGATAAGAATGTACTCCCTCCGTCCCAAAATATAAGACCATTTTTTACACTAACACAGTCTCAAAAATGATCTTATATTTTGGAACGGAGGGAGTACTTATATTACCCCAACTACATTAACGATATCATGATAATCACTTATCATGTCTTTTACAGAATGATCATGGCATGTTTTTCCCTTCAACACTACATGAACTAATCTCAAAGAAATCAGACATGCTGCCAAAGTACTGAACTACCATAGCTCCAAACTAAAAAGGGTACACACATCATTCAAGAAAATGAGAACCAAACCCAAGCCCCCTGGTCCATAGTACGAACAACCGACTACCGATTCACGTGTGCAATGATTGTAATTCTGCATACAATGGGACATATAGAAGATATGGTGGATTATCATATTCAACACTGGAGATCAGTTTGACTTGCCGACTATTCATATTATAGCACATGATTTTGGTAGCCACTCCCGCGGTGAAGAAGATCAAGTCACACTCCGGATGAATTGCGATACAACGGTGGTCAATAGGTGTCCATCCAGATATGTGTGAAGTTTCAATGCTATGCTTCATCATCCACTCTTTGTTGTCATAGTCCCCGAGAACATAAACAACTAGTCGAACCACCTCATCTTCATCTTTCTGAAAAATGGAATAGTGCAAGCAGCCCTGTGACAGCTGAAGAAAACCATGCCGCGGATGGCCAGGGATACGGAAGGTCGTCCATGTTTCCCCCTCCATGTCAACCGCAACTACACAATGTGATGACGGGATGCTGCAGGCGTAGAAATGCATATAGCCGTTGAGGAAAACGGTAGATTGGTGCCGAGGACCAAGAAAATAAAGATTCTCGTTCCATCTCTTTTCTTTACGAACCCATCTTCCGGTTTCAGACGAAAAAATATCCACTCTCGTGAGGCAACGGCCAAGGTCACCATCATGATCCATGAACGCCAGCAACACAAACACACGGAAGTGGGGCGACACAGCCAGATCGAAACCCAAACTTACAGTGCCCCTCATGCCTGCATTGCTGGTTTCCGGCAGCATCACCCACTCCTCCCTCGCGGGATTGCACACGATGTAACGGTCACCCTCGCCCGTGTAGCAGCTGCAGAGGAGGAGGCCGCCGCAACAATCCAGTAGATCAACACGCCAGTGGTTCCGCAGAAAGGAGAAAGATTTGTCTATCGGAGGGCAGCTTCTCCCAGAGAAATTGGCGAGATGGCATGCTGAGATCGGGATGCGCTCAAAGTCGTCGGTGGTGTAGAAGAAGCCAGCCAGGGTTTGGGGGAGCTTCTTGCGGTGGTCCGGGTGGTGGATGAGGCTCAGCCAGTGGCTGGAGACGCACTTGAAGCGGCAGAGCGACTTGACCGGGACACGCGAGAGGATTTCCACAAGGAGGTCGTCGGTGAGCCTCTCGGCCGCCGTCCCGCTGGGGGCAGAAGAGGAAAACCTGCACAAACACAGATGGAGGAGAGGTGAGGGGATCCCTGAAGGAGGAGTACAGATGAGAATCCTGCTGCTTCGCGTACCTGATGCGGACCGAGGCGCGGCCTTCCTCCCACGGGGGAGAGCGATCAGCTGAGGCGGACATGCCGGAGCAACAAATCGGCGGCGGGGGTGGCGGTGGCGGCGCGGTCGAGCAAGGCGGACGGGAGGAAACCTACGGCTACGGGTCTGAGATTTCCTTGCTCCTGTACTAGCAAATGAATGGGCCGTCGGTACGAAGTAATTGGGCTAATCTGTGTGTGCATCTTCAGGCACTGGGCTGTAGCCTGTACATGAGTTACAAACAGTGCATTGTTTTTCTTTTTTCACATCAGTTGATGGTAGGCAAATCATAGTATACCCTCAAAAAATCCATCCACATTTTTTTGTGAAATCATCGACAATTGTTCCCATGAAAAATTTCTCAAAAAATTTTGTTCTAAAAAAAATCTCCATCCACAAGTTTATTGTTCAGTCCATCTAAAAAATTCATCTATATAAGCTTCACTACGAATTATAGTTTAAATCATGAATATAAACGACGATTGATCAATACACAAAATTGGAGTTTTGATTAGTATTAACTGCAAATTGGTAGGTTCTTTTTACATGGTGTTGGATTAACAAAGGTAAATTTCGGACGACGAACTAGCTGATTGCTTGATGATGGAGTTTGTGTTCAATCATGGGTCATTAATCCTACTTCAACAGGTGGACTAAACGCTCGGATAGCTTCTGTATGAGGCGCAAAACGTGATTGAGCTTCCTGGGAACGAGCCAAGCAAAATAGAAAACAATTCCAGTGCTCCTCCTGGGAAGAAGGTGTGAAAGATGGGGCCTCCCACTTCAACAAGAGCAGCTCGGTTTTATAGAGTTGTGAGCGCTTCTACAGGAACAAAAGGTGCCGATGCTCCTCCATCCCGCAGCTCTGCTCAGCCAGTCGTACCGAGAAGGACAGCAATCCACATCAATTCCGGACGTTGGCGTGGCTGGTGGCGAGCGACGGCACATGCTATATGGCGTGACAAATGGTAAACCAACTGCTACATTGCAAATAATTGTAAACTATTTTAACCATCTACCTGGAAAAAATCTACAAACAAAGAAGACGTCTTCCAAGTCCTCTGAAGCAAATGTATGTTGTGTTCAAAAAGTAAGTTTGTGAAAGAATGGATATTTTCGTCCAAGCACAGATGTACTGATGCCAGCACCATATTCTATTTAAACAAGCCACGATGAATTAGCATCAAAAGGGGTGACAGTGTATGAATGCAATCATCCAAAGTATATAGTTGGTCATTTACTTGGTCTCCATCAATAAGATGCATATAGTTGCCCAAACTAAACATTGATGATATCATCAGTGTAAGCTGCATGATAATCATTTATCATGCCTTTTACAGCATGATCACAGATTTTCCCCGCCTTGAACACTACAAGAACTAATCTCAGAGAAATAAGAAAACTGCCATACAGAACCAGTATTGCTCCAAACCTCAAAGGATGAAGACATCATCATTTAAAGAAAATGAGAACCAAACTAGAGCAGATACCATAAGCCAACTGCTCCATAGTACGAATACTTGACTACTGATTCACACTTCTTATACAGGAACCCCCAATCTCTTATTGACATCATGTGTGCAATGATTGTAGCTCTGCATAGAAAGGCACATACGGCAGATATGGCCGATCACCATACTCAAGACTGGATATCACTTTGACGTGCCGACTATTCATATTATAGCACATGAAATTGGTATCTCCTCCCCTTCCCGTGGTGAAGAAGATCAAGTCGCACTCCGTATGAATCGCCATCCAGAGGAAACTATTAAGAATTGTCCCTCCAGATATGTGTGAAGTTTCCACACTATGCTTCAACATCCACTCTTTGTTGTCATAATCCTCAAGAGCATAAACCATTAGTCGAACCTTAGCATGATCTGCACTTATCGGAAAACTGGAATAATGCAAGCAGCCATGTGACTGCTGAAGAAAACCAGTACTGTACACATCATGCGGGACACGGAAGGTCATCCATGTTTCCCTCTCTGTTTCAACCGCAGCTAGACAATGACATGACTTACTGCCATAGGCGTGAAAATGCATACAGTCGTTGAGGAAAACAGCAGACGTGTACTGAGGAGCAAGAAGCCAAATATTCTCGTTCCATCTCTTTTCTTTACGAACTCACCTCCCGGTTTCCGATGAATACACATCCACTCTGGTGACATCATGATCCATCAACACCTTCAGCAACACAAATACATGGAAGTGGGAAGACACGGCCGGATCGAAACCGAGACATACTGAGCCCACCACCATGCCTGCATTGCTGGTTTCCGGCAGCATGACCCACTCCTCCCTCGCAGGATTGCACAAAATATAACGGCACTCGTCACCCCCGGCAGCGTACCAGCCGCAGAGGAGGAGGCCCCTGCAGCAGTCCAATAGATCGACACGCCGGTGGTTGGGCAGGAAGGAGAAAGAGGTGTCTATGGGAGGGCAGCTTCTCCCCGAGACATTGGCGAGATGGTGTGCTGATTTCTGGAAGCGCTCAAAGTCAGTGCTGGTGTAGAAGAAGCCGGCCAGGGTTTGTGGGAGCTTTTAGCGGTGATCGGGATGGTCGATCAGGCTCAGCCACTGGTTGGAGACGCACTTGAAGTGGCAGAGCGATTTGGCGGGGATCTCCACGATGAGGTCGTCGGTGAGCCTCTCGGCGGCCGTCCCTTTAGGGGGAGAACCGAAGGACCTGCACAAACACAGATGGAGGAGAGGTCAGGGGCTTGCTGAAGGAGGAGGAAAGATGAAGATCCTGCTGCTTCGCGTACCTGATACGAGCCGAAGTGTGACCCTCCTCCCACGGGGGAGAGCGAACAGCTGGGGCCGACATGCCGGAGCAAGAAATCGGCGGCGGCGGTGGCGGCGCCGTCGAGCGAGGCGGACGGGAGGAAACCTATGGCTATGGCTAGCGGGTCTGAGATTTTCATTTTCCTGCTCCTGTAGTAAATCAATCGGCTAAACTGTGTTGCATCTTCAGGTCTGTACATGCGTTAGTCACGGTACATTGTTTGGTTTTTCACATTTTCTCTAAAGAAAAAAGGTTTTGTTTTTTCACATCAGGGGCAGTAGATCAGTAGGTGAAAAGCATAGTATTCCATCTTCACCCACAAGTTTAAAAAAATCATCTCAAAAACATTAAAAAACAAACCATCTATGAAAGCTTCACGACGAAATTATAGTTTCAATCATGAACATAAACAATAATGGATCACTACACAAAATTATGGGTCATTAATTCTAATTTAACAAGTGGACTAAACGCTCGGATAGCTTCTGTATGAGGTGCAAAACATGATCGAGGTTGTGACACAGCTTTACCAACATATGCTATGGGGGGTCTTCAAACTACTTACGTTGGTTTTGTGATAAACTGGACTGGATGGTTAAGAATTTCAAAATAGCGCATGATCCTTGCTTTTGTGGTAAATTGACCCCTAGCCTCACCTTATAAAGGGGGTCGGAAGCAAGGGTTTACAAGTTTCCTAACCGACCTCGACCCTGAACCGGCCGAGGGATCCTTGACTTGCACGCCAAGATGATGATTCTCCAGAAGTCGGGCTTCCTGTCGAACAAAGGGCCCTCGCTCATAGCTACGCCTACTGGGTCATGAGTCCGGCCCATTGACGTGCCTCCTACCCATGGGCCACTGCCGGTATAGCACACCGTCATCTTGGGCTCGGGCTCTGGTAGTCGTTTCTTTCCGGTGTGTTCGATGTGTTCCTCAGTGGTGTGCCTTTTAGCTATGAAGCCAAAGCTGCGGTGGAGTGAGTCCAGGTGGTGATGATGGCATGCTCTCGGTTGTTGTTTGCGGCAGACTCGATCGATGCGAGCCCTGCATTTTCCCCTTGTGAAGCTCGTTATCAAAGTCGGCGTTGTTGGTCGTTGGTTCCTATGGTTGTCGGTTGGCATGGGTTGTTGTGGGCTTCGTGCAATTGTTTATTTGGGGGCGGGGGGGGGGGGGGGGGGGGGGAGTGACTTTACTGGCGGAGCTCTATGGTGAAGTTGGAGTCTGGTTTTTGATGGGGCAACCAATGATGACGATCATGCTAGCCACCCCTCGACGGATGTCCTTCTCTTCTCCGTAGCTTTATGTTGTTCACGTTGGTGGCCTGGTCGGTCGGTGGTGTCCATGTTCATGACAATATGCGTTAGCTTATAGCTGATTTAGACCAGTATTCCGCAAATTAATTGGACAACTCTTGCTCGTTTCTTAATTAATGAAAATGAAAATGAGAAATCTTTTGTATCGTTTCATCAAAAAGAAAAAAAAAACTCAACTGCAAAGTAAGCAGTGACAAATCATCTAAGTTGGAGGGGCAAAAGATCAAAATCCCCCAATCGTGCTAGAATATTTCCTAGTCTATGCTATGTTTCCGGTCTAACCAATAAACTCGACACCATCGAGAGGAAATCAGTGGTAGCGTGCGCGATTGGTATAGGAGACGAGCTCGCCACCGCCGTCTGAAATAAGTAGCGAGCACCGCCAGACGGCGCCGTCGGTCGCCACGTGCGGCTCTTCATCTTCAGGCGGCGTCCCACATGCCGGAGCCCGAGCGATCCTCCCTCGTTGGTGCCGATGGCAGAGGCGGCCCTTGCAATACCTTCCATGGTCGACGGCCTTAAACAAGGGCAGAGGAAGGTTTTGTTTTGCGCTTTCAGGAGGAATTTGGTCCAAGAAGCCAGCGTACGTGCGCCAAAGAGCTGTTGAATCAATCTGTTTCCTGGAAGCATCATGTCCGGCCTAAAATCGTTGCCTTCATTGTCTACATACAGGTGTCACAGTTTGCTCGCTATGTCACCGAACACTCGGCATTCAATTACTACCACCGTCAGCAGAGTCCAGCGAGGACAATCATCGGGATGGCTCAAGAGTTTGTTGGCAGCAACAACATCAATCTTTTGAGGCCCTGCTTCACGTTTGGTACCAGACATTGGGTAGGTTAGCTTTGTATAAGAAGCAAGCAAGTACCCTATTTCATGAACGACTTCTAATACTTACTTCTTTTGCCTGTTTACATTCGTTCCAGGGAGGCAAAGATTCGGGTAGAGCGAAATACATCTCAACCAGATTAGCACCTATCACCCGTTTAATTTTTCCAAAGCACGACGACGCTCTGCTCAACTATCTGAACGAAGAAGGACGGCAGATTGAACCCGCTTTGTAATATTATTATTTCGTTGAACATTCATTCATCCTTCAAGACAATTGATTTGTGTAACCTAAAATATGCCAACTCTAATTTGTTCAGCTATCTGCCCATCATCCACATGGTTTTGGTCAATGGAAGTAAAGGCTTTGGCGCTAGAGGAAGCACCTATGTCCCAAATTATAATCCAAGAGACATCATCGCTAACCTGAAAAGGCTGCTACATGGAGAGGCAGTCGTACCAATGGTCCCTTGGTACAAAGGGTTCATGTCCGTCACATGCTTTTACTAGCACGGTTTGTTGCTTGATTTGACAATTTAGATTTTGATGTAAATTTCCCATTAATAACCGGATAGGGCTCTGTGAAGGAGAAAAGTTCAAAAGCTGCCGGTGTCAGATATACAATTACTGGTATTATAGAGGAAGTTGATGATGTTAGAATATAAACGTGTTTAGTTAGAGATAAGGAGAGATGAAGATAGAATTAGTTTTAATATACTATGACTTGTCTTGTACTCCAAGTCTTACCGCAAGTTGTACTCTATATATACCCCCTACGAGGGCCAGATCAATATACAACACAATATCCATCCATCTCACATTTTGTACATGGTATCCAAGCCAAGAGGTCTTGAGTTCAAGACCCTGCCAACGCAGTATTAAATAAACGATTCTGCGGCCTACATCGATCCCACGTCTAAGGGCTAAAATAGCCTAAACGTGAGGGGGAGTGTTGAAATATATTGCCCGCCTTCCTCCATCAGTTTGGACTTTTGGATAAGTTGGCTAGTGCATAAATTCAATAAAGAGTTGCGAGCCCAAGTACGCGTACATATTGCTGAGAGAGATACATCTTGCAAAGGAAGTAAACTAGAGGTAGGAGGAGATAAAGATACAAAAGACTTAGCTAACTAACTACTCCTCCGGCGGTATTGATCTTCCTTCCTGTACACGCCTTGTATACACAGGCAACCATATCATCATGTTTGACACCCTCTCTTAATCACAACTTCATCAAGTTGAGATTATGTTTGATAGAGCGGTTAGTCTCGCGACGCCGATCCTAGGTTCTTTTACCACTTCCGCAGCGCGCCGCCCCCGGGGAGATTAATCTCCTCTCTTCGGGAGTGCGACACTCGATCGATCAAAGATTAGATCGGTTCATGGTTTAGATTAGATCAAAATTCATAAATTTTCAATTTTCGGAATCCCTTAGCCCATCCACTAGACCGATCCTTTTAGCCAGGAAATAAACCCAACTCAACCCTCAAATTCCGGCGAATATCAGTGCAAGATTCATCCGATGCGTATTGTGGCGAAGGCACCACGGCGAGGTCAACCATGCAGCTGATTCGAGTCATGAGCCCGAGGCAGCGCATGTTAAACATCATGTATAGAGATGTGTATACGAGTTGTATTCTGTTGTAACTCTAGCTAGGTTGTTACAGATGGACTCCTCTTTATCTCTTGTATAGCTTTACGTAAGGATAAAGTCTTTGTAACAACCTATGCGTCCTGTACCTCTCCATTGATCTCTGATTGATCTATATAACATGAACACGTCCCTGTCGCACAGGCATACGCTTCCAGCCTTTTCTCATATGGTATCAGAGCCTCTTCTTCCTTCCCATCTATGTCGATTGCCTCTTCCTCTTCCTCCATGGCTGCTCCATCTCTTGCATCGCTTGGTCACACCATCTCTGAAAAGCTTGCGAGAGATAACTTTCTGGTGTGGCAAACTCAAGTCCTCCCGCACATCAGGGCTGCGGGCATGATGGGCTTCCTCGACGGTGTCATGGCCGCACCTGTTGATGTCCTTGTTGAGGAGAAGGATGTCTCCGGGAAGAAGGAGACCACCGAGACTCCTAATCCTGTGTATGCCGTCTGGTATACTCAGGACCAGCAGGTACTTTCGTTCCTGCTAGCTACTCTCTCGCGGGAAGTGCTCCTGTAAGTCATCGGCATCAACTCTTCTCCCGGTGTTTGGAAGGCGATCAACCAGATGTTCACCTCGCAATCTCACGCCAAGATCATCTAGCTACGTGGGCAACTCAACAACACACGCAAAGGTGATCTAACTGTTGCTACTTATTTCACCAAGATGAAAAGCTTCGCAGATGAACTCGCTGCAGCCGGGAAGCCCCTCGATGAAGATGAGGTCGTCTCCTATATTCTTGGCGGGCTGGACGCGGATTTCAATCCGTTCGTCTCAGCCATCTCCGTTCGTCCCGATCAGGCAGTCAGCCTGGGCGAACATTTCTCCATCCTCCTCACGGCAGAGGCACGTCTTGAGGCGCAGAACGGCAGCAGCAGCTACTCCGCCGACCTCGCTGCCAAGGGCGGCATCGTGGTCGCTTCTCCTCTGGTGGCAGTAGCGGGAGTGGTGACTCTCGTGGTCATGGCTATGGTGGCCGCGATTCTGATGGGGGCGACCGCTCCAACACCAACCAAGGTGGGGGCAAGCTCGAGTGTCAGCTCTGCAAGCGTGAAGGTCATGGTGCATGGTCGTGTCACAAGCGCTTCGACAAGTCCTTCAACAACAATCCAAAGCGTCGCGGCAGTGGTGGCAACAGTGGCGGCGGTAGCAGCAATGGTGGCGGTGGCAGCGGCGGTGGCGGTCGTCGCTCGGCAAATGCTGCCAGGGGCGGACCTACGTTCACGCAGCCGGTGTCACAGGACACCGGGTAGAAATTGTCCTTACGTGTATACTAGTTCGTATTTCAGACTTGGACACCGGTAAAAAATAAATCCGGACACCGGTTGGACGATTGTTGAAGCAAGCTCAGGCGCGGCCCAGTTGAAGGCCCATCCGGCTGTCGATCCTCTCCACGGAACAACGAAAACAAAGATAGCGACCGATTGGATCCTACCGCTCACATACTTGCATATCGTGCGCCGGTTCTGTTGGTGCCTGCTCGCCTCCTCCGGTCGTGCCGCCGCCCCACGCCCCCTGAGCAGTCGCCACTCATCAGCTGCCCGCCCCTGCTCTCGTTCGCTGGTGGCTGCAGATCGCTAAATTATCACACGAAATAGTATGGCTTTCGGCAAGGTCGCCAATTTCTCTGAGAAATATGTACGCATCTCAATTTTCTCTAATTCTTTACCTAGATTGTATTGCTAGTATTTTCAAATTCAAGGGTAGTACAACTGCGATTGCGATTCTGTGATTTGATAAATTTTCCTTAGTGATCCACATCTATTTGGAACTTTGGATTATTTGTCGACCGTGGCAGCATTAAGACACAATGTCAAGTAGGTTTAACTTCACAACCATACAATTCGATCAACAGCTTTATTTGTTGTTTTTGTCCACAAACACAAATAATGTAACTCCTTGTGCACTTGCAATAACATAATAATCAACGAATTACGGGGGAATTGATGTTGCCTGATCATATTTGTTCCTATTGTTTCGAGATCTTATGTTTTATTGTTTAAGTTTAGACAATCACCAAGAATTTCAAGGGGAACACTTCATTTTGATAATTATTTTTTACTATTGGACATTCTAAGCTATTGATTGGGTTACTTTTATGAATATTATTGCTTAAGTATCCATAATTTATGGTATAAACGTGGACCCCGGAAAGTTTTTGTTCTAGGTCCGCCCCTGAACACTGCATCCTCATACGGTGTCGATACTAATTGGTATCTTGACACCGGCGCTACAGATCATGTGATCGGGGAGCTCGAGAAACTTGCTGTCCGAGAACGCTACACCGGCAATGATCAAGTCCACACGGCAAGTGGTGAAGGTATGGAAATTGCTCATATTCGTCGTGCACTTCTTCCCACCCCGCTTAGTTCCCTTCGTCTCAATAACATTCTTCATGTTCCAAGTGCTTCACAAAGTCTTCTTTCTGCTCATAAACTTATGATAGACAATCAAGCCTTTCTTGAAATTCACCCTGAATTCTTTTCTGTTAAGGATCAGGAAACAGGGAACACACTTCTTCGTGCAAGGAGTAGGCGGGGTCTATTTCCCGTGTCTGGTCACCTCGGAGTCCACAAACACCAAGCTCTAGGCGCCATCAAACCATCCACGTCGCGGTGGCATAGGCGTCTAGGCCACCCCTCACTTCCGGTGGTCCAGAAAATTCTTCGAGATCATAGTCTTCCAGTGTCGAATAAAAAATATCATCATGTTTGTGATGCGTGTCAAATGGCCAAGAGCCATCAATTACCTTATTCTCGATCGACTAGTGAGTCAGTAGCTCCTTTAGAGCTTATTTCTTAGGATGTATGGGGCCCAGGGCCTGTTTCAGTTGTTACACAAAAATTCTATGTCAGTTTTATTGACGATTTTAGCAAATTCAGTTGGATCTATCTCCTTAAACATAAATCTGATATGTTTGAAAAATTTCGTCATTTTCAACAACATGTTGAGCGTGTCTTCGATCGCAAAATTCTTGCAGTACAAACTGATTGGGAAGGTGAATACCAAAAGTTGAATCCTTTTTTCGAACGTATAGGCATCTCCCATCATGTTTCGTGCCCCCATGCCCATCAGCAGAATGGATCCGCTGAACCCAAACATCGGCATATTGTGGAAGTTGGCCTCTCTCTTCTTGCTCATGCATCCATGCCTCTCAAGTTTTGGGATGAGGCATTCCTTACAGCCGTCTACCTTATAAATCGTGTTCCTAGTCGTGTTATTCATAACCAAACACCCTTAGAACGTCTCTTTGGTACTAAACCAAACTACTCTTTTCTTAGAATTTTTGGGTGTGCGGTTTGGCCCAATTTGCGCCCATTCAACAAAGACAAACTCGAGTTTCGATCAAAACAATGCATCTTCATTGGCTATAGCACTCTTCATAAAGGTTACAAATGTCTTGATGTCTCCACTGGTCGTGTCTATGTCTTCAGGGATGTTGTTTTTGATGAGCATGTTTTTCCATTCGCTAGTCTCCATCAAAATGCCGGTGCACAACTTCGCGCGGAATTGGTTCTTCTTCCTCCTTCCCTTCTCAATCCACCATGTCTTGATCATGGGGAAGAAGTTGGTGCTGATCATATGTCTATTTCCATTGCTTTTGATCCATCCTCTGCTACTAGTGTGCATGAAACAGGAACAGATGGCGAAAATAATGGCGCAATCGCCTCTGACAATGGAGCTGGAATTCATGATTTTATGCACTACCCCGGGCTCGCCAGCCACGGAGGATCCTGCAGGCACGCCTCCCACGCCTGGCTCTCCTGCCGCGATTGCCACGGGATCGCTCCGCCTGGGCGCAGGCGGCTCCTCCGCGGGGTCCGTGGGATCCAGCCCATTGGCTGGCGGGGCGGCCTCGGGCTTTGAGCGGTCTCCTGGTCGGGCTGGATGCAGCGGATTTGGTGGACGGGCCGTAGCGCGCACGCCCCCTGGGCTAGCTGTTGTCTCCCCGCGGGGCCCGTCTCTTCATGCAGGGGATGGTGACGCTCCTGGCAGCGCTAGCTTGGCGCACGATCCCGTGTTGTCGCCTCCCTCGCTGCATGCTACTGCTGATGTCTTGTTTTCTGATTCGCCGCATGCGGATGCTTCCTTGTCTCAGCCTGGTTCGTTGCATGCAGTTTTTGACGACGCAGCTGATGAGGCCATGTCTGAAGCCTCTCAACCTGCACGAATTCAGCAACGACTGGCGCCTGCTCCACCACTGCCTCCTCTCCAACGTGCACACACCAGATCTCAGAGTGGTATTCATAGGCCCAAAGAGTATAAGGATGGATGTATTCGTTGGTGTAATTTTTGTGCCACCGGTGAACCTGACAATTTGCAGGAAGCTCTTGGTGATCCTAAGTGAAAGGCGGCAATGGATGAAGAGTTTGCAGCTCTTATGCGCAATAAAACATGGCATTTGGTTCCTTCCACTGCTGGTAACAATATCATTGACTGCAAATGGGTGTACAAGATTAAAAAAAAATCAGATGGTACCATTGATAGGTATAAAGCACGTTTAGTTGCAAAGGCATTACTAGGAAAAGGGCTATAGATGAAATGGATACTAACGGCCCACCTGATATGTGGTGCGCCACTACTATATAGCAGTGGCGCACCATGTGCAGGTGCGCCATTAGTGTGGAAGACACTAATGGCGCACCAGACACATGATGCGCCACTAGTAATTTTTTTTTCATTTTTTCAAACATACTAATGGCGCATCCAGGCACAGTGCGCCATTACTAATTCTAACTAGTAATGGCGCACCAGCCACACAGTGCGCCACTACTGTATTTTTTTTTTGCAAAACTACTAATGGCGCACCGTTGCACAGTGCGCCATTACTAGTTTAAACTAGTAATGGTGCACTATGCCACGGTGCGCCATTACTAGTTATATATATATATATATATATATTATTTTTTTTGCAAAACTACTAATGACGCATCACCAGCAGGTGTGCCATTAGTAACCTCGGACCAACAAGTTATTTTGGACAGCCACACCTACCCACTCACTTTCCCCACTTCATTCTCTCCACCTCCTCCTCCAAGCTTGTCTCGGCTGCCTCCTCCTCCTCACCTCATTTGCACCATAGATTCATCCAAATTAAGTGGTTAAATTACCTTTTTTTGATAGGTAAGTAAGGGGGAAGCTATCTTTATGTTGTTCTCCCTCCAACAACGTGCACATGCACTTTTTGTGGCCTAGCTAGATCTATGTATGTTTGTGGTGTTGCATATGTCTGTGGTGTTGCATATGTTTGTGTTTGCAGGTATCGGTATTTGAAATGCGATAGTTGCCAATATTTTGCCGGAATGTTGATTCATTTCCGTTTCGGCGAGAATTTTGGCACTATGCATTCTTTTTGGTCCTATTTTTAGGGAAAGTCATGCCAAATTTGTTCTTGGTTCTAAAATATCGTTTTGCTCTACCCCGCAGGTGACCATGGTCCGCACGATGACCGAAGGCATCGTGAATAGGTTTTTGAGCTCTGCGAAGGCCGAGATGCTTCAAAAGAATGAGACGGAGATAAGATGTTTGTGTCAAAGATGCAAGCTGAAGAGCCTTATTGCGGACCCGGATTCCGGGCAGGTGCAGGACCACCTGCTCTTGCGTGGTTTCATGGATGGCTATCGGTGGTATGGTGATGAAGATGACTATGAAGTCGTATATGGGGGATGGGCAAGAAATGAGGAAGGGCAGCAATACAACCACCGCGGCTCGGGCGGGCGAGAAGACGAAGAATCTCCAGGACATGATCACGATGGTGATGCTGTACACAGTCATCATGTAGAAGATGCCGGACATGATGATGAGGAAGATGCCGGAGTAGACGAAGGGCGAGATCATGAAGATGAAGATGCCGGTGGAGCAGACAACGATGGACCGTCGATGGGCTGGGTGCAGAACCCTCATATTCAAGAGCTGCTTCTCAAGCAGACGGATAACGCAAGAGCTGCCGCCCGAGAGAAAGCCAAGCTGGATCAACTGTAGATAGACGCGGTTACTCCATTGTATGAAGGATGCAGGCCCGAGGATACCCGCCTGAAAGTAACGCTCATGGCTCTAGAGATGAAGGTAATGTTGGGGATCGTAGCAGAAATTTAAAATTTTCTACGCATCACCAAGATCAATCTATGGAGTAATCTAGCAACGAGGGGAAGGAGAGTGCATCTACATACCCTTGTAGATCGCTAAGCGGAAGCGTTCAAGTGAATGGGGTTGATGGAGTCGTACTCGTCGTGATCCAAATCACCGATGATCCTAGCGCCGAACGGACGGCACCTCCGCGTTCAACACACGTACGGAACGGAGACGTCTCCCACGCCTTGATCCAGCAAGGAGGAGGGAGAGGTTGAGGAAGAGAGTCCAATAGCAGCACGACGGCGTGGTGGTGATGGAGCTCGTGGTTCTCCAGTAGGGCTTCGCCAAGCACTATGGAGGAGGAGGAGGTGTAGGAGGAGGGAGGGTTGCGCCAGGTTCAAGGGTTTGGCCGCCCTCCCACCCCTCCACTATTTATCGGTGGGGAGAGAGGGGGCCGGCCCCCCTAGATCCCATCTACGCTTGGGGCCGGCGGCCAAGGGGGGAGGAGTGCCTCCCAAGTCAAGTGGAGGCCCTCCCCCTTAGGGTTTCCCCTCTCCCATGCGCATGGGCCTTGGGGTGGCTGGTGTCCTTGGCCCATTAAGGTTAGGGCGCCCCCCTACAGCCCATGCTGCTGTATTGGACGTGGTGGAACATTTTCCGGACCTCCAGACCCCTCCGAAACCTTCCGGAAACTTCCCGGTACAATACCGGAAAAAACCGAACTTTTCTTGGAACCCGAACAACAACTTTCCATATATAAATCTTTATCTCCGGACCATTCCGGAACTCCTCGTGACATCCGGGATCTCATCTGGGACTCCAAACAACATTCGGTAATCACCTACAAGTCTTCCTAATAACCCTAGCGTCATCGAACCTTAAGTGTGTAGACCCTACGGGTTCGGGAACCATGCAGACATGACCGAGACAACTCTCCGGCCAATAACCAACAGCGGGATCTGGATACCCATGTTGGCTCCCACATGTTCCACGATGATCTCATCGGATGAACCACGATGTCGAGGATTCAATCAATCCCGTATACAATTCCCTTTGTCTAGCGGTATAGTACTTGCCCGAGATTCGATCGTCGGTATCCCGATACCTTGTTCAATCTCGTTACCGGCAAGTCTCTTTACTCGTTCCGTAACACATCATCCCATGATAAACTCCTTGGTCACATTGTGCACATTATGATGATGTCCTACCGAGTGGGCCCAGAGATACCTCTCCGTTTACACGGAGTGACAAAATCCCAGTCTCGATTCGTGCCAACCCAACAGACACTTTCGGAGATACCTGTAGTGTACCTTTATAGCCACCCAGTTACGTTGTGACGTTTGGCACACCCAAAGCACTCCTACGGTATCCGGGAGTTGCACAATCTCATGGTCTAAGGAAATGATACTTGACATTAGAAAAGCTTTAGCATACGAACTACACGATCTTGTGCTAGGCTTAGGATTGGGTCTTGTCCATCACATCATTCTCCTAATGATGTGATCCCGTTATCAACGACATCCAATGCCCATGGTCAGGAAACCATAACCATCTATTGATCAACGAGCTAGTCAACTAGAGGCTTACTAGGGACATGGCGCTGTCTATGTATCCACACATGTTTCTGAGTTTCCTATCAATACAATTCTAGCACGGATAATAAACGATTATCATGAACAATGAAATATAATAATAACCAATTTATTATTGCCTCTAGGGCATATTTCCAATAGTCTCCCACTTGCACTAGAGTCAATAATCTAGTTCACATCGCCATGTGATTAACACTCACAGGTCACATCGCCATGTGACCAACATCCAATGAGTTTACTAGAGTCACTAATCTAGTTCACATCACTATGTGATTAATACTCAATGAGTTCTGGGTTTGATCATCTTATGCTTGTGAGAGAGGTTGTAGTCAACGGGTCTTGCCATATTCAGATCCCTATGTATTTCACAAAACTTTATGTCATATCGTAGATGCTGCTACCACGTTCCACTTGGAGCTATTCCAAATTGTTGCTCCATTATACGTATCCGGTATCTCTACTCAGACTTATCCGGATAGGTGTTAAGCTTGCATCGACGTAACTATTTACGTCGAACTCTTTATCACCTCCATAACCGAGAAACATTTCCTTATTCCTCCAAGGATAATTTTGACTGCTATCTGGTGATCTTCTCCTAGATCACCTTTGTACCCTCTGGCCAGACATGTGGCAAGGCACACATTAGGTGCGGTACTTCAGCATGGCATACCGTATAGAGCCTATGACAAGAGCATAGGGGACGACCTTCGTCCTTCTTCTTTCTTCTGCCGTGGTCAAGCTTTGAGTCTTACTCAACTTCACACCTTACAACTCAGGTAAGAACCCCTTCTTTGACTGATCTATTTTGAACTCCTTCAAAAACATGTCAAGGTGTGCGTTCTTTGAAAGTATCATCAGGCGTTTTGATCTATCTCTGTCGGGGGTGCTGATCCCACGGACACCTATGGGACCGCGGCGGACCGGGCCCCTTTCGGTTTGGCAGGGGGCGGAGAGAGAACGAAGAGCAGATCGAGGCGAAGCACACGAGCAACGCGATCGGTTTACCCAGGTTCGGGCCGCACGGATGCGTAAAACCCTACTCCTGCTTTGTGGTTGTATTGATTTCTTGCTCGGGAGCGCTGATTGCTACAGTACACCCCAGCAGCTAGCTAGACCGAGCATGAGAATGATCGTTCTGTTCGCCGACCCTCTCTACGTTGCGCATGGGCCTCCTTTTATACGCTCAAGGGGTCACCGACAGGTGGCAACATAGACAAGGGCAAAAATGGAAAAGGCATTGCGGTTGGCACCGCCGCCTACAACAGTGTTATCATACCTAACCCTGACGGCAGGGGACAAGGGCATTAAATGCCTGTCTGTGTCGCCTAGACGGTGCAGAAAGGGACCGCCAGGGACACCACTGCTTGCCATGATGGCAATCTTGCCAGCGCCGCTTGCCACCGTGTACCTCTGGCTGCACAGCTTCCCGCCACGTACGCCTGGGAGGGTCCCAGAGTGACACGTTGGTGGATGTGCTGGAGCGCAGGTACAGAATGGAGGTTTGCCACGGCAAGTGCCTTGCCGCGATCGTTGTCTTGTCACATCCGGGAGCTTGCCGCTCACCGGGCCTTGGTTGGCCTTCCCGGCAAGCTCCTCTTACCGGGGTCTTGTCTCCTTCCCGGCAATCTCCTATTGCCGGGGTCTTGTCTTCTTGTTCTTGGATACTTTGTTCTTGAATGGCTTCAAAGGAACCACGGAGGATCTTGGCGGTCGCCCGGCAAGCCTTGCCGCGGGACGCTGCGACTGCCCGTGCACAAGTTCGGGATACTAAGGTACCCCTACTTTAGTACACGGACATGAGCCCCCGGGCCTGGGCCATACACAGTGCCGAGCGTTGTTGGGCCAGGCCCAAAACAGGGCACGGGCACGCGCGGCCCAGGTTACGCCGTATCTCACTCCGCATCCACCGCGCCCTCCCCGAACGGCACGCGTCGAACGCGGCGTCGTGGGAGAGATCGTGGGCAGTTTCTTTATTAGGAAAGGCGGAACGTCCGCCCACTCCCCGTTATAAGCAAGGGGAAGCAGGGGTAGTGCGCCCACTCGTCCCCTTTCCACTCCAATCTCAGGAGCCTCCGCCCTGCCTCCGTCTTCCAAAGCAAAGAGAGCAGCGCCCTGCCCCCCATCGCCACCAGCACTACCAACGCCATTGATCTCCTCCACCGCTTCCGCCAGGGCTCCGAAAGCCGACAAGGGGAAGGCCGTGAAGTCGACCGAGGCGCAGCGACTTGCAGCGCTGCGGAAGGAGTGGGCCATCTTCCCCCCCAAGCTTGCCGCGAAGGAGCTGAGGGGATACTACTACCTCTTCTGGTCGACGGAGACGCGAGCACATCCGAGCACCAAGGTACTACCAGCTACTGCTCATAAACTGGCTCCGAGCGGATATCCCTTCTTCGCCGTGTTCTTCTACTGCAGGCTCTGCCCGCCTTTCTCTGAATTCTTTTGCGACATCATGAACACCTACGGCCTCTGCCTCCTTGATTTCACCCCCAATGCCGTTCTGACCATGGCAGTTTTCGCACATCTCTGCGAAAACTTTGTCGGAGTCCATCCCAACGTTGCCCTTTTCCGCCATTTCTTCATGCCCCGGGTAGAGAGAGGAGAGCCTCTATCCGGCGGAATTGCCTGGATCTCAAGGGCCGGCAAGAAGGATTCTTATCTGGAGGGCGAGTTCCGCGGCAAGTGGGAGGAGTGGAGAGCAGATTGGTGTTGGATTGTCGAGGAGAACCCGCAGCCATTTACCGCCCGGCGCCAAACAACAGCAGTACGCGGCAGCGATTGGAGTGACGTGGCCCCGGAGGACGATAGGCTAAGGCTTGCCGTCACCAGGATCCAACGCCTCAGGCTTGCCGGACTCACTGTAGGCGCTGTTGGTGCAGATTTCCTTCGCCGCCGCATTGCCCCCATGCAGGAACGGATTAGGCCCGCCTGGGAGTTCAAGAACGCGGCGGATATCATGAGGCTGCGTCCGGGCCTCAACTATAACTTCACTGTCCTAGAGCTCAATGCGATGCTCCAGCAGCTCTTCAAGTATGATCCGGATCATCCCGAAGTATTTAGGTTGCCGCAGGGCGTCATCCCGTTGTGCAACAACTCTGCGCTCGACCGCATCAGGGCAATGATGCCGCTGTGCGACTCGCATGGACTTGTGCCAACTTGGCAAGAGCCTGCAGATGTCGTCGTGCAGCAGTTCTTCGACAACTTGGTAAAAGTGCCGATCCGCCCCGACGAGAAGGATGGCCTTACGCGCGACACCACCGATGCGGAGTTGAAGCGCATCGCCACCAGGTTGGAAGAGGCGGCGGCAGCCGCAGCGGCAGGCGAGTTCGGATTCACCATGCAGGAGGCAGAGGCAGCAGAGGCGGCAAACCGTGCCGAGCTAGAGGAGCTTGCCGGCAAGAAAGAGATTGCCCGGCAAGAGGAGCTTGCCGGCAAGAAAGATCTTGCCGGGCGTGACGCCGAGCCGAGCGAGCCTGCCGAGGATGCGAGCGGCTCGTTGGAGATCGACTCCTCTTCCTCCTCATCTTCAGACAGCACTCCACAAGCAGAGCCTCCATCTCCACCAAGAAGGCGTCTTCGCAAGGTCGGGGACGTGGCGAGGTAGCAGGCGAGCCGACAGTCGCCGCGCCGCGCGACACGCTCCACCGCAGCAAGCACCGTTGCCGCGGGAGCGCCTCACGCTGCTGCAGTAACTAGAGCGGGGTCTTCCCGGACCACCGCTTCTGCTCCCGCCAAGCGGCCAAAGGAACCCACTCCTCCACCTTCCCGCGCCGGACGCGAGCCAGACTTTGACTTCTCCGCATTCAGCTCCGACGAGGAGGAAGAAGAAGAGTAAGTTTTACTATCTGTACTTGCAGTGCTTCAATCCTTGCTGTTTTGTCTTGTATCTCAATTGCTTCAATCTGAACCCATTCCTTCTTAGAACTCTGGCCCAGAGAGCGGCGAAGAGAGCCAAGGCCCCGGTGATTGTCATCGAGGACGAACCCACCGCATTAGCAGGGGATGCGCCCGAGACAACCTTGCCGGACCCGGCAACTGTCCTCCAGAGCAGCCCCCAGCGTAAGTATCTTGTTTGCTTTCCGCTGTTGGGCACACACGAAGATTCTTGTTTTGCTGATATTTGTTGGTTGACTTGTGCAGGAGCAGAGCAGCCTCACTAGGAGAGCCCGGAGGCCGCCCCCGAAACGCCAAGGGAGAGCCCTCCGACAAGGGAGAGGTCCCCGGCAAGGGAGAGCTCTCCGGCAAGGGAGACGTCTCCGGCAAGGGAGGGTTCTCCGGCAAGGGACAGTGCCAGCGGCCCCCCGGCGACGGAGACCACAACTGCAGAACGTGGCACAGGTAATCTTTTTGCTTCAAGACTTCCCTTGGGTTCTTCTTCTCGTTGATCTTCTTTTTTTGGATATTTGCTTGATTCTTCTCCCCTTTCCGGCTGTCAGATCCATCTGCCGCAGAGCCGATGGAGACCGAAGTTGCCGCCGACGACGCCGTTGCCGCCGAGGAAGCAGCCGGTGCCGACGATCCCGTCGGCGAAGAGGCCGCCAAGGCTGCCGCCGCAGAAGCAGGCGGGGGATCTGGCGATCGTACTGACGACCCTGAGGCCGCAGGAGCGCCAGACGCTGCATCGACCGCCGATCCCTCCGCCGCTGCCGCAACGCCGGGCTCCGACGAGCCCCAGCCTGGCGTCTACTTAAAGGCCGGCGACGACATCTGCATTAACCTCCCCTGGGCGTCAAGTTCCAGGGCGCCGGTCGAGGGAGAAAGCTTCGACGAGAAGTGCTTGCCTCCGCCGGGCTGGCGCTGGTCGACGCGCCAAGCAGCAGCAGCGGCGAGCCTGAGGAGGAGCGGCTGCTGCGGAAGCTGGTGTCACTCTACCACGCCCGGCAAGCCAAGCTGGAATCCCACGAGGCGCTTGTCGCGAAGGCGGGAGTCGACATCGAGAAGCGCGCGGAGGAGCTTCGAGGTGCCAATCAGGAAGCTCTCCGATCTTTGGCAGCGGAGCAGGAGCGACTTGCCGAGGAGCGGGAGGCCTTCCTTCTCGAGAAGGCCGAAGCCGAAGAGCAGCAGCGGCTTGCCGCTGAGAAGTTGGCGGTGCAAGAAGGCGAGCTGGTGCAGCAGAAGGTCCACCTCGACAGCCACGAGGAGGGGCTTGCCGCGCGCGAGCGAACAATTGGCGGAGCCCTCAAACAAGCAGAAGACGCTGCCGCAGCTGCCGAGTCCGCCAAGAAGGAGCTGGAGATGAAGGTGGTGCAGCTGGAGGCGGATCTCAAGGCGAGCGGCGACGAGCTTGCCGCGCTCAAGCTTGAGTGGGAGAAGGACGCTAACAGCTACTCGGAGCTGCAGGCCCATCTCGCCGAGAAGGGCAAGGAGCTTGACGCCGCCAAAGATTCCAATGCGGATCTTGAGTTGAAGCTGATCGCTTTGACCAAGACGCTGGACAGCGCCAAGGAGCAGGAGACGGCCCTGAAGGAGGAAGTCAAGGCCAGCAAGGCGTTGCTGGCGAGCGCCGCTGCCGCCCAGAGCACCTTCCGGGAGAATGTGGAGCACTGGACGGAAGGGCTCGTGGATGTTGCCGCCGACATCGACAAGGAGCTGGCGCAGCTGGGAATGGAGGATCTCGGGTATTCCTCCGACGAGAACCTCCAACCCAGCGCCAAGCTCACTTCATTCTTCAAAGGCGTGGCGACGGCACTCCGGCGACTCTGGGAAGGGATCCCGAAGCAGCTTGCCGACGAGTCACGCAAGATCTGCGCGGGAGCTCTTCAGAAGGTGCTGATGAAGGTGGCGTTCCGCAATCCGGGCCTCAACCTCACCAACGTCCTTAGGTCCTTGCCGCCCGATGCTGATCTGGAGGCACTCAAGACCCTTGTCACACCCATTGTGGACGGGGTGAGCGGGATCAAGAGGGTCGAGGGCGATCGCGTAGACTAGGCCACCCATTTTCTTCTTTTCTTGTCACTTCTGGTCATGTCATGAGAACAATTTATTAGAGCCACGACAAGCTATTCTGTAATATAACTTTATCCTGTGCAATGATTACAATGTTATTTCCTTTACTTGATTCCTTCCTTTGTATGTTTTTGCCCTACGCTTTTAGGGAACTTGCCGGCGCAGGCACCTTTGCCGCGAGCGCTGAGTGCGGGACGTCAGCAGCCTGCTGGCGGTGCCACTGCCGACAAGAAACCTTGTCGCAGAGCTAGTTGCAGCTCACTTAAGTTGTTGAGCGGACTCGAAACAACAGTAAGGGCGCAACTAGCTACGAGTTGGTTCCTCCGCGCACAGGTTTTCCATACAAAAGACGGTCGTTCAAGGAAGATAACTTTAAAAATTTAAAAAAATCTGATTTCTCAAACTTTAGCAACTTATCTTTTCTGTTGTTTGCTTCTCGGCAAGGCGAAACCTTCTTGAATGACGCCTGGTCCATACCGTATCTTCTCCTTCCCCCCCCGGCAAACTTGTGTGCGAGAGAACCTTCCTTTCCTTGAGAAAAAAAGAAGAAGGAGAAAAAGATATGG
Organism: Triticum monococcum; assembly: GCA_034509565.1. Classification (NCBI taxonomy): domain Eukaryota; kingdom Viridiplantae; phylum Streptophyta; class Magnoliopsida; order Poales; family Poaceae; genus Triticum; species Triticum monococcum. The sequence goes on along the minus strand of CM067847.1, from coordinate 725,729,172 downwards.
AGCCTTATGGCTCGTTGTTGCTTACCGGGGATAGGTGCTGCACAAAGTGTCAGATAACACATGCAAAATAAAAAAACATGAAATCGACCAAGTGTGCGGAGCACATGATCTTTATGCACGGGATCTGCGCCCGGCTTTGTACAAAGGATTACATGCAACAGCGGCAAGACTTGTACAAAAGGTGGTTGCCGGAACGGGTTCCGGCAACCGCGCCCTACGGGTAAAACTTGCGAAGATGCTCAATATTCCAGGAGTTGCTCACTGGGATGCTATCTTCGGTCTCCAGGCGGACAGCGCCAGGCCTAGTGACTCGTTTCACCCGGTAAGGGCCTTCCCACTTCGGCGTCAACTTGTTGGAATTCTTGGCGGACTGAACACGCCGAAGAACAAGGTCACCTTCCTCGAGACTTCTGGCGTTAACTTTGCGGCTATGGTAGCGGCGCAAAGCTTGCTGGTAGCGAGCAGCTCGCACAGCAGCCTGAAGACGGTCTTCCTTAAGGAGCATCGTGTCATCTTGTCGCAGCTGCTCTTGCTCAAGCTCATCGTAAGCGAGCACTCGAGGCGACCCGTATATGAGTTCCGTGGGGAGAACTGCCTCTGCTCCATAGACTAGAGCGAAAGGTGTCTGGCCAGTGGCTCGATTTGGCGTCGTCCTGATTGACCAAAGAGCCACCGGCAGCTCCTCGATCCAGTTTCTTCCGCACTTGTGCAGCCTGTCGAAAGTTCTGGTCTTGAGCCCGCGCAGCACTTCAGCATTTGCCCTCTCCGCTTGACCGTTGCTTCTCTGGTGAGCAACAGAAGCGAAGCAAACCTTGGCGCCAAGGTCTTGGACGTACTGCATGAAGGTGCGGCTCGTAAATTGCGTGTCGTTGTCGGTGATTATCCTGTTAGGGATCCCGAAACGGCAAACAATCGACCTGAAGAACTTGACTGCTGACTGTGCTGTCATCTTCCTCACTGCTTCCACTTCCAGCCACTTTGTGAACTTGTCGATTGTAACGTACAAGTACTCAAAGCCCCCGACTGCTCGGGGAAAGGGGCCGAGGATATCGAGCCCCCAGACTGAAAATGGCCAGGATAAAGGGATCATCTGGAGAGCTTGAGCTGGCTGGTGTATCTGCTTGGAATGGAACTGGCACGCTTCACACTTGGTTACTTGTGCAGTTGCATCCTGGAGGGCTGTCGGCCAGAAGAAGCCTTGCCGGAATGCTTTGCCGACAAGTGCTCTTGCGCCAATGTGGTGACCACATATGCTTCCATGTATCTCTGCCAACAGCTTTTGTCCATCTTCCCGGTGAATACACTTCAATTTCACCCTGTTGAGTCTTCTTCTGTACAGTGTGCTGCGGACAAACTGGTACATACTTGACTGCCGGGCTACTCTTTCCGCTTCTTCTTGTTCTTCGGGAAGTTCTCCTGTCTGAAGGAAATGGACAATCTGCTGCGCCCATGCTGGAGCTTGTGGCTCGACAACAAGGACTAAAGGCATATCTGTTGCTGCAGGAACGTCCGCTTCTACGGCAAAAACCTGCGGCTCTGCCGGAGCTTGACGTTCCCCGGCAAGCCTGCCGGAGCAAAACTTGTCGGGAGCGTCTGCTTCAACGCAACAAACCCTAGGGCTTGCCGGAGCAGACTGCTCCTCAGCACTCTTGGTGTTGATCTTGGGGACCTTCTTGGCGGCGGCTTTGGGAAGCTCTGCCGGAAAATAGTCGCCAGAAATCAACTTCCTCTTCTTGCTCTGTCCAGTTGACGGCGTTACGGATGGTTGAGTCAGCTTGAGCAGAAAGATCCCTGGTTCCATAGGTAACTTAAGTGCGGCGCACTTTGACAGGCCATCGGCAATGTCGTTCTGAGCTCTTGGGACATGCTCCATCTGTAGGCCGTCAAAGTGCTCTTCTAGCCTTCTCACTTCGTCAACGTAGGCTTCCATCAACGGACTCTGATAATTCTTGTTCACTTAGCGGACGACAAGCTGCGAGTCACCCCTGATAATGAGCTTCTTGATCCCAAGGTCTGCCGCGATCCTGAGACCGGCAAGCAAGCCTTCATACTCAGCAGTATTGTTTGTCGCTTGCTCATTGGGAAAGTGCATCTGGACCACGTACTTGAGGTGCTCTCCGGTGGGTGCGATAAGCAGCACGCCAGCGCCGGCGCCTTGCAGCGAGAAGGCACCGTCAAAGTACATGAGCCACTCTTTGTTTGCTTCCTTGACGGGGATGCTCGTCTCTGGAATTTCTTCATCTGGTGTTGGCGTCCACTCTGCTATGAATTCTGCCAATGCTCTGCTTTGGATAGTTGAAGTACTCTCAAATTTGAGGCCAAAGCTTGACAGTTCCAGTGCCCACTCAACAATCCTGCCTGTCGCTTCTGGATTCTGCAGTATCCTCTTCAGCGGAAAGCGAGTGACAACTGTGATCTCATGTGCTTGGAAGTAATGGCGCAGCTTTCTCGAGGCCATGAGAAGGCCGAAAAGCAACTTCTGTACACCAGAGTACCTTGACCTAGCCCCCTGCAGAAGGGAACTGACAAAGTAAACTGGGCGCTGCACCATTTTCTTCTGTATCTCTTCGCGCATCTGCGCAGATCCATCCTTGGCGGGACCAGAGCTTGTCGGGGAAGCCCCCTGCTTGTCGCTGGATGCGCTTGCTGTGGTTGCTGGCTCGTCATCTGCCTCCCTCTCCGCCACTAACGCAGCACTAACCACTTGATTGGTTGCCGCTATATATAGCAGCAACTTCTCTTGTGGCTTAGGTGCGACAAGTGTTGGAGTGGAGGACAGGTATCTCTTCAAGTCCTGCAACGCAGCCTCCGCTTCCGGAGTCCATTTCATTGGACCTGCCTTTTTCAAAATTTTGAAAAACGGCAGGGCGCGCTCAGCAGACCGAGAGATAAACCTGCTGAGAGCAGCCACGCAACCGGCAAGTTTTCATACATCCTTGACGCACTTTGGTGCTTCGATCTGCTCAATGGCCTTGATCTTGTCGGGATTGGCTTCAATTCCCCGCTGAGACACAAAGAACCCGAGAAGCTTGCCGGAGGGGACTCCAAACACACACTTCTCGGGGTTGAGCTTGAGGTTGATCTTGCGCAGATTTGCAAAAGTCTCGTCTAAATCTTGAATCAGAGTTGCCCTATCCTTGCTCTTGACTACTATGTCATCCATGTAGGCTTCCACATTTCTGTGTATTTGCGGCTCAAGAGCGACATGGACCACTCTTGCAAATGTTGAACCAGCATTCTTTAATCCGAAAGGCATCCGTATGAAACAGTACGTGCCACATGGAGTAGTGAATGCGGTTTTCTCCTCATCCTCTTCTGCCATGAAGATTTGGTGGTATCCTGAGTATGTGTCAAGAAATGACAGCAAGTCACATCCGGCTGTGGAGTCGACAATCTGGTCAATGCGCGGCAAGGGAAATGGGTCTTTGGGACAAGCTTTATTAACATCAGTAAAGTCGATACAAAGCCTCCATTTCCCGTTTGCCTTGTGCACGACTACAGGATTGGCCAGCCACGTGGGATGGAGCACTCCTCTGACAAGGCTTGCTGCTTCCAATTTCTTGATTTCTTCTGCTATGAATTCTTGGCGCTCCACTGCTTGCTTCCTGACCTTCTGCTTGACGGGCCGCGCATGAGGACAAACGGCAAGATGGTGCTCAATTACTTTCCTGGGAACACCGGGGATGTCAGACGGTTGCCATGCAAACACGTCGACATTCGCCCGTAGGAAAGCAATGAGCGCGCTTTCCTATTTAGGGTCCAGAGTGGCACTGATGGTGAAGGTACCACCAGTGCCGTCCTCCTTGGCGGACACCGTCTTAGTATGTGGCGGAGCTGCCATTGCCTTCTTACACTTGCCGATGGAGCTCGATGGTGCGTCCTCGACGGTAGCGCAGCACTCCGAAGAGGTGCGCTTGCCGGAGTGGGCATCAGAACTCTTGCCGGACTTGGTCTTCTTCTTTCCCCCGGGAGCTTCAGCGGCAAGTGTCTTGCGATCTGTTGTGGCTGCTGCCTCCCGGTAGATCTTGTCGGCGCAGATAAGAGCATCCTTCTTGTCGCCAGGGACAAAGATGACGCTTATCGGGCCTGGCATCTTGAGCGTGTTGTATGCGTAGTGAGAGGCTTCCATGAACTTGGCGAGTGCTGGACAGCCAAGTATCCCATTGTAAGGCAATGGAAAATCGGCAACGTCAAAGGTGACCCTCTCAGTCCTGAAGTTCATTTCGCTGCCAAATGTTACCGGCAACGTGACCTTCCCCTTCAGCTTGCTCCTTCCCGGGTTGATTCCTTGGAATGTGCCGGTCTCTTCGAGCTCGCTGTCAGGGATCTGGAGTTTCTGGAGTACAGCGGAGGAGATCAGGTTCAAGCCGGCCCCGCCGTCAACTAGCATCTTGGTGACCTTGAGGTTGCGGATAGTTGGTGAAACCAACAACGGCAAGCACCCGACCGCAGTTGTGCGATCAGGGTGGTCCTCAATATCAAAGATGATAGGCGTGCTGGACCATTTCAGAAGCTTGCGCGATTCGACAGGTGGTTCTGCCGCATTGACTTCCCGCACCCACTGCTTGAGTGGGCGGTGTGAAGTATGCAGAGAAGCACCGCCGTCAATGCACAAGACTTCTGTGGCTTTCTGGAACTCCTGCTCACTGTTCTCGACATCATCCATGTCTTCATCGTCGTCGTCGTCTTCATCCTTGTCGCGGCCGCGGGGAGGTCTGTCCCCTTGCCGCTGCTTGGCCTTGCCGCGGCGTCCTCCCCGGCTAGCGCGCTTCTTGCCGGCTTCTCCAGCGCCTCCTTGGGCCCTCTCCTTGTCGCGCCGCTCGTACTCAGCTTTTTGTTGCTGGACAAGCTGCTCGACCTTCTTGCAGCTATGGAGGTCATGGCCCTTGGTGCGGTGGATCTTGCAGTACTGCTTGTCGGTGCTGTCCTGCTTGTCGGCGGCCGCCACAACCTGGCAGTTGGTGCATGCGGCAATCTCCTTGCCGGAGCTACCAACTTTGGCTTTCTTGGCGCCACCGTCGTTGCCGGATTGCTCTACGACTAGCACCTATTTGCCTTTCTTCTTCCTGTTATTGCGCCGGCGGTTTTTCTTTGCCAGGGCAGCATCCTCACTGTCAGATCCTCCTGCTGCAGTATTCTCTCCGGGGAGTTTCCTCCCTTCCTCAGCACATGCACACTTGTCGGCCAGGGCATACAGCTCACTGACGTCTCTGATCCTGCATATCGCCATCTCCTCCCGCATCCTGCGGTTACGAATGTTCTGATGGAACGCGCTGATGACCGCGGCAGGGTGGATATCTGGGATGTTGCGCTGCACACGGCTGAATCTCTGAATGTACTTGCGCAGGGGCTCTCCTGCCTTCTGGGCGAGCAGGTGAAGGTCACTCTCTTGGCCATGAGGTTTGTGGCCGCCTGTAAAGGCGTCGACAAACTGATGGCATAGGTCTGCCCAAGAGGATATGCAGTTGTCCGGCAAGTGCATGAGCCAGGACCTGACTTCGGGCTTGAGCACCAGCGGGAAGTAGTTGGCAAGGACCTTGTCATCTCGCCCCCAGGCAGCTTGCACCGCGATGGTGTAGATGCTGAGGAACTCCGACGGGTGCGACTTGCCATCGTACTTCTCTGGTACGTCTGGCTTGAAATTCTTCTGGCTGGGCCACTGGACTTGCCGCAGCTCACGGGTAAACGCAGGGCAACCTATCGCGTACGGCAAGTCGCCTGGTTCCCCTGGCGCATGCATGTCGACAGAGGGCCCAGCACACAGGTCTGATTGACGCTGCGCTTCTCTTCGGCGCTTGATGCGGGTGCGAGCATCTTCTTGCTGTCGTTCATAAAGAACTTGGCGCTGATCGCGACGAGCTCGTGGATCCAATGACGCAGTGGAGTCGCTGTCGTGGTGGATCCGGCGAGTCGGCGATCTTGGCCTTCGAGGCGGAGAGTGCATAGTGGTTGCACCCTCCCCGGTCTTGTCGCCACCGGCTCGTGCCTGGCTGACTTGCCGCGACAGCGAAATACTCGGCTGCCCTAGATTGTTGCCGTTGGCGAAGTCGATGAGGCTCTGAATGGTGGCCCTCCAGTCGTCGATCTTGTCCGCCGCTGGAGGGTAGTCTAGGAGCAGTTGAGCTCGCGCCAAAGCTTCTGCCGGAGTGGCGGGCGGCGGCGGCGAACGGTGCGAGGAGCGAGATATGCTCGGACTTCTAACCATGTTAGAAGGAGCAGTATCTCGTCCAGGCGACCGTGCCCCGCTCGCGCAAGCACGTTGGCGTGCATGCTGGTCTTGAGCGCTCCGAGATCTACCAGCTCGATCTTGATCCAGCAAGCGTATGGTACCATGAGTATCATGACGCTGCCGGTCCCGCGCCTCCTAGGATGGGCGTGGTGCGTGTATGGACGCCGAGGTCTTGGAGTGCGCTCGGTCGTTGTGGGAGCCGACTGCGCCGCCGATGTGCGGCGCAGCCTTGTCCTTGGACCTGGCAGCACCGTGAGCTCGATCGTCGACGCCCGTTACTCCGCCGGCGTCTACCCCACCAGCCGTTTGCTCCGGCGATGGTGGGCTCGGCGCGGACGGAGCAGCCGCCTTCGAAGCCTTCTTCTTCGGCGGCATGTCGATGAAGACGATGAAGATTTGGCTCGTGCGAACGCCGGATCAGGTTCACACAACCTCGACGCACCCCCTACCTGGCGCGCCAAAGATGTCGGGGGTGCTGATCCCACGGACACCTATGGGACCACGGCGGACCGGGCCCCTTTCGGTTCGGTAGGGGGCGGAGAGAGAACGAAGAGCAGATCGAGGCGAAGCGCACGAGCAACGCGATCGGTTTACCCAGGTTCGGGCCGCACGGATGCGTAAAACCCTACTCTTGCTTTGTGGTTGTATTGATATCTTGCTCGGGAGCGCTGATTGCTACAGTACACCCCAGCAGCTAGCTAGACCGAGCGTGAGAATGATCGTTCTGTTCGCTGACCCTCTCTACGTTGCGCATGGGCCTCCTTTTATACGCTCAAGGGGTCACCGACAGGTGGCAACATAGACAAGGGCAAAAATGGAAAAGGCATTGCGGTTGGCACCGCCGCCTACAACAGTGTTATCATACCTAACCCTGACGGCAGGGGACAAGGGCATTAAATACCTGTCTGCGTTGCCTAGACGGTGCAGAAAGGGACCGCCAGGGACACCACTGCTTGCCACAATGGCAATCTTGCCAGCGCCGCTTGCCACCGTGTACCTCTGGCTTCACAGCTTCCCGCCACGTACGCCTGGGAGGGTCCCAGAGCGACACGTTGGTGGATGTGCTGGAGCGCAGGTACAGAATGGAGGATTGCCGCGGCAAGTGCCTTGCCGCGGTCGTTGTCTTGTCGCATCCGGGAGCTTGCCGCTCACCGGGCCTTGGTTGGCCTTCCCGGCAAGCTCCTCTTGCCGGGGTCTTGTCTCCTTCCCGGCAAGCTCCTCTTGCCGGGGTCTTGTCTCCTTCCCGGCAAGCTCCTCTTGCCGGGGTCTTATCTTCTTGTTCTTGGATACTTTGTTCTTGAATGGCTTCAAAGGAACCACGGAGGATCTTGGCGGTCGCCCGGCAAGCCTTGCCGCGGGACGCTGCGACTGCCCGTGCACAAGTTCGGGATACTAAGGTACCCCTACTTTAGTACACCGACAATCTCTATAGATCTTGATGCCCACTATGTAAGCAGCTTTATCCAGGTCTTCCTTTGAAAAACACTCTTCAAACAACCGTTTATGCTTTTCAGAAATTCTACATCATTTCAAATCAACAATATGTCATCCACATATACTTATCAGAAATGTTGTAGTGCTCCCACTCACTTTCTTGTAAACACAAGTTTCTAGCAAACATTGTCTAAACCTAAAAGCTTTGATCACTCCATCAAAGCATATATTGTGACTCCGAGATGCTTGCTCTAGTCCATAGAAGGATCGCTGGAGCCAGCATACCTTTTAGCACCCTTAGGATTGACAAAACTTTGATTGTATCACATACAACTCTTTCTTACGAAAACTGGTAAGAAAACTTGTTTTGACATCCATCTGTAAGATTTCATAATCGAAAAATACAGCTAATGCTAACATGATTCCGACGGACTTAAGCATCGCTACCGGTGAGAAATTCTCATCGTAGTCAACTCCTTGAACTTGTGAAAAACTCTTTGCCACAAGTCGAGCTTCATAGAAGGTAACAATACCGCCCACGTCCGTCTTCTTCTTAAAGATCCATTTATCTCAATGGCTTGCCGATCAACGGGCAAGTCCACCAAAGTCCACACTTTGTTCTGATACATGGATCCTATCTCGGATTTCATGGCTTCTAACCATTTGTCGGAATACGGGCCCACCATCGCTTCTCCATAGTTCGTAGGTTCATTGTTGTCCAATAACATGACATCTAAGACAGGATCACCGTACCACTCAGGAGTAGTACATATGCTTGTCGACCTACGAGGTTCGATATCAACTTGATCCGAAACTTCATTATCACTATCATTAGTCTCCTCTTCAACAGTCGTAGGTTCCATAGAAACATCTTTCTGTGTTGCACTACTCTCCGATTGAAGTGAGGGTTCGACAACCTCATCAAGTTCTATCTTCCTCCCACTCAATTCTTTCGAGAGAAACTCCTTCTCGAAAAAGGACCCGTTCTTAGCGACAAACAATTTGCCCTCGGATCTGAGATAGAAGGTATACTCTACTGTCACCTTTGGGTATCCTATGAAGATGTGTTTGTCCGTTTTGGGTTCGAGCTTCTCCGGCTGAAGCCTTAAGCATCGCAGCCCCAAACATTAGGAAACGACAACTTTGGTTTCTTGCCAAACCAATGTTCATACGACGTCGTCTCAACGGACTTAGATGGTGTCCTATCTAAAGTGAATGCAGTTGTCTCTAACGCATAACCTCAAAATGAAAATGGTAGATCGGTAAGAGACATCATAGATCGCACCATATCTCATAAGGTTCGATTACGACGTCTGGACACACCATTACAACTGTGGTGTTCCAGGTGGCTTCAACTGTGAAACAATTCCACAATATCTTAAGTGATTGCCAAACTCATAACTCAGAAATTCTCATCGATCAGATCGTAGGAATTTGATCTTCTTATTATGATGATTCTTAACTTCACTCTGAAATCGCTTGAACTTTTCAAACGTTTCAGACTTGTGCTTCATTAAGTAAATATACCTATATCTACTCAAATCATCAGTGAAGATGAGAAAATAGCGATATCCACCGCACGCTTCAATTCTCATTGGATCACACGCATCAGCATGTATGATTTCCAATAAGTCACTTGCCCGTTTCATTGTACCTGAAAATGGGGTCTTAGTCATCCTGCCTATGAGGCATGGCTCGCATGTGTCAAGCGATTCAAAATCAAGTGACTCCAAACATCCATTGACATGGAGTTTCTTCATGCATCTTACGCCAATATGACCTAAGCGGCAGTGCCACAAGAAAGTGGTACTATCATTATTAACTCTACATCTTTTGGCGTGAACATGTGTATTACCACGACCGAGATTCAATGAACCATTCACATAGGGTGCATGACCATGAAAGGTATTATTCATGTAAACAGAATAACCATTATTCTCTAACTTAAATGAATAACCGTATTGCAATGAACATGATCTGATCATATTCATGCTCAATGTAGACACCTGATAAAATTTATCTAGGTTCAATACTAATCCCGAAGGCAGATGGAGCGTGCGATGATGATCTCATCAGCTTTGGAAACACTTCCAACACACATCGTCACCTCGCCCTCAGCCTGTCTCCGTTTAGTCCGTAGCTTTTGCTTCAAGTCACCAATGATAGCAACTGAACCGGTATCCAATACCCAGGTGCAACCAGGAGTACTAGTGAGGTACACATTAATAACACGTATATACTTTGTTGAAATTTCCAGCCTTCTTATCTACCATGCTTTTGGGGTAATTCCGCTACCAGTGACCGTTCCCCTTACAATAGAAGCACTTAGTCTCCGGTTTGGGTTCAACCTTGGGTTCCTTCACTGGAGCGGCAACTGGTTTGCCATCCATGAAGTTTCCCTTCTAGCCCTTGCCCTTCTTGAAACCAGTGGTCTTGTTAAACCATCAACACTTGATGCTCCTTCTTGATTTCAACTTTTTGCGGTCTTAAGCACCGCGAACAGCTTCGGGATCAACTCCATCCCTTGCATGTCATAGTTCATCACGAAGATCTAGTAGCTTAGTGATAGTGGCTAGAGAACTCTATCAATCACTATCTTATCTGGAAGTTTAACTCCCACTTGATTTAAGTGATTGTAGCACCCAGACATTCTGAGCACATGCTCACTAGCTGAGTTATTCTCCTCCATCTTGTTGGCAAAAGAACTTGTCAGAGGTCTCATACCTCTCAACACGGGCATGAGTCCGAAATCCCAATTTCAGCTCTTGGAACATCTCATATGTCTTATGACGTTCAAAACGTCATTGGAATCCCGATTCTAAGCCGTAAGGTATGGTGCACTAAACTATCAAGTAGTCATCAGGACGTGTCTGTCAGGTGTTCACAACATCCACAGACGACGTTGTAGGGGTTTGCACATCGAGCGGTGCATCAAAGATGTAAGCCTTCTGTGTAGCAGTGAGGACACTCCTCAGACTACGGACCTAGTCCGCATCATTGCTTACAATATCTTTCAACTTAATCTTTCTCTAGGAACGTATCGAAACAGGGAGCTACAACGTGAGCTGTTTATCTACAACATATTTGCAAAGACAATTTAGACTATGTTCATGATAATCGAGTTCATCTAATCAAATTATTTAATGAACTCCCACTCAGATAGACATCCCTCTAGTCATCTAAGTGAAACATGATCCGAATCGACTAGGCCGTGTCCGATCATCACGTGAGATGGACTAGTCTTCAACGGTGAACATCTACATGTTGATCATATCTTCTATACGACTCATGCTCGACATTTCGGTCTTCCGTGTTCCAAGGCCATGTCTGTACATGCTAGGCTCGTCAAGTCAACCTAAGTGTATTGCGTGTGTAAATCTGGCTTACACCTGTTGTATTCGAACGTTAGAATCTATCACACCCGATCATCACGTGGTGCTTCGAAACAACGAAGCTTCGCAACGGTGCACAGTTAGGGGGAGCACTTTTCTTGAAATTTTAGAGAGGGGTCATCTTATTTAAGCTACCGTCGTTCTAAGCAAATAAGATATAAAACATGATAAACATCACATGCAATCAAGTAGTGACATGATATGGCCAATATCATTTTGCTCCTTTTGATCTCCATCTTCGGGGCTCCATGATCATCGTTGTCACCGGCACGACACCATGATCTCCATCATCGTGTCTTCTTGAAGTTGTCTCGTCATCTATTACATCTACTACTATGGCTAACGCTTTAGCAATAAAGTAAAGTAATTACATGACATTTATGTTGACATGCAGGTCATAAATAAATTAAGACAACTCCGATGGCTCCTGCCGGTTGTCATACTCATCGACATGCAAGTCGTGATTCCTATTACAAGAACATGATCAATCTCATATATCACATATATCATTCATCACATCCTTTTGGCCATATCACATCACAAGGCATATGCTGCAACAACAAGTTAGACGTCCTCTAATTGTTGTTGCAAGTTTTTACGTGGCTGCTATAGGTTTCTAGCAAGAACGTTTCTTACCTACGCGAAAACCACAACGTGATATGCCAATTTCTATTTACCCTTCATAAGGACCCTTTTCATCGAATCCGATACGACTAAAGCGGGAGAGACAGACACCCGCTAGCCACCTTATGCAACTTGTGAATGTCAGTCGGTGGAACCAGTCTCACGTAAGAGTACATGTAAGGTCGGTCTGGGCCGCTTCATCCCACGATGCCGCCGAATCAAGATAAGACTAGTAACGGCAAGTAAATTGACAAAATCGATGCCCACAACTACTTTGTGTTCTACTCGTGCATAGAAACTACGCGTAGACCTAGCTCATGATGCCACTGTTCGGGATCGTAGCAGAAATTTAAAATTTTCTACGCAACACCAAGATCAATCTATGGAGTAATCTAGCAACGAGGGGGAGGAGAGTGCATCTACATACCCTTGACGACGACGATGAAGTATCAGCATACACCACAAGAAGAAGCAGGACCACCCTACCTAAAGGATGTCCGTTCAAGAGAAGAACTCCATTTACGAAAAATAAGGGCAAGAAGATTGTGAACAGATAGCTAGCTAAGATCGATTGTATTTAAATTGTAGCCTTCATTTCTCGATTGTATTTCATGGGCACTTTTTGAACTCGTGAATGTTTTTAAATTTCATGGACACTCGATATCGATCCCCCTCCATCTCGATCGCTATCCCACCTCGCCAGATCCGGTCCCCCTCGCCGCCGAGCACCCCCCGCACCCTCTCCCCCGCTCCACCGGCCGCCGCCGCCGACCCCCCGCACCCTCCCCCGCTCCACCGCTGCCGACGACCCCCCGCACCCTCTCCCCCGCTGCACCGGCCGCCGCCGCCGACCCCCCGCACCCTCTCCCCTGCTCCACCGGCCGCCGCCGACCCCCCGCACCCTCCCCCGCTCCACCGCCGCCGGTGACCCACCGCACCCTCCCCGCTCCACTTCCGCCGATGACCCCCCGCACCCTCCCCGACCCGCTCCACCGTCACAAATGAATGCAACTATAATTGCAAAAAAACTAATTTGATTATATTTTCAAATAACAAATTTGATGATATTTTCAAATAATAAATTTGATGATATTTTTTCATATTCATAAATATTTTCAAATAACAAATTTGATGATATTTTTAAAAAATTATTACTGTTTTTATTAAAAATTATTACTGTTTCATATTCATATTCATTTTCTAAAAAATTATTAGATGCAACAAAAAAATTACTTATGGCGCACCTCTGGCTGGTGCGCCATTGCTATATAAAAAAAGATTACTAATGGCGCCATTGGTGTCTCCGGCGGAGGCGGTATTCGTGTCTCCGGCGCCGGCACGGGCATTGGAGCTTAATGCACCCGGGTGTACGCCGGCCGGCACCTCTCCAGCAAGCGGCCCCTCCGTCAGTTGCACGCCCGCCGTTGGCGGTGCCTCGACATTAGACGAGCTCAACGGCATCATGGTAACTAACCCTCTCAGCCGATGACTTCATCTCCTTGCCGTTGACTGGGCATTCCTGACGCCCTACATGTTTTCGCAGGGCGCCGCCGACGTTCCTTGCACTCTCTTGCACTTCGTGGGCGGCGAGTTGGTCGATGTCGCCAAGGGAACAATCGTTCAACCGGGCAACCCCATGTTCCACTGTAATCCGATCCCACCCACAGTGTATAGGGTTGAACTGGTTCGGGTGCTGCCAGGCTGCGACGAGCTGTTACCTCCGATTCGACCCGCTGGGGCCGACGAAGATGATGAGATGACCCTCAGCGCCTGCGTAACCTGGCCCCTACTTTGGCCGAAGAGCCAGATTCGTTTGGGGGCGGGGGACACCACCCCACAGACAAGACCGCCAGTCGTGCCGGCGCCAAGCCATGGCAAGAACGCCGCAACGCTACCGGACATGCCGGACATCCCTATGGCACAGGATCCGAACGACGATGGTACATTTACCAACGTCGATAAGTACTTTGCCGAACATGGGTACAGTGACGAGTTCTACGGGCCTCCTTCTCAAGAACCCAACCAAGACGACCGTGATCTAGCTGTACGGTGGAGAAACCCAATTGCAACAGGCGTCGTCTGGCGTTCAGTTCTCAGGAGACGCCTCCAGCTGCCGCCTTCACCGAGCCTTAGATAGCTGAGGTGCGAAATATTATCTGCCCCAACACGCTCAAGAAGGCGGTCTGTGAGCATAACTCGATCCCATTACAGCAGATCAAGAAGAAGGGACGGAAACCTAATATTCATACTAATGGCGCATCACCTCAAAGTGTGCCATTAGTATGCCAAAGGATACTAATGGCGCATCACTACACAGTGCGCCATAAGTATGCCAAAGGATACTAATGGCGCATCACCCCACAGTGCGCCATTAGTATGAAAAAGCACATGGGTAAATATGGCCCTCTGGGAGGCATACTAATGGCGCATGTTGGTCTATGCTAATGGCGCACGGCGTGGTGCGCCATTAGTATATAATACTAGTGGCATGGTACTAGTGGCGCACCAGTAGTGCGCCATTAGTAGGCAAAACTGGTGCGCCACTAGTAGGCCTTTTCCTAGTAGTGAGGGGTTCATGCAAAGGTATGAAATTGATTATGAAGATACTTTCAGTCCAGTAGTTAAGGCTGCTACTATTCGGTTGATTCTTTCCATAGCCGTCTCTCGCAATTGGTGCATGCGGCAGTTAGATGTGAAGAATGTGTTTTTGCATGGTGTTCTGGAAGAAGAAGTCTTTATGAGACAACCTCCTGGGTATATAGATTCAAGCTCACCACGGTATGTTTGTAAGCTTGATAAATCCTTGTATGGTCTGAAACAGGCACCTCGGGCATGGTATTCTCGCTTGTCATCTAAGCTTCAATCCCATGGCTTCTCTCCGTCGAAAGCAGATACCTCTTTGTTCTTTTATCGTCAACATGGAATCACCATGTTTATGCTCATTTATGTTGATGATATAATTGTTACCAGTTCCTCTTCCACAGCAGTTGATGCTCTCCTTCATGATTTGCGCATGGACTTTGCACTCAAGGATTTGGGCCGTCTACGTTATTTTTTGGGCATTGAGGTCAAATCTGTTCCAGATGGTATTATTTTGTCTCAAGAAAAATATTTGCTGGACCTATTGAAACGTGTTGACATGAAAGGTTGTAAGCCTGTCACTACACCTTTATCTATCTCTGAGAAGTTGTCATTGTCTACTGGTGAACCACTTGGAAGGGCATATTCCACCAGGTATCGTAGTCTTGTAGGTGCACTACAGTATTTCACCTTAACTTGGCCTGATATTTCTTTCTCGGTCAATAAAGTTTGTCAATTACTGCATGCTCCCACTAGTGTACATTGGACATTGGACAACGGTCAAACGTATTCTACGCTATTTGCAAGGAACATTGTCTCATGGATTGAAAATTGTGAAGTCGGATTCCATGTTAGTCAGTGCTTTTTCATATGTAGACTGGGCAGGTTGTCTTGATGACAAACGGTTGACTGGTGGTTTTGCAGCTTTTCTTGGCAGGAATCTTGTCTCCTGGAGTGCCCGTAAACAAGCAACCATGTCTCGCTCAAGCACATAAGTTGAATACAAGTCACTTGCTAATGCTACTGCAGAGATCATTTGAGTTCAGAATTTATTGACAGAGTTGGGTGTCCAACATCCCAAATCAGCCTCTCTCTGGTGTGATAATCTTGATGCCACTTATTTATCTGCTAATCCTATTTTTCATGTTAGGACTAAGCACATTGAGATTTACTACCACTTTGTTTGAGAAAGGGTAGCAAATAAATTATTGAATATTCGGTTTATACCTACTGGAGATCAAGTGGCTGATGGATTCACCAAACCTCTCACGGTTCGACAGCTCGAGGCATTTCAGCGCAATCTCAACTTAGCTAGTTGTGATTGAGGGGGAGTGTTAAACATCATGTATAGAGACGTGTATATGAGTTGTATTCTGTTGTAATTCTAGCTAGGTTGTTACATATGGACTCCTCCTTAACTCTTGTATAGCTTTACATAAGGATCAAGTCTTTGTAACAACCTATGCGTCTTGTACCTCTCCATCGATCTCTGATGGATCTATATAACATGAACACATCCCTGCCGCACAGGCATACGCTTCCAGCCTTTTCTCATAGCTCACACCTTGCGCGGGCAGCTCCGAGCGATCCGATCTACGCCAACAGCAAGCGCCGGACCGCATGGCACGCTTAGGAGCAGCCCCCGTCGGATCAAATAGGAACTCTTCCCGGTGCAGTATGCATCCAGACCGGCCTCCTGCGCATCTACTCGAGCGCACCATCTACATCGACATACAGGTATACGTACGGAGTACTTAACAGCATACGGCCATGCAGCTATTCATAACCGCCGAACACGGCAATGCCCACACGTCATACGCGACGCCCAGGAACATGTGCAGATCGATCGTATGTATATGCCCGATCCCACCAGCCCCATCGTGCATGCATGCATGTATACATGGAGATCAGGGTGGGTATGTGCATGCACACCGCCAGCGGCAGGCTACCTCTGTATGCGCGACTTCATCGATATGGCTCACCACCACGACAACTTAGCTGCACGTCGGCATCTTCAGATGAGCCGGCTCGCAGTCCGGGACACCGGGAGGGCCCGCAGGTCTTCTTCTTCGAGGCACGTGCATGGACGCGGTCTTCACCAAGCCGACTCCATCGACCAGACGATCACTCGCGCGCCGCCATGCCGTCTACACCGAGCCGACACATCAACCTACACGGAGCGATTTGCATCAATATTCATCGACCTGAGCCGAACGACATCGAGCTGTACAACTACGTCAGTCTACAAGCCAACAAACTTTTTCAGCATGGCACGACATCGACACTTCGTCATCGCGGAGGGACACCTTCAAGCGACGGATCATCCACGCCACGCCACTGCAACGTCATCGCCGACACTTCATCACCAAGGTCTTCATCAATGTGGTCTTCACCAACATCTTCGTCAACACACTGCTGCTGCCTTGTCTATAAGATGGACACTTAGCGTTCTCTGACAGACTTTTCTGCTGAAATTTGAGATGGGCTCTAGGCTCATATTGCAATTTCTGAAAAATCTCTAAGGGTCCATGTGGGTTATATGGCACTAGGTGTAGTGGAAAGTTTAGTCTCACCCCGCTAGTGGAAGGAGAGTTAGAGTGGTTTATAAGGGTGTCTCTTCTACATGCTATTGGAGCTTGAGAAGAGAAGAGGCCCTCGCGCACTCCTCCTCCGCCGCCCGCCTTGTCACAACGCGCCGCGCCGCGCCTTGCCGCGGGTTGCGGGATTGAGCCGAGCCGAGCTCACACCTACACACTTATTTTTGTCAGTCACTAACGGAGAGTTCTCTAACAGCTGGGCCACGATTTGAGACGTCGGATCATGGGCTGTCACGGACTCGGACGTGGGTCGAGCCCACATCTCTCCACGTGGCTACGTCTATATAAGTGTGCGGTGTCTCCTAACCCTAGCCGTCACGAACAGATCACATCTGCTCCATGCGCACGCCCACCGTCGTTCCTTTGCTGCTGCTGCCGCCGGTGACTCCATCCCGTCCGCCGCGTACACAGTCGACGGGAGAGCAGGTCTCCGAAACCACACCCTTCTGGTTCCTTTA
Organism: Triticum monococcum; assembly: GCA_034509565.1. Lineage (NCBI taxonomy): Eukaryota > Viridiplantae > Streptophyta > Magnoliopsida > Poales > Poaceae > Triticum > Triticum monococcum. The sequence goes on along the minus strand of CM067847.1, from coordinate 725,711,858 downwards.
CGTGGTGAGGGGCGAATAGGTTTTTGGGCAGCGATTACGCGACTGCTCGCTTCCGATCGTCTACTTCCTCTACATCCGCGTCACCTTCATCATCACCATGTCCACCGACGCCGAACGAGCCGCCGCAGAGAAAGCTGAAGCCAACACGAAGGCCGCCAAGGACGCCGCTGCCGCCAGCAAAGCCGCGGCCTCTGCATGGCCTACTGGAGGGTATAACTCGTTTATCCCGCTCCTACTGTTTTCTGTTTTAGCCATGCCGGCATTATACGTAGATTTTTTTGCAATTAGCGTAGTATGTGCTAGCTTGACTGAATATCAGTATGTGTTTATTTGTGTCAATGCCGTGATAGTGATTTACTCATGGATTAATTTAATCGAGAAATTGCCTATTTACTCAACAATCCAAAAACCTATTATGTGTAGGAATTTTTCGGCAAGTGGCTTTGCCGCTGCATTGAAACCGGATAAGTTTACCGATACATACTTTAAGCGTTGACAGACTAAGACCATGTTATGGCTCACGGCTATGAACGTGTTCTGGGTCACCGGTGTCTCCACGGGAACGATTGCTCCTGAACAGGAGAAGGCGTTCAACGAGGCTACCATTGTGTTTCTCGAAGCAGTTCTTAGCGTGATCGGAGATAAACTGGTCGATGCATATTTACATGTGTATGTCGCCAAGGACTTGTGGGATGCGCTCGAATCTAAATTCGGGGCCGCCGATGCAGGGAGCGAGATGTATATTATAAAGCAGTTCCACGATTACAAAATGGTTGAAAATCGTCCTGTATTGGAGCAGGCTCATGAGATAATATGCATTGTTAAGGAGTCTGAACTTCTTAAGTGCGAGTTACCGGGCAAGTTTGTCGCGGGCTGCATAATCGCTAAGCTCCCTAATTCCTGGAGGAACTTTGCCACCACTCTGAAACATCAGAGGCGTGAATTCTCTGTGAAGGATGTCATTGGCCATCTGAGTGTTGAGCAGAATTCGAGGGCAAAAGACTCGCATGGAAAAGGGACCGAAGGGACTTATGTCGCCAACATGGTGAACCAGAGGAACCATAACTCCCACAAGCCCAAGGGAAAGAACGGTGTCCAGCAGAATACCGACTTTACGAAGAAGGGTAAAAAGACCTTCAAGAAGATCAAGAAGGATGAGGGCTGCTTTACTTGTGGTTCGGTTGAACATTGGGCCAACAAGTGCCCAAACAAGTACAAGAAGCCAGGACAGGACTCCAAGTCTGTCAACATGATTGTGGGCAACAATGAGAATGGTGCATCTGGGTACGGTAATTTATTTACTGTTTTTTCAGTGTTTCAACCCAACGATTGGTGGGTGGACACAGGTGCAGGTGTACATGTGTGTGATGACATTTCATTGTTCACTTCTTACTAGGTCATAGGCCACGGGTCCGTATTGATGGGGAATGGCGCGAGTGCTTCTGTTCATGGTGTTGGCACGGTCGATCTGAAGTTTACTTCGGGAAAGATCGTGCAGCCGAAGAACGTGCAGCATGTCCCCGCCATCAAGAAGAACCTCGTTAGTGGCTCCCTTCTATGTAGAGAAGGGTTTAAGTTGGTTTTCAAGTCTAAAAAATTAGTTGTTACGAAATATGGACTCTTTGTTGGAAAAGGTTATGAGAGCGGAGGGATGTTCCCCCTTTCCCTCGCAGATTTTTGTAATAAAGTCGTGAACCTTATTCATTCGAATTTTAATGAATCTGAAGTTTGTCATTCACGTCTTTGTCACATTAGTTTCGGTGTTATGATGCGGCTAGCCAAGTTGGATTTAATCCCGAGTTTCACCTTAGCCAAAGGTTCTAAGTGCCTTTCATGTATGCAAGCTAAGCAACCTCGCAAGCCTCACAAGGCCGCGGAGGAGAGACACTTGGCACCATTAGAACTCATACATTCAGATCTTTGTGAGATGAATGGTGTGTTGATTAAAGGTGGAAAGAAATACTTCATGACATTGATAGATGACTCCACTAGATATTGCTATGTGTATCTATTAAACACTAAAGATGAGGCTCTACACTACTTTAAAATCTATAAGGCAGAAGTTAAGGAACAACTTGAAAAGTAAATTAAACGAGTCTGGTCAGATCGTGGTGGAGAGTACTTCTCGAGTGAGTTTGATTCTTTCGGTGCGGAACATGACATTATTGATGAGAGGACGCCTCACTATTCACCCCAGTCAAACGGGGCTGCCGAGCGGAAAACCGTACTCTAACTGATTTGGTTAACGCCATGTTAGATACATCGGATTTATCCAAGGCATGGTGGGGGGAGGCTATATTGACGGCATGTCATGTCTTGAATAAAGTTCCGACAAAGGATAATGAGATCACTCCCTATGAGAAATGGGCAAAGAGAAGGATAACACTCTTGTACTTGCGTACTTGGGGCTGTTTGGCGAAAGTCAATGTGCCAATCCCCAAAAAGCATAAGCTTGGACCAAAGACTGTGTACTGCGTTAATTTGGGTTACGCTAAGAACAGCGTTGGCTATAGATTTCTAGTAGTGAAATCTAAGGTACCTGACCAGAAGGTCGGTACAATTATGGAGTCTAAGGATGCTACATTCTTCGAGGATATTTTTCCTATGAGAGATATGCAAAGCACTTCTAGACAGGAAGTTGAGGAGACTCACGAACCTGCCATCCCTATGGAATATTATGAACAAACACATTATGAAAATCCTGAGGAGGATGACGAGGAAACCCTTGGTAGGGGCAAGAGACAAAGGACTACAAAGACCTTTGGTGATGATTTCTTCGTGTACCTCGTGGATGATACTCCCACTTCTATTTCAGAAGCGTATGCCTGTCCAGAAGCTAACTACTGGAAGGATGCGGTCCGTAGCGAGATGGATTCCATCATGGCTAACGGGACATGGGAGATCACTGATCGTCCCTATGGTTGCAAACCACTGGGGTGTAAGTGGGTGTTCAAAAAAAAGGTTAGGCCCGATGGTACTATTGAAAAGTACAAGGCTAGGCTTGTGGCCAAGGGCTATGACCAGTAAGAAGAGGAAGATTTCTTCGATACTTATTCACATGTGGCTAGATTGACCACCATTCGAGTATTACTCTCGCTGGCGGCCTTGCACGGTCTTCTCGTCCATCAGATGGATGTTAAGACGGCTTTTCTAAATGGAGAGCTAAAGGAGGAAATCTACATGCAACAGCCTGATGGCTTTGTGATAGATGGTCAGGAAAGAAAGGTGTGTAGGTTGATAAAATCTTTATATGGCCTGAAACAAGCACCTAAGCAATGGCATGATAAGTTTAATACAACTCTGACATCTGTTGGTTTCGTTGTGAATGAGGCTGACAAATGTGTATACTATCGGTGGGGGCGAAGGAGTTATAGTGTGCTTGTATGTTGATGACATACTGATATTCGGAACAAACCTCAAAGTCATTGAGGAGGTCAAATCGTTTCTATCTCAGAACTTTGAGCTGAAAGACCTTGGTGTGGCTGATGTTATCTTGAACATCAAGCTACTGAGAGATAATGAGGGTGGAATTACACTTCTGCAATCCCACTATGTTGAGAAGGTGTTGAGTCATTTTGGATATTCGGACTGCACGCCATCTCAAACACCATATGATCCTAGCGTGTTGATTCGAAAGTCCAAAGGCATGGCTAAAGATCAATTGAGATACTCTCAAATCATTGGTTCACTGATGTACCTAGCGAGCCCAACGAGGCCTGACATCGCGTTTGCTGTGAGCAAACTGAGCCGGTTTGTTTCCAAACCGGGCGATGTACATTGGCATGCTGTTGAGAGAGTTATGCGCTATCTGAAAGGTACTATGAACTATGGACTTCACTATACCGGATACCCGTTGCTACTTGAAGGGTACAGTGATGCGAATTGGATCTCTGGTGTTGATGAGATGAAGGCCACAACTGGGTATATGTTTACTCTTGGAGGTGGCGCTGTTTCCTGAAAGTCTTGCAAGCAAACGATCTTAACGAGATTGACAATGGAAGCAGAATTAACAGCATTAGACACATCTGGTGTTGAAGCGAGATGGCTTCGAGATCTTTTGATGGACTTGCCATTGGTTGATAAACCGGTTCCGGCTATCCTTATAAACTGTGACAATCAGACTGTCATCACCAAGGTGAAGAGTTCAAAGGACAACATGGAGTCCACCAAACACATAAGAATGAGACTAAAAGCTGTCAGAAAATTAAGAAACTCCGGAGTGATAGCGTTGGACTATGTCCATACGGCTAAGAATCTGGAAGATCCATTTACGAAAGGGCTATCACGTGTTGTGATAGATAATGCATCGAGGGAGATGGGTATGAGACCCACATGAGTTGCCATGGTAGTAACCCAACCTATGTGATCGGAGATCCCGTGAATTAGGACCTGGGAAAACAAGCCAGTGGTGAACTGAGGAGAGTAACTATACTAACCCACTCCGTTGGAGATGCAATACTCTCGATACTGTATGGTAGGATGACTATTGTCTTAATGTGTTCCAAAGCTTATGTAAGCAAGATGCTATCCTACAGAGCGATCTTTGGAGGAACACACCTATGTGAGCCCGACTGCTAGTCACAGTCTATGAGATTGGGGTGATCTCTAGTAAGCTCATGATTAGGCCAGGAGTGTGACTTATATGCTTCACCCAAGGGGTCAGCCTTCGGCAGCCTAGTACTAGTAAGACATGTAGTGAAACTTCTTTACACCAAACTGACAATTCAAGGCATAGTCCATTGTTCAGTTGTGAAGGAGTGTAGCTACTTGCTCTAGGTGAAGTTCAACCTTAACAGGTCTTCACTGACACACTGGTATATCGAAACAGCAATTGGAACAGAGGACACAATGGGTCCTCGAGAGCTGGTGGGGGATTGCTGAAATTTGAGATGGGCTCTAGGCCCATATAGCAATTTCTGAAAAATCTCTAAGGCCCCGTGTGGGTTATATGGCACTAGGTGTAGTGAAAAGTTTAGTCCCACCCCGCTAGTGGAAGGAGAGTTAGAGTGGTTTATAAGGGTTTCTCTTCTACATGCTATTGGAGCTTGAGAAGAGAAGAGGCCCTCGCGCACTCCTCCTCCGCCGCCCGCCGCGCCGTGGGTTGCGGGATTGAGCCGAGCCGAGCTCTCACCTACGCACTTATTTTTTCCAGTCACTAACGGAGAGTTCTCTGACAGCTGGGCCACGATCTGAGACGTCGGATCGTGGGCTGTCACGGACTCGGACGTGGGTCGAGCCCACGTCTCTCCACGTGGCTGCGTCTATATAAGTGTGCGATGTCTCCTAACCCTAGCCGCCACGAACAGATCACATCTGCTCCACGCGCATGCCCACCGTCGTTCCCTTGCTGCTGCTGCCGCCGGTGACTCCATCCTGTCCGCCGCGTACACGGTCGACGGGAGAGCAAGTCTCCGAAACCACGCCCTTCTGGTTCCTGTACGTGGTGAGGGACGAATAGGTTTTTGGGCAGCGATTACGCGACTGCTCGCTTCCAATCGTCTACTTCCTCTACGTCCGCGTCGCCTTCATCATCACCATGTCCACCGACGCCGAACGTGCCGCCGCCGAGAAAGCTGAAGCCGACAAGAAGGCCGCCGAGGACGCCGCTGCCGCCACCAAAGCCGTGGCCTCTGCATGGCCTACTGGAGGGTATAACTCGTTTATCCCGCTCATACTGTTTTCTGTTTTAGCCATGCTAGCATTATAGGTAGATCTTTCTACAATTAGCGTAGTATGTGCTAGCTTGACTAAATATCAGTATGTGTTTATTTGTGTCAATGTCGTGCTAGTGATTTACTCGTGGATTAATTTAATCGAGAAATTGCCTATTTACTCAACATTTTCTGCAAGACGCGACCATGACAACGGCAATGACCGTGTCACGATGACGACATCAACCGCGTCATCCACGACAGCACGACTGCATTGACATGGCGTCACTACAGTGACGACCCTACACGGCCACATGGTTCTGGCAAAACCGATGTGTGCTCGATGGGCTTCCTCCGGTCTTGGCAAAACCGGCGGACTCGTTGCCGACGGCACCCTCTGACATCCGCAAGGTGCATCGTCCACGTCTGCAGCTCCGTCATAGCATTTTTTTTGCGCCTCCAGGCTTTGTGCGGCTTCATCATCCACGATGACCACACCATCGACCACGACTACCTCGACCACGGCTACATCACCATGATCAACTACCTCGACATTGACATTAATGACTACGTCTACAGCAACGTATCGACAACAACTCCAGTCAACATCATCCGCGTCGTCACCAGCATTCACGCCACTCCCGCTGTGACTGCGGGAGGGAAGAGAGGAGAGCGAATGAAGGCACTAGAAGGGGACGCAGTCACCGCCCTAGGTGCCGACCCATCAGAGACGCAGTTGATAATGGCGCAGCGGAGAAGACGACGAAAGCACAAGACTTCAAATTCAGTCGTACTCGTTCGCTTCACTCCCGCTACGACTGAGGGGGGATGTTAGAATATAAACATGTTTAGTTAGAGATAAGGAGAGATGAAGATAGAATTAGTTTTAATATACTATGACTTGTCTTGTACTCCAAGTCTTACTGTACGTTGTACTCTATATATACCCCTATGAGAGTCAGATCAATATACAACACAATATCCATCCATCTCACATTTTGTACAGATGACACCAAGCTTAAAATTACCGAGCTTCCCGTCCGACGCAGGACTTCCGATTACGAAGAATTTCTTGTACCCTTGCGTACGGGCAAGGATAAGGAACCACCATTTCTAGAGGTAATTACTTATACAATTGTTTATTCTCATGAGTTTCAAAGGTTTTTTACTTTCTTCAGTTGCAACCGATTTACAGGACGTAAGGTCCCATTACAATCATGTGGCCGTGGATTTTGATGTTATCTTGAGTAAGGAAAACTTGAGTATTGCTAAGGAACAAGGCCTTGAGAACAAATTCAAGCTTACAACCACAATAGGAACAACTAACATGTGCTTGTTTGATTCGGATGGTAAAGTTCGAAAATATGACACCCCAGAGGACAGTGAGTATCTCTATCTAATATGGACATGTATTGACCCCTTCTCTTCTTGTGGACTTGAATATGAAATTATGTTGCATTTTCAGTACTTAAAGAGTTCTTCGAACTGAGGCTCCAATTCTATGGCAGAAGACAGGTACTTGTTGATTTTTCCCCTCTGTGATGATGATGTTCATGTGCAACCTGACACATTAACTAATTTATGTCATGCAGACAGTAATGTTGCAAAATATTGGGAAAGAGTTGTTGAAGCTTCAGAACATGGTGAGGTTTATTCTTGCTGTTATCTCCAGGGACATCACAATGGTTAAGAGGAACAAAACAGAGCTATTCCTGGAGCTTAAGCAGAAGGAGTATGAACCTTTTCCAAAGAGAAACATTACGGCCGAACCAGTTGGTGTAGGAGCTACAGAAGTGGAAGAAGCAGCAGCAGTAGGAGTTCATGCCAGCGATTATGAGTACCTTTTCCCGGCAGTTGGTAGATTCACTCTGGCGAAAGTCGAAGAACTGATTGCACAACAGAAGAAATTAGAGGAAGAAGCTGAAAGTCTGGGCAACGCAACTCCGGAAACTCTGTGGCTGAGAGACCTTGATGCCCTTGAAAAGGAACTGGATGTAATTAAGCAACGTCTCTCTCTAAGGTTTTGCTCCATGTTATGTGCTTCACTTCTTCTTGCTCATTGATTTTTATGCAGGTGATTGATGCAAAATTTGAAGCCGAACAGAAGGAGATAAGATGTTGGCGGGAAGCACACTCCGAAGGCAAGAAGGCGACTGAAGCAGCATCCAAGAAGACTGCAGCCAAAACTAACAAGGTACAATGCCACGCAAGAAGTGAGGGTTCTTAGGTTATTTGCTGCGTTCACAAGTCGATTCAACGCTTTCATAGGCAAGCGCACAGGTGGTGGTGAGAGATGATGAGGACAAAGTGCTCGAACTAAAGGATCGTCATGACTCGCCTCCAAAACATAGTGGTAATGCTCATGTACAATCGTGTGTTTGTACTCACGAAATATAACATCTCCTACACATCTCCTACAAAACTTTACGCTTTATGGCGTGGCCACTTGTGCAGCCATGGAAGCTGAGACTACACAAGAAGAGCAGAAAGGAAAGAAGAGGAGAAACAACAGCTCCAGTGCTGCTCCTCCTCCTGAGAAGGTGCGAAAGATGGGGCCTCCCACCTGAACAAGAGAGTTTCGAGAGCTTCGACAGGAACAGAAGATGCCAACGCTCCTCTCTCCGGCAGCTCTGCTCAGCTAGTTGCAGCGAGGAGTAATCCACATCAATTCCGGCAGCTAGCCTGACTGGTGACAAGCGACAACACAGGCTATCTGGGGTGTCAAATTGTAAACCAAATGTTACATTATTATTTTTAGAACGAAGGCCCAAGAAGAGCCCGGCTTTGAATTAACAAAGCCATCAACCGGCCAGGATTACATGACTGCCACTTACAACAAGAAAAAGAGAGCGAAAATAAAGATACAATGTGCTCAGTAGAACAACTCGAAGGCAAAATGCCATCGAACGCCGCTACACCAAAACCAGCTAATCTACAAAGGCTACAGGAGGAAGGCACCACCGTGCATGTTTTGTGTCACTGACAGCCACGAGAGGAAAATAGAGGCAACACATGATCTGACTCCGCCACCGCAAAGAGCCCCTACCCTTTCACCCGGGCTCGACGGGTGCCGCACCGTCGGCCGGCAGAGTGGTTCACCCTAGAACCCAAATGAAAGTTCCCAAGCTGCCAAAAGGAGAGGCATCAGGAACCCACATGAAACAGAGAGATGAACACCCAATCACCATCACTGGCAGCAGCAAGGCAGAGCACCGGATGAGAGTTGTCGAAACGAAAACGCAGAAAACCCCGGAGAAGGCCAATAGGATGCATCACTGTGCATCGGTCAAGGATAGGAGTCTCCATATATAGCCCAAGGCATATCACTGGCACCGAGAAAGGGACCTCGATCCCCTCGCACCAGCGGCTGGAACCCTCCACACCTGGACTCGAGCATGCTGCCGAACATGAGATCAGACCAAAACAATCCGCCGTCAAACCACCACCAACTCCACCACCACTTGAGCACTTCCCGGACGACGCCTTCAGGAAGGGTCACGCCACCAAGGTGTCATCGTCCCCATGAACGGGGAATTGAGGCTTTCGCTTGAGCTACTGGGTGAGGTAGGAGGTACAGGAAGCCCACTGAAGCCTTCAGTAAGGGAAATGACGCCCAAAGGCGATGTCTTCAGTGTGGCTGTCACGTCGGCCAGGGGTTTCCCCTGGATCCGTGCCCAACCACCAGATCTGCGCACCCGCCATTCGGAAACGGCGACCAGAGCCACCAGGGACAGGGGACGGCTCGGGTCGGATCAGAGTAGATCGAGGCTGAGGACGAAGACTCTCCAAGGTACATCCGACCTGTGGGAGGCCGCTGCAGTCGCCGACGCCCGCCGCCTCCGCGCCGCCCGCGTGACCGGGAAGACGACCCACCTGCACCCAGCGGCGCCGCCCGCCGCACAGGCAACACCGATGGCCGCCGCCCCGGAAGACGAGGCTCTCCATGTAGGGTGGAGCCGTGTAGGTCCCCGCCGCCATCTTCATGGTTGCCGAGCAGCCATGCGGATGGCCACCTCTGGCGGCGGCGGAGGGAGGGAGGGGGCGGGGGGAACTATGTGGTGGCGGCTAGGGTTGGCCCCCGAGTCGCCTAGGAGGAGACCATGCGGGGCGGAGGTGGAGGGGGAGGGGATCTCCAACTGCTACATTATTATAGGTAATGTATAACTACAAGTAACACCACCATGGAAAGGGAATGGCGCCGCTCAATTCGAACTCTTTCACCTACCTACATGAAAAAAAAACCATACAAACAAAGAGGACGCCTTCAAAGTCCTCTGAAGCAATGTTGTGCTAAAACATAACGTTTTATGACAAATGAATAAATACTTTTGTCCAAGCACTGATGCACGGTTTCCTGCCAGCAACATTTCCTATTTAAACATGCCACAGTTAATTAACATCCAAGGGAGTGACAAATCTAATCATCCAAAGTGTTTCACCATCAGAAATAAAATGTCTAGCATTATACCATTTGCAGGCAAAGCAGTCATTTACTTGGTCTCTGTCAATCAGATGCATATATTTACCCCAACTAAAAATCAACGATATCATCCGTGTAAGCTCCATAATAATATATCATATTTTTTACATCATTTTTCAACAAAGAGTGATTTTTATTGACTCATAATGTAGCATCGATGGATATAATCATAACAAGCACATACCCGGTCTCTGCATTGCTAGGATGCACACAACCAACACACACAAAAAATCAAGCCGGCAAATAGCAAAGTCAAATAAGACGAAGCTATGCCTAGGCGCATAAAAAAAGAAAGAAAATTAAGTCCCGAAGCGATCAAAACAGTGATCGATGATATACCACAGTGACCATTTGTACCACCTATCTTTTGACAACACAGAGACTACGAGAAAAAGGTTCTTCAAACACAACGCCTCCATGAAGGGAATGACACGCAAATGCCGTTATCGCCGGATCCAACCATCAAAGGTCAAATCATGTGTTTTCACCTTGAAGATCACGGTCGAGTAAACTCCAAGCAATGTCTCCATTAAGATAATGATGCAAAAGACGCCACCGTTGACAAGTATAACCAACAAGGGCTAGACTTAGGGTTTTCACCCTAGAGCTCCAGACCGGGTTATATGATGTCTTCTCCATTTGCTACAAACCTAGCAACTGCATAGGCGCACAGTCCGACAGATGACCATGCCCGGGCGAGCAGATAGTTAGGACACACTCAGCCCATTGACGGGCCTCCTGGCCGACGGGCCACACTCGGTATAGCACACTATCACCTCACGATCTGGTAGTCTGTCCTTCCCAGTGTGTTCGGTGTGTTCTTCCGTGGTATAGCTTGTTGTCGTGGAGACGGAGCTGCGGTGCAGTGACTCCAAGTGGTGATGATGACATGCTTTCGGTGATTGTTTCCGTCAAACTCGGTCAATGCAAGCCCTGCATTTTCCCTCGTGAAGCTCATCGTCAAAGTTGGTGTTGTCGGTCAGTGACACTTGTGGCATGGACTATCACGGGCTTCGTCAAGTTGTTTGCGGGGAATGACTTCGTTGGTGGAGCTCTAAGGTGAAGTCGGAATTACTTGTTCGAATGAGCGACAATGATGACAATCACACTAGCGACCCCTCTACGGATGTCCTTTTCTTCACATTGGTGCACATTGGTGACTTGGTCAGTCGGTGGTGTCCATGTACATGGTAATATGGGTTGGGTAGTAACGGATTTAGCCTAGTTTCCGTAAATTAACCGGACAACTGACGTTCCCGATGATGATGAGGTGCCTACGGTGACTTCATAAATTTCAAGATGATATGTTCGCTCAGTTTTTCGGAGGTGCTCATAGGGATACGGTGTGCGTGTGTGCATTCATAGGAGTGAGCGTATGCGCGTGTATATGAGCGCTTGTGTCTGTACTGTGTTCAAAAAAATTAATGAAAATTGAAATGAAAATATTCTGCCTCGTTTTTAAAAAGAAAAAGGAAAAAAAACCCTCAATTGACAAATCATCTTGGAGGGGCAAACCTGGTCGTGCCCCCGTCCTCCGGCCTCTGGCGGCTACTCCACCGTTCCTTCCTCCCGCTGCCACTCTCCCCCGCGTACTCCGGCCGCGACCCCATTCATCCGCCGGAGGGGGCCGGGCCCTTTCCCTCCTCCCGTTGCCCGCCCTCCCCTACATCCTCTGGCCGCGCCCACGGCCGGCTGCCGTGCGCAATGGAGCGGCCTGCAGATCCTGGTGCGGCTGATTCTTGCATCGGCAAAGGTAGATCCTGGTGCGGTGTAGTGTGCTGGCATACTCGGCCGGCTCCGCCTCCACGCGATACAGGTGGGTGGTGGGTCCGAAGTCGGGACGGATTGGTATTGGAGAGTGGAGACCGTGTCCGTCGTAACCGTGTGCGGTTGGTATTGGGGACGAGCTCGGTTTTGGATTCAGAAATAAGTAACGAGCACCGCCATCCGTCGCTCGCCACCTCCGGCACTTCTTCATCTTCAGACGGCGTTCTACCGGACCTAAGCAGCCAGCCTCTTCCCACTCGCCGGAGCCGGAGCGATCCTCGCCGGTGCCGATGGCAGAGGCAGCTCTGGCTATACCTTCGATGGTCGACGGCCTTAAAGTCTTAAACCAGGGCAGAGGAAAGTTTTGTTCTGCGCGTTCAAGAGGAACTTGGTCCAAGAAGCTATGGTCTGTGTGTGTGCCAAACTATTCTTGAATTTATTTGTGCATCTGGAATCATCATGTTCCTAAATTCGTCACTTTCATTGTCTACATACAGGTGTCACAGTTTGCTTGCTATGTCCCAGAGCACTCGGCATACGACTACGACCACGCAGAGCAGAGTCCAGCGAGCACAATGGTAGGGATGGCTCAAGATTTTGTTGGCAGGAACAACATCAATCTTTTGGTGCCCGCGGCCAGTTTGGTACCAGACATTCGGTAGGTTAATTAATTAGCTTTGTAACAAGCCCAAGTACCCTATCATATCCACGGCCTCTCATGCTTCTTTGCCTGCTTACATTCATTTCAGGGAGGCGAAGGTGCGGGTAAAGCACACCACATTTACACCAGATTAGCACCTGTCACCCGTTTAATTTTTCCAAAGGACGACGATGCTCTTCTCAACTATCTGAATGAAGAAGGACAGTCGATTGAACCCACTTGGTAATGTTATTATTATCTCTTTGAAGTTTGAACATTCGTCCTTCAAGATGATCGATTTGTGTAAACTAAAATATGCCAACATTAATTGCTCCAGGTATCTGCCGGTCATTCCCATGGTTTTGGTCAATGGAAGTAAAGGCTTTGGCCCTAGATGGAGCAGCCATGTCCCAAACTATAATCCAAGAGACATCATTGCTAACCTGAAAAGGTTGCTATATGGAGAGGCTGTCGTACCAGTGGTCCCTTGGTACAAGGGGTTCAAGGTCCGTCAAATGCTTTTACTAGCACAGCTTTTGGTCCTTAATTTGACAATTGATTATTGACATAAATTTCCCATTAATAACCTCACAGGGCTCTGTGAAGGAGAAAAGCTCAAAGGCAGCTGGTGTCACATATACCATCACTGGCACTATAGAGGAAGTCGATGACACCAAGCTTAAAATTACTGAGCTTCCCATCCTACGCTGGACTAATGATTACAAACAATTTCTTGAATCCTTGTGTACGAGCAAGGACAAGGAACCACCGTTTCTGGAGGTAATGACTTATACAAATAGTTCCTTCTCTTGAGTTTTAGATGTTTTGACTTTCTTTAGTTATAACCAATTTACAGGACATGAGGTCCAATTACGATCTTGCGAGCGTGGAGTTTGAGGTTATTATGAGTAAGCAAAACATGAGTATTGCTAAGAAACAAGGCCATGAGAGGACATTGAAGCTGACAACCACAATAGGAACAACTAATATGCGCTTGGTTGACTCGGATGGTAAAATTCGAAAATATGACACCCCAGAGGACAGTGAGTATCTCTATCTAATATGCACCTGTATTGACCCCTTCTTGTGGACTTGAATCTGAAATTATGTTGCATTTTCAGTACTTACAGACTTCTTCAAACTTAGGCTCCAATTCTATGGCAAAAGAGAGGTACTTGTTGATTTTCCCTCTGTCATGATGATGTTCATGTGCAAACTGACACATTAACTAATTTATGTTGTGCAGGTAGTAATGTTGCAAAATATTGGGGAAGAGTTGTTGATGCTTAAGAACAAGTTGAAATTTATTCTTGCTGTTATCTCCGGGGACATCAAACTGTTTAAGAGGAACAGAGCAGAGCTATTCCTGGAGCTTAAGCAGAAGGGGTATGAACCATTCCCAAAGAGAAACAATACGGCCGAGCCAGTTGCTGTAGGAGGAGCTACAGAAGTGGATGAAGGAGTTCATGCGAGCGATTATGAGTATCTTTTAGCCATGGCAGTTGGTACTTGTACTCCCGAGAAGGTACAGGAGCTCATCACACAACAGAAGAAATTAGAGGACAAAGCAGAAAGTCTGGGCAAAGCAACTCCGAAAACTCTGTGGCTGAGAGACCTTGATGCCCTTGAAAAGGAACTGGATGTAATTAAGCAGTGATCCTCTCTAATATTTTGCTCGATGCTATGTGTTTCACTTCTTCTCACTCACTGATTTTGATGCAGGTGATTGATGCAAAATTTGAGGCTGAACAGAAGGAGATGAGATGTTGGCGGAAAAAAAAACCTCAAGACGAGAAGGCGTCTGAAGCAGCACCCAAGATAATGGCAGCCAAATCTCACAAGGTACAAAGTAACGCAAGAAGTGATACAATTCTTAAGCAAGAGAGTACCGGGCAGTATTGTGTGTGTCAGTGTTTATTCAATGTTTTCACATATCAATTTAACAATTTCATAGGCAAGCGCACTGGTGGCGGTGAGAGATAACGAGGATGAAGTGCTGGAACGAAAAGAGTGTTTTCTGGTTGCTTATAATCTCGACTCCTCTTCAGAACATAGTGGTAATGCTCATGTACAATCTTCTGTTTGTGCTCATGAAACACTCCATCTCTTACAGAAGCTTGAACTTTATGGCGTGGCCACTTGTGCAGCCATGGAAGCTGAGACTACAGAAGGACTACAGAAAGGAAAGAAGAGGAAGGAGCCAAGCAAAATAGGATACAATTCAAGTGCTCCTCCTGAGAAGAAGGTGCGAAAGATGAGGGCCTCCCACTTCAACAACAAGAGCAGCTTGGTTTGGTAGAGAGTTGCAAGAACTTCAATAGTAACCAAAGATATCGACGCGGCGAGAAGGATAACATTCAACAACACATGCTATCTGTATCTGGGGTGACAAATTGTTAACCAGCTGCTACATTACAGATAATTGTAAACTCTATTAACTATCTGCTACCTTGTACAAACTTAAAAACAAAGAGGACATCTTACATGTCCGGTGAAGCAAATGTTGTGTTTAGAAAATAAAGTTTATGGAAGAATGGATATTTTTGTCCAAGCACTGATGCGCTGATGCCAGCACCATTTCCTATTTAAACAAGACAAAATTAATTAGCATGAAAGGGAGTGAAAATGTAATCACCCAAAGTGTTCATCAGAAAATAAATGTCTGGCACCAAAGAATCTCACACATTATTATATCATTAGCAAGCAAAGTGGTCATTTAATTTACTTGATCACTTATCATGTCTTTTACAGAATGGTCATAGCATTTTTTTCCCTTCTCAACACTACATGAACTAATCTTAAGTAAATCAGAGAAGCTGCCATAGTACAGAAATTCCATAGCTCCAAACTAAAAATGGTGTGGATTGGGTTGGAAGCGTTGAACCCTTTGTCTCGGGCCGCATGTTTATATATAGTGGCAATGCCTTGGAGTACAAGATAGAGATCAGGAGATCGATCTCAAGTTAGTTCGGTACAGGAGGTTAACGAGGAGAAGAAAACAAGATAGAGATAGATTACAATTTGAATGAAACTATCCTATTCTAACACTCCCCCTCAATCTAAACCTCATGAACATCGACCAAGGTTGAGATTGTACTTGAACTCGTCTAACCTCCTCATAGTGAGAGGCTTTGTGAATCCATCAGCGAGTTGATCTCCACTAGGAATGAACTGAATTTCGAGAAGCTTTCTAGCTACTCTTTCTCTGACAAAGTGGAAATCAACTTCAATATGCTTTGTGCGTGCATGAAAACAGGATTGGCTGACAGATATGTTGCACCAATATTATCACACCATAATCTGGCTGTTTTTGGAGTCTTAATTCCAAGTTCATAAAGCAGTGTTTGTATCCACATTACTTCAGCTGTGGCATTTGCCAAAGCTTTGTATTCAGCCTCAGTACTTGATCTAGAGACTGTAGCCTGCTTTCTTGCACTCCATGACACAAGATTGGATCCCAGAAATACAGCAAACCCACCAGTTGACCTTCTATCATCAATACATCCTGCCCAGTCTGCATCAGAGTAGGCAGTAACAAGCATAGAAGAAGACTTGGTAATTTGAAGTCCAAGTCCCGCTGAAAACTTAAGGTACCTCAAAATTCTTTTAACCGCAGTCCAATGAGTAGTACTAGGAGCATGTAAGTACTGACATACCTTGTTGACAGCATAAGAAATGTCAGGGCGTGTAAGTGTCAAATATTGCAATGCACCCACAACACTCCTGTAATTTGTTGCATCCTCTGACCCAAGTGGCTCTCCACTTTCAACAGAAAGTTTTTCAGAAGTTGAGATAGGTGTACTCACAGGTTTACATTTTTCCAAGCCTACTCTCCTGAGTATATCAGCTATGTATTTCTCCTGTGTCAGAAGTATACCATCTCTTATCTGCTTGACCTCAATACCAAGAAAATAATGAAGATCTCCCAAGTCCTTGAGAGCAAATTCTAACTTAAGATCTTTAAGCAAACAAGTGGTGGCACTTGAACTCGAGCTAGCAACAATAATATCATCAACATAAACTAGCACAAAAATTGTGACATTTCCTTTATTGTAAAAGAACAAGGATGTATCTGCCTTGGATGGTACAAACCCAAGTTGTTGTAGTTGCATGCTCAATCGTGAATACCAAGCTCTTGGTGCCTGTTTTAAGCCATACATAGCTTTATCCAATTTACAAACATAGTGTGGTGTACCTTTGTTTTCAACCTGGTGGCTGCCGCATGAAAACACCTCTTCCTCAAGAACACCATGAAGAAATGCGTTCTGAACATCTAGCTGTCTTAAGCTCCAACCTCTGGAAACAACAATAGACAAGACAAGTCGAATGGTGGCTGATTTAACAACTGGACTAAAGGTATCCTCATAGTCAATTCCAAACCTTTTCCTAAAATCTTTAGCAACTAATCTAGCCTTGTACCTGTCTATACTTCCATCTGACTTCCTTTTTATCTTGTACACCCATTTACAATCAATAACATTCATTCCACTTTTTGATGGTACTAGGTGCCATGTTTTATTTTTCATAAGTGCATCATACTCACTATCCATAGCCTCTTTCCAATCTTTGTGAGCAAGGGCATCAACAAGATTAACTGGTTCACCAGTAGTAGTGAGAAAAGCACGTTTTTTATCATACCTAATGGTGCCATCTTTGTATTCCTTTTCCTTAGTAATACCTGATTGTGACCGTGTATGGCGTCGAGGAATAACTTGTGCAGCAGAGGAGGCCACCACAGAAGATCCAACGTCCTGCACCGCGGGATCGCATGCCAGATCTTCTATGGGCAGGATCGGCCTCGGGATTGTGCCACCAGCAGTAGCGGGCCGCGTGTCGCTTGAGGATTCCGCACAGGGTGTCGCGCGCACTGGGGTCCGTGGGCCAGACCCAGCCGCGGTCGCTCGGTCGGGCGGCTGGTCGGCCACCCTCGCGGACCGTGGAGTCGTGGCGAGCGGGGATTCGCTCCCGGTCCCGCCCGCGCTGGTGGGCTCCGCACCGTCACTATCGGCCACCGAGGCACGCGCCGTCTCTGCATGCAGGCGGACAGGATCCTCCTCGGATCGTGCGCCAATGATTGCGCTGGCGCTAGCGCCAGGATCCGCCTGGGATCGCGCGCCAGATCACCTGCTGCCGCCAGAATCCTCCTCGTGATCTGCAGCACCTGTTTTGGCTGTTTCTGGACACCTAAAATTATGAGCTGCATCTGTACAAATATCATTAGAACTGCAATTTTCTGCGGATTTGTTCACATGGTCAGCTTCAGGTAATTCACCCCCGTGATCAGATAGAGTGTCAAGATCCGGAAGAAGTGCTATTTCGGCACGAAGAAGAGCGCCTGCATTGGGATGAAGTTTGGCAAACGGAAAGAGTTTCATCAAAGACTACATCTCTAGAAATATATATACGTCCGGTGGAAATTTCTAGGCACTTGTATCCTTTGTGCAGATTACTATAGCCTAGAAACACACATTGTGTGGAACGGAATTCAAGTTTGTGATGATTATATGGACGTAAGTTGGGATAGCAAGCACACCCAAAGATTTTGAGGGAATTGTAGTCTGGTTTTTGGTGGTAGAGACGTTCCAAGGGAGTAGAGTTGCCAATGACTTTACTTGGTAGACGATTAATGAGATATGTTGCTGTAATAAATGCTTCATCCCAATATTTTAGAGGCATAGACGCATGAGCAAGTAGAGAGAGGCCAACTTCAACAATGTGACGGTGTTTGCGCTCGGCAGAACCGTTCTGTTGGTGAGCATGAGGACAAGACACATGATGCTGAATCCCTATGCTACGGAAGAAAGAGTTGACTTTTTCATACTCCCCTCCACAGTCACTTTGGACTGTGAGAATTTTTATGTTAAAGTGTCTTTCAACCAGTTTCTGAAATTCTTGGAAGATAGAGAAAACCTCAGATTTATGTTTGAGTAAATAAATCCAAGTGAATTTGCTATAATCATCAATAAAACTAACATAGTATTTATTTCTTCCAAAAGAATCTCTTGCATGACCCCATACATCACTGAAAATAAGCTCTAAAGGAGCATGAGACACACTATTTGACTTGGGATAGGGAAGTTGGTGGCTCTTGGCACACTGACAAGCTTCACAAACTGACTCACTATTTTGACTATGTGACAAAGAAAGTTTGTCTTTATTGACTACTTGCTTAACTATGATTGATGATGGGTGTCCTAATCTTTGATGCCAGCTTTCCAAGGAGGGTTTAGTGGCGGAATAAACTTGATGCCGGTTGCGACTGAAAGCTCTGGATGTGATGGGGTAGAGCCCTCCAACGCATCTACCATGATGAAGAAGTTCCCTCTTTGCCCGGTCCTTTATAAAAAAGTAACGAGGGTGAGTTTCAAAGAAGATGTTATTATCAGTGGCTAGACGAGACATGGATGCAAGGTTTTTATCAGCTTGTGGGACATGAAGGACGTCTTTAAGAACTAGATCACGTTTAAGGTTGGGGGAATTAATGTAAGCTTGTCCAATGTGACAAATATCCATACCTCCACCACTTGTCGCAGTGTGAATCTGGTCGCCACCGTGGTATCTCTCACGAAGTGCAAGTTGTTCTAACTCGCTGGTGACATGATCTGTTGCACCAGAGTCCACGTACCAGACGCCGTATCCTCCTCCTCCTTCTTCACGTATGGCTGCAGCAGCATGACGAGCGTCGGGGACGAAGTGTTCATCATACCTGTGCCAACAATCCATGACCTCATGGCCTGGCTTCTTGCACAACTGACAGCGAGGGCGGTGATTTGAGGAGGAGCGGCGGCTGTTGTTGTTGTTGAAGCCGCCACCTCCCATGTTGTTGTTGAAGCCGCCGCCTCCGGAGTTGTTGCCACCACCAGAACGAGAACCCTCGCCCTGGTAGTTGCCACGGCCACGCCCGCCGCCGTTGGAGCTGCGGTTCTGTCCCTGGTGACCGCGCCCATGGCCGTGCCCGCGAGCTGCCGAGTAGATAGAGGACTGCCTGATGTTGGTGTTGGGGAACGTAGCAGAAATTCAAAATTTTCTACGCATCACCAAGAACAATCTATGGAGTAATCTAGCAACAAGGGGAAGGAGAGTGCATCTACATACCCTTGTAGATCGCTAAGCGGAAGCGTTCAAGTGAACGGGGTTCATGGAGTCGTACTCATCGTGATTCAAATCACCGGAGATCCTAGTGCCGAACGGATGGCACCTCCGCGTTCAACACACGTACAACCCGGTGACGTCTCCTACGCCTTGATCCAGCAAGGGGAGAAGGAGAGGTTGGGGAAGACTCCATCCAGCAGCAGCACGACAGCGTGGTGGTGGTGGAGGAGCGTGGTACTCCAGCAGGGCTTCGCCAAGCACTGCAAGAGACAAGGAGGGAGAGGGGTAGGGCTGCGCCAAGAAGGAGATTGAATCGTGTCTATGGCAGCCCAAAACCTCAAGTATATATAGGGGGAGGGGAGGGGCTGCGCCCCCACCTAGGTTTCCACCCCTAGGGGTGGCGGTAGCCCCCAGATCCCATCTGGGAGGTGGCCAAGGGGGAGAGAGAGGGGGGCGCACCTAGGGTGGGCCTTAGGGCCCATCTGCGCCTAGGGTTTGCCCCCTCTCCTCTTGAGGATGCCTTGGGCCTTGGTGGGAGGCGCCCCAGCCCACATAGGGGCTGGTCCCTTCCCACTTATGGCCCATGTAGGCCTCCGGGGCTGGTGGACCCCCGGACCCCTCCGGTGGTCCCGGTACACTACCGGTGATGCCCGGAACACTTCCGATGGCCAAAACCATACTTTCTATATATCAATCTTTACCTCCGGACCATTCCGGAACTCCTCGTGACGTCCGGGATCTCATCCAAGACTCCGAACAACATTCGGTAACCGTGTACATACTTTCCCTATAACCCTAGCGTCATCGAACCTTAAGTGTGTAGACCCTACGGGTTCGGGAGTCATGCAGACATGGCCGAGACAACTCTCCGATCAATAACCAACAGCGGGATCTGGATACCCATGTTGGCTCCCACATGCTCCACGATGATCTCATCAGATGAACCACGATGTCAAGGACTTAATCAATCCTGTATACAATTCCCTTTGTCTAGCGGTATGATACTTGCCCGAGATTCGATCGTCGGTATCCCGATACCTTGTTCAATCTCGTTATCGGCAAGTATCTTTACTCGTTCCGTAACACATCATCCCGTGATCAACTCCTTGATCACATTGTGCACATTATGATGATGTCCTACCGAGTGGGCCCAGAGATACTCTCCGTTTACACGGAGTGACAAATCCCAGTCTCGATTCGTGCCAACCCAACAGACACTTTCGGAGATACCTGTAGTGTACCTTTATAGCCACCTAGTTACGTTGTGACGTTTAGCACACCCAAAGCACTCCTACGGTATCCGGGAGTTGCACAATCTCATGGTCTAAGGAAATGATACTTGACATTAGAAAAGCTTTAGCAAACGAACTACACGATCTTGTGCTAGGCTTAGGATTGGGTCTTGTCCATCACATCATTCTCCTAATGATGTGATCCCGTTATCAACGACATCCAATGTCTATGGTCAGGAAACCGTAACCATCTATTGATCAACGAGCTAGTCAACTAGAGGCTTACTAGGGACATGGTGTTGTCTATGTATCCACACATGTATCTGAGTTTCCTAACAATATAATTCTAGCATGGATAATAAACGATTATCATGAACAAGGAAATATGATAATAACTAATTTATTATTGCCTCTAGGGCATATTTCCAACAGTCTCCCACTTGCACTAGAGTCAATAATCCAGTTCACATCGATATGTGATTAACACTCAAGGTCACATCCCCATGTGACTAACACCCAAAGAGTTCTGGGTTTGATCACGTTATGCTTGTGAGAGAGGTTTCAGTCAACGGGTCTGCAACATTCAGATCCGTATGTACTAGGCAAATTTCTATGTCATCTTGTAGATGCAACTACTACACTACATTTGGAGCCATTTCAAATAACTGTTCTACTTGGAGCTATTCTAAATTGTTGCTCCATTATACGTATCCGGTATCTCTACTCAGAGCTATCCGGATATGTGTTAAGCTTGCATCGACATAACTCTTTACGTCGAACTCTTTATCACCTCCATAACCGAGAAACATATCCTTATTCCTCTAAGGATAATTTAGACCGCTATCTGGTGATCTACTCTAGATCACCTTTGTACCCTCTTGCCAGATATGTGGCAAGGCACACATCAGGTGCGGTACTCAGCATGGCATACCATATAGATCCTACGACAAAAGCATAGGGGACGACCTTCGTCCTTCCTCTTTCTTCTGCCGTGGTCGAGCTTTAAGTCTTAACTTCATACCTTACAACTCAGGCAAGAACTCCTTCTTTGACTGATCCATCTTGAACACCTTCAAGATCATGTCAAGGTATGTGCTCATTTGAAAGTACCATTAAGTGTTTTGATCTATCCTTATAGATCTTGATGCTCAATGTTCAAGTAGCTTAATCCAGGCTTTCCATTGAAAAACACTTTCCAAATAACCCTATATGCTTTCCAGAAATTCTACGTCATTTCTGATCAACAATATGTCAACAACATATACTCATCAGAAATTCTATAGTGCTCCCACTCACTTCTTTGGAAATACAAGTTTCTCATAAACTTTATATACACCCAAAATCTTTGATCATCTCATCAAAGCATACATTCCAACTCCGAGATGCTTACTCCAGTCCTTAGAAGGATTGCTGGAGCTTTGCATACTTGTTAGCATCTTTCAGGATTGACAAAACCTTCCGGTTGTATCACATACAACCTTTCCTCAAGAAAATCATCGAGGAAACAATGTTTTGACATCCTATCTGCAAGATTTCATAAATAATGCAGTAATCGCTAATATAATTCCAACAGACTCTTAGCATCGCTACGAGTGAGAAAGTCTCATCGTAGTCAACTCCTTGAACTTGTCGGAAAACATCTTAACGACAAGTCGAGCTTTCTTAATGGTGATACTTACCATCATTGTCCGTCTTCCTTTTAAAATCCATATGTACCTAACAGCCTTACGACCATCAAGTAGTTCTTCCAAAGTCTACACTTTGTTTTCATATATGGATCCTCTCTCGGATTATATGGCCTCGAGCCATTTTGGAATCCAGGCCCACCATCGCTTCTCCATAGCTCGTAGGTTCATTGTTGTATAGCAACATGACTTCCAAGACATGATTACGTACCACTATGAAGTAGTACACATCCTTGTCATCCCACGAGGTTTGGTAGTGACTTGATCTGAAGTTTCATGATCACTATCATAAGCTTCCACTTCAATTGGTGTAGGTGCCACAGGAACAAACCCTGTGCCCTGCCACACACTAGTTGAAGAGACGGTTCAATAACCTCATCAAGTCTCCACCATCCTCCCACTCAATTCTTTCGAGAGAAACTTTTCCTCGAGAAAGGACCCGATTCTAGAAACAATCCCTTATTGCTTTCGGATCTGAGACAGGAGGTATACCCAACTGTTTTTGGGTGTCCTATGAAGATGCATTTATCCGCTTTGGGTGAGCTTATCAGCCTGAAACTTTTTCACATAACCATCGCAGCCCCAAACTTTTAAGAAATGACAGCTTAGGTTTCTCTAAACCATAGTTCATACGATGTCATCTCATCGGAATTACGTGGTGCCCTATTTAAAGTGAATGTGGTTGTCTCTAATGCCTAACCCATAAACTATCATGGTAATTCGATAAGAGACATCATGGCATGCATCATATCCAATAGGGTGCAGTTATGATGTTTGGACACACCATCACACTATGGTGTTCCATGCTGTATTAGTTGTGAAACAATTTCCACAATGTCTTAATTCTGTGCCAAACTCGTAATTCAGATATTCATCTCTATGATCATATCATAGATATTTTATCCTCTTGTCACGACAATCTTTCAACTTCACCCTGAAATTACTTGAACCTTTCAATAATTCAGACTCGTGATTCATCAAGTAAATATACTCAACATCTACTCAAATCATCTGTGAAGTAAGAACATAACGATATCCACTACACGCCTCGGCACTCATTGGACTGCACACATCAAAATGTATTACTTCCAACAAGTTGCTTTCTAGTTCCATTTTACTGAAAACGAGGCTTTCAGTCATCTTGCCCATGTGGTATGATTTGCATGTCTCAAGTGATTCAAAATCAAGTGAGTCCAAACGGTCCATTTGCATGGAGTTTCTTCATGCATATACACCAATAGACATGGTTCACATGTCTCAAACTTTTCAAAAACGAGTGAGCCCAAAGATCCATCAACATGGAGCTTCTTCATGCGTTTTATACCGATATGACTTACGTGGCAGTGCCACAAGTAGGTGGTACTATCTTATATCTTTTGGCATGAACATGTGTATCACTACGATCGAGATTCAATAAACCATTCATTTTAGGTGCAAGACCATTGAAGGTATTATTCAAATAAACAGAGTAACCATTATTCTCCTTAAATGAATAATCGTATTGCGATAGACATAATCCAATCATGTCTATGCTCAACACAAACACCAATCTTGATGGTAGAGGGAGCGTGCGATGCTTGATCACATCAAGCTTGGAAAAACTTCCAACACATATCGCCAGCTCACCTTTAGCCAGTCTCCGTTTACTCCGCAGCCTTTTATTTCGAGTTTACTAACACATAGCAACCAAACCGGTATCTAATACCATGGTGCTACTAGGAGTACTAGTAAAGTACACATTAACACAATGTATATCCAATATACTTCTATCGACCTTGCCAGCCTTCTCATCTACCAAGTATCTAGGGTAATTCTGCTCCAGTGGCTGTTCCCCTTATTACAGAAGCACTTAGTCTCGGGTTTGGGTTCAACCTTGGGTTTCTTCACTAGAGCAGCATCTGATTTGCTGTTTCATGAAGTATCCCTTCTTGTCCTTTCCCTTCTTGAAACTAGTGGTTTCACCAACCATCAACAATTGATGCTCCTTCTTGATTTCTACTTTTGTGGTGTCAAACATCGCGAATATCTCAAGAATCATCATATATGTCCCTGATATATTATAGTTCATCACGAAGCTCTAGCAGCCTGGTGGTAATGACTTCGGAGAAACATCACTATCTCATCTGGAAGATCAACTCCCACTCGATTCAAATGATTGTTGTACTCAGACAATCTGAGCACAAGCTCAACAATTGAGCTTTTCTCCCTTAGTCTGCAGGCTAAGAAAATCGTCGGAGGTCTTATACCTCTTGACGTGGCCACGAGCCTGAAACCCAATTTCAGCCCTCGAAACATCTCATATGTTTCGTGACGTTTCAAAAACGTCTTCGGTGCCTCAACTCTAAACCGTTTAACTGAACTATCACGTAGTTATCAAAATATGTATGTCAAATGTTCGCAACATCCACAGACGACGTTCGAGGTTCAGCACACTAAGCGGTGCATTAAGGACATAAGCCTTCTATGAAGCAATGAGGACAATCCTCAGTTTACGGACCTAGTCCGCATAATTGCTACTATCAACTTTGAACTAAATTTTTCTCTAGGAACATATCTAAACAATAGAACTGAAGCGCGAGCCACGACATAATTTGCGAAGACCTTTTGACTATGTTCAGGATAATTAAGTTCATCTTATGAACTCCCACTCAGATAGACATCCCTCTAGTCATCTAAGTGATTACATGATCCGAGTTAACTAGGCCGTGTCCGATCATCACGTGAGACTTCGAAACGACGAACTTTCGCAATGGTGCATAGTTAGGGGAAACACCTTTCTTGAAATTTTAGTGAGGGATCATCTTATTTAAGCTACCGTCGTTCTAAGCAAATAAGATGTAAAACATGATAAACATCACATGCAATCAAATAGTGACATGATATGGCCAATATCATTTTGCTCCTCTTGATCTCCATCTTCGGGGCTCCATGATCATCGTTGTCACCGGCATGACACCATCATCTCCATCATCATGATCTCCTTGAAGTTGTCTCGTCATCTATTACTTCTACTACTATAGCTAATGCTTTAGCAATAAAGTAAAGTAATTACATGACGTTTATGTTGACACACAGGTCATAAATAAATTAAGACAACTCCTATGGCTCCTGCCGGTTGTCATACTCATCGACATGCAAGTCGTGATTCCTATTACAAGAACATGATCAATCTCATACATCACATATATCATTCATCACATCCTTTTGGCCATATCACATCACAAGGCATATGCTGCAAAAACAAGTTAGACGTCCTCTAATTGTTGTTGCAAGTTTTTTTTACGTGGCTGCTATAGGTTGCTAGCAAGAACGTTTCTTACCTACGCCAAAACCACAACGTGAATTGCCAATTTCTATTTACCCTTCATAAGGACCCTGTTCATCGAATCCGATCCGACTAAAGTGGGAGAGACAGACACCCGCCAGCCACCTTATGCAACTAGTGCATGTCAGTCGGTGGAACCGGTCTCATGTAAGCGTACATGTAACGTTGGTCCGGGCCGCTTCATCCCACAATGCCGCCGAATCAAGATAAGACTAGTAATGGCAAGTAAATTGACAAAATCGATGCCCACCACTACTTTGTGTTCTACTCGTGCATAGAAACTACGAATAAACCTGGCTCTGATACCACTGTTGGGGAACGTAGCAAAAATTCAAAATTTTCTATGCATCACCAAGATCAATCTATGGAGTGATCTAGCAATGAGGGGAAGGAGAGTGCATCTACATACCCTTGTAGACCGCTAAGCGGAAGGGGAGAAGGAGAGGTTGGGGAAGACTCCATCCAGCAGCAGCACGACAGCGTGGTGGTGGTGGAGGAGCGTGGTACTCCAGCAGGGCTTCGCCAAGCACTGCAAGAGACAAGGAGGGAGAGGGGTAGGGCTGCGCCAAGAAGGAGATTGAATCGTGTCTATGGCAGCCCAAAACCTCAAGTATATATAGGGGGAGGGGAGGGGCTGCGCCCCCACCTAGGTTTCCACCCCTAGGGGTGGCGGCAGCCCCCAGATCCCATCTGGGAGGTGGCCAAGGGGGAGAGAGAGGGGGGCGCACCTAGGGTGGGCCTTAGGGCCCATCTGCGCCTAGGGTTTGCCCCCTCTCCTCTTGAGGATGCCTTGGGCCTTGGTGGGAGGCGCCCCAGCCCACATAGGGGCTGGTCCCTTCCCACTTATGGCCCATGTAGGCCTCCGGGGCTGGTGGACCCCCGGACCCCTCCGGTGGTCCCGGTACACTACCGGTGATGCCCGGAACACTTCCGATGGCCAAAACCATACTTTCTATATATCAATCTTTACCTCCGGACCATTCCGGAACTCCTCGTGACGTCCGGGATCTCATCCAAGACTCCGAACAACATTTGGTAACCGTGTACATACTTTCCCTATAACCCTAGCGTCATCGAACCTTAAGTGTGTAGACCCTACGGGTTCGGGAGTCATGCAGACATGGCCGAGACAACTCTCCGATCAATAACCAACAGCGGGATCTGGATACCCATGTTGGCTCCCACATGCTCCACGATGATCTCATCAGATGAACCACGATGTCAAGGACTTAATCAATCCTGTATACAATTCCCTTTGTCTAGCGGTATGATACTTGCCCGAGATTCGATCGTCGGTATCCCGATACCTTGTTCAATCTCGTTATCGGCAAGTATCTTTACTCGTTCCGTAACACATCATCCCGTGATCAACTCCTTGATCACATTGTGCACATTATGATGATGTCCTACCGAGTGGGCCCAGAGATACCTCTCCGTTTACATGAAGTGACAAATCCCAGTCTCGATTCGTGCCAACCCAACAGACACTTTCGGTGATACCTGTAGTGTACCTTTATAGCCACCCAGTTACGTTGTGACGTTTGGCACACCCAAAGCACTCCTACGGTATCCGGGAGTTGCACAATCTCATGGTCTAAGGAAATGATACTTGAGATTAGAAAAGCTTTAGCAAACGAACTACACGATCTTGTACTAGGCTTAGGATTGGGTCTTGTCCATCACATCATTCTCCTAATGATGTGATCCCGTTATCAATGACATCCAATGTCCATGGTCAGGAAACCATAACCATCTATTGATCAATGAGCTAGTCAACTAGAGGCTTACTAGGGACGTGGTGTTGTCTATGTATCCACACATGTATCTGAGTTTCCTAACAATATAATTCTAGCATGGATAATAAACGATTATCATGAACAAGGAAATATGGTAATAACTAATTTATTATTGCCTCTAGGGCATATTTCCAACAGTTGGTGCCGTGGAGGAGGGTAAGGCGAGCATCAATGCTCAAGAGTTGGATGTACATCTCCTGAACCGTGACCGGCTCAACCCTAGCAGACAGAGCGGGCACAACTGGATTGTAGTCTAGATCGAGGCCCGCCATGATCTTGGAAACGATCTCTGGATCGGGAAGAGGAACTCCGGTGCAGCACGCAACTTCATCTGTAAGGGTTTTAATTTTGCCAGGATATTCTGCCATGGACATATTACCTTTCTTTAGGTTCATGAGCTCGATGTGAGTGTTGATGGCCTGACTCTGGCTTTGGGCGGCGAACATGGCGTTGATGGCGTTCCAGACCTCTGCTGGCATCTGAAGGGTGGCAACTTGAGTGAGGATCTCACGGGACAGAGATCCCATCAGATACCCCTGGAGTTGATTCTGCTGCGTGTACCAGAGGGTTCAGGTGAAGTTGACAACCTGTTCTTCTTTTCCATCTTTGGTGATGGTGAGGGTGGCCGGTGGTTCCTGGCTCTTCCCATAAAGGTGGTGCTCCATCTGTGCGCCTCGGATTTGCGGGAGCATGACGGCCTTCCATAAGAGGAAGTTTCCCCTTGTTAGCTTCTCCTGTGGGGGCGGTCCGAGAGGGATAGAGCTACTGCTAGATGATGAGGCGAAGGTGGAGGCCGTGGAGGAGGAAAGTGCGCTCGTGGTGGAAGATAGGGCTGTGGAGGAAGACATGCTCTCGGCCGCGGGAAGGTAGCTAGATGCAATCTTCGATCTGAGAGGAAGATGCTCTGATTACCATGTGGATTGGGTTGGAAGCGTTGAACCCTTTTCTCGGGCCGCATGTTTATATATAGTGGCGATGCCTTGGAGTACAAGATAGAGATCAGGAGATCGGTCTCAAGTTAGTTCGATACAGGAGGTTAACGAGGAGAAGAAAACAAGATAGAGATAGATTACAATTTGAATGAAACTATCCTATTCTAACAAATGGTACACACGTCATTCAAGAATATGAGAACCAAACCCAAATCCCCTGTTCCATAGTACTCCTACAGGCAACAGAGTACTGATTCAATGCTTATGAAGGCACCACACCACCAATCTCATATTGAAGTGACATTTGTAGTGATTGTAATAACTCTGCATACAACGATCAGTTTGACTTGCTGACTATTCATATTATACTCCATGAGTTCTGTTACTATAAATATCTGTCCCTCCAAATATGTCTGAAATTTCAACGCTATGCTTCAATATCCACTCCTTGTTGTCAGTCCTTGGGAACATAAACTAGTAGTCGCACTGCAACACCACTTTCATCTATCTGAAAACTGGAATAATGCAAGCAGCCTTGTGACTGCTGAAGAAAACCATTACAGATGACCAGGGATAGGTAAGGTTGTCCATGTTTCCCCCTCGATCAGTGTCCACCGCTGCTAGACAAGGGGATGAGTTACCGCCATAGGCGTGAAAATGCAAGCCGCCATTGAGGAAAACAGTAGACTGGTACAGAAGACCATCATGCCAAATATTCTCCTTCAATCTGTTTCCTTTGCAAAACCATATCCATCTTCCCGTTTCCAACGAATACACCACCACTGCAATGAGAAAACGGTCATTGCCGTCATCCGGCAACAACACAAATAGCAACCCAAACACATGGAACTATGGAAGTAGGGAGACAGTGTCGGATCAAAACCCAACGTACATCAGCCACCATGCCGGCCTTGCCGCGGTCCGGCTGCATGACCCACACCTCACTGGCGGGATTGCACATGATGTAATGGAAATCGTCACCCCCGGCAGCATATCGGCCACATAGGATGAGGCCGTTGCAGCAGTCTAAGAGATCGAGGTGCCGATGGTTGGGCAGGAAAGGAGAGAATGGTGTCTACCGTTGGGTGGCATCTCCCCGAGACATTGGTGAAGTGGGGTGCTAGATGATGTCTAGCTACATACAACTAGTGTACTATGAAGTTTGAACATTATGGTCGACAAGCACGGCTAGATATAATGTTCTTTTTAGCAACACCATTACCTATTTAGAACATGCCACGAGTAACTAGCATAGAAGGAAGTGACAATGTGCGAAGTATTTTACCATCAGAAATCAAATCTAGTTGTAAACAAAAAATGATTACAAACATTACATCATAGCAAAATTTCACACATTAGATCATTAGCAGACATAGGATCGTTTACTAGTTCTCTGTAGGTAAGATGCTTATACTTTTCCAAACTGCAGACTGGGGCTATAAGTTTAAACAACATAAAATATTTTTACTAACTGATCATTGCACATTCAATCAAATAGTAAATATCAACCAAACATGTAGAGGTAGCATGTACCAACAAAGTGCAAATTCAGATAACAATCTAAGATAGACCAACATAGTTGGCTCAATACTGAACCAACATTGCTCCAAACTTAAAACCATGCAGAAGGTAGAGCGCTCCAATATGAAAATCCAAGAACCAAACTCAAGCATACATAATTAACTCTCTGCTCCATAGCTTAAACGATTGAGTCCTATTAAAGATCAACCTCCCATGTGTTGGGGAAAGTAGTAATTTCAAAAAAAATCCTACGCACACGCAAGATCATGGTGATGCACATCAACGAGAGGGGAGAGTGTTGTCTACGTACCCACGCACACCGACTGCGGAAGCGTTGACACAACATAGAGGAAGTAGTCGTACGTCTTCCCGATCCGACCGATCGAAGCACCGTTACTCCGGCACCTTCGAGTTCTTAGCACACATACAGCTCGATGACGCTCCCCGGGCTCCGATCCAGCAAAGCTTCGGGGATGAGTTCCGTCAGCACAATGGCGTGGTGACAATGATGATGTTCTACCGATGCAGGGCTTCGCCTAAGCACTACAATGATATGATCAAGGTGGAATATGGTGGCAGGGGGCACCGCACACGGCTAAGGAACGATCACATGGATCAACTTGTGTGTCTAGAGGTGCCCCCTGCCCCCGTGTATAAAGGAGCAAGGGGAGGAGGCCGGCCGTCCAGGTGTGGCGCGCCAAGGAGGAGTCCTCGTCCTAGTAGGAGTAGGACTCCTACTAGGAGGGGGAAAGAGGTGGAGTGGGAGAAGGAAAGGGGGGGCGCCGCCCCCCTCTCCTAGTCCAATTCGGACCAGGGAGGAGGTGGCACGCGGCCCACCTCTCGCAGCCCCTCTCTCTCTCCACTAAGACCCATATGGCCCAATACTTCTCCCGGTAGGGTTCCGGTAACCCTCCAGCTCTCCGGTTTTCTCCGAAATCACCCGAAACACTTCCGGTGTCCGAATATAGCCGTCCAATATATCAATCTTTATGTCTCAACCATTTCGAGACTCCTCGTCATGTCCGTGATCACATCCGGGACTCCGAACTAACTTCGGTACATCAAAATGCATAAAATCATAATAACTATCATCGTAATGTTAAGTGTGCGGACCCTATGGTTTGAGAACAATGTAGACATGACTGAGAGAGATCTCCGGTCAATAACCAATAGCGGGACCTAGATGCCCATATTGGCTCCTACATATTCTATGAAGATCTTTATCGGTCAGACGGCATAACAACATACGTTATTCCCTTTGTCATCGGTATGTTACTTGCCCAAGATTCAATCGTCGGTATCCAATACCTAATTCAATCTCGTTACTGGCAAGTCTCTTTACTCGTTCTATAATACATCATCTCGCAACTAACTCATTAGTTGCATTGCTTGCAAGGCTTAAGTGATGTGCATTACCGAGAGGGCCTAGAGATACCTCTCCGACAATCGGAGTGACAAATCCTAATCTCGAAATACGTCAACCCAACATGTACCTTTGGAGACACCTGTAGAGCACCTTTATAATCACCTAGTTACGTTGTGACGTTTGGTAGCACACAAAGTGTTCCTCCGGCACACGGGGGTTACATAATCTCATAGTCATAGGAACATGTATAAGTCATGAAGAAAGCAATAGCAACATACTAAACGATCGGGTGCTAAGCTAATGGAATGGGTCATGTCAATCAGATCATTCATCTAATGATGTGATGCCGTTAATCAAATAACAACTCTTTGTCCATGGTTAGGAAACATAACCATCTTTGATTAATGAGCTAGTCAAGTAGAGGCATACTAGTGACACTCTGTTTGTCTATGTATTCACACATGTATTATGTTTCCGGTTAATACGATTCTAGCATGAATAATAAACATTTATCATGATATAAGGAAATAAATAATAAATTTATTATTGCCTCTAGGGCATATTTCCTTCAGTCTCCCATTTGCACTAGAGTCAATAATCTAGATCACATCACCATGTGATTAACATCGATAGTTCACATCATCATGTGATTAACACCCATAGTTCACATCGCCATGTGACCAATACCGAAAGGGTTTACTAGATTCAATAATCTAGTTCACATCGCTATGTGATTAACACCCAAACAGTACTAAGGTGTGATCATGTTTTGCTTGTGAGAGAATCTTAGTCAACGGGTCTGCCACATTCAGATCCGCATGTATTTTGCAAATTTCTATGTCAACAATGCTTTGCATGGAGCTAATCTAGCTAATTGCTCCCACTTTCAATATGTATCTAGACCGAGACTTAGAGTCATCTAGATTAGTGTCAAAACTTGCATCGGCGTAACCCTTTACGACGAACCTTTTTTCACTTCCATAATCGAGAAACATATCCTTATTCCACTAAGGATAAATTTGACAGCTGTCCAGTGATCTACTCCTAGATCACTATTGTACTCCCTTGCCAAACTCAGTGGTAGGGTATACAATAGATCTGGTACATAGCATGGCATACTTTATAGAACCTATGACCAAGGAATAGGGAATGACATTCATTCTCTTTCTATCTTCTGCCGTGGTCGGGCTTTGAGTCTTACTCAATTTCACACCTTGTAACATAGGCAAGAAACTCTTTCTTTGACTGTTCCATTTTGAACTACTTCAAAATCTTGTCAAGGTATGTATTTATTGAAAACACTTATCAAGCGTCTTGATCTATCTCTATAGATCTTGATGCTCAATATGTAAGCAGCTTCACCGAAGTCTTTCTTTGAAAAAATCCTTTCAAACACTCCTTTATGCTTTACAGAATAATTCTACATTATTTCCGATCAACAATATGTCATTCACATATACTTATCAGAAATGCTGTAGTGCTCCCACTCACTTTCTTATAAATACAGGCTTCACCGCAAGTCTGTATAAAACTATATGCTTTGATCAACTTATCAAAGCATGTATTCCAACTCTGAGATGCTTGCACCAGTCCATAGATGAATCGCTGGAGCTTGCATATTTCGTTAGCACCTTTAGGATTGACAAAACCTACTGGTTGGATCATATACAACTCTTCTTTAAGAAATCCATTAAGGAATGCAGTTTTGTTTATCCATTTGCCAGATTTCATAAAATGCGACAATTGCTAACATGATTCGGACAGACTTAAGCATAGATACGAGTGAGAAACTCTCATCGTAGTCAACACCTTGAACTTGTCGAAAACCTTTTGCGACAATTCTAGCTTTGTAGATAGTAACACTAGTATCAGCGTCCGTCTTCGTCTTGAAGATCCATTTATTTTCTATGTCTTGTCGATCATCGGGCAAGTCAACCAAAGTCCGCACTTTGTTCTCATACATGGATCCCATCTCAGATTTCATGGCCTCAAGCCATTTCTCGGAATTTCGGCTCATCATCGCTTCCTCATAGTTTGTAGGTTCTTCATGGTCAAGTAACATGACCTCCAGAACAGGATTATCGTACCACTTTGGTGCGGATCTCACTCTGGTTTACCTACGAGATTTGGTAGTAACTTGATCTGAAGTTTCATGATCATCATCATTATCTTCCTCACTAATTGGTGTAGGTGTCACAGAAACCGGTTTCTGTGATGTACTACTTTCCAATAAGGGAGGAGGTACAGTTACCTCATCAAGTTCTACTTTCCTCCCACTCACTTCTTTCGAGAGAAACTCCTTCTCTAGAAAGGATCCATTATAAGGAACGAATGTCTTGCCTTAGGATCTGTGATAGAAGATGTACCCAACAGTCTCCTTTTGGGTATCCTATGAAGACATATTTCTCCGATTTGGTTTTGAGCTTATCAGGATGAAACTTTTTCACATAAGCATCACAACCCCAAACTTTAAGAAACAACAACTTTGGTTTCTTGCTAAACCACGGTTCAGATTGTGTCATCTCAACGGACTTAGATGGTGCCCCTTTTTAACGTGAATGCAGCTGTCTTTAATGCATAACCTCAAAAACGATAGTGGAAAATCGGTAAGAAACATCATAGATTTGCACTATATCTAATAAAGTAGAGCTATGACGTTCGGACACACCATTATGCTGTGGTGTTCCGGGTGGCACGAATTTGTGAAACTATTCCGCATTGTTTTAATTGAAGACCAAACTCGTAACTCAAATATTTGTCTCCGCGATCAGATCGTAGAGGCCTTATTTTCTTGTTACGATGATTCTCCACTTCACTCTGAAATTCTTTGAACTTTTCAAATGTTTCAGACTTATATTTCATCAAGTAGATATACTCATATCTGCTCAAATCATCTGTGAAGATCAGAAAATAATGATACCTATCGCGAGCCTCAATATTCATCGGACCACATACATCAGTATGTATGATTTCCAACAAATCTGTTGCTCGCTCCATTGTTCCGAAGAATAGAGTCTTAGTCATCTTACCCATGAGGCATGGTTCGCAAGCATCAACTGATTCATAATCAAGTGATTCCAAAAGCCCATTAGCATGGAGTTTCTTCATGCGCTTTACACCAATATGACCTAAACGGCAGTGCTACAAATAAGTTGCACTATCATTATTAACTTTGCATCTTTTGGTTTAAATATTATGATTATGTGTATCACTATGATCGAGATCCAACGAACTAATTTCATTGGGTGTGTAACCATATAAGGTTTTATTCATGTAAACAGAACAACAATTTATTCTCTTACTTAAATGAATAACCGTATTACAATAAACATGATCAAATCATATTCATGCTCAACGTAAACACCAAATAACACTTATTTAGGTTCAACACTAATCCCGAATTTATAGGGAGTGTGCGATGATGATCATATCAATCTTGGAACCACTTCCAACACACATCGTCACTTCACCCTTAACTAGTCTCTGTTTATTCTGCAACTCCCATTTCGAGTTACTAATCTTAGCAACTGAACTAGTATCAAATACTGAGGGGTTGCTATAAACACTAGTAAAGTACACATCAATAACATGTATATCAAATATACTTATGTTCACCTTGCCATCCTTCTTATCTGCCAATCACTTGGGGTAGTTCCGCTTCCAGTGACCAGTCCCTTTGCAGTAGAAGCACTCAGTCTCCGGCTTAGGTCCAGACTTGGGCTTCTTCACTTGAGCAGCAACTTGCTTGCTGTTCTTTTTGAAGTTCCCCTTCTTCCCTTTGCCCTTTTCTTGAAACTAGTGGTCTTGTCTACCATCAACACTTGATGTTTTTCTTGATTTCTACCTTCATCGATTTCATCATCATGAAAAGCTCGGGAGTCGTTTTTGTCATCCCTTGCATACTATAGTTCATCACGAAGTTCTACTAACTTGGTCATGGTGACTAGAGAATTCTGTCAATCACTATCTTATCTGGAAGATTAATTCCCACTTGATTCAAGCGATTGTAGTACCCAGACAATCTGAGCACATGCTCACTAGTTGAGCGATTCTCCTCCATCTTTTAGCTATAGAACTTGTTGGAGACTTCATATCTCTCAACTCGGGTATTTGCTTGAAATATTAACTTCAACTCCTGGAACATCTCATATGTTCCATGAAGTTCAAAACATCTTTGAAGTCCCAATTCTAAGCCATTAAGCATGGTGCACTAAACTATCAAGTAGTCATCATATTGAGCTAGCCAAACGTTCATAACGTCTGCGTCTGCTCCTGCAATAGGTCTGTCACCTAGCGGTGCATCAAGGACATAATTTTTCTGTGCAGCAATTAGGATAAACCTCAGATCATGGATCCAATCCACATCATTGCTACTAAAATCTTTCAACACAATTTTCTCTAGGAACATATCAAAATAAACACAGGGAAGCAACAACGCGAGCTAATGATCTATAACATAATTTGCAAAATACTACCAGGACTAAGTTCATGATAAATTTAAGTTCAATTTAATCATATTACTTAAGAACTCCCACTTAGATAGACATCCCTCTAATCCTCTAAGTGATCACGTGATCCAAATCAACTAAACCATAACCGATCATCACGTGAAATGGATTAGTTTTCAATGCTGAACATCATTATGTTGATCATATCTACTATATGATTCACGCTCGACCTTTCGGTCTCCGTGTTCCGAGGCCATATCTGCATATGCTAGGCTCGTCAAGTTTAACTTGAGTATTCTGCGTGTGCAGAACTGGCTTGCACCCGTTGTAGATGGACGTAGAGCTTATCACACCCGATCATCACATGGTGTCTGGGCACGATGAACTTTGGCAATGGTGCATACTCAGGGAGAACACTTCTTGATAATTTAGTGAGAGATCATCTTAAAATGCTATCGTCAAACTAAGCAAAAATAAGATGTATAAAAGATAATCATCATATGCAATCAAAATATGTGACATGATATGGCCATCATCATCTTGCTTCTTTGATCTCCATCTCCAAAGTACTGTCATGATCTCTATCATCACCGGCATGGCACTATGATCTCCATCATCTTGATCTATATCAATGTGTCGTCACGTGGTCATGATCTCTATCATCACCGGCTCTTGCAACTATTGCTATCGCATAGCGATAAAGTAAAGTAATTATTGGGCGCTTGCATATTATGCAATAAAGAGACAACCATAAGGATTTTGCCAGTTGCTGATAACTTCAACAAAACATGATCATCTCATACAAGAACTTATATCTCATCACGTTTTGACCATATCACATCACAACATGCCCTACAAAAACAAGTTAGACGTCCTCTACTTTGTTGTTGCAAGTTTTACGTGGCTGCTACGGGCTTAAGCAAGAACCAATCTTACCTACGCATCAAAACCACAACGATAGTTTGTCAAGTTGATGCCATTTTAACCTTCGCAAGGACCGGGCGTAGCCACACTCGGTTCAACTAAAGTTGGAGAAACAGTCACCCGCAAGCCACCTTTGGGCAAAGCACATCGGGAGAACTGGTCTCGCGTAAGCGTACGCGTAATGTCGGTCCGGGCCACTTCATCCAACAATACCGCCGAACCAAAGTATGACATGCTGGTAGGCAGTATGACTTATATCGCCCGCAACTCACTTGTGTTCTACTCGTGCATATAACATCAAACCATAAAACCTAGGCTCAGATGCCACTGTTGGGGAACGTAGTAATTTCAAAAAAAATCCTACGCACACGCAAGATCATGGTGATGCACAGCAACGAGAGGGGAGAGTGTTGTCTACGTACCCACGCAGACCGACTGCGGAAGCATTGACACAACATAGAGGAAGTAGTCGTACGTCTTCCCGATCCAACCGATCCAAGCACCATTACTCCGCCACCTCCGAGTTCTTAGCACACGTACAGCTCGATGACGCTCCCCGAGCTCCGATCCAGCAAAGCTTCGGGGATGAGTTCCGTCAGCACAACGGCGTGGTGACGATGATGATGTTCTACCGACGCAGGGTTTCGCCTAAGCACTACAACGATATGATCAAGGTGGAATATGGTGGCAGGGGGCACCGCACACGGCTAAGGAACGATCACGTGGATCAACTTGTGTGTCTAGAGGTGCCCCCCGAAACACTTCCGGTGTCCGAATATAGCCGTCCAATATATCAATATTTACGTCTCGACCATTTCGAGACTCCTCGTCATGTCCGTGATCACATCCGGGACTCCGAACAACCTTCGGTACATCAAAATGCATAAACTCATAATAACTGTCATCGTAACGTTAAGCGTGCGGACCCTACGGTTCGCGAACAATGTAGACATGACCGAGACACGTCTCCGGTCAATAACCAATAGCGGGACCTGGATGCCCATATTGGCTCCTACATATTCTACGAAGATCTTTATCGGTCAGACCGCATAACAACATACGTTGTTCCCTTTGTCATTGGTATGTTACTTGTCCGAGATTCGATCGTCGGTATCCAATACCTAGTTCAATCTCATTACCGGCAAGTCTCTTTACTCGTTCTGTAATACATCATCTCGCAACTAACTCATTAGTTGCATTGCTTGCAAGGCTTAAGTGATGTGCATTACCGAGAGGGCCCAGAGATACCTCTCCGACAATCGGAGTGACAAATCCTAATCTCGAAATACGTCAACCCAACATGTACCTTTGGAGACACCTGTAGAGCACCTTTATAATCACCCAGTTACGTTGTGACGTTTGGTAGCACACAAAGTGTTCCTCCGGCACACGGGAGTTACATAATCTCATAGTCATAGGAACATGTATAAGTCATGAAGAAAGCAATAGCAACATATTAAACGATCGGGTGCTAAGCTAATGGAATGGGTCATGTCAATCAGATCATTCATCTAATGATGTGATCCCGTTAATCAAATAACAACTCTTTGTCCATGGTTAGTAAACATAACCATCTTTGATTAACGAGCTAGTCAAGTAGAGGCATACTAGTGACACTCTGTTTGTCTATGTATTCACACATGTATTATGTTTCTGGTTAATACAATTCTAGCATGAATAATAAACGTTTATCATGATATAAGGAAATAAATAATAACTTTATTATTGCCACTAGGGCATATTTCCTTCACCATGACCACCAGCGGTCTCATATTGATGTCAATTGCGCAAAGATTCTAACTTCTAGTATAGTGACACATATGGTAGATATATGATGAGCTCAATTATTTGCTGACAATCAATATCATAACGCTTTAAAGTTTTATCCGACCCATCTATGAAGAATATCGAGTTACATTCTGGATCAATCGCTGTCCATTCGAAGTAACTTTGAGTAACCCCTCCAAACTCTTCTTCTTCACCTCTATGCTTTAATATCCAGTCTTTGTTGGTGTGGTCCTTGAGAGCGTAAACTTCGAGTTGAATCCAAGCACGATCATCATACTCATTGTTCAAGCTGACATAATGCAAGCGGCCATGTGACTGTTGAATCAAACCAAGATTCAAATAATCGCTAAATAGACCACAAGGGGCATCGAAGCTCGACCATGATTCTCCCTTGGTGTCCACCGCGGTGATATAAAAGTGCCACTGATCACAAATAGTGCGGAAATACAAACATCCATTAAGAAAAACGGTTGCTGACTGAGGATCGGCAAGGCTGACTTTGTTGTCCCATCCCTTCTCCCTATGAATCCATCCGCCAGATTCCGATGAGCACACGTCAACTCCGGTGATGTGGCGGCCTTTAGCATCGACCACCAACACGAACACATGGAAGTGTGAAGACACGGCCGGATCAAATCCCAAACGCGTCGTGCCTAACTTGCCTACCTGGCCGTGCTCAGGTAAAACCACTCACTACTCCGTGGCGGGATTGCACACGACGTACCGGAACTCGCCGCCTGCATCGTACAATCGGCAGAGGAGGAGGCCGTTGCAGCAGTCCCAGAGACGGAGGCGCCGGCGGCTGGGCAGGAAGGCAAAAGAGGGGTGGATCAAGGGGCGGCCCTCCCGGGCAAATAGCTCCCATGCGACGTCGTTGGTGTGAATTGTCTCTCATGCGACGTCGTTGGTTGTAATGACTCTCATGCGACGTCTCCCAACGCATAAATAGCTCAAGCAAGACAACCCATTTACGCGGCTAGTTGGTTGTTAGTTAGGCTGAGGTTTGGTTAGGACACTGGGGGTTATGTGCTCTGACTGGTAGGGTCCACCTAGGGCCACGTAGTCAAGAGTCAACCGTCCATGACTCGACCGGTGATTGTGTGACCGTGCTCGACTCGCCCATGCTGGACTGGGCGAGCGGCGCCGCCGTAAGCATCTTCTCCGGCTGCGGTTTCTTCTTCGCGGTGGTGGAGCGCATTTCCTGGCAGCGGCAGAGCTATTGCGAGGTGAGCCCGAAACCCTAGTCCCACTCCCCAGAATTTTGGGGGATCTGTGGCCTCATGCTGCCCCTCTGTTTCTTGGCAATTTAGAATCTCAATTGGATCCAGGGGCTATTTCTTCTCCGCGGCCCGATGGTGGAGCGCCTTTCTCGGCAGCGGTTGTTGCGAGTGAGTATTTTCCAAACACTAGTCCCATTCCACTGAATTTTGGATAAATCTGTGGCCTCATGCTGCCGGGCTGCCCCCGTTTCTTGGCGTTTTAGAATCTCGATTGGATAGGAGATGGAGCGAGGGCTGGATGAGATGGAG
The DNA here is from genome assembly GCA_034509565.1 of Triticum monococcum. NCBI lineage: Eukaryota > Viridiplantae > Streptophyta > Magnoliopsida > Poales > Poaceae > Triticum > Triticum monococcum. The sequence goes on along the minus strand of CM067847.1, from coordinate 725,671,682 downwards.
CGAGGAGACAGTGCTTCAAATCGGTAATGCCACCCTCTTTTCTCTTTTAGCTGTTATCGAACTCGATTTGGTAGTGACTGTCACTTGCACTGCCGCCGCTTGCCATTGACAAAACAGGGGAGGTTCAGGTTCTGCCACCACATTCGCAATTATAGTGGAATTTTTCCCCTGTAAAGCCAAGCTCAGTGATGGAAGTGTCCAAGACATTGATAGAGATACCACCGTGAGGTTGGATGTCGAATCTGCAGATGTTGATCCCCAGGAATTGGAGAGCATGAAGGAGAAGGCCGTGGGCAATTTGGTGGAGAGAATTGGGGAGAGTATTGTTTGGGGGTCCAGAACAAGAGGTATCTCTGCAACGTTTCGATAACTATAATGGTGAATATGTGAGAATTGAAGATGGGGAATCCATGGTTGCTGAAATTGATCAGCAAGAAGGGTGGGCAAGCAAACAAGTAACATTTTATGCAGAGCTAATTGATCAGCAAACTCATTCCAGAGTCGGTTATGTGCCATCAAAGATGGTTGCATAGGTGGAAGATGATGAGTGGGTTTCACAAAAGAAGATGTTGGCATTGTTGATTGAACCGACTGTAGTAGCTGAAGATACATGGATTGATGCAGATGGAGAGGAGGGAACCCATGGTGCTAGGAAGATTGTTGTTGACTGGAATGTAGTAGAGTTGAATGAAAAAATAGATTTGGCCATTACACCAATATCTGACATTGATATGACCGAAATGTTTGGCATTCAAGTTGGACAAAGATAAGGAGAAGAATAACACAGGCCCTAGAAATGCGAATGAGGATGAAGAAGAGCTAATGAGAGAGGCTGCAGATGATGTGGATGATGCAGATGATAATGAGCTGGTTTGTTTGTATGACAAAGAGAACCTAGTTATTGAGGTGGGAAAGTTGTGGCCAAGCATGAAGGAGTTTAGGATGTCTTTCAGGACCTATGCAGTGAGAAAAGAGTTTGATGCCAAGACTATGTGGACTGATCGAAAAAAAAAATATGCTCAGTGCAAAGGTTACGATGGTGGTGGCAATCCTTGCAAATGGTACTTGTCTGCCAAGACTCCAAATACTACTGCAAAGAGGCTTAAAGTTGACTTGGAGAAGCTGTACCCCATCCAGCTGCAATATACCACAGTGTGGAAAGCAAAACAAAGGGCCATGAAATCATTGTATGGTGACTGGGCAAATACATTTAGGATGTTGTATAGTTTTAAAGCAGAGGTGGAGAAGAGGTCACCTGGAAGTGTGGTGGAGATAGATACAGAGGTAACAGAGGATGACAAGGTTTTATTCAGCAAGTTTTTTATGTGTTTGAAGCCTTGCATAGATGGATTCAAAGTAGATTGTCGTCCATATTTGAGCATAGACTCATCTTTTTTGACTGGAAAGTGGAATGGTCAGTTGGCTACATGCAATGCTCTAGATGGACACAACTGGATGTTCCCAATTGCAATAGGAATGTTTCAATCAGAGACAGAGGCATCACGGATATGCTTCATGATGCAACTGAAAAGATGCATAGGGCTAGTTTTTCCTTTGGCCATCCACACAGATGCATGTAAAGGGTTGGAAAATGCAGTAAAAAAATGTTTTCCCCCATGCTGAGAAGAGGGAGTGCTTTGGACATATGTGGATGAATCTGAGAGAAAAATTCAAAGGAGATGAATTTGGGCGCATGTGGCCAGCAGCAAGATCCTACACCAGACAGACACATTCCTATCACCTTCGTAAGATATTGGCATCATGTAGTGATAATGAATTTGCTTCATGGTTGAAACCCACCATTCTCTGTTGTGGTATAGATCATGTTTTAATACTGCCATAAAATGTGATCATATCAATAACAACTTGGCAGAAAGTTTTAACAACAAAGTGAAGTATTTGAAAGACTTGCCTGTGCATGACATGGTGGACAAAATAAGGATCATGATCATGCGTTTGTGGGAGTTGAGAGGAAAAATTGCTAATATTTTGGAAGGGGGCAAGCTTCCAGCAGTGGTACAACAGGTGGTCAACAGGAGTAGAAATCTTTCACATCTATCTGTTGAGAAATCTTCCTTGTGGGGTGCTGAAGTTAAAGATACAGAGAGTGGCAAGAGGCATGTACCACTACTAGGAAAAGGCCTACTAATGGCGCACCTAATTTGGCCATTAATGGCGCATTAGTGGTGCGCCTAGTACCACGCCATTAGTATATTTTACTAATGGCGCACCACTGGTGCGCCATTAGTATCTGGTATACTAATGGCGCACCATGCGGTGCGCCATTAGTATAGCCCACAGTGCGCCATTAGTATGCCTCCCAGGGGGCCATGTATACCCAGGTGCTTTGGCATACTAATGGCGCACAACAACAGGATGCGCCATTAGTAACTTCGGCATACTAATGGCGCACTGTTTAATGATGCGCCATTAGTATCCTTTGGCATACTAATGGCGCACTATGATGTGATGCGCCATTAGTATGAATATTAGGTTTTTTTTATTTTTTATTTTTCTGTTTTTTGCACAGGTTACAAAATGTATAATTGGACAAAATATAGACAGCACACATCAACAACAGATTCATCGAATAAAATAGAAGATTAGTCTCTGAATACAATTCATCATATTAGTCTCCGAATTGAAAAGACCGAACAAAGATAGAACATTATATTACAAGCCTCAAGACCGCGAGTTTGTCTTCACATTACAAGTCGATATCGATGATCTAAACTACCATCACATAGAAGAGAGCTGCGGTCATCACGATGAGCATCACCACGATGAAACTCATCTTCATCCGGTTCCTCCAACGCTCCCTCCCCTCTCCCGCTAGATAGCGGGCGTATCTAGATTCGGCCTCGGCCCTAGTGGTGTACCCTTTGTAACTGTTACCGCTGAATCGGTGAACCTGTCTCCGACACTCCTCCCAGTCGTTGTAGACTCCGGGAACCTTACCCTTGTACACGACATACCACGGCATCGCTATGCAGTAGCCAAACGAAACGTTAGTACCAATTCACAAACAATACATAAGCAACATATAAGTATGCAACAGAACGATCGGAAGAGAAAAGCAAAACATTAATAGCATCGATTACATCTAAGTTGAACGACTCTCGAAACCAAAGAGACATACTACAAGTTCATTAAAGTTTAATTACAACATGAGCCAATCGATGTTTCAGAACTAGACACAGCATCACTGTTTTCGACTCGACTCAAGGGACCGGAGCGTGGATGAAGCCGCCGTCTGTCGTGGGAGTCATGAAACAACGGGCGTTGTCAGCCTGCATTTCTAGGATTGTGTCGATGTCACTGTTGGACGGTTGATTTCTGAGGTAGAACTGCCCCGAGGTACGAAGGACATCTTGATGGATGATTTCCGCAAACTCCGACTGGATGCGAAAGAATTCTTGTCTGATGTCCGCGTCCTGGATTGCCGACACGCTCGCGGCCCAATCTTTGAGTCTACTCGGTAGCAGAAGTTGATGATGGTCCCGTACGATCGCCCGCATGTGATGGATGGCGTAGTAGGCACCCTTCTGACCGCCAGTTGGCTGCTTGACGCAGCAGAACGCCGTATTGTGGGAGAACACGTGCTTGTCGTACTTACGAATAGGCCTGGTGAAGGTGCCTCCAGATTTGACGTAGCCGGGGAGAACATCATCAAGAACCTTCTTGACATTTGTGTAGTCTACGTTCGACTGACGGTCCGGGTCGAAATATGCGGCCATGGAATATTTGGGGCTTAGGAGGATGAGCATGCAACGTGTGTCACTACAGAAAACATGGAATGTTAAAAGAAAAACGATCGAAATCTAAGAATTCATATGTTACGGGGCGGTTGAGGGGAGGACTTACTCGGGAAAGTAAGGCACGAGGAAGTCGTCCTTATCTTGGTTTGCCAGAATGACGCCTTCGAGGTACGAACTCGCGACTTGCCGGTCCCCAGCGCTGCCCAAGTGAAGGAAATATGCCCTAGAGGCAATAATAAAGTTATTATTTATTTCCTTATATCATGATAAATGTTTATTATTCATGCTAGAATTGTATTAACCGGAAACATAATACAGGTGTGAATACATAGACCAACAGAGTGTCACTAGTATGCCTCTACTTGACTAGCTCGTTAATCAAAGATGGTTATGTTTCCTAACCATGAACAAGGAGTTGTTATTTGATTAACGAGGTCACATCATTAGTAGAATGATCTGATTGACATGACCCATTCCATTAGCTTAGCACCCGATCGTTTAGTATGTTGCTATTGCTTTCTTCATGACTTATACATGTTCCTATAACTATGAGATTATGCAACTCCCGTTTACCAGAGGAACACTTTGGGTACTACCAAACGTCACAACGTAACTGGGTGATTATAAAGGAGTACTACAGGTGTCTCCAATGGTAGATGTTGGGTTGGCGTATTTCGAGATTAGGGTTTGTCACTCCGATTGTCGGAGAGGTATCTCTGGGCCCTCTCGGTAATGCACATCACATAAGCCTTGCAAGCACTGCAACTAATAAGTTAGTTGTGAGATGATGTATTACGGAACGAGTAAAGAGACTTGCTGGTAACGAGATTGAACTAGGTATTGGATACCGACGATCGAATCTCGGGCAAGTAACATACCGATGACAAAGGGAACAACGTATGTTGTTATGCGGTCTGACCGATAAATATCTTCGTAGAATATGTAGGAGCCAATATGGGCATCCAGGTCCCGCTATTGGTTATTGACCGGAGACGTGTCTCGGTCATGTCTACATTGTTCTCGAACCGTAGGGTCCGCACGCTTAACGTTACGATGACAGTTATTATGAGTTTATGCATTTTGATGTACCGAAGGTTGTTCGGAGTCCCGGATGAGATCACGGACATGACGAGGAGTCTCGAAATGGTCGAGACGTAAAGATTGATATATTGGAAGCCTATGTTTGGGCACCGGAAGTGTTCCGGGTGAAATCGGGATTTTACCGGATTACCGGGAGGGTTACCGGAACCCCCCGGGAGGCAAATGGGCCTATTGGGCCTTAGTGGAAAAGAGAGAAGGGGCAGCCCACAAGATAGCCGGCCGAACCCCCCTTCCCTAGTCCTATTAGGACTAGGAGAAGGGGCCGGGCCCCCTCTCTTCTCTTTCTCCCGAAGAGTCCTACTAGGAATAGGATTTGGGGGAAGGAGTCCTACTCCCGGTAGGAGTGGGACTCCTCCCTGCGCCTCCCTCCTAGCCGGCCGACCCCCTTGCCCCTGGCCTTTATATACGGGGGCAGGGGGCACCCCATAGACACACAACTTGATCCTTGAGATCGTTCCTTAGCCGTGTGCGGTGCCCCCTGCCACCAAATTCCACCTCGATCGTACCGTTGTAGTGCTTAGGCGAAGCCCTGCGTCGGTAGTACATCAAGATCGTCATCACGCCGTCGTGCTGACGAAACTCTTCCTCGACGCTTTGCTGGATCGGAGCCCGGGGAACGTCATCGAGCTGAACGTGTGCTAAGAACTCGGAGGTGCCGGAGTAACGGTGCTTGGATCGGTCGATCGGGAAGAAGACGTACGACTACTTCCTCTACGTTGTGTGATCGCTTCCGCAGTTGGTCTGCGTTGGTACGTAGACAACACTCTCCCCTCTCGTTGTTGTGCATCACCATGATCTTGCGTGCGCGTAGGAAAATTTTTGAAATTACTGCGTTCCCCAACAGTGGCATCCGAGCCTAGGTTTTATGGTTTGATGTTATATGCACGAGTAGAACACAAGTGAGTTGTGGGCGATACAAGTCATACTGCCTACCAGCATGTCATACTTTGGTTCGGCGGTATTGTTGGTTGAGACGATCCGGACCAACCTTACGCGTACTCTTACGCGAGACCGGTTCCCTCGACGTGCTTTGCACATAGATGGCTTGCGGAAGACTGTCTCTCCAACTTTAGTTGAACCAAGTGTGACTACGCCCGGTCCTTGAGAAGGTTAAAACGGAGTCTATTTGACGAACTATCGTTGTGGTTTTGATGCGTAGGTGAGATGAGTTCTTACTTAAGCCCGTAGCAGCCACGTAAAACTTGCAACAACAAAGTAGAGGACGTCTAACTTGTTTTTGCAGGGTATGTTGTGATGTGATATGGTCAAGGCATGATGCTGATTTTATTGTATGAGATGATCATGTTTTGTAACTAAGTTATCGGCAACTGGCAGGAGCCATATGGTTGTCGCTTTATTGTATGCAATGCAATCGCGATGTAATGCTTTACTAGATTACTAAACGGTAGTAATAGTCGTGGAAGCATAAGATTGGCGAGACGACAACGATGCTACGATGGAGATCAAGGTGTCGCGCCGGTGACGATGGTGATCATGACGGTGCTTCGGAGATGGAGATCACAAGCACAAGATGATGATGGCCATATCATATCACTTATATTGATTGCATGTGATGTTTATCCTTTTATGCATCTTATCTTGCTTTGATTAACGGTAGCATTATAAGATGATCTCTCACTAAATTATCAAGAAGTGTTCTCCCTGAGTATGCACCGTTGCCAAAGTTCGTCGTGCCCAGACACCACGTGATGATCGGGTGTGATAAGCTCTACGTCCATCTACAACGGGTGCAAGCCAGTTTTGCACACGCAGAATACTCAGGTTATACTTGACGAGCCTAGCATATGCAGATATGGCCTCGGAACACAGAGACCGAAAGGTCGAGCGTGAATCATATAGTAGATATGATCAACATAACGATGTTCACCATTGAAAACTACTCCATCTCACGTGATGATCGGTTATGGTTTAGTTGATTTGGATCACGTGATCACATAGAGGATTAGAGGGATGTCTATCTAAGTGGGAGTTCCTAAGTAATTTGATTAACTGAACTTAAACTTATCATGAACTTAGTACCTGATAGTATCTTGCTTGTTTATGTTGCTTGTAGATAGATGGCTCGTGCTATTGTTCCGTTGAATTTTAATGCGTTCCTTGAGAAAGCAAAGTTGAAAGATGATGGTAGCAATTACACGGACTGGGTCCGTAACCTGAGGATTATCCTCATTGCTGCACAGAAGAATTACGTCCTGGAAGCACCGCTGGGTGACAGGCCTGCTGCTGGAGCAACGCCAGATGTTATGAACGTCTGGCAGAGCAAAGCTGATGACTACTCGATAGTTCAGTGTGCCATGCTTTACGGCTTAGAATCGGGACTTCAACGACGTTTTGAACGTCATGGAGCATATGAGATGTTCCAGGAGTTGAAGTTAATATTTCAAGCAAATGCCCGAATTGAGAGATATGAAGTCTCCAATAAGTTCTATAGCTGTAAAATGGAGGAGAACAGTTCTGTCAGTGAGCATATACTCAAAATGTCTGGGTATAATAATCACTTGATTCAGATGGGAGTTAATCTTCCAGATGACTGCGTCATTGACAGAATTCTCCAATCACTGCCACCAAGCTACAAGAGCTTCGTGATGAACTATAATATGCAAGGGATGAACAAGACTATTCCCGAGCTCTTCGCAATGCTAAAAGCTGCGGAGGTAGAAATCAAGAAGGAGCATCAAGTGTTGATGGTTAACAAAACCACTAGTTTCAAGAAAAAGGGAAAAGGGAAGAAGAAGGGAATCTTCAAGAATAACAGCAAGCAAGTTGCTGCTCAGGAGAAGAAACCCAAGTCTGGACCTAAGCCTGAAACTGTGTGCTTCTACTGCAAGCAGACTGGTCACTGGAAGCGGAACTGCCCCAAGTATTTGGCGGATAAGAAGGATGGCAAAGTGAGCAAAGGTATATGTGATATACACGTTATTGATGTGTACCTTACTAGAGCTCGCAGTAGCACCTGGGTATTTGATACTGGTTCTGTTGTTAATATTTGCAACTCGAAACAGGGACTACGGAATAAGCGGACACTAGCAAAGGACGAGGTGACGATGCGCGTGGGAAACGGTTCCAAAGTCGATGTGATCGCGGTCGGCACGCTACCTCTACATCTACCTTCGGGATTAATATTAGACCTAAATAATTGTTATTTGGTGCCAGCGTTGAGCATGAACATTATATCTGGATCTTGTTTAATGCGAGACGGTTATTCATTTAAATCAGAGAATAATGGTTGTTCTATTTATATGAATAATATCTTTTATGGTCATGCACCTTTGAAGAGTGGTCTATTCTTGTTGAATCTCGAAGATAGTGATACACATATTCATAATGTAGAAGCCAAAAGATGCAAAGTTAATAATGATAGTGCAACTTATTTGTGGCACTGCCGTTTAGGTCATATCGGTGTAAAGCGCATGAAGAAACTCCATACTGATGGGCTTTTGGAATCACTTGATTATGAATCACTTGGTACTTGCGAACCGTGCCTCATAGGCAAGATGACTAAAACACCGTTCTCCGGTACTATGGAGAGAGCAACAGATTTATTGGAAATCATACATACCAATGTATGTGGTCCGATGAATATTGAGGCTCGCGGCGGATATCGTTATTTTCTCACCTTCACAGATGATTTAAGCAGATATGGGTATATCTACTTAATGAAACATAAGTCTGAAACATTTGAAAAGTTCAAGGAATTTCAGAGTGAAGTTGAAAATCATCGTAACAAGAAAATAAAATTTCTATGATCTGATCGTGGAGGAGAATATTTGAGTTACGAGTTTGGTGTACATTTGAAAAATTGTGGAATAGTTTCACAACTCACGCCACCCGGAACACCACAGCGTAATGGTGTGTCCGAACGTCGTAATCGCACTTTACTAGATATGGTGCGATCCATGATGTCTCTTACTGATTTACCGCTATCGTTTTGGGGTTATGCTTTAGAGACGGCCGCATTCACGTTAAATAGGGCACCATCAAAATCCGTTGAGACGACGCCTTATGAACTATGGTTTGGCAAGAAACCAAAGTTGTCGTTTCTTAAAGTTTGGGGCTGCGATGCTTATGTGAAAATGCTTCAACCTGATAAGCTCGAACCCAAAGCGGAGAAATGTGTCTTCATAGGATACCCAAAGGAAACTGTTGGGTATACCTTCTATCACAGATCTGAAGGCAAGACATTCGTTGCTAAGAATGGATCATTTCTAGAGAAGGAGTTTCTCTCGAAAGAAGTGAGTGGGAGGAAAGTAGAACTTGACGAGGTAACTGTACCTGCTCCCTTATTGGAAAATAGTACATCACAGAAAACTGTTTCTGCGACACCTATGCCAATCAGTGAGGAAGCTAATGATGATGATCATGAAGCTTCAGAACAAGATACTACTGAACCACGTAGATCAACCAGAGTGAGATCCGCACCAGAGTGGTACGGTAATCCAGTTCTGGAAGTCATGATGCTAGATCATGATGAACCTACGAACTATGAAGAAGCGATGGTGAGCCCAGATTCCGCAAAGTGGCTTGACGCCATGAAATCTGAGATGGGATCCATGTATGAGAACAAAGTATGAACTTTGGTTGACTTGCCCGATGATCGGCAAGCAATTGAGAATAAATGGATCTTCAAGAAAAAGACTGACGCTGACGGTAATATTACTGTCTATAAAGCTCGACTTGTCGCGAAAGGTTTTCGGCAAGTTCAAGGGGTTGACTACGATGAGACTTTCTCACCCGTAGCGATGCTTAAGTCCGTCAGAATTATGTTAGCAATTGCCGCATTTTATGATTATGAAATATGGCAGATGGATGTCAAAACTGCATTCCTGAATGGATTTCTGGAAGAAGAGTTGTATATGGTACAACCAAAAGGTTTTGTCGATCCAAAAGGAGCTAACAAAGTATGCAAACTCCAGCGATCCATTTATGGACTGGTGCAAGCATCTCGGAGTTGGAATAAACGCTTTGATAGTGTGATCAAAGCATTTGGCTTTATACAGACTTTTGGAGAAGCCTGTATTTACAAGAAAGTGAGTGGGAGCTCTGTAGCATTTCTGATATTATATGTGGATGACATATTACTAATTGGAAATGATATAGAATTTCTGGATAGCATAAAGGGATACTTGAATAAAAGTTTTTCGATGAAAGACCTCGGGGAAGCTGCATACATATTAGGCATAAAGATCTATAGAGATAGATCAAAACGCTTAATTGGACTTTCACAATGCACATACCTTGACAAAATTTTGAAGAAGTTCAAGATGGACCAAGCAAAGAAAGGGTTCTTGCCTGTCCTACAAGGTGTGAAGTTGAGTAAGACTCAATGCCCGACCACTGCAGAAGATAGAGAGAAAATGAAAGATGTTCCCTATGCCTCAGCCATAGGCTCTATCATGTATGCAATGCTGTGTACCAGACCTGATGTGTGCCTTGCTATAAGTTTAGCAGGGAGGTACCAAAGTAATCCTGGAATGGATCACTGGACAGCGGTCAAGGACATCCTGAAATACCTGAAAAGGACTAGGGATATGTTTCTCGTATATGGAGGTGACAAAGAGCTCACCGTAAGAGGTTACGTTGATGCAAGCTTTGACACTGATCCGGACGATTCTAAATCGCAAACCGGATACGTATTTACTTTAAACGGTGGAGCTGTCAGTTGGTGCAGTTCTAAACAAAGCATCGTAGCGGGATCTACATGTGAAGCGGAGTACATTGCTGCTTCGGAAGCAGCGAACGAAGGAGTCTGGATGAAGGAGTTCATGTCCGATCTAGGTGTCATACCTAGTGCATCGGGTCCAATGAAAATCTTCTGTGACAATACTGGTGCAATTGCCTTGGCAAAGGAATCCAGATTTCACAAAAGAACCAAACACATCAAGAGACGCTTCAACTCCATCCGGGATTTAGTCCAGGTGGGAGACATAGAGATTTGCAAGATACGTACGGATCTGAATGTTGCAGACCCGTTGACTAAGCCTCTTCCACGAGCAAAACATGATCAGCACCAAGGCTCCATGGGTGTTAGAATCATTACAGTGTAATCTAGATTATTGACTCTAGTGCAAGTGGGAGACTGAAGGAAATATGCCCTAGAGGCAATAATAAAGTTATTATTTATTTCCTTATATCATGATAAATGTTTATTATTCATGCTAGAATTGTATTAACCGGAAACATAATACATGTGTGAATACATAGACCAACAGAGTGTCACTAGTATGCCTCTACTTGACTAGCTCGTTAATCAAAGATGGTTATGTTTCCTAACCATGAACAAGGAGTTGTTATTTGATTAACGAGGTCACATCATTAGTAGAATGATCTGATTGACATGACCCATTCCATTAGCTTAGCACCCGATCGTTTAGTATGTTGCTATTGCTTTCTTCATGACTTATACATGTTCCTATAACTATGAGATTATGCAACTCCCATTTACCGGAGGAACACTTTGGGTACTACCAAACGTCACAACGTAACTCGGTGATTACAAAGGAGTACTACAGGTGTCTCCAATGGTAGATGTTGGGTTGGCGTATTTCGAGATTAGGGTTTGTCACTCCGATTGTCGGAGAGGTATCTCTGGGCCCTCTCGGTAATGCACATCACATAAGCCTTGCAAGCACTGCAACTAATAAGTTAGTTGTGAGATGATGTATTACGGAACGAGTAAAGAGACTTGCCGGTAACGAGATTGAACTAGGTATTGGATACCGACGATCGAATCTCGGGCAAGTAACATACCGATGACAAAGGGAACAACGTATGTTGTTATGCGGTCTGACCGATAAAGATCTTCGTAGAATATGTAGGAGCCAATATGGGCATCCAGGTCCCGCTATTGGTTATTGACCGGAGACGTGTCTCGGTCATGTCTACATTGTTCTCGAACCGTAGGGTCCGCACGCTTAACGTTACGATGACAGTTATTATGAGTTTATGCATTTTGATGTACCGAAGGTTGTTCAGAGTCCCGGATGAGATCACGGACATGACGAGGAGTCTCGAAATGGTCGAGACGTAAAGATTGATATATTGGAAGCCTATGTTTGGGCACCTGAAGTGTTCCGGGTGAAATCGGGATTTTACCGGATTACCGGGAGGGTTACCGGAACCCCCCGGGAGGCAAATGGGCCTATTGGGCCTTAGTGGAAAAGAGAGAAGGGGCAGCCCACAAGCTAGCCGGCCGAACCCCCCTTCCCTAGTCCTATTAGGACTAGGAGAAGGGGCCGGCCCCCCTCTCTTCTCTTTCTCCCGAAGAGTCCTACTAGGAATAGGATTTGGGGGAAGGAGTCCTACTCCCGGTAGGAGTGGGACTCCTCCCTGCGCCTCCCTCCTAGCCGGCCGACCCCCTTGCCCCTGGCCTTTATATACGGGGGCAGGGGGCACCCCATAGACACACAACTTGATCCTTGAGATCGTTCCTTAGCCGTGTGCGGTGCCCCCTGCCGCCAAATTCCACCTCGATTGTACCGTTGTAGTGCTTAGGCGAAGCCCTGCGTCGGTAGTACATCAAGATCGTCATCACGCCGTCGTGCTGACGAAACTCTTCCTCGACGCTTTGCTGGATCGGAGCCCGGGGAACGTCATCGAGCTGAACGTGTGCTAAGAACTCGGAGGTGCCGGAGTAACGGTGCTTGGATCGGTCGATCGGGAAGAAGACGTACGACTACTTCCTCTACGTTGTGTGATCGCTTCCGCAGTCGGTCTGCGTTGGTACGTAGACAACACTCTCCCCTCTCGTTGCTGTGCATCACCATGATCTTGCGTGCGCGTAGGAAATTTTTTGAAATTACTGCGTTCCCCAACAGTGGCATCCGAGCCTAGGTTTTATGGTTTGATGTTATATGCACGAGTAGAACACAAGTGAGTTGTGGGCGATACAAGTCATACTGCCTACCAGCATGTCATACTTTGGTTCGGCGGTATTGTTGGTTGAGACGATCCGGACCAACCTTACGCGTACTCTTACGCGAGACCGGTTCCCTCGACGTGCTTTGCACATAGATGGCTTGCGGAAGACTGTCTCTCCAACTTTAGTTGAACCAAGTGTGACTATGCCCGGTCCTTGAGAAGGTTAAAACGGAGTCTATTTGACGAACTATCGTTGTGGTTTTGATGCGTAGGTGAGATGAGTTCTTACTTAAGCCCGTAGCAGCCACGTAAAACTTGCAACAACAAAGTAGAGGACGTCTAACTTGTTTTTGCAGGGTATGTTGTGATGTGATATGGTCAAGGCATGATGCTGATTTTATTGTATGAGATGATCATGTTTTGTAACTAAGTTATCGGCAACTGGCAGGAGCCATATGGTTGTCGCTTTATTGTATGCAATGCAATCGCGATGTAATGCTTTACTAGATTACTAAACGGTAGTAATAGTCGTGGAAGCATAAGATTGGCGAGACGACAACGATGCTACGATGGAGATCAAGGTGTCGCGCCGGTGACGATGGTGATCATGACGGTGCTTCGGAGATGGAGATCACAAGCACAAGATGATGATGGCCTTCTTCTTCTCCTGTAATGGGACCGAGTTCTGCTCACAGACCGCCTTCTTGAGTGTGTTGGGGCTGATAATATTTCGCTCCTCGCCTATCTGAGGCTCGGTGAAGTCGGCAGCTGGAGGCGTCTCCTGAGAGCTGAACGCTAGACGACACCTGTTGAAACTTGGCTTCTCCGTGGTACCAGCTAGATCGCGCACGTCTTTTGTTGGGTTGGGTTCTTGAGAAGGAGGCCCCATGAAGTCGCCACCGTACCCATGATCGGCAAAGTACTGATCGACGTTGGCAAATGTATCGTCATCGTCGTTGTTCTGATCCTGTGCCATATGCATGTTTGGATCTAGTGGCATAGGGATGTCTGGCACCGTTGCGGCGGTCTTGCCATGGGTCCGACTTGGCGCCGGCACGACTGGCGGTGTTGTCTTTGGGGTGGTGTCCCCCGCCCCCAAACGAATCTGGCTCTTCGCCCAAAGCAGGGGCCAGCTCAGGCAGGCACTGAGGGTCATCACGTCATCATCGTCGGCCCCGACGGGTCGAATCAGAGGTAACAACTCGTCGCAGCCTGGCAGCACCCGAACCAGTTGAACCCTAAACAAGTTGGGTGGCATCTGGGTACCGTGGAACAAGGGGTTGCCCGGTTGAACGATTTTGCCCTTGGCGACATCGACCAACTCATTGTTCACGAAGTGCAGGAGAGTGCACAGAACGTCGGCGGCGCCCTGCGAAAACATGTAGGGCGTCAGGGATGCCCAGTCAAAGGCAAGGAGATGAAGTCCTCGGCCGAGAGAGGCTTAATTAGTTACCGTGATGATGGCGTCGAGCTGGGCTAATGTCGAGGCACCGCCAACGGCGGGCGTGCAGTTGACAGAGGGGCCGCTTGCTGCAGAGGTGCCGGCCGGCGTACACCCAGGTGCATTAAGCTCCCGTGCTGGCGTCGGAGACACCAATGCCGCCTCCGTTGGAAACACCAATGGCCCCGCCATCGCGTTCTGCGAGTTGCTGGACGTGAAGCTAACAATCGGGGGCGGCCCCTGTTGGCCGCCCGCAATCCACGCACTAATCCCCTGGATCAAGGTAGGCATAATGGCGGTGATCGTCCTTCCGAGTTGTTGTTCCACTTGCTCTTGGACCATCTCCGGAATCCGCGCCACCTGTGCCCTGAGTTCTTGAACCTCACGCGCCTGGCTTTCCGAGCTGGTCTTTTTCTCCTTTGGCCCACCAGTGTTATAGTATGACGACCATTTTGTCGACAAGCCTTTGCCGGCCACACGACTAGCTGACGTCGGCTTACTGAGCTTATCCTTGTTATTCATTACATTCAACGCCCTATTTAGAGTGGTGTCCCAAGGGTTGCTCTTAGTCGACCCCGCGCCACTGCTTTCAGTCGCCTGCGGAAGGAATGTGAACCATTTAGAAATTTGGCTTCATTAATTAGAATGCAACCATATGAAGCTAATTACGCGGGGGTGTATTCCTTACCAGAACAAGCTCAAGCTCCCTGGTCTTCGGATCCGTGGTAAGCTCCTTTGTTTTCGGGTCCTTCCTGTACCAGGCCCTGACAAAGTTCCTAGTCTGCTTGTCACCGTATTTATCGAAGAGGGGCGGTAGGCCTTGCTCGGCACGGTCCACATCCTCCTTGTCCCATATAGGCTCCGCCACTCTGTAACCGCCGGGACCGAGTGTGTGTTCCCCTAAGTTCAGCTCCCGCATTTCTTTCCCCCACTTACTTGAATCGGAGCTTGCGGTGCTCGAGCAATTGATCTTGAAGTCGTTGTAGTCATCTTCGGTGATCGAAGGATTTTTCTCCTTCATCTTCTCATAACTATCACCTTTCTGGATCATTCTCTTCACATTGCTTTTCCAAGTAGACAGGGCCGTGCTCATCTTCATGAGGGCAGAATTGTTCACTTTATTCCCTTCGAGGCTTGTGTTTTCAAATTCAGCGGGGAACTTGTATCGTTCGTCCAGCTTCGTGAAGAGGAGGTTGCGCAAATTCCCTCGGTCAGGATGCCTGAGGTTCTCAGTGTTGATCGAGACGGTGCTCCGGAGAATGCACCCGAGCTGAAGCGAGTACCCCTTGACTATTCGTTCGGGCACCGTTGGATTCCCGTCGGAGTCCACTTCAGTAACTTCCTCCTTGAGGGTGCGGAGCATGGTCGGGCGCCGGTCCTTCCGTTGCCTCTTCGGTTGGCTGCCATCTGTGCATGCGCCGCCATCATCAGTGGTGGCATCCTCAGCGGCACCATCAATGGTGGCATCAGTGGGGTCATCCTCGGTGGTACCGTTAGTGGTCTCAGGATCGGTGGGGAAGGCGGCGGCCTCATACAAGTGAGGTTGTTCCTCCATCTCCTGGGACAGCTCCCAGAATGCCTTGACGCCCGAACCCCCGGCCTCATCGTTGTTGGCCATGTTTCTCTCTAAATAGGAACAAAGTTTGGTCAAAAAGTTGGTTATTGTCAAGGAACAAGATCATGGTCTCATCATTTAGGGTTTGTCGACACCGAGGAGAATTCTAAGTTGGGCCTAATCACTTGGCTCTATTGCCGCCTATGGTTTAATGCAGCTAGAATAAAGGGGCACTTGATCCTACTTAATTAACTACTAAGATACCCCAGCCCATGCATTAGTCACAAGTACCCCATATGTCCTATTTTTAGCAAAGTCATGCTAAAATTCACGGAAAATTTCAACATGACCTTTGCTGAAAATAGGACATATGGAGTACCCGAATTTGCCGGAACGGAAGTTAATCGACATTCTAGCAAACTCAAGGGCCTCTCGAGTGGACAAGGCAAAAAAGGCCTTCATCACAACATGGAAAATACATTGGCATGTGAAGAGGTGAAACAATATATGCATCTCCAAGCAGTATCATATGGTCAGCAGCAGTTGACTGACAGATGCACCAAATACAACAATTCCAATTGCAATCTCCAAACAAAAACTACCCCAAAAAAGGTGACCTCCAACTAATGTCATACTAGCAGTCATGTGGCAGTTCATCTACAGTACAACAGCATTTTTGCAAACAAAGATTCAATCAGAAGGCATGTGGCAGTTCACTTTCAGATTTGTAGGCAGGATGCAATTTCAACTTAGATTGACAAACACACGGTGCAGGATGCAATTTCACTTGAAGAATTTTAAAGGAATGTAGATGAAGGTCAGATAGTCAATTCATGGAACCCATATTCTATTATATAAAAAAGGGCAGCAACCTTTAAAAAGAAAACAGCCAAGTGGGTTTGAAATCACCACACCACATAGCACCAAGCAGGTCTGAGTTCACCACACCACATAGCAGCAAGGGGAAAAGACAAATTCAGGAGACAATGTAAAATGCCAAATCAACACTAGCACTATCAGAATAAAGTGGTTGCATCAAGAAGCTAGTTTATCCGGACATGTAGATACAGGGATACAAGGATGCACTGCTTCCTATTTATAATTAGTTCTCCTTTTATATGCTGCATACTTTAGTTCAGGTGTTTATGTTCATCTGATTATGACACCATACAGTGATCAAGAGCATCTAGTTTTATTCATTACAGCAGGGTACAACGATCAGATGGTTAACATATAATTTTCTTCTGAATGCAAGAGTAGCCATACAAGCACATGGAAGCAAAAGAAATCGCCCAGCTAAGGCCACACATCTCATACCTAACTGAACTTTTCCATAACGGCTAATAGTGCTACGGTAGCATATATTTAGGTTCATCCCTTTTGACAATAGCAGGCTATAACAAATGCAAAACCATGGTCACTATTGTGGTTTTGCACACAGACCTATTAATAGGATATCAAGTAAAGTTATCCAACAGGAGGTTCAGGCTTTTTACCATCGCAGGCTGTAGCAAATCCTAATTGCAGAGAAGGGCGGGATGAGTAGTACTAGTATGCATGAACCCTAATCCTTGAACACACAGACCTATTAAAAATTTCTTCAGCAAGCAGCAAGCAGCATTGTAACAAAAATTAAAAATTTCTTCAGCAAGCAGCAAGCAGCATTAGTGAACTACAAGCAAGCAGCAAGCAGCAAGCAACAGAGGGGGAGAGGGGGAGAGGAGGAGGGGGAGCTCACGGGGGCGGTGGTGTGGACGGGGCGACGAGGTGGGGCGACGAGGTCCGGGTGGTGGTGGTGCGACGAGGTCCGGGAGGCGACGAGGTCCGGGTGGTGGTGGTGCTTCGGCGACGGTGGTGTGGACGGGGTGGCGTCCGGGCCACCGGCGACAAGGGCGGCGGGGCGATGGCGTCCAACACGACGGGGACAGCGGCGCCGAGGAGACAAGGACGACGGGGCGGCGGGGAGACGAGGACGACGGGGCGGTGGGGCGGCGGCGTCGGGAGAGGAGAGAGGAAGGGGATCGAGGGCGAGGGCGAGGGAGAGAGAGGGGATAGGGAGGGGCCGGGAGGAAATATGGATGGGGGCGGCACAATACTAATGGCGCACCACCCCTTGGTGCGCCATTAGTAGGTTTTTTTTCTTATAGCAATGGCACAATACTAATGGCGCACCACCCCTCGGTGCGCCGTAAGTACATCCATACTAATGGCGCACCTCACCGTGGTGCGCCATTAGTATTTTTTTTATTTTTGCTCGAGCCAACAGGTTATCTTCCACCTGACCTGATACACACCAAGTTGCCTCTACTAGCTCGACTGGTCAACAGCCAGTTCTCACACCAGGAGGTCCTGGGTTCGATTCCCAGGCTCCACAAATTTTTTTATGCATTTAAAATGCTATTTGATCCTTATTTGTGTTTAAATATGTTCAAACTTGTTTAAATCATAACAGTAATATTTTTTTTATAAGACAGTAATAATTTTTTAAATAATATCATCAAACAGTAATGCCGGTGGAGCGGGGGAGGGTGTGCGTGGTGCGGGGGGTCGGCGGCGGCGGTTGAGTAGGGGAGGGGTGCGGGGGGTCGGCGGCGGCGGTTGAGTAGGGGAATCGAGGGTGCGGGGGGTCGGCGGTGGCGGTTGAGTAGGGGAATCGAGGGTGCGGGGGGTCGGCGGCGGCGGTTGAGTAGGGGAATCGAGGGTGCCGGGGGTCGGCGGCGGCGGCCGGTGGACCGGGGGGTGCTCGACGGCGAGGGGGACCGGATCTGGCGAGGTGGGATAGCGATCGAGATGGAGGGGGATCGAGATCGAGTGTCCATGAAATTTAAAAATATTCATGATAGTTCAAAAAGTGCCCATGAAATACAATCGAGAAATGAAGGCTACGATTTAAATACAATCGATCTTAGCTAGCTATCTGTTCACAATCTTCTTGCCCTTCTTTTTCGCAAATGGAGTTCTTCTGTGGAACGGACGTCCTTTAGGTAGGGTGGTCCTGCTTCTTCTTGTGGTGTATGCTGCTACTTCATCATCGTCGTCATGTTCGATCCTCGGGTCGCCGTACTTGTCGAAGTCTTGCTCATTGGCTACTCCATCCATTCCGATGATCTTCCTTTTGCCTCTCCTCACGACAACACGACTGGGCTTTGACTGGTCGGTAATGAAGAAGCATTGGTCCACTTGGGAAGCCAGTACCCATGGCTCATTTTTCGCGGTGACGTTTGTGCCCGCGGTCTTGGATTTGGCTTCAGGTATAACCATGGTGGTGAAATACCGGTCTTC
The DNA here is from genome assembly GCA_034509565.1 of Triticum monococcum. Lineage (NCBI taxonomy): Eukaryota > Viridiplantae > Streptophyta > Magnoliopsida > Poales > Poaceae > Triticum > Triticum monococcum. The sequence continues at coordinate 725,652,667 of CM067847.1, read as the reverse complement.
TTTTAGGACACTCTTGGCCCATCTGACACGAAACGTCGGGACCTTCTCTCCAGCGTAGCTCAGCTCCTTGATCTCCTCGATCCTTCCGTAGTATCTGTCCTTGCCGTTACCGGTGTAGGATTCCATCGTTACCCCGGAGTTCTGATAACCATCGCTCTTCATGTCCTTGGCCTCGGTGTAGAATGTGTAGCCGTTGATATCGTACGCCTCATAGGTCATCAGGTTGTGCTCGGCGCCCTGCGACAAGGCGAATATGAGTTGTTCTTCCACGGAAGAATCCTCATGTAAAGGGTACGACAGAAGCTTCTGCTTGAACCAACGCGTGAAACATGAGTTGTGCTCTTTGAGTATATCTCCGTCCGTCCTCTGTTGGCCTCGGTCATTGTACGTCTTCTTAACAAAGGTTTTGTGCTCTACCACCCAAGGATCGACCACATCTATGTGTTGTAGCACGACTAGGTTTGCTCTTTCAAAGTCGGCGAGTTGATCCTCGAAGTCGACATGCATTTCGCGACGACCCTCACGGTGACCCCATCCAGCGAGCCTGCCGAGGTGCCTGTTGACGGGCAGACCAACGGGGTTCTCAATGCCTAGATAATTCGTGCAGTAGGAGATGCACTCTTCGGTCAGAAAGCCCCTGGCTATGCTTCCCTCTGGATGTGACATGTTGCGAACATATCCTTTGATGACACCATTCATCCTTTCGAACGGCATCATGTTGTGCAGCAACGTCGGCCCGAGTTGGATGATATCATCCACGATATGGACCAGTAGATGCACCATAACGTCGAAGAATGCGGGCGGGAAGTACATCTCAAGCTCGCATAGTATCACCACGATCTCTTCCTGTAGCCTTCTGAGTTGCCTCACACCAACAGACTTCCGAGAGATGACGTCGAAAAAGTTGCATAGGCCAAATAGGGTTTCACGGACATGCGCGTCCATGATCCCACGGATTGCAACTGGAAGTATCTGCGTCATCAGCACGTGACAGTCATGAGACTTCATCCCGCTGAACTTCTGCTTCGCTGGGTCTAGGTATCTGCTTATCTTCCCCGCGTAACCGTAAGGAAGTTTTACTCCTACGAGGCAGGTGAAAAACTACTCGATCTCCTCCTGACTTAGAGTGAAGCACGCGGGAGGGTAGTCATTTCCGGTCTTCTTGGCCTTCTTGCCTTTGCGACGACTTTCCGTGTCCAGCTTCGCCTCATCATCATCATCATCATCATCATCATCATCATATATAGTGTGAAGCTCCTGCCTGATGCCCATTGATTTCAAGTCTGCCCTTGCTTTCGGCCCATCTTTGGTCCTCTCTGGCATGTTGAGCAGGGTACCAAGCAGACTCTCACACACGTTCTTCGTGATATGCATGACATCAAGGCTGTGAGGCACACGGTGGATCTTCCAGTACGGCAAGTCCCAGAAAACAGACCTCGTTTTCCATACCTTCTGCAGCAGCTCTGGCGCCTTTCGCTTCTTTCCCGGCTCTGGCGCCTTTTGCTTCTTTCCCGGCAGTGGGCAGTCTTTCCAATTTTTCAACAGCTCGTCTATTTCCTCGCCGCTCCTCGTACGCGGGCGTCCTCGGGGTTTGGTTTCACCATCGAACAGATCCTTGCGTTTTCTCCACGGGCCATCGTCGCGAAGCCACCTTCGATGTCCCATGAACACAGTTTTCGAAGACCCGGGATCTCTATCTAGCTGGCGATACGTTGTGTCATCCATGCACCTGACGCATCCAGAAAATCCGTGGACCACCTGCCCCGCGACATATCCGTAACCGAGATAGTCGTGCACCGTCATGAGCAGCGTGGCTCTCATAGGGAAATATTCTTTCTCTGCGGCGTACCACGTATTGGCTGGCGTTTTCCATAGCGTGTCAAGCTCCTCTTTTAGCAGCCCCAGATACAGATTGATGTCATTCCCTGGTTGTTTCGGTCCTTTAATTAGCATACTCATGTGAATGTACTTCCTCTTCATGCACAATAAGGGGGGAAGGTTGTACATCCACACAAACACAGGCCAGGTGCTATGTGTGCTTCTCTGGCTGCCAAACAGATTGACTCCATCGGTGCTCGCGCCCAGCATGATGTTCCTTGGATCGTTCCCAAATTCTGGGTCTTTGAAGTTCAACACTTGCCACTGGCTCGCATCCTTAGGGTGACTCAGCATCTTGTCTTTTTTATCTATCTCCGGATCATTTGCGTCATCTTCTCGCTTCTTCTCCTCCCTATCCGCGGGCCAACGGAGGAGTTTTGCTACCTTAGGGTCCGCAAAATACCGCTGCAGACGAGGAGTGATCGGAAAGTACCACACCACTTTTCGAGGAGCTTTCTTCCTCTTCTGGTATCGAGTGACGCCGCACACCGGACATATGGTAGACTCCGCGTGCTCGTCCCGATAAATGATGCAATTGTTCATGCACACATGGTATTTCACGTGCGGTAAATCCAGAGGACACACGATTTTCTTCGCCTCCTCCAAACTGGTCGGGCACTTGTTCCCCTTGGGAAGACGTTCGTGCCAGAATGACATGTTCTCGTCGAAGCATGCGTCAGTCATTTTGTGTTTTACCTTCATCTCCAGAGCCATGAGCGTTACTTTCAGGCGGGTATCCTCAGGCCTGCATCCTTCATACAATGGAGTGACCGCGTCTAACTCAAGTTGATCCATCTTGGCTTTCTCTCGGGCGGCAGCTCTTGCGTTATCCGTCTGCTTGAGAAGCAGCTCTTGAATATGAGGGTCCTGCACCAAGCCCATCGATGGTCCAGCGTCATCTGCTCCGGCATCTTCCTCATCATCATGTCCTGCATCTTCTACATGATGACTGTGTACAGCATCACCGTCGTGATCATCTCTTGGGGATTCTTCGTCTTCTCGCCCGCCCGAGCCGCGGTGGTTGTCTTGCTGCCCTTCCTCATTTCTTGCCCGGCCCCCATGGACGACTTCGTAGTCATCTTCATCACCTTGCCACCGATAGCCATCCATGAAACCACGCAAGAGCAGGTGGTCCCGCACCTGCTCGGATTCCGGGTCCGCAATAAGGCTCTTCAGCTTGCATCTTCGACACGGACATCTTATCTCCGTCTTGTTCTTTTGAAGCATCTCGGCCTTCGCGGACCTCAAAAACCTATTCACGATGCCTTCGGTCATCATGCGGACCATGGTCGCCTGCGGGGTAGAGCAAAACGATATTTTAGAACCAAGAAAAAATTTGGCATGACTTTCCCTAAAAATAGGACCAAAAAGAATGCTTAATGCCAAAATTCTCGCCGAAACGGAAATGAATCAACATTCCGGCAAAATATTGGCAACTATCACATTTCAAATATCGGTACACCTCCAAACACAAACACATATGCAACACCACAAACATATGCAACACCACGAACATACATAGATCTAGCTTGGCCATAAAAAGTGCATGTGCACATTGTTGTAGGGAGAAATACATAAATATAGCTTCCCCCATTACTTACCTATCAAAACAAGGTAATTTAACCACTTAAATTGAATGAATCTATGGTGGAAATGAGGTGAAAAAGAGAAGGCACCCGAGACAAGGAGGAGGTGGGGAGAATGAAGTGGGGAGAAAGTGAGTGTGGGTAGGAGAGGCTCCCCAAAATATCTTGTTGCTGCCTGAAGGACATATGCCCTAGAGGCAATAATAAAGTTATTATTTATTTCCTTATATCATGATAAATGTTTATTATTCATGCTAGAATTGTATTAACCGGAAACATAATACATGTGTGAATACATAGACAAACAGAATGTCACTAGTATGCCTCTACTTGACTAGCTCGTTAATCAAAGATGGTTATGTTTCCTAACCATGAACAAAGAGTTGTTATTTGATTAACGAGGTCACATCATTAGTTGAATGATCTGATTGACATGACCCATTCCATTAGCTTAGCACCCGATCGTTTAGTATGTTGCTATTGCTTTCTTCATGACTTATACATGTTCCTATAACTATGAGATTATGCAACTCCCGTTTGCCGGAGGAACACTTTGGTTACTACCAAACGTCACAACGTAACTGGGTGATTATAAAGGAGTACTACAGGTGTCTCCAATGGTAGATGTTGGGTTGGCATATTTCGAGATTAGGGTTTGTCACTCCGATTGTCGGAGAGGTATCTCTGGGCCCTCTCGGTAATACACATCACATAAGCCTTGCAAGCATTATAACTAAGATGTTAGTTGTGAGATGATGTATTACGGAACGAGTAAAGAGACTTGCCAGTAACGAGATTGAACTAGGTATTGGATACCGACGATCGAATCTCGGGCAAGTAACATACCGATGACAAAGGGAACAACGTATGTTGTTATGCGGTCTGACCGATAAAGATCTTCGTAGAATATGTAGGAGCCAATATGGGCATCCAGGTCCCGCTATTGGTTATTGACCGGAGATGTGTCTCGGTCATGTCTACATTGTTCGCGAACCGTAGGGTCCGCACGCTTAACGTTACGATGACAGTTATTATGAGTTTATGCATTTTGATGTACCGAAGGTTGTTCGGAGTCCCGGATGTGATCACGGACATGACGAGGAGTCTCGAAATGGTCGAGACGTAAAGATTGATATATTGGAAGCCTATGATTGGACATCGGAAGTGTTCCGGGTGAAATCGGGATTTTACCGGAATACCGGGAGGGTTACCGGAACCCCCCGGGAGCTAGATGGGCCATAATGGGCCTTAGTGGAAAAGAGACGGGGATGCCCTAGATGGGCCGCGCGCCTCCCACTTCCCCTAGTCCTATTAGGACTAGGAAAGGGTGGCCGGCCACCTCCTCCTCTTTTCCCCTCCAAGGAATCCTAGTTGGACTAGGATTGGAGGGGGAATCCTACTCCCAGTGGGAGTAGGACTCTCCTGCGCCTCCCTCTAAGGCCGGCCAGCCCCTCCTCCCTTGCTCCTTTATATACGGGGGCAGGGGGCACCTCTAGACACACAAGTTGATCCTTGAGATCGTTCCTTAGCCGTGTGCGGTGCCCCCTGCCACCAAATTCCACCTCTATCATACCGTTGTAGTGCTTAGGCGAAGCCCTGCGTCGGTAGAACATCAAGATCGTCACCATGCCGTCGTGCTGACGGAACTCCTCCCCGAAGCTTTGCTGGATCGGAGCCCGGGGATCGTCATCGAGCTGAACGTGTGCTAAGAACTCGGAGGTGCCGGAGTAACGGTGCTTGGATCGGTCGGATCGGAAAGAAGACGTACGACTACTTCCACTACGTTGTGTCAACGCTTCCGTTGTGACCTACAAGGGTACGTAGATCAGACTCTCCCCCTCGTTGCTATGCATCACCATGATCTTGCGTGTTCATAGGAAATTTTTTGAAATTACTACGTTCCCCAACAGTGGCATCCGAGCCTAGGTTTTTTTATGGTTTGATGTTATTTGCACGAGTATAACACAAGTGAGTTGTGGGCAATACAAGTCATACTGCCTACCAGCATGTCATACTTTGGTTCAGCGGTATTGTTGGACGAGACGACCCGGACCAACCTTACGCGTACGCATACGCGAGACCGGTTCCCTCGACGTGCTTTGCACATAGATGGCTTGCGGGCGACTGTCTCTCCAACTTTAGTTGAACCGAGTGTGGCTACGGCCGGTCCTTGAGAAGGTTAAAACGGAGTCTATTTGACAAACTATCGTTGTGGTTTTGATGCGTAGGTGAGATGAGTTCTTGCTTAAGCCCGTAGCAGCCACGTAAAATTTGCAACAACAAAGTAGAGGACGTCTAACTTGTTTTTGCAGGGCATGTTGTGATGTGATATGGTCAAGGCATGATGCTGATTTTATTGTATGAGATGATCATGTTTTGTAACCAAGTTATCGGCAACTGGCAGGAGCCATATGGTTGTCGCTTTATTGTATGCAATGCAATCGCGATGTAATGCTTTACTTTATTGCTAAGCGGTAGTGATAGTCATGGAAGCATAAGATTGGCGAGACGACAATGATGCTACGATGGAGATCAAGGTGTCGTGCCGGTGACGATGGTGATCATGACGGTGCTTCGGAGATGGAGATCACAAGCACAAGATGATGATGGCCATATCATATCACTTATATTGATTGCATGTGATGTTTATCTTTTATGCATCTTATCTTGCTTTGATTGACGGTAGCATTATAAGATGATCTCTCACTAAATTATCAAGAAGTGTTCTCCCTGAGTATGCACCGTTGCCAAAGTTCGTCGTGCGCAGACACCACGTGATGATCGGGTGTGATAAGCTCTACGTCCATCTACAACGGGTGCAAGCCATATTTGCACACGCAGAATACTCAGGTTAAACTTGACGAGCCTCGCATATGCAGATATGGCCTCGGAACACAGAGACCGAAAGGTCGAGCGTGAATCATCTAGTAGATATGATCAACATAACGATGTTCACCATTGAAAACTACTCCATCTCACGTGATGATCGGTTATGGTTTAGTTGATTTGGATCATGTGATCACTTAGAGGATTAGAGGGATGTCTATCTAAGTTGGAGTTCTTAAGTAATTTGATTAACTGAACTTAAACTTATCATGAAACTTAGTACCTGATAGTATCTTGCTTGTTTATGTTGATTGTAGATAGATGGCTCGTGCTGTTGTTCCATTGAATTTTAATGCGTTCCTTGAGAAAGCAAAGTTGAAAGATGATGGTAGCAATTACACGGACTGGGTCCGTAACCTGAGGATTATCCTCATTGCTACACAGAAGAATTACGTGCTGGAAGCACCGCTGAGTGCCAGGCCTGCTGCTGGAGCAACACCAGATGTTATGAACGTCTGGCAGAGCAAAGCTGATGACTACTTGATAGTTCAATGTGCCATGCTTTACGGCTTTGAATCGGGACTTCAACGACGTTTTGAACGTCATGGAGCATATGAGATGTTCCAGGAGTTGAAGTTAATATTTCAAGCAAATGCCCGAATTGAGAGATATGAAGTCTCCAGTAAGTTCTATAGCTGCAAGATGGAGGAGAACAGTTCTGTCAGTGAGCATATACTCAAAATGTCTGGGTATAATAATCACTTGATTTAGATGGGAGTTAATCTTCCAGATGATTGCGTCATTGACAGAATTCTCCAATCACTGCCACCAAGCTACAAGAGCTTTGTGATGAACTATAATATGCAAGGGATGAACAAGACTATTCCCGAGCTCTTCGCAATGCTGAAAGCTGCAGAGGTAGAAATCAAGAAGGAGCATCAAGTGTTGATGGTCAACAAGACCACTAGTTTCAAGAAAAAGGGCAAAGGGAAGAAGAAGGGGAACTTCAAGAAGGACAGCAAGCAAGTTGCTGCTCAGGAGAAGAAACCCAAGTCTGGACCTAAGCCTGAAACTGAGTGCTTCTACTGCAAGCAGACTGGTCACTGGAAGCGGAACTGCCCCAAGTATTTGGCGGATAAGAAGGATGGCAAGGTGAACAAAGGTATATGTGATATACATGTTATTGATGTGTACCTTACTAGAGCTCGCAGTAGCACCTGGGTATTTGATACTGGTTCTGTTGCTAATATTTGCAACTCGAAACAGGGACTACGGAATAAGCGGACACTAGCAAAGGATAAGGTGACGATGCGCGTGGGAAACGGTTCCAAAGTCGATGTGATCGCGGTCGGCACGCTACCTCTACATCTACCTTCGGGATTAATATTAGACCTAAATAATTGTTATTTGGTGCCAGCGTTGAGCATGAACATTATATCTGGATCTTGTTTAATGTGAGACGGTTATTCATTTAAATCAGAGAATAATGGTTGTTCTATTTATATGAGTAATATCTTTTATGGTCATGCACCTTTGAAGAGTGGTCTATTCTTGTTAAATCTCGATAGTAGTGATACACATATTCATAATGTAGAAGCCAAAAGATGCAGAGTTGATAATGATAGTGCAACTTATTTGTGGCACTGCCGTTTAGGTCATATCGGTGTAAAGCGCATGAAGAAACTCCATACTGATGGGCTTTTGGAACCACTTGATTATGAATCACTTGGTACTTGCGAACCGTGCCTCATAGACAAGATGACTAAAACACCGTTCTCCGGTACTATGGAGAGAGCAACAGATTTATTGGAAATCATACATACCGATGTATGTGGTCCGATGAATATTGAGGCTCGTGGCGGATATCGTTATTTTCTCACCTTCACAGATGATTTAAGCAGATATGGGTATATCTACTTAATGAAACACAAGTCTGAGACATTTGAAAAGTTCAAAGAATTTCAGAGTGAAGTTGAAAATCATCGTAACAAGAAAATAAAGTTTCTACGATCTGATCGTGGAGGAGAATATTTGAGTTACGAGTTTGGTGTACATTTGAAAAATTGTGGAATAGTTTCGCAACTCACGCCACCCGGAACACCACAGCGTAATGGTGTGTCCGAACGTCGTAATCGTACTTTACTAGATATGGTGCGATCGATGATATCTCTTACTGATTTACCGCTATCGTTTTGGGGTTATGCTTTAGAGACGGCCGCATTCACGTTAAATAGGGCACCATCAAAATCCGTTGAGACGACGCCTTATGAACTATGGTTTGGCAAGAAACCAAAGTTGTCGTTTCTTAAAGTTTGGGGCTGCGATGCTTATGTGAAAAAGCTTCAACCTGATAAGCTCGAACCCAAAGCGGAGAAATGTGTCTTCATAGGATACCCAAAGGAGACTGTTGGGTACACCTTCTATCACAGATCCGAAGGCAAGACATTCGTTGCTAAGAATGGATCATTTCTAGAGAAGGAGTTTCTCTCGAAAGAAGTGAGTGGGAGGAAAGTAGAACTTGACGAGGTAACTGTACCTGCTCCCTTATTGGAAAATAGTACATCACAGAAAACTGTTTCTGCGACACCTATACCAATTAGTGAGGAAGCTAATGATGATGATCATGAAACTTCAGGACAAGAAACTACTGAACCACGTAGATCAACCAGAGTGAGATCCGCACCAGAGTGGTACGGTAATCCAATTCTGGAAGTCATGCTACTAGATCATGATGAACCTACGAACTATGAAGAAGCGATGGTGAGCCCAGATTCCGCAAAGTGGCTTGAGGCCATGAAATCTGAGATGGGATCCATGTATGAGAACAAAGTATGGACTTTGGTTGACTTGCCCGATGATCGGCAAGCAATTGAGAATAAATGGATCTTCAAGAAAAAGACTGACGCTGACGGTAATGTTACTGTCTATAAAGCTCGACTTGTCGCAAAAGGTTTTCGACAAGTTCAAGGGGTTGACTACGATGAGGCCTTCTCACCCGTAGCAATGCTTAAGTCTGTCAGAATCATGTTAGCAATTGCCGCATTTTATGATTATGAGATATGGCAGATGGATGTCAAAACTGCATTCCTGAATGGATTTCTGGAAGAAGAGTTGTATATGATACAACCAGAAGGTTTTGTCGATCCAAAGGGAGCTAACAAAGTGTGCAAACTCCAGCGATCCATTTATGGACTGGTGCAAGCATCTCGGAGTTGGAATAAACGCTTTGATAGTGTGATCAAAGCATTTGGCTTTATACAGACTTTTGGAGAAGCCTGTATTTACAAGAAAGTTAGTGGGAGCTCTGTAGCATTTCTGATATTATATGTGGATGACATATTACTGATTGGAAATGATATAGAATTTCTGGATAGCATAAAGGGATACTTGAATAAAAGTTTTTCAATGAAAGACCTTGGGGAAGCTGCTTACATATTAGGCATAAAGATCTATAGAGATAGATCAAGATGCTTAATTGGACTTTCACAAAGCACATACCTTGACAAGATTTTGAAGAAGTTCAAATGGATCAAGCAAAGAAAGGGTTCTTGCCTGTGTTACAAGGTGTGAAGTTGAGTCAGACTCAATGCCCGACCACTGCAGAAGATAGAGAGAAAATGAAAGATGTTCCCTATGCTTCAGCCATAGGCTTTATCATGTATGCAATGCTGGGTACCAGACCTGATGTGTGCCTTGCTATAAGTTTAGCAGGGAGGTACCAAAGTAATCCAGGAGTGGATCACTGGACAGCGGTCTAGAACATCCTGAAATACCTGAAAAGGACTAAGGATATGTTTCTCGTATATGGAGCTGACAAAGAGCTCACCGTAAGAGGTTACGTTGATGCAAGCTTTGACACTGATCCGGACAATTCTAAATCGCAAACCGGATACGTGTTTACTTTAAACGATGGAGCTGTCAGTTGGTGCAGTTCTAAACAAAGCTTCATAGCGGGATCTACATGTGAAGCGGAGTACATAGCTGCTTCGGAAGCAGCGAACGAAGGAGTCTGGATGAAGGAGTTCATATCCGATCTAGGTGTCATACCTAGTGCATCGGGTCCAATGAAAATCTTTTGTGACAATACTGGTGCAATTGCTTTAGCAAAGGAATCCAGATTTCACAAAAGGACCAAACACATCAAGAGACGCTTCAACTCCATTCGGGATCTAGTCCAGGTGGGAGACATAGAGATTTGCAAGATACATATGGATCTGAATGTTGCAGACCCATTGACTAAGCCTCTTCCACGAGAAAAACATGATCAGCACCAAGGCTCCATGGGTGTTAGAATCATTACTGTGTAATCTAGATTATTGACTCTAGTGCAAGTGGGAGACTGAAGGAAATATTCCCTAGAGGCAATAATAAAGTTATTATTTATTTCCTTATATCATGATAAATGTTTATTATTCATGCTAGAATTGTATTAACCGGAAACATAATACATGTGTGAATACATAGACAAACAGAATGTCACTAGTATGCCTCTACTTGACTAGCTCGTTAATCAAAGATGGTTATGTTTCCTAACCATGAACAAAGAGTTGTTATTTGATTAACGAGGTCACATCATTAGTTGAATGATCTGATTGACATGACCCATTCCATTAGCTTAGCACCCGATCGTTTAGTATGTTGCTATTGCTTTCTTCATGACTTATACATGTTCCTATAACTATGAGATTATGCAACTACCGTTTGCCGGAGGAACACTTTGGGTACTACCAAACGTCACAACGTAACTGGGTGATTATAAAGGAGTACTACAGGTGTCTCCAATGGTAGATGTTGGGTTGGCATATTTCGAGATTAGGGTTTGTCACTCCGATTGTCGAAGAGGTATCTCTGGGGCCTCTCGGTAATACACATCACATAAGCCTTGCAAGCATTATAACTAAGATGTTAGTTGTGAGATGATGTATTACAGAACGAGTAAAGAGACTTGCCAGTAACGAGATTGAACTAGGTATTGGATACCGACGATCGAATCTCGGGCAAGTAACATACCGATGACAAAGGGAACAACGTATGTTGTTATGCGGTCTGACCGATAAAGATCTTCGTAGAATATGTAGGAGCCAATATGGGCATCCAGATCCCGCTATTGGTTATTGACCGGAGACGTGTCTCGGTCATGTCTACATTGTTTTCAAACCGTAGGGTCCGCACGCTTAACGTTACGATGACAGTTATTATGAGTTTATGCATTTTGATGTACCGAAGGTTGTTCGGAGTCCCGGATGTGATCACGGACATGACGAGGAGTCTCGAAATGGTCGAGACGTAAAGATTGATATATTGGAAGCCTATGATTGGACATCGGAAGTGTTCCGGGTGAAATCAGGATTTTACCGGAATACCGGGAGGGTTACCGGAACCCCCCGGGAGCTAGATGGGCCATAATGGGCCTTAGTGGAAAAGAGAAGGGGCTGCCCTAGATGGGCTGCGCGCCTCCCCCTTCCCCTAGTCCTATTAGGACTAGGAAAGGGTGGCCGGCCACCTCCTCCTCTTTTCCCCTCCAAGGAATCCTAGTTGGACTAGGATTGGAGGGGGAATCCTACTCCCAGTGGCAGTAGGACTCTCCTGCGCCTCCCTCCTTGGCCGGCCAGCCCCTCCTCGCTTGCTCCTTTATATACGGGGGCAGGGGCACCTCTAGACACACAAGTTGATCCTTGAGATCGTTCCTTAGCCGTGTGCGGTGCCCCCTGCCACCAAATTCCACCTCGATCATACCGTTGTAGTGCTTAGGCGAAGCCCTGCGTCGGTAGAACATCAAGATCGTCACCACACCGTCGTGCTGACGGAACTCCTCCCCGAAGCTTTGCTGGATCGGAGCCCGGAGATCGTCATCGAGCTGAACGTGTGCTAAGAACTCGGAGGTGCCGAAGTAACGGTGCTTGGATCGGTCGGATCGGAAAGAAGATGTACGACTACTTCCACTATGTTGTGTCAACGCTTCCGTTGTGATCTACAAGGGTACGTAGATCAGACTCTCACCCTCGTTGCTATGCATCACCATGATCTTGCGTGTGCGTAGGAAAAATTTTGAAATTACTGCATTCCCCAACACTGCCCACTTACTAATGGCGCACCAGCTCCAAATGCGCCATTAGTAATCCAGGTTACTAATGGCGCACCATCTGGTGGTGCGCCATTAGTAGTTTTGCAAGAAAAAAATTACTAATGGCGCACTGTCCCGCAGTGCGACATTACTAGTTTGAACTAGTAATGGCGCACGGTGGAACAGTGCGCCATTAGTTGTTTTGCAAAAAAGGGAATAAAAAATATAATAAAAAAACAACATTAGTGGCGCACTTCCCGGCAGGTGCGCCATTACTAGTTACAACTAGTAATGGCGCACTTTGTCCGGATGCGCCATCAGTATGTTTGGACAGGCGCACTAGTTCAAAAAAATGTATACTAATGGCGCACCCTGTGCCAGGTGCGCCATTAGTAGTTTCAACTCTAATGGCGTATCAGATGGTGGTGCGACATTAGTATATACTAATGGCGCACCGCTTGTCAAGTGCGCCATTAGTGTCAATCTCATCTATAGCCCTTTTTCTAGTAGTGTGTGGTAAATGCTGAGTTACATGAGTGCACTTGCCAAGAGTGGCAACACACTGGAAAACCATGTGAGCATTCCATACTTTTTTGGGCATCTAAACCCAGGTTAAATATGCACCCATATTTGCATGAGTACTATTCAGTACAAAAATTTAAAGCTGCATATGCAAGTCCAATTCCTGCACTGACTAACCAATCTCAGTGGCCTGAGGTGGAAATAGAATTTACCTTGTGTCCCCCTGTCACTAGAAGAAAGGCTGGGAGGCCAAAACAGAGCAGATTCAAAGCTTGATTTGAGAAAGGTGTTTGTAGTAAGAAGGGGAAAAGGAAAAGGAAAAGAATGATAAGCCCAAAAGGGCTCAAAAAGGTAACAAAAATAGGTGCAAGTTGTGTGAGGTACTTGGACACAGAATTGGTTCATCCAAATGCATCTACACTCCTCAGAGGCCAAAGTATGTTTAGGTTACTGTTTTTGCAAGTTTTTGATTTTGCTACTTGTTCTAGTATCTAACCAAGTGAAATGCTTTATTTTTTAGGAGGAAGCATGCAGAAAAAGCCCCACCTCTTGTTGTTGAACAATGCTGGCCAGTGAAAAAAGCAAGACTCAATGGCTTTAGAAGGAAGAGCACTAAGCAGATAATGTTTGGTGACAAAGATATGGAGCAAACTGAAACTATTACTGCTGAACATGAGTTAAGTGTTTCTGTTTTGGAGGATGTGATGCATACTGAATCTATTTTGCAGGCACTAGGGCAATCTGAAACTGTTGCAGATGAAGCAACTGTTGTGCTGCCATGCGAATCTGCTTTAACAGCTGTGTTGCCATGTTTGGAGGTTGTGCTGACAAGTGTTGAGTTGCAAACTGAAGTAGTTGAACAATGTGTGCCATCTACTCAATCTGCAGAAGTGCAAACTAAAGAAGTGGGACATGGTCAGGTGCAAAAGTTGAGGGGGCCTAGTGGAGTTGGCAAGAAAACCAAGGGGCCAAAAAGCAAGAGCATCAGCATCAACAAACTATGAGTCGTGGAACCAAACGGTGGAAAAAAGGATAAGAAATCGAGTGGTAGAAAGAAGCAAAAGAAATAGAGTCGAAATCATTCAAATTTGCTGTGAAAACTTAAGTTTGTTGTCATTTGATGTGAAAACTTATGTTTTTTCATGTGAAAACTTATGTGCTATGATGTTGATTTAACTTCATATAAAGTTCAAATTTGAACCTATCTCCAATATTTTTGGAGTTCATTTGTTTGTTCTGTGATGTTGCATTGTTTTACGTACTACTATGCACTTTAGTTCATAAATCCAACCCTTTTTTGAAGTCCAACTCATAGTCACTGAAAATGTTGTCGAAACAGGTTCCAAAGTAAGGGAAAACGGCCCCATTTCTAAGCAAGTTTTTTTCGACCTTCTCAAAATCACCCAAAAAGATTTTCTTAGATTATACTATACCTATATAGGATCAATACGAAGTCTCACCTTTTTTTTGAACAAGTATTCATATTATTTAATTTATTTTTGAAAAAACACCCTTTAATACAAAGTCAGCAATAAAACAAGTTTAAAAATTTAAAATGCAAAAATAACTTCAGATCCTCCTTAGTCACTCCAAAATGAAGCTAAGTTGAGGTTTTTTATTTTTTTTTGCATTTTCAAAACCTCAAACCCTCTTCTCACTCCTTTGAACTCTATGCAACCTCAGTCGTGATAGTCCAATTTGTGAAGGTTTTTTCATGCAAAGATCATTAGATCAAGTTTATCATTTTATATTATAACTATGTAACATAAAAAGACTATATGCGCGGGTTTTTCATTTTTTAGATTTTTTTGAATTAGTTATACAGTCGAATGTTCGGTCAAACCTTTCAAAACCCCGCTGATTGCCTCCGAAACCCATGTAACCCGAGCGCCAAGCGTCCACCGTCGATCTAACCCTAACGCCAAACTGCGGCCGTCGGATAGGCCTTCTAGAAGGATTCCACGGGGGCGATCCGTGGGAGCCCTGATTCTCCAATCTGATTGGCCACCGTTTTTTCTCTCTGAAGAACAGATAACGTTGAGCGGGGGAGCATCTCAGTGACCTTTGGGCCGAGCAGATCGGGCCCGGCAGAGCCTGGCGTGCGTGCGCACGGCCGTCGAGAGGGGGATGGGCTGCATGCAAGAGGGTCAATGACATGTGGGCCATCCCTGTCCAATGCATGCCATGCAACGTCGCAGCCTAGCTATTATGTGCTCGTGAACGCTGTGACACAGCCTAGCCATTTTCATGCGGGCTTGCATGCACGCATCGACGCAGTAAAGCAGCAGCGGCAGGGGCGCAGCGTATAGGTACGTCGCATCTAAGCTATTCTAGCAAATGCATGTTTGAACCTGAGACACGGGACGGATGCGTCGGTGGTGCAGCTCCTTTTTTAGTGTCACGCGTGGATGAACGTGCCTGTTTCCCACGCGGCGTCACCGCCGATGCAAGTCCACAAAACGATGCATCTCGCCTATGCCGCCTGTGCCTCTTTGGATGCTCTGCCCGCCGTTTTTGAATTAATGCCCGCAATTACTTATGCCAGTACAAACGAAGAAGAGAAAACGATCGAAGGCACCGTGTACACATTGACCATGGCTATAAAAGGGCACCATTTCCTCATCCCTCTCACACTCATATGTCATGCCTCCTCCGCTTCTTCTTTTCGAGCCAAATCCACCTCTCGAGCCACCATGTAGTTCAACGGCCCTATGTACCGTCGCCCTCGCACCGTGCCGGAGAGGGAGTACCCGGCCGGAGTCATCGTCGAGAATAGCCTGAGGGTGTGGGCCATCTCAAGGTGGAGGGGC
Source organism: Triticum monococcum (assembly GCA_034509565.1). NCBI lineage: Eukaryota > Viridiplantae > Streptophyta > Magnoliopsida > Poales > Poaceae > Triticum > Triticum monococcum. The sequence continues at coordinate 725,636,981 of CM067847.1, read as the reverse complement.
CCTAGAGAGTTGGCTCGCTTCTTCCTACAAGCCGGCTACCGCCACCTCCCTCCGGGCACTCCGCCCATGTTCCACCTCCATGAGCAGTACGATGGCAACACCAATGGCTTGGTCATCGGCCTCTACATCACCTTCACCAACCCCTATGACGCTCACCACCTCCTCGGCGAGGTGTTCTGGTGTGGATGCGAGTTTATCGCGTTCACGACCTACAACATCTTCACCAACTTCCACCACATCTTCCCTCACCCCAACGGCATGCACACCCTCCCCTACCAGATGCCGGAGAACGACGAGTGAGGGGCGCCGGCTAAGGAGGAGGGGCCAAGGAGTTGTTCGAGTGCGAGTCTTCCTATCTATCTAGCTTGTGTTTGTGTTGGTTCGGGCGCGTGTGCCCGTGTCTTCTATCTATCTAGTTTTAATTATTTTCCTTTCATGTTTTATGAACTATATGTTGTAAGGGGATGCCCCTCTATATGTTCTATCTATCTATGCTACTAGGGTACCCGATGCCCCTCTATCGTGCTATCTACTAATATTTTTTCGGGCCTAAAGTTTCTCCATTGCATTTTATTTATGTGGCCATGTGAACTAAAAAATGCACTAAAACATGATCCAATCATATAAGTTGTTGTAAGCACGTGTCTAGTTAATTATGTTCCTTTTATGTTTTATGCACTATATGTTGTAAGGGGATGCCCCTCTATGTTGTAAGGAGATGCTACTAGGGGCACACTAGGTGTCTTCTTTTTTTGAGAGGGGCACAACCTTTTTCGGTTGAAACACACGAGTAAAAACTTTGAAAACACCATAGCACAAATAAAAAAATTAAAAATGGTGCTTGGTTGAAATAAACTAGAACCAAACAATTGTAACTTTTTTGGTTCACAAAGACAGCAAGTTAGACTGCTAACTAGAACCAACCTTTTGTTTTAGCCGAAACAACACGGGACCCTACCATCGGACACGATAGCTTATGCATAAAAATAGCTCAAATAATTATCAGATGAGTTATCTCAAAAAAGGTGAGTGCAGGAAACTTAAAATTTGTGAAATAACCTAAAGCCGAAAAGATATATCGATGTCAATGACCGTGTGCACTTTTTTTGCACTAGCTACACTTCTTTTATCAATGGGCCTGGATATGTTCTATTCGGCCCTGCCTAACTTCTATATGGGCCTGGCCTTTTCGGGCAACTGTGGACCAACCCTTTTTTTCCTTTTCTCCCTCTACCACTGAAACTGAAACTGATGACGAACTGAAGAACTGAAAAAATGGGGCCAAAACAGAGTGGAGAAGTACATCGCAACACTTTTATTCAAACATCCATATCATTATGATTACAAATGATGCCCAATATATTCACTTATGACTAATTATCATCACATAAACAAATGCGAGAGCAATTACACAAACATAAAAAAGTCCGGCCATCAGCCCCATCAAATTGCCCTGCTTCTGCAATTCGATGAGTTTCTTCATCTGCTTGTTCAGCTTCTTCAACTCTGTCGTCACTCCTGCATCCCCCACAGTAGCACCAATGGAATGGGCGCCCCCAATGGAATTGCCAGATCCAGACGGGGCCGATCCAAACTTGCCCAACTTCTCCGCCTCCAACGGTAAATCGAGCTCCCCTGATGCACCCTCCAGTTGAATCCGCTCTATGTACTCATGTAGCGACTCAAAAGGGGTGCATTGCTTCAATTTCTGAAATCGGAAAGATGAACCCTAAATCCCAAATCCGATGAAAAATGGGCAAATATGAAATTGGGAGACAAAAACCAAAATTGGCATATTGAGAAGTAAAATCTCACCTTTCCCTGCTCTGGTTTGCTCTCGCATTTCACGAATTCCCGCCCAAGGTTGCCATTCTTGTCGGTCGTTGTGACTAGCCGCTTCAGGGGTGCGATACGTGGGCATGCAGGGCACCTTGTCATGGGCACTGCGCCATAGCGCGGCCATGAGCGGCGGGAGGCTAAAGCGGAGCTCGACATTGCTAGGTCGCGGCCCGGAACGGCGTTGCTGCGCGTCGTCGCCGGAGAAGAAGAACAACAACGGTCGGGGAGGGGGGGGGGAGGATGGGCTCGGGTGCTGCACGGCTCGGTGTCCTCTTGTACCAATGCTGACCTGGATAAGTTAGTGGGTCCCATGCTGTGGGTCCCGCTCACCTAACCAATGCTGAGCTGGATAAGTTAGTGGGTCCCATGCTGTGGGTCCCGCTCACCTGATTCGAGTTTTAAACATGTGTCTTTGGATTAGGCAGCAGTGTCGCATGGGAGCTATTTTTTTCCAACGCAGATGTCGCATGAGAGCCATTTGAACCAACGATGTCGCATGAGAGACAATTCAACTCAACGACGTCTCATGAGAGCTATTCGCCCGCCCTCCCCTGCCCTGAGGCATTGACGAAGTGGAGAGCGGATTCCGGGAAGCGGTTCTCGCTTGTGCTGTTGTAGAAGAAGCTGGCCAGGGGTTGGGACTCTTGGGGGCGCTCTTCACGGTTGTCGGGGTGGCTGACGGCGCTGAGGCGGCGCTTGGAGACGCACCTGAAGCGCCGGAGTGAACTCGCCGCGACATGCTTTTCGTGGTGGTCGGGGTGGGGGTGGCCGACGACGCTGAGCGAATTGAGACGATTGGTCGGGGTCAAGGTTTTGGATCCCAAGTGGACATTTTTTTCTCGAGGGGCACCGGAATTTGCGGTTACCACGGTAACCATGAAATTCCGGAAAAATTTCGGACGGAATTTATAATCAAATTTTGAATTTAATTTTTTTTTAAATCGATATAGAAAGCTATTTAACTCCTTATTATCAGCTATTATACCCTGGCCTTGTGGTTATCCGACAGCAAAAGAGTAAATAGCTTTTCGTGGTGGTCGGGGTGGGGGTGGCCGACGACGCTGAGCGAACTGAGACGATTGGTCGGGGTCAAGGTTTTGGATCCCAAGTGGACATTTTTTTCTCGAGGGGCACCGGAATTTGCGGTTACCACGGTAACCATGAAATTCCGGAAAAATTTCGGACGGAATTTATAATCAAATATTTAAATTTTTTTGAAATCGATATAGAAAGCTATTTAACTCCTTGTAAATACACGAGAGCCAGGAGTCGAACCCACGTCTCCCGGCAGATGGATGGTTTGCTTTACCACCAGGCCACAACCAGTTCTCTTCGCAGGAAAGAGATGGCCTATATTTAACTATACTATGAGAGTTTGAATTCAAAATTTTCAAATTATTTGAGATTTTTTGCTCGATATGAGTGTTTCTCGAGGGGGGTCGGTAAACGCGGTAACCGCGCGGAAGCTTGGAATTTCGCTCGGTTACCAAAACCATGGTCGGGGTGAGACGCTTGGAAACGGAGCTGAAGTCCCGGAGGGAACTCGCCGCAAGGCGCGAGAGCATCTCGTCGGCCGTCACCTGACCTGAGTTCCTCGATCGATCACGCTGGTGAGAGACCTGCATGCACAGAGAGAGCCACAGACACAATTGATCAGCAAAGAAGACCGATCGAGGAAAGTTTCTGGCGATGATTGATAGTGATAGTAGAGTACCACGCCGATTGAATTTCCTCCGACGATACGTGGCGGCGGCGGCGGGCGAGCGAGGAGGGGAGAAAGACCTGCTTTGGTCCGTTCCGTGGAGTCTGGAACTTCCCTTTTCCTTCCTTCGTTGGTTTGACTTTTGCTCGCGTATGTAGACTAATCACACGCACGCACGCACGCGAAAATTAAGGAATCGTATCATATCATGTGTGTCGTCTATACCAAAACGTTGTTTGACATTTTCGATCCAGTTAAACGCACGCTCGATCTCTTCCTCCGCCCGGCCTTTTCTTTTTCATTTTCTTCCTTTTTATTTTTTATTTTAGTGCATCGTTTTTGTTGCGTTGCGTTCGGCTCGCTCGCTTGCGCACCCTAAAAAAAATCAAACAAAAGGGTGACATCTTTTTTTGTTTGAGGGAAAGCCATCGTGGCGGTTTATATTTTATGCGAAAACAGCGATACATCGTTTGTTAATACATCCAGAAGAAAACCCGGAGGCTCCGATTTCTAAACAATGGTTCGAGAAACCTCCGAGTTCCTAGCCAACAAATCAGCCGCCTCATTAGCTTCCCTAGGACAATGAGAAAAAGCTATCGAAATAAAATTGCGAGCCAGAAAAGAACACTCCTCATAAATTGCTGCAGCCGGTCCATGTGAATTTCCACCACCTTGCATAATTTGGACGACCTCCAAGCAATCAGCCTCGACGCAAATTCTGTTACACCCAACTTCATTTGCGAGTAGGAGCCCGTCTCGTAAGCCTCTAGCTTCTGCCATTGTCGCATCTTCTACAAATGAAATGTCACCGCATGACGCTGCCACGAAGACGCCAGAATTGTCTCGTAAAATGGCACATGTTCCTCCTGTTCCACTATCATGATTAAAAGTGGCATCCACATTGAGTTTAAGAATTCCCTCTGGCGGACAGCACCAGCCGTGCCTTTTAAGTTTTACCTTCTTTGACTTGGCCTTAGAAAAATTCTTAGCGAGGGTTATAATTGCTTGTGCTGACCTGCTCGGTTCGAAGTTCGCCATGGGTGTACTGACGCCGTTCCCACCAAACATACCAAACTACAGTGGCCACGAGATCATTGCGGCGCACATCGGCCACAAGTGCGTTGGTAGAATTCTTTGATTGGAGTAAATCAGCAAGAACTGATCCACCCTCCCTCTCAAGCGTACAAACCTCCTGTACTAAATCATGCAGCCCCAATATTCTCCAGATTTGCTGTACTCTTGGACATAAGAACATGGCATGCCTAATACTCTCACAATCTGAACTACAAAGCGGACATTGCGCACTTGTAATCATATGCCTGTTGGCAAGAACTCCATAGCAGGGGATAGCTCCAAGCAAAGTTCTCCATATGTGTATTTTAATTTTTGATGGCACACGCAGTTTCCAAATGGTACTCCAGACTGGACTAGTATTTGAGGCTTGTATAGAGTTAGTCATCCTCAACTTTCGTCCGTACTGATGCTCCCACTCTTCATGGTATGCTGATCTGACTGTGAAATAACCACTTCTATTACAGTGCCATGAAACAAAATCATTCATCATTCCCAAAGCCAGTGGGATGTTTAAAATGCGATGCGCATCGATAGGCCAAAACAACTCCGTTATCAACTGTTCATCCCACACTCTATTCTCTGTATCAATAAGCTCAGAAACTTTTGTAATCACAATATTACCTCTTGGTGTCATTACCTTCCGAGAGGGGCTACTAGGTATCCATGGGTCTTCCCAAATATTTATTTGGGATCCATCACCGACTCTCCAAATATGCCCTCTCTTAAAAGACTGAATACCATGGACGGACATTCTCTCACTGAAGCACACTACACAGTTCTACAGAATTCCGCCTTGGTGGCTCCGTATATGGATGAACACAAGAATTTGCTATGCTCCAAACACCCGGAGCGGTCTAATGACTGGATTACACGTGAACAAACCAGGAGTTTCGCCAGCTGGTTGCAGACACGTACCATGGATGACACCTCTATTGAAGATGACATGTACTTGCTGTCCTAGTTACCATCTTCGAATATAATGACTTTCAAAGGGTACGAGATAAATGGTAATACATTTTACACGATCGCCCAAGATAAGAAGAGCACCAACCAAAACAGTGGTGTCCGCTTTGATGTAGAAACCAAGACGAGAAAGTAAACATATTATGGTTATATACAGGACATATGGGAACTTGACTATTGACGTGGTTTGAAGGTCCCTTTGTTTCGGTGCAAATGGGTCCATATGACACGAGGCGGGGTAACGGAAGACCCGCAGTACGGAATGATAACAGTGGATCTCAACAATCTTGGGTATGCAGACGAACCATTCGTCCTAGCCAATGATGTGGCACAGGTTTTCTATGTGAAGGACATGTCTACCAAGCCAAGAAAAAGAAAAGATAAGGAAGCGAATGCATCATACGATGAGCCAAAGCGGCACATAGTTCTTTCTGGGAAAAGAAACATCGTGGGAGTGGATGACAAGACAGACAAGTCAGAAGATTATGAAAAGTTTGATGAAATTGCTCCATTCACAGTGAATATTGACCCGAGCATCCCGTTAAATGATGAAGATTTTCCATGGTTACGGCGCAAAGGGACACACGCGAAGAAAAAGTTTCACACCCAAAGATCTAGGATGTGATCGGCTTCACTATCATCACTTTCTTCTGTGTTTCACACTCAGAAGGGAATCTCTGTAATAGTTAGGGTAGTTATGTGTTTTGGCATTTGAAACGCGAAGAAATTTTATGTGCAAACAAACTCTTTCATGCCTTTACTGATTTTTAAAGTTAAGTTATTCACAAACTAGTGATTCACACTAATTTCAAATAATTCAAAATTTGAACTATTCAAATTTGAAAACTACGGGCACTAACAGAAAGTTTGTAATTTTTTGTACCTAAAGCAAAAATATTCACAAAGAAACTCAAAATACACAAAAAAACTCAAAAATAAATAAAACAAAAAAATAAAAAAGCCCGCCTACTAGGCCAGAGGAGCCTGCATACGACTAGAAACCCAACCTATTGTTGGGCCAGGACGCAGGCCCGCAAAGGCCATGTAGGCCCACATGGCAGCACAGATGATATAGGGCCAGTAGGCCTGCTTTGGAGAGGAGCTCGAGAGAGCTAACGCATGGGGGGTTATAAACAAGTGTGGACGCCCCTCGGTTAGCGAGGTGGGACTAAACTTGCCGCACCGCACCTACGCTAGCGCACCCCCTTTAGTACCGATTGGTGGCTCCAACCGGTACTAAAGGACCCCCTTTAGTACCGGTTGGTGGCACCAACCGGTACTAAAGGGGGTGCCTTCCCGCCGTTTGGCCTGGCCAAAATAGGCCTTTAGCACCGGTTGGTGGCTCCAACCGGTACTAAAGGCCCCTCCTATATAAACAATACTTACGAAAATTTTAGTTTCTCATCTGCTTCTTCTCCTCTGCACCGTCGCCCGCCGCCCCCGTACGTCTCCATATCCCTCGTCGCCGCCCCCGTCGCCGCCCCGCCCTCGTCGCCGCCCCGTTGTCCCCGTCCCCGTCGTCCCCGTCGTCACCGCCGCCCCATCTCGGCCCGTCCCGCGTCGTCCCCGTCCCCGTCGTCGCCGCCCCGTACGTCCCCGTCGTCGTCGCCACCCCGGCCCGTACGTCCCCGTCCCCGTCATCGCCGCCCCGTCGCTGTCCCCGTCGTCGTCATCCCCGTCGTCGCCGCGCCCGTCGCTGTCCCCGTCGCCGCCCCCCGTCGCCGCCCCCGTCGCCTCTCGCCTCGCCGGTGAGCGCACACATACACACACATACATTTTCTGTTTTTAGAGATAGTTAGAATTGTTAGAATAGTTAGAAATGTTAGAATTGTTAGAATTGTTAGAATTGTTAGAAATTGTTAGAATAGTTAGAATTGTTAGAATAGTTAGAAATGTTAGAATTGATAGAATAATTAGAATTGTTAGAAATTTTTCTGTTTTTTAGTTATAGAAATAGTTATAAAAAAGTTAGAAATTTTTCTCTTTTTTTAGTTCTAGAAATATAAGAAATGTTATACAAGTGTTAGTTATATATATAGAAATGTTATAATTTTTTTTCTGTTTTTTAGTTATAGAAATATTAGAAATGTTATAGAAATGTTAGTTATATATAGCATTGTTAGAAATGTTAGTTATATAGAAATGTTAGAAATTTTAGTTATCAAAATCCAATCATTAAAAAAATGTTACTTTTTGCGGGCATATAGCTAGTATTTGTTCTCGACGATGCCCGGCCCGCATCCTTGCCGTCGACCCGTCCGCGACGACGTCCGACTGACCTATGTCCGGGACTGGGCTCCGCCGGGCTGGCACTAGGAGGTGCTGCCTGGAGGGGCGCGCCGCTTGATGAGGAACCCGGCCCCGGGTCCTGTCGCCGACCCTGATCTCGTTTGGTGGCGTTCGCGTGGGCCAGTTTCGGTGCGGAGGGAGCCAGCCCCGCCGGAGGTGGTACGTCGCCGTGTCAAGGAGGAGGACGAGCACGTCCATCGCTACATGGTTGCGTTAGAGGGCGGCAGGTTCTCCAATACCTGGCTGTTTCTTCAGGGATCTCACTTCAGCTATGATCCTGTGAGGGTTCCTTCTCTTTGGGTGTCCACCGCCCGCGCCACAGGAACCGCGAGTGTCCTAGATTCTTCTGTAGTATTAGATCTTTATTAGCTACCTAGCCAGTGATGTATTCGATATATAATATTCGAGACGATGTATTCGAGATTATATATTATTCGAGACGATGTATTCGAGATTATATCTATTATTCGAGATGATGTATTCGAGATTATATCTATTATTCGAGACGATGTAATTTGAATACTAAATTGTTTTATATTTCTTTTGGCATAGTTAAATAAAAGCTATGGCGGACAATACCGACAGAGAGGGAGAATAGAGCATGTTCGATATCATACGCGGGCCAGATGATGATCAGAATGAAGAAGATTATGACGGCTCCGAATTTCTAAACAACACCGGAGAGGGTGATATGATATTCGATCGCGACGACTGAATGGATGAAATCATGAACTATGATGATGACAATGACGAAGAACATGTTGATCCTCAAACAACAAAGACCGGGGAGGTATATATATTTATATAAGCGGGCATCTGGTGATCATCACATGTTTTAAATGAGTTGAAGATATATTAACGAATCGATCTTTCTTCTTTCAGCCATCCGGATCGAGCAAATCTTCAGGCAACAGGACGAAACGAGGCCCGAACAAAAAGTTGAAGGAGGGCATAAAGTATAATATCGAGGCAATCAAACCTAATGGCGAACCATTAGCGCCTAAGAAGATTGCGGACAAGTTCGTTCGTCAGTGCAGAGTTCTTATGAAGGACCAACTCCCGATCTCCCTTCAAGAATGGAGAGAGCCAGCAAAGCCATGTCCAGATCTTACTTTTGTCGATGACAGACAAGAAAGTCTTCTTTGGGATACTCTCATGGAACATTTCACCCTACCAGATCATTTCACAGAAGCAGATGTGCAGAAAGTCAAGGACGCTGCTCTTAGGAAGATGGCGGTTGCATTCAGGAACCACAAGAATCGTGAATGGGACAAGTACGTCAAGGGAGGAAGGAAGACTCCAGTATTCGAGGGAACACTAGAGAATCAAAGTGCTCATTGGGACAATTTTGTGAAATTCAAGGATTCAGAATTAGCTAAGGAACGGTCGAGAATAAACAAGAAGAATGCCGAAAAAAGGATAAGTTCCATAAGCTGGGGCCAGGTGGCTACGCGGTGGCAATGCCTAAGTGGGATAAGTCTGAGAAAGAGATGGAGGATGCAGATGTCACTCCGGTTACTAAGAGCTGACCCCCCAGGTGCAGGACTTGGTTCTATGCGCATGGGGGGGAGTTGGACCCGAAGATAGGCAAAGTTTCGACGAAGGCATGTCTGAACGGAGCCGACGATAATTTACTTGTTGCAATAGAAGAGGCTCGAACGGGGGTGTTCCAGCCCAACAGAGAGAACGACGAGCTTACGCGTGCCCTGGGAAATCCTGAACACCCGGGAAGAACACGAGGCAAGGGCACTATTCCGTGGTATGAGGGGTTTTCGGACTGGAACGCCAACTACAGAACCCGTGCGAGAAGGAAGATTGCGGAGGAGAAGCAGAGGAAGATGGAGGAGGAGAAGAGGAAGCTGGACTATGAACGCCTTCAAGGCCTAGAATCAGCGCACGCGGACTTGGTAGTCAAATTCCAGCGGCAGCAGGAGTAGATCGACTCACTTAGCCAGCAAAGGGGGTCTCAGGAGCTGCAAAAAGTAGCGGATGATCCAGCATTGGATACCACCGCCCCATCCATGCCGAGAAGCAGCATGGGTTCCGCCCCGTTTGACGCAATGCTGGATAGATACCCCGTGGATGACATCGCGGAGAACACTAACTGCGAGCTACACTACAAAATTAAGAACATATCCTTGAAGGTGGCGGACGGCGTTGCTTATACAAATTCCCCCGATGCAACCTTCCATTGCAACCCGATTCTAGCAGGCTATGCTCGTGTCGTGGTTGATGAGGTGGTGGACCAATATTCGGGGCTAGAGCTTGACATTCCTGGAGGTGACGAGGAGCACACACTCGGAGATGCCAAACATCGTATCATCCTATGGAGAAAGGATTGCATCATATTTCGAAGGCCACCGACACCGCGTCACCCGACTCCTCGTCGAAGTCCGCCACCGAGTCAGCAGACTCCCGCTCCTCCAAGTCCACCAACGCGTGAGGCCACTCCTCCTCCTCCAAGTCCGGCAAAGTGTCAGGCCACTCCTCCTCCAAGTCCGACACAATGTCAGACGTCCACTCCTCCTCCAAGTCCGGCACAACCTCAGGCCACTCCTCCTCCAAGTCCGGCACAGCTTCAGGCCACTCCTCGTCCAACTCAGCCCCGTCAGCTATCTCCACCGCCTAAGCAATCGCAGAAGAGACACCCCGCAGCTATATGGTGCGTAGCAGTACGAGTCGAGGTCATAGTACAGGAAGTACAGGCGGAGGCAAGCGATATAAATATGGTCCAAACCTCACTACTCCTCTTCCTGAGAGGGCTTACGACAGGACCGAGGAGCAAACCAATGCCATAGTGCGGGCAGAAGTCGACGCCCATTTTGGACCGAAACCGCCACCGCCACCAAGGGAGAAAGTGCCTATGGAAGTAGTTGACCACTTCATTTGTATGGCTCAAGCACCAGCTCCTAAGCCTGCTGACACAGACTATGAGCGCCACATCAGGAAGTTACATCGACAACGTCTACAGAAGGAGGCGAGCTCGAGCTCGAGCAAACAACAAGCAGCTATCAAAAAATGCGGGAAAACCGTTGCCCAGCTAGGAAAACAGGCGGCGCAATCGATCCCCCCGCTTGTTGTGCCGCCAACAACACGTGACAGTACGCGCGCCCAATATTATTGTGGGCAAACAGTTTACGTTCCCGAGGTGGGCGATGTGGTAATAACCCAGCAGCATATAATGCAGGCTGAAACTCTCAACATCACTGTTGGACAACTCCTCGAGATCGAGGACATGCCTGTGCTTACAGAGGAGGAAATAAAACGGAAATATGCCCGGGGCCAACCTTTGGTCAAGCCAGAAGAGGTCAAGAAGCTCCCAACGAGAATGTATGAATTCCATCAATGGTACATGGACATTACCAAGAGATCCGATCGAGAGTCCCTCATGGTGCAAGTCAAGAAGGATCATTACTACCATCAGAAACCTATGACCGTTGAGTATTCTGAACTGTTTCAGTTATACAATCAAGACGCACTCGACAAATCTATCGTCAGTTGCTATTGTCTGTAAGTGATTTCTTTCTGTAATTTAAGTCTCAAGCTATGTAACGCCCCGAGGCCGATGTGCCAGGTGTCGTTCAGTTATTCGCTGGTGTTGCCTTGTCATTGCTTGCGTGTCATGCATTGCATATCATGTCATCATGCACATTTCTTTTGCATACATGTTCGTCTCATGCATCCGAGCATTTTTGCCGTTGTCCGTTTTGCATTTCGGCGCTTCGTTCTCCTCCGGTGGCCATTTCTAGCTTTCTTTCGTGTGTGGGGATTAAACATTTCCGGATTGGACCGAGACTTGCCATGCGGCCTTGGTTTACTACCGGTAGACCTCCTGTCAAGTTTCGTACCATTTGGACTTCGTTTGATACTCCAACGGTTAACCGAGGGACCGAAAAGGCCTCGTGTGTGTTGCAGCCCAACACCCCTCCAATTTGGCCCAAAACCCACCAAACTCTGCTCCATGATCTAGAGCGTTCGATCACGATCGCGTGGCCGAAAACCGCACCTCATTTGGACTCTCCTAGCTCCCTCTACCTATAAATATGTCCTCCCCGTCCATTTTCGCGGACGAGACCCTAGCCTACCACCTCCCCGCGCCACCGGACATGTCCGTCCCGCTGACCGGACATGTCCAGCCGCCGCTGCCACCTCACTCCGGCCAACCGCGCCTTGCCACGTCGTCTCCGCCGCCGACCTCCTCCACTCCCAGGCTGTCGGGACCCCGATCCTAGGTCACACCGATCTAGCATGTAACACATCATATCACTTTGTGGCCTCACGCACGGTATTTCCACGGGTGCCACCTTACCTGGCCCGGGACCGTTTGCGCCTTTTGGCTCACGTATATGATAGCATCGCTAGCATCCATATGACAAAGAACCCGGGCCGACATGGCTAGTCGTGAACCCAAAGCGGCACTAACCCATGGGGACAGGCATACATGAATCAACCTCGAGCATGTCGGTCAACAGCGAGTGGTTCCGGGCTGTAGCACTGGGCTAACAGGACTCCGGGGATCCCGGGCTGTAGCAGGCTAGACAGGACTCCGGAGATCACCGCGTGACATTTTCCCGAAGGGACAGACATAGGGACGAAGTGAAACACATGCCGGCCAGTCAAGTGTCCTGAACAATAGTGCTGGGCTAGCAGGACTCCGGTGAACCGGGCTGTAGCGGACTACTATGGCTCGAGGAGCACTAGACTACATTTCCCCATAAGAAAGGCTGCGAAGGACAAACAACTAGATTGTCGGATCCCACACATACCAAGCATTTCAATCATACACACAATATGCTCGATATGTGTGAATACAACATGGCATCACAACATAACTCTACAATTCAAGTATTAATTCATTAGGCTCCGAAGAGCCAGATATTACAAGCATGGGTCTCATGACCCAACAATCATAGCATACAAATCAAACACATGCGGAAGCTTAACATGTCTGAGTACAGACATCTATAAATGAAAAAGGCTAAGAAGCCTGACTATCTACCAAATCATGTCGAGGGCACAAGATCGTAGCTGAGGTATCAAGCTAAACGTCGAAGTCCACGCGGAACTACTAGCGAGACTGAAGTCTCTCTGCAAAACATAAAATTAAGCAAACGTGAGTACAAAGGTACTCAGCAAGACTTACATCAGAACTAAACTACATATGCATCGGTATCAACAAGGGGGGTGGTGGAGTTTAACTGCAGCAAGCCAGTTTGACTCAGTGGCTAACCTGAACTACGATTGCAAGCAACTCTTTTGAGGTGGCGCACACGAGTCCACATATTCACCATTCAATACACCACTATGGATCCGCTCCCGTCTCCCTACGAGAAGGCCATCCATAGCACTCACGCTTATCTTGCGAGTTTTAGGGTATCCACTTTCACTTGTCGATGAACTATGCAAGGGGTCCAAGTTTCCATATCCGAGGAATCCGGCTATTCGAATAGATATTGATAACCCTGCAGGGGTGTCCTTCTTCACACACGCTCTCACCACTTATAGCCCTGTACACGTCATGTACCTCGGCAACCTTCAAGCGGAAACCGGGCGAGGGTGTCGGCCACGGCCTACCTAAACACTTAAGTCTCTAGTCCAGGTTTATCGCCTATTCGGGTTCCATCCGCGAGGAGATCCGGCCGGAGTTTCGCTCACAGCCCCAAACGATGTGTGCAGGGTTCCCGAGACACCAAACGGGTGCCCGGTACACCGTGCCACAGTGTATCTACCGCAACATAGCCCACCCCTAGGGTCAGCGCTACGCACGGCCGCCAACACATATCCTACAAACACCAGAAACTAGTTGCAACTCCTGGACAGAGTACTAGGGTGATTAAGAAGCCGAGAGGGGCCATTGGTTTCGGGCCCAATGCGTGGTAGTAACTGTTCATGGATCACAGACACAGAACTCAGTTCCTGAGGACGGCTGCAATGAGACAACCCACCATGTACTCCTACATGGCCTCTCACCGCTACCTTTACCAAATCGTGTTCACACACTTAGCTCTCAACAGTAGGACATGTTTACACACCTCCGATTCATCCCCGATGAATCGGACCTGACTCAACTCTAAGCAGTAGCAGGCATGACAACAAACATGAATGAGTAGGCACATCAGGGCTCAAACAACTCCTACTCATGCTAGTGGGTTTCATCTATTTACTGTGGCAATGACAGGTCATGCAGAGGATAAGGGGTTCAACTACCGCAACAAGTAACAGATGAATCGTTGTTGTCCTAATGCAGTAAAAGAGAGCAGGAGCGAGAGAGGGGGATTGTATCGGAATGAACAAGGGGGTTTGCTTGCCTGGCACTTCTGAAGATATCATTGGGTCTTCATCAGTGTCAACGATCACATCGTCGGTACAACGTCTATCGAGAGGGGACAAATACCGGCAACAGAGAAAGAAATACAATCAATGCAATGCACAGTATGATGCATGATCATGACATGTCAATATGCTGTGGTTTGAGCTAATGCAACTAGCTATGATTTAAATGAGGTTGGTTTGAGTGCAAGATTCAAATTCCAACCCCATATATGATTATTTAAATGCCCTTTATTTGTTTTGTCCAAAACAGAGGACAAACATTGTTCAAACATGCATGAAAATGGTACAGATGGATTCTTTGAATTTTTCTGATAATTTTACATATATAATTTATCTTATTTGGAGTTACGGTTGATTTTCTATGATTTTTAGAAGTTTTGGGTAATTTTTGGAATTTCCTGAATTGTTTTTAAACTAGAAAATGATTTACTGCGTCAGCTTGACGTCATGATGATGTCACCAAGTCAACAGGGCTGGTCCGGGTCAAACCTGACCAGTGGGACCCACTGGTCAGTGGTTAGTTAAACTAATCTAGTTTAGTTAGTACTAACCTGGGTCATTCTAATTAAGTTTAAAGTTAAACTAGATTAATTAGCCAGGGGCGGGCCCGCATGTCATAGGCCCAGGGGTGGTCAAATCCCCTGGTCAACCGGGGCTAAACCACCGGCGGTCAGAGTGGTCAACCCGCCGGCATTTAGCCACCGGCGAGGCCGAACGCGGCGGAGGGCTCGGGATTGCTCCTCCGGCGCCCAATCGAGCAGCGGAGGGCACGCGCGGGGAGCTGGGGCTCGCCCGCATCCAGGGCGGCATGCGGCAGTAGTGGGGACGGCCAGAGATCGCCGGAAACGAGCTCGAGGCGGCGCCGGCATTCGGGTGAACTGAGTTTCGGGGTTAGGGAGCACGGCAGGAGGCAAAGAGGGGTGCTACGACCTCCTGGGGGTGCACTGAGCACGACTGTGTGCTCGGTTGCAACTCTAGGCAACGGTGGCCACGACAGCGACATGGCCGGCGGCGAAGAGCTCTCGGTTCCGACGGGCATCGGTGTTAGAGGAAGAAAACGAGCCAGGGGAGAGGGGGAAACGACACAGGAGCTCACAGCGGGTGCAGCGGTGGCCTCGGCAAGCTCGGGGAGGCACTGGAGCAAGCGAATCGACGGCGGCGGTCGTCGGTGCTGAAGCTTGATGACGACGAAGATGCCGGCGATGAAGGTCTCCCGAGGTCGTGTGAGACAAAGTGGAGGACGAGGGAGGCACGGCGGAGCTCGGGGCCGCGTCGGAGAGGTGAGGGGATGGCTGTGGCCGTGGTGGCAGCGGACGGCGGCGACGAGTGGCTCTCGGGTTCAAAGAGAGGGGCGACAGAGGCGAGGATGAGGATGGAAGAGAGTGAGCGAGGGGTCAGGGGGGTGCGTGGCGTCCAAAGCGACGTCGGGGAGGCGGCCGAAGCAGGAGGTGGCCGTCGGGGGCCGTGCGCGTGCTGGCGCACCGCGGGCACACGCCCCTCGTCCTTCTGTCGTGAGGAAGACGACAGGGGGGAGAGGCCAGTGGGCTGGGCTGGCCAGCTGGGACAGCCAGGTGGCCTTGGTGGGCTGCACAGGAGCTGGGCCGGTTGCTGGCGCCAGGTAAGGCCCTCTCTCTGCTTTTCTAATTCTGTTCTTTTTTTCTAATTTGCAGGTTTGTTTTGAATTTGGTTTTGAAGCCAAATCAATTTTGTTGCTTCTGGAAATATTTTTAGAAGCTAAAGGAATTAAACCAAAGCTCCACAAAATATTTCAGAATTATTGGACCTATATTTATTTAATATTAAATATAAATCCAATTCAAATAGTTATTGAATTAATTCAAAGGCCCAAAATAATTATCTCTGAGATTCCAAAAATATTGTTTTAAGTTTTACCTCTTGCCAATATTTTCAGAGACTAAGAGGAACATTTTCTTGGACTTCTTTGAAAAGATTTTAATGTTGACTATTTTTGAAGTGATTTATGAGGGTTTCAACTAACCTCAATTCAACTTTCAGTATTTAGACATGATGCATGTTGCTCACTCAGGTAAATAGCTACAAGCAAATTCTAGGGCTGTGACAACTCACCCCCACTAAACAGGAATCTCGTCCCGAGATTCAAGACGTGAGGTAAGAAGACGGGGGAACACCAATAAAGAATCTTCACGATCCGATTGCCCTTCTCGAAGATGTTGATTCATTGCATCATGTCGATCTTGACATCTTTGCTTCGAGAGCTTCATCCAACACGGCGACAAGAGAGCAAGACAACCTCACAGGGGTGGATACAAGATTAACTCCACGGAATGAGACGTAAAAACACCTCTTGAGTTGAGACACAAGGCACATATCAGAATCAATGAGAAGAAGCAGATGACAAGGTTCAATTTGGTACGCAACAAACCCACGCTGGAGTAGGATGATGCATGGTTTCAAAGTAGCGAGGAGATAATTGCCATGATACCATAACGAGACATCTTAAAGAAGGTGACTCGCAGAATTATTCCCTTAAGTGGCAAAAAGAATTACTTTTGATTCGGAGATCATAGAAACTCTTTATACCAGCCTAAGGCAATCACAAACGATCAGTGGAAGGAGTTCGAAAGAATGACATACTCGGACTAGGATGGATGATGTGGACTACCTTGTTGAAGACAACGCAATGGATGATTTTTGCTTATCTTCGGAAATGGATGGGACCCATGGTAAGTCCACTTTTGAAGATGATCCTGAACAACAGCTACTGAGGTGCAAGCTGGGAACAAAATGCAAATGTTGGGAATGATTCTAGTAACTGGGGAGAAGGTTCACCGGCAAAGGTGATTCCACCAATCGGATGGCTATCGAACAACTGAGAGGACGGAGGCACATTCCAGTTAATGACAACGTCAGAACCTAGTGCCTGAGCGTGCTCTCAAGAACTTGAGCATTTCCATACTCATCAAGGTCTTACCAACATCCATGTCAAGGATCCTGGCAACACAACATGCTACCATGATGAATAATGGTGGAAGATGCAGATGCAAAGGAAGATAACACTGTCTCAGATTTCACCTTAGCGAAGCCAAGGAAACAAAATCTGGATGATCGACCGAGAGACATTTAGCACTCCGCTTCTAATGTTCTCCTTGATGTACTGGTTACCACGGTCATGCTTTAAGCATCGGCATAGCCACCAAGTAGTGGTCGGACTTTGGAATACAATGGATCCATAAGGAACAACTTCTGGAGTAAATCCTACGAAATCCTCATGGGAAGGTGGCCAACTTTCTTCAATCGAGAGACTACAATAATAGGTCTTCCGGCTGGATGTGTTGGCCACGACATCCACGTTACCGTTTATCGAGAGACCAATATTATGGTTCTTGGAAAACGCTCCAACCATCATATCTGCCTGAGATTCAGATCTGGTTGGTGACAGGATATTTCAGACTCATCGAGTCGAGAAAGGAAAATGAAGGTTTGCAACACAAATCGACGAGATGACATTGCGAGATTCTCGGGGGAATGAACTACAGTAGTAAGCTCCAAAACATGAGCCGGTTCTGCTACAAGCATGTGAACACGTTGTCCTGGACAAGCATGGTCACCTGGTAGTCTTAAAATGAAACACTACCGAGTTCAGGGGGAACCATCAACGAGGATATCGAAGTCCTTGCGTAGGTCTAACCCTTAAGAAGAAACTTCTTCTCCTTGAACAAATCAATCAGTGGCTTGGTGTGCTAGGGATACATATAGAATGTAGATGATCAGTCTATCAGACCATAGAATACTTCGCACATGCATGACTGACTTGGGATGATTCCAGAGGAAGCAAAAACAAACTTTCTCGAATTCACGACAGCAACTTACATCAGATGCACATGAATTAGGGGAAGTCACATCTTTCAACCGGACATATGCTTCATGATCGGGACATGAGGGCAATGCTTATAAAGTTTCCAACACTAGCTGGATGTTCAACACAATCATGGAGGAGACAAAATGCCGCTGATGGGCTCAACAGCAACTCATCGAAATTTCCATATCACTGGACTTCCACCACTATGTGAACAATGTGATAGTATTGGTCAGACCAAAGATATAATGGTGTATGCTCGAGGGACAACCGCAAGTAAGACAACATTACGAACATCGTTGGTTCTGATTTGATTTGACGATAACCCACACTCAAATCAAGGTTTGGAAAAGATAATAGATACAACAACTGATCACGGGGACCAATTGGTGAAGATATCATCTTTCTTCAACACACACACACACAAGGATATCCCTTAGGGATGAGCTAAGTCGGACAAGTTTTCATCTTCCAACCCTCCAAGTTGTTGTTAAGCTTAACCAACTAGCTCAGGGGTATCCAACACAGATTCTTGGGGAAAAGTGGTTTATTGAAAAACCATCTTGATCACGAACTCAACATAACGGTCAGGTAACAACCTGGTAACACTTCCGAGAAGATATTCGGAAAATCACGAACCACCGGTATGTTACTAAGCTCGAGAACAACCTTGCTTTTCAGGGCAAGATGATATGATCAAAGAGTAAGGGATTGGCACAATCCTAATCCATTGATCGAAGTGTGCACCAGAAATATGGACTAGGTAGCACGATCAGTCTTAGAATGATAATTCAATAACCAACGCGCTAAAAATGAGGTATTGTCCATTAACTACCAAGCAACAGAGTTGCTAGGAGTATTGATTTCACACATCATGGTTCACTTGTCGGCTTTCCGGTTGTGACAACACGGGACCGAGGAATGAAGAATGATGGTAAGAAGTATCACCGCGTCAAGAATTCATGAGAGATGTGCAATTCTCATGACGCTCTTGACATAAAGTGGGTAATACTTCAGGGTAGAACAGAACCAAAAGCTGGATTGGCATTTCGATCTGCGGAATACAACCACTTTGACCCGATCCGAGAAATGGATGAGGTACTGGAGTTTGTTTCTCCTAGTCATTCTAAAATAGAACGACTCGACGGACCACAAGAATAAAAGGCACCGATGAACACAAATGCACAACTATTCCTGACTATCAATTGATAGACGAAGGTCAGAAAACAACTAAAGAGGGACAACTCAAGGAACATATAACTTTCTGAGTTGTGGATGCATAGATTAGTGTGTCGAACGAGTTCAACATATTTCTTCCGGATAACCCACGCAGAAAGGTAGAACTGGCAGAGCCACAATATAGAATGGAGAACTCATCAAGAGCACTCTGGTTGTGATCCTTTGGTTCAAGAACTTCTGCCATAAGTGGTTCATAGTATTTGGAAGAAGGAAATACCACGGACCTCGAGGTCTATCACAAGGTTTACTAATGTCCTAAGGAACTAGCAAACACTATCAACATGAAGTAGGTAGGGTGAGTCTCGGGTTCAAAAACCCAGGAATAGAATGCCTACTAACTAATAACATCACGGGATGCTTTTGAGAATAATGGCCAGAATCACACACTGGGAACACAAAACATGGCTAGATTACTAGGTGGCACTCTAAGACATCTAGGGTCATAATAATAATTCCAAAATATATGTCGAGGCAAAAGAATACCCCAACTGACAAGTAGTGTGATTAATCTGGCCCAAATGGACATCAAGAACAGGGGAAAGGGTTTGCAAATGCATCAGACTATTTAGAAACCTGGGATGACTCGGACAGCATAACGGCTATAAATGCTCAAAATGATTTGAGACATCCTGCAAAATGGCGGCATAACCACTCAGAATCATAATATCAAGGTTCTGAGGCCAGTTACGAATATATGGAAGTAGTAGGAACTGAACTGAGGCTTGAACTCAACAATCCTAGGCAACTACGGTTTAGTAACACGTCATCCTGATAGATAGATGAGAAGGCCTAATTCTTAATCCCCGTAGAAAAGAAGAGGTTGACTCCGATCAGAAGGGCATAGGGTAAAGGAGTAAAAAGAGCCTTACGTTCCCTTCCACAATCAATTCCCTTACATAACTAAAGCATTTCTAGACTCAACTTCGACCAGTTTGGCTTGGTAATCCTACAGGTAGTCAGGCTCTGATACCAACGCTGTCGGGACCCCGATCCTAGGTCACACCGATCTAGCATGTAACACATCATATCACTTTGTGGCCTCACGCACGGTATTTCCACGGGTGCCACCTTACCTGGCCCGGGACCATTTGCGCCTTTTGGCTCACATATATGATAGCGTCGCTAGCATCCATATGACAAAGAACCCGGGCCGACATGGCTAGTCGTGAACCCAAAGCGGCACTAACCCATGGGGACAGGCATACATGAATCAACCTCGAGCATGTCGGTCAACAGCGAGTGGTTCCGGGCTGTAGCACTGGGCTAACAGGACTCCGGGGATCCCGGGCTGTAGCAGGCTAGACAGGACTCCGGAGATCACCGCGTGACATTTCCCTGAAGGGACAGACATAGGGACAAAGTGAAACACATTTCGGCCAGTCAAGTGTCCTGAACAGTAGTGCTGGGCTAGCAGGACTCCGGTGAACCGAGCTGTAGCGGACTACTATGGCTCGAGGAGCACTAGACTACATTTCCCCATAAGAAAGGCTGCGAAGGACAAACAACTAGATTGTCGGATCCCACACATACCAAGCATTTCAATCATACACACAATATGCTCGATATGTGTGAATACAACATGGCATCACAACATAACTCTACAATTCAAGTATTAATTCATTAGGCTCCGAAGAGCCAGATATTACAAGCATGGGTTTCATGACCCAACAATCATAGCATACAAATCAAACACATGCGGAAGCTTAACATGTCTGAGTACAGACATCTATAAATGAAAAAGGCTAAGAAGCCTGACTATCTACCAAATCCTGTCGAGGGCACAAGATCGTAGCTGAGGTATCAAGCTAAACGTCGAAGTCCACGCGGAACTACTAGCGAGACTGAAGTCTCTCTGCAAAACATAAAATTAAGCAAACGTGAGTACAAAGGTACTCAGCAAGACTTACATCAGAACTAAACTACATATGCATCGGTATCAACAAGGGGGGTGGTGGAGTTTAACTGCAGCAAGCCAGTTTGACTCAGTGGCTAACCTGAACTACGATTGCAAGCAACTCTTTTGAGGTGGCGCACACGAGTCCACATATTCACCATTCAATACACCACTATGGATCCGCTCCCGTCTCCCTACGAGAAGGCCATCCATAGCACTCACGCTTATCTTACGAGTTTTAGGGTATCCACTTTCACTTGTTGATGAACTATGCAAGGGGTCCAAGTTTCCATATCCGAGGAATCCGGCTATTCGAATAGATATTGATAACCCTGCAGGGGTGTACTTCTTCACACACGCTCTCACCACTTATAGCCCTGTACACGTCATGTACCTCGGCAACCTTCAAGCGGAAACCGGGCGAGGGTGTCGGCCACGGCCTACCTAAACACTTAAGTCTCTAGTCCAGGTTTATCGCCTATTCGGGTTCCATCCGCGAGGAGATCCGGCCGGAGTTTCGCTCACAGCCCCAAACGATGTGTGCAGGGTTCCCGAGACACCAAACGGGCGCCCGGTACACCGTGCCACAGTGTATCTACCGCAACATAGCCCACCCCTAGGGTCAGCGCTACGCACGGCCGCCAACACATATCCTACAAACACCAGAAACTAGTTGCAACTCCTGGACAGAGTACTAGGGTGATTAAGAAGCCGAGAGGGGCCATTGGTTTCGGGCCCAATGCGTGGTAGTAACTGTTCATGGATCATAGACACAGAACTCACTTCCTGAGGACGGCTGCAATGAGACAACCCACCATGTACTCCTACATGGCCTCTCACCGCTACCTTTACCAAATCGTGTTCACACACTTAGCTCTCAACAGTAGGACATGTTTACACACCTCCGATTCATCCCCGATGAATCGTACCTGACTCAACTCTAAGCAGTAGCAGGCATGACAACAAACATGAATGAGTAGGCACATCAGGGCTCAAACAACTCCTACTCATGCTAGTGAGTTTCATCTATTTACTGTGGCAATGACAGGTCATGCAGAGGATAAGGGGTTCAACTACCGCAACAAGTAACAGATGAATCGTTGTTGTCCTAATGCAGTAAAAGAGAGCAGGAGCGAGAGAGGGGGATTGTATCGGAATGAACAAGGGGGTTTGCTTGCCTGGCACTTCTGAAGATATCATTGGGTCTTCATCAGTGTCAACGATCACATCGTCGGTACAACGTCTATCGAGAGGGGACAAATACCGGCAACAGAGAAAGAAATACAATCAATGCAATGCATAGTATGATGCATGATCATGACATGTCAATATGCTGTGGTTTGAGCTAATGCAACTAGCTATGATTTAAATGAGGTTGGTTTGAGTGCAAGATTCAAATTCCAACCCCATATATGATTATTTAAATGCCCTTTATTTGTTTTGTCCAAAACAGAGGACAAACATTGTTCAAACATGCATGAAAATGGTACAGATGGATTCCTTGAATTTTTCTGATAATTTTACATATATAATTTATCTTATTTGGAGTTACGGTTGATTTTCTATGATTTTTAGAAGTTTTGGGTAATTTCTGGAATTTCCTGAATTGTTTTTAAACTAGAAAATGATTTACTGCGTCAGCTTGACGTCATGATGATGTCACCAAGTCAACAGGGCTGGTCCGGGTCAAACCTGACCAGTGGGACCCACTGGTCAGTGGTTAGTTAAACTAATCTAGTTTAGTTAGTACTAACCTGGGTCATTCTAATTAAGTTTAAAGTTAAACTAGATTAATTAGCCAGGGGCGGGCCCGCATGTCATAGGCCCAGGGGTGGTCAAATCCCCTGGTCAACCGGGGCTAAACCACCGGCGGTCAGAGGGGTCAACCCGCCGGTGTTTAGCCGCCGGCGAGGCCGAACGCGGCGGAGGGCTCGGGATTGCTCCTCCGGCGCCCAATCGAGCAGCGGAGGGCACGCGCGGGGAGCTGGGGCTCGCCCGCATCCAGGGCGGCATGCGGCAGTAGTGGGGACGGCCAGAGATCGCCGGAAACGAGCTCGAGGCGGCGCCGGCGTTCGGGTGAACTGAGTTTCGGGGTTAGGGAGCACGGCAAGAGGCAAAGAGGGGTGGTACGACCTCCTGGGGGTGCACTGAGCACGACTGTGTGCTCGGTTGCAACTCTAGGCAACGGTGGCCACGACGGCGACATGGCCGGCGGCGAAGAGCTCTCGGTTCCGACGGGCATCGGTGTTAGAGGAAGAAAACGAGCCAGGGGAGAGGGGGAAATGACACAGGAGCTCACAGCGGGTGTAGCGGTGGCCTCGGCAAGCTCGGGGAGGCACTGGAGCAAGCGAATCGACGGCGGCGGTCGTCGGTGCCGAAGCTTGATGACGACGAAGATGCCGGCGATGAAGGTCTCCCGAGGTCGTGTGAGACAAAGTGGAGGACGAGGGAGGCACGGCGGAGCTCGGGGCCGCGTCGGAGAGGTGAGGGGATGGCTGTGGCCGTGGTGGCAGCGGACGGCGGCGACGAGTGGCTCTCGGGTTCGAAGAGAGGGGCGACAGAGGCGAGGATGAGGATGGAAGAGAGTGAGCGAGGGGTCAGGGGGGTGCGTGGCGTCCAAAGCGACGTCGGGGAGGCGGCCGAAGCAGGAGGTGGCCGTCGGGGGCCGTGCGCGTGCTGGCGCACCGCGGGCACACGCCCCTCGTCCTTCTGTCGTGAGGAAGACGACAGGGGGGAGAGGCCAGTGGGCTGGGCTGGCCAGCTGGGCCAGCCAGGTGGCCTTGGTGGGCTGCACAGGAGCTGGGCCGGTTGCTGGCGCCAGGTAAGGCCCTCTCTCTGCTTTTCTAATTCTGTTCTTTTTTTCTAATTTGCAGGTTTGTTTTGAATTTGGTTTTGAAGCCAAATCAATTTTGTTGCTTCTGGAAATATTTTTAGAAGCTAAAGGAATTAAACCAAAGCTCCACAAAATATTTCAGAATTATTGGACCTATATTTATTTAATATTAAATATAAATCCAATTCAAATAGTTATTGAATTAATTCAAAGGCCCAAAATAATTATCTCTGAGATTCCAAAAATATTGTTTTAAGTTTTACCTCTTGCCAATATTTTCATAGACTAAGAGGAACATTTTCTTGGACTTCTTTGAAAAGATTTTAATGTTGACTATTTTTGAAGTGATTTATGAGGGTTTCAACTAACCTCAATTCAACTTTCAGTATTTAGACATGATGCATGTTGCTCACTCAGGTAAATAGCTACAAGCAAATTCTAGGGCTGTGACACAGGCCGCCACCTGTCCATCGCGCGCCTCCCACCTCCCGCAGCCCGCCGGGCCCAGGGCAGGCCCGCCCCAGGACCCGACTCGATTCGCCGCTGCCCGAGTGCCCTGCCGCGCTCCGCTGCCCCGCGCCAGGTCGGCCCCGTGCCGCCGTACACTCCGGTCGCTGCCGGAGTTCCCTGCCGCCACGAGCTCACCTCGCCGCCCTCCGTCCGGCCGCCCGCCGGAGATCGCGCCGCCGCCCGCCGACCACCACCGCCGCCTCGTTTCGCCGCGGCCGTGCGCCGCCTCGACTTCCGCGCGGCGCCACCGGAGCCGTCCCCGCCTCCCCGCTCCATTCCGGCCATCTTCTTCCACTCCGGCCGCCACCTCCGTCGTCTCCGGCAAGATCCCGTGGATCGGGATTAGATCCACCACTCCCACCATCCAAACGCCTCCCATCGTCCCGATCCGCTCCGTCCGGGATATCTCCGTCCCGCGTTGACTTTTCGCGGAGGTAAAATTCGTCTAAGTCCCAGGAATTCCAGATCCATGTGCTCATGTTCGAGGCCTCGTATCTTTGCATCCGTAGCTCCGATTCATGCATATAATATATCAAAATCTTCATCTCGACGAGTACATCATTTCATTCCATTGCATCATTTGCATTTGAGATCATCTTGATGCCCAAAATGCTGTTAGAAGGAGGCATCGTGAGTTAAATTGCAGATCCGTTAGTTCATCATAGACTTTTGTCATTTTTGCCATGATTATTGTGTGCATGATATGCCTGTGACTCTTTGGGATGAATTGTTAAGCATTTTGTCTTCTTTCCAGAGGTGCCACCCATGCATTTTTAGGATGTGTGTGGTGACTTGTGCAAGCTTGCAAAGAGGGGCACCTGAGTAATCTGTTTTTAGGGACTTAATGATTTTCACTAAGTCTGAGATATTTTAGTTCATGATGCCATATGTTCAGCTTGTTTCCTAGTGATCCGTGCCTCTTTTGAGGATGGTCAGTAAGGGAGTTTTGATATTCATGTTATGCTCTATCCATCCATGTCTTTGTTTGCATATGTGGAGTGCTCTAGCTTGAGTCAATCGAGCTCTACTTTTGCTTCGTGGTAAATCTGGGCAGATCGTCAACTTGTTTGCGATTTTGCCGATGCTATTGTTAGTGATCCATGTATGCTATGCCATTGTTCTTGCGATGTCTAGCTAGAATTTTGTGCCTTCTTTTTGGATATATGCTTGCCTTGCTATGACTTGCACCATGGTGAGTGCATCGAGCTCGTTTACATGCCTTCGTGAGTTATAATTTCAGCATGTCTCAGTTTTCACTAAGTCTGAAAACTGATTGTGTTTCATCTATGTTCGTGTGCTTGTTAGAGTATTTTGTGAACCCTTTTGGCCCCAGGTCACTTTGGGTGTTTTGTTAAGATTGTTGAGTAGCTCCATTCCATGTTCTTACTTGTCATAATCAGGTTGCGCATCATGTTGATTTGCTGCTCCAAAGAGAGCATCGTGGTCTGAAATTTCAGACTAGTGTTAATTTCACTAAGTCCGAGATCTGTTTTGCTTATTCATTTTTGCCATGCTTGTTTGAACCTCCTAATGGATGAATTTGGCCGTGGCACAGTGCTAGTGTTTTGATAAGCATCTTGTGTACATCCCTGCCATGTATTTTGTTTTCATGTTTGGTGGCTGTAGCATGTTCATGTCGTTGCATTTAGGAGCCTACTTGCTGTAAATCGCAGATCGGCTCATTTCGTAAAACGCTTGCCATTTCCAAACCGTAGCTCCGATTCCTATGATCTTTATATCGTTTTCAGGTGATTTCATCCCCTCTATCCAGTGGCACACTTGGTTTTCCAAGTTGAGGCCAGGTTCATGCATTTCCTGTCACATCTTGCATTTTGCATACCGCATCGCATCCCGCATCTCGCATATCATACCATGTTCATGTGTTGGTCGTTTACTATGTTGTTTGCTCCTTTCCGGTGTTGCTTCTTCGGGTTGGTTCCGGTAACATCGAGTTTGTGAGGACCTGTTCGACTACGTCTGTTTGTCTTCTTCATGGACTCGTTCTTCCTTGTGGGATTTCAGGCAAGATGATCATACCCTCGAAATCACTACTATCTTTGCTATGCTAGTTTGCTCGCTCTTTTGCTATGCCATTGCTACGATGCCTACCACTTGCTTGTCAGCCTCCCAAATTGCCATGTTCAGCCTCTAACCCACCAATGTCCTAGCAAACCGTTGATTGGTTATGTTACCGCTTTGCTCAGCCCCTCTTATAGCGTTGTTAGTTGCAGGTGAAGATTGAAGTTTGTTCCTTGTTGGAACATGGAGATGTCGTTCCTTGTTGGAACATTTGTTTACTTGTTGGGATATCACAATATATCTTATTTAATTAATGCATCTATATACTTGGTAAAGGGTGGAAGGCTCGGCCTTATGCTTGGTGTTTTGTTCCACTCTTGCCGCCCTAGTTTCTGTCATATCAGTGTTATGTTCCCGGATTTTGCGTCCCTTACACGGTTGGGCTATAATGGGAACCCCTTG
The DNA here is from genome assembly GCA_034509565.1 of Triticum monococcum. NCBI lineage: Eukaryota > Viridiplantae > Streptophyta > Magnoliopsida > Poales > Poaceae > Triticum > Triticum monococcum. The sequence goes on along the minus strand of CM067847.1, from coordinate 725,609,986 downwards.
ACAGTTCGCCTTAAGTAAAGCCCTTCCAGGAATGCCCAACATTGGTTTTACCATTTGCCACCTAGCCTTTTCTTTCCCTTGGGTTCTGCAGACTCAAGGGTCATCATTATTTTACCCCCCCCCCCCCCCGGGCCAGTGCTCCTCTGAGTGTTGGTCCAACCTGTCAGCTGCCGGTGGCCACCAGGGGCAACTCTGGGCTGGCTTACCCGTACCTAGGACAATCTGAGTGTGCCCTGAGAAAGAGATATGTGCAGCTCCTATCGGGATTTGTTGGCACATTCGGGCGGTGTTGCTGGTTTAGTTTTACCCTGTCGAAATGTCTTGTTGTACTGGGATACCGAGTTTGATCGGAATGTCTCGGGTGGAGGTCTATTCCTTCGTTGACCGCGAGAGCTTGTGATGGGCTAAGTTGGGACACCCCTGCAGGGATTTGAACTTTCGAAAGCCGTGCCCGTGGTTATGGGCAGATGGGAATTTGTTAACGTCCGGTTGTAGAAAACCTGAAGTTGACCTTAATTAAAATGAATCAACCGCGTGTGTAACCGTGATGGTCTCTTTCCGGCGGAGTCCGGGAAGTGAACACGGTTGTTGGAGTTATGCTTGACGTAGGTAGTCTAGGATCACTTCTTGATCATACTTTTATCGACCGTGCTTTGCCTTCTCTTCTCGCTCTCTTTTGCGTATGTTTAGCCACCATATATGCTAGTCGCTTGCTGCAGCTCCACCTCATACCTTTACCTTACCCATAAGCTTAAATAGTCTTGATCGCGAGGGTGCGAGATTGCTGAGTCCCTGTGGCTCACAGATACTTCCAAAACCAGTTTGCAGGTGCCGATGAGTCCGTGCAGATGACGCAACCCAGCTCAGGAGGAGCTCATTGAAGACCTTGTTCATTTGTGTTGTTTCGTTCTAGTTGATCAGTAGTGGAGCCCAGTTGGGGTCGATCGGGGACCTTTGTCACATTTGGGGTTCTTCTTTTATTTTGGTTCCGTAGTCGGACCATGAGTGTATTTGGTTGATGTAATGCTTTATTCATGTAATTGTGTGAAGTGGCGATTGTAAGCCAACTATGTAACTTTTTCCCCTATTGTATTACATGGGTTGTGTGAAGATTACCTCACTTGCGACATTGCCTTCAATGCGATTATGCCTCTAAGTCGTGCCTCGACACGTGGGAGATATAGTCGCATCAAGGGTGTTACAAGCTAGCTGTAGTGATCCTTTTGATCAATCATTACCTGTAATTATCCTCACTATATTCTTTTCTGTGGTATTATGCAGGATGAAGATGTATGAAATGAGAAAAGGTGGACGCTATGGCATTGGGTTCATTGACCCAAATACCGTTAATGAATACACATGGAAATTAAACAAGCATCATGAAAATCAGGTAGAGGACAGCATGCTAGAGTTCTTGAAGCGCCTCAAATACAATGAAGATATACTACTTCATTACAACTTCCAGTGAGTCACACTTTCTTGTACTACAAATTCTCTGTTTTTGCCTACTAGCTAGCTACATGTTTTTGCTTACATATGCCCGCTTAATTAAGACATGCAAACGTGTGTGCATGCAGATTTCACTGGATCTTGTGTATCATTAAAGTTGACGCCGGAACAGTTGAAATACTGGACTCACTACTCAAAGCAAATAGTGACTATAACATCTTGTTTGGGATAGTTAACAGGTAATTTCAATCATTATTAACTATATATCTCGGCCTATTTAGTTCGTCATTTCATGATATAAACTATTCAATAACCCCTTTATTCATTTTCTTTGTCGGCGGGCAGGGCTTGGGCAAGGTTCATCAGCGTCACGGAAGGCGAATAGAAACAACAGCTGAAATGGTTTCGACCCAAGGTAAGTAATTAAGTAGCTAGTACTAGCTAGCTAGTTAGCTGCCATCTCTTTAATTATCATGCTTGATTAATTATTATCTGATCAAATTAAATTCCATTCTCGTAATAAAGGCCCTGAAGCAGGCGCAGGGGACTAACTGTGTGCATTCTGCGTTTGCGAGAACATTCGCATGATGGCGTCCGAAAGGAGCAGATCTCAAAGACAGGAATTGGTACGCTTGTCAGAACACTCTTCATAATTTTTACACCATTATCGATATCTAGTCACACAACTAATACACATGCATATTGATCTCCTTCTTAATAGTTCACAGAGGTGCGGGACAAGCTCCTAAAAACGAAGCGCGTAGAAGCACTTCAAGAGGAAATAGCGGGATTTTTGCTCGACCAGGTCATAAATCCGAAGGGAGAATACTATTATCCGCTACCGGCCCCATCGACCAGGTCATGAACCACTTCCAATTGTCATCGTGCTCCGAAGGCACCAATTAGGCTAATGCCACTGGCTCCGAAGGCAACATGCATATGTACGAGAAATTGTATATAGCTATACATGTGTGTATATATGTGTGAATCAACATGGTGGTTTGTGAGACATTGATGATATATATATATGATTGGTTCTACTAGAAATTCTATTTATATATATATATATATATATATATATATATGCATAACGTGTACAATGTGTAGCATCGTAAAATACCAGCAAACGAAAAAGAATTAAAATGGAAAACACAAAATTAAATCAAAAAGAAACCAAAAAACCAAAAAAAAAAACCAAACATTTTAGTACCGGTTGGTGTTACCAACCGGTACTAAAGGGCTCCCGGCCCCCGGAGCTGGCTCATGCCACGTGGTTACCCTTTAGCACCGGTTCGTGCTGAACCGATACTAAAGGGGGGGCTTTAGTGCCCACACTTTAGTGCCAGTTATGGAACCGACACTAAAGGGCCTTACAAACCGGTGCTATTGCCCGGTTCTGCACTAGTGGAAGGTGCCTAACAAACTTGAATGAAGTACAACATAGGGGCTGCGAGTATCTCAGCCCCTAAATAGCCAATATCCATTTCCGAGCCCAACCTCATCTGCACTTGGTGAAGATAAAATTCACAAACAATACTAAAATAAATCTGATTTTTTTGCATATAAGATAATTTGGTGTGTGAGGTGTGCTCCAAATTTCAAATCATTTGGACATATGAATAGCTCTCAGCAAAACAAAAACAAATTTAACGCACTGCACATAAATACTCCGTCTATCAAAATAGAAGCCGTTTTTGTAGAATGTACTAGCCTACAAAAACGTCTTATATTTTGATATCGAGGGACTACAAAATAAGTACATTTTTTTCTAATTTGAAAATAGTACATGTACAAAACAAGATAAGTCCATGTCAATTGAAATTGTTTAGTAATTGGAGGAAGATGTATTTAGTTTGAAATGTTCGATTATAGGAGTGATTATATGAGAGTGAATCCTTACCCCACAACCATTGGAAGGAAAATTGTGAAATTGACACACATTTGAAGTCCCAAATCCTGACTCAACGACTAAAGATGTGAGTGTTTCTTGTAAACTAGTGGCTGGGGTGCCATCCTGTGGGGCCGCTTAAGAGAAAGCTTTGCGCACGTTTTCATTCAAAGAAAAAATACATAGAGCACTCGCCTCCGTCTAGAAAACTATTGGGGAACGCAGTATTTCAAAAAATTTCCTACGATCACGCAAGATCTATCTAGGAGATTCATAGCAACGAGCGGGGAGAGTGTGTCCATGTACCCGCACAGACCGAAAGCGGAAGCGTTAAGTAACATGGTTGATGTAGTCGAACATCTTTGTGATCCAACCGATCAAGTACTGAACGCACGGCACCTTCGCGATATGCACACGTTTAGCTCGGTGACTTCCCTCGAACTCTAGATCCAGCTGAGCCCGAGGGAGAGTTTCGTCAGCACGACGGCGTGTTGACGGTGATGATGAAGTTACTGACGCAGGGCTTCGCCTAAGCACTACGACAATATGACCGAGGTGGAAATTTATGGAGGGGGCACCGCACACGGCTAAGAAATCAACTTGTGTGTCTATGGGGTGCCCCCCTCCCCCGTATATAAAGGAGTGGAGGAGGGGGCCGGCCAGCCTCCTATGCCGCGCCCCAAGGGGGGAATCCTACTCCTACTAGGAGTAGGTTCCCCCCTTTCCTAGTCCAACTAGGAGGGCGAAGGAAGGGAAGCGGGAGAGAAAGGAAAGGGGGGCCGGCCCCCCTCCCAATTCGGATTGGGCTTGGGGGGCACGCCCCACCTCTTGGCCGCCTCCTCCTCTCTTCCACTAAAGCCCATGAAGGCCCATTAAGCCCCCAGGGGTTCCGGTAACCCCCCAGTACTCCGGAAAATGCCCGAGCTAATTCGATACCTTTTTGGTGTCCAAACATAACCTTTCAATATATCAATCTTCATGTGTCAACCATTTCGAGACTCCTCGCCATGTCCGTGATCACATCCGGGACTCCAAACAACCTTCGGTACATCAAATCAATCATCATCAAATGTTAAGCGTGCGGACCCTACGGGTTCGAGAACTATGTAGACATGACCGAGACTCATCTCCGGTCAATAACCAATAGCGGAACCTGGATGCTCATATTGGTTCCTATGTATTTTACGAAGATCTTTATCGGTCAAACTGCACAACAACATATGTTGTTCCCTTTGTCATCGGTGTGTTACTTGCCCGAGATTCGATCGCCGGTATCATCATACCTAGTTCAATCTCGTTACCGGCAAGTCTCTTTACTCATTCCGTAATGCAACATCCCGCAACTAACTCATTAGTCACATTGCTTGCAAGGCTTATAGTGATGTGCATTACCGAGAGGGCCCAGAGATACCTCTCCAACAATCGGAGTGACAAATCCTAATCTCAATCTATGCCAACTCAACAAACACCATCGGAGACACCTGTAGAGCATCTTTATAATCAACCAGTTACGTTGCATAATCTCATAGTCATAGGAACACGTATAAGTTATGGAGAAAGAAATAACAATAAACTAAACGATCAAAGTGCTAAGCTAACGGATGGGTCATGTCAATCACATCATTCTCTAATGATGTGATCATGTTAATCAAATGACAACTCATGGCTATGGTTAGGAAACATAACCATCATTGATTCAATGAGCTAGTCAAGTAGAGGCAAACTAGTGACACTCTGTTTGTCTATGTATTCACACATGTACTAAGTTTCTGATTAATACAATTCTAGCATGAATAATAAACATTTATCACGATATAAGGAAATATAAATAACAACTTTATTATTTCCTCTAGGACATATTTCCTTGAGTCTCGCACTTGCACTAGAGTCAATAATCTAGATTACATTGTAATGATTCTAACACCCATGGATTCTTGGTGCTCATCATGTTTTTCTCGTGAGCGAGGCTTAGTCAATGGGTCTGCAACATTAAGATCCTATTTATCTTGCAAATCTCTATGTCTCCCTCCTTGACTTGATCGTGGATGGAATTGAAGCGTCTCTTGATGTGCTTGGTTCTCTTGTGAGGATTCCTTTGCCAAGGCAATCGCACCAGTATTGTCACAAAAGATTCTCATTTGACCCGATGCACTAGGTATGACACCTAGATTGGATGTGAACTCCTTCATCCAGACTCCTTCATTTCCTGCTTCCGAAGCAGCTATGTACTCCGCTTCGCACGTAGATCCCACCATGACGCTCTACTTCGAACTACACTAACTGATAGCTCCACCATTCAATAAAAATATGTATCCGATTTGTGACTTAGAGTCATCTGGATCAGTGTCAAAGCTTGCATCGACGTAACCGTTTACGACGAGCTCTTTGTCACCTCCATAAACGAGAAACATATCCTTAGTCCTTTTCATGTATTTCAGGATGTTCTTGACCGCTGTCCAGTGATCCACTCCTGGATTACTTTGGTACCTCCCTGCTAAACTAATAGCAAGGCACACATCAGGTCTTGTACACAGCATTGCATACATGATAGAACCTATGGCTGGAACATAGGGAATGACTTTCGTTTTCTCTCTATCTTCTGCAGTGGTCGGGCATTCAGTCAGACTCAACTTCACACCTTGTAACACAGGCAAGAACCCTTTCTTTGCTTGATCCATTTTGAACTTCTTCAAGACTTTATCAAGGTATGTGCTTTGTGAAAGTCTAATTAAGCGTCTTGATCTATCTCTATAGATCTTGATGCTTAATATATAAGCAGATTCACTGAGGTCTTTCATTAAAAAATTCTTATTCAAGTATCCTTTTATGCTATTCAGAAATTCAGTACCATTTCCAATTAACAATATGTCATCCACATATAATATCAAAAATGCTACAGAGCTCCCACTCACTTTCTTGTAAATACAGGCTTCTCCAAAAGTCTGTATAAAACCATATGCTTTGATCACACTATCAAAGCATATATTCCAATTCCGAGAGGCTTGCACCAGTCCATAAATGGCTCGCTGGAGCTTGCACACTTTGTTAGCACCTTTTGGATCGACAAAACCTTCTGGTTGCATCATATACAACTCTTCTTTAAGATATCCATTAAGGAATGTAGTTTTGACATCCATTTGCCAAATTTCATAATCATAAAATGTGGCAATTGCTAACATGATTCGGACGGACTTAAGCATCGCTACGGGTGAGAAGGTGTCATCGTAGTCAACTCCTTGAACTTGTCGAAAACCTTTCGCAACAAGTCGAGCTTTGTAGACAGTAACATTACCGTCAGCGTCAGTCTTCTTCTTGAGATTCTCTATAGCTTGTCGATCATCAGGAAAGTAAACCAAAGTCCACACTTTGTTCTCATACATGGATCCCATCTCAGATTTCATGGCCTTTAGCCATTTTGCGGAATCTGGGCTCATCATCGCTTCCTCATAGTTCGTAGGTTCGTCATGGTCAAGTAACATGAACTCTAGAACAGGATTACCGTACCACTCTTGGGTGGATCTTACTCTGGTTGACCTACGAGGTTTGGTTGTAACTTGATCAGAAGTTTCATGATCATCATCATTAGCTTCCTCACTTACTGGTGTAGGAATCACTGGAACTAATTTCTATGATGAACTACTTTCCAATAAGGGAGTAGGTACAATTACCTCATCAAGTTCTAGTTTCCTCCCACTCACTTCTTTCGAGAGAAACTCCTTCTCTAGAAAGGATCCATTCTTAGCAACGAATATCTTGCCTTCGGATCTGTGACAGAAGGTGTACCCAACAGTCTCCTTTGGGTATCCTATGAAGAAACATTTCTCCAATTTGGGTTCGAGCTTATCAGGTTGAAGCTTTTTCACATAAGCATCGCAGCCCCAAACTTTAAGAAATGACAACTTGGGTTTCTTGCCAAACAAAAGTTCATAAGGTGTCGTCTCAACGGATTTCTATGGTGCCCTATTTAACGTGAATGCTGCCGTCTCTAAAGCATAACCCCAAAACGATAGTGGTAAATCATTAAGAGACATCATAGGTCGCACCATACATAATAAAGTATGGTCATGACGTTCGGACACACCATTACGCTATGGTGTTCCAGGTGGCGTGAGTTGCGAAACTATTCCGCATTGTTTCAAATGAAGACCAAACTCCTAACTCAAATATTCTCCTCCATGATCAGATCGTAAAAACTTTATTTTTCTTGTTACGATGATTTTCCACTTCACTCTGAAATTAAGTATATATACCCATATCTATTCAAATCATCTGTGAAGTTAAGAAAATAACGATACCCGCCGCGAGCATCAACACTCATCAGACCGCATACATCAGTGTGTACTATTGCCAACAAGTTTGTTGCTCGCTCCATTGTTCCGGAGAACGGAGTCTTAGTCATCTTGCCCATGAGGCATGGTTCGCAAGCATCAAGTGATTCCAAAAGCCCATCAGCATGGAGTTTCTTCATGCGCTTTACACCAATATGACCTAAACGGTAGTGCCACAAATAAGTTGCACTATCATTATTAAACTTATATATTTTGGCTTCAATACTATGATATGTGTATTACTACTATCAAGATTTAGTAAAAATACACCACTCATAAAGGGTGCATGACCATAAAAGATATTACTCATATAAATGGAACAACCATTATTCTCTGATCTAAATGAATAACTGCTACCTCTTGAGCATTGTGTTGGTTTTCCCTTGAAGAGGAAAGGGTGATGCAGTTGAGCAGCGTAAGTATTTCCCTTAGTTTTTGAGAACCAAGGTATCAATCCAGTAGGAGGCCACGCACGAGTCCCTCACACCTACACAAACAAATAAACTCCTCGCAACCAACGCGATAAAGGGGTTGTCAATCCCTTCACGGTCACCTACGAGAGTGAGATCTGATAGATATGATAAGATAATATTTTTGGTATTTTTATGATAAAGAGAAATAAAGATGCAAGTAAAATAAATGGCAAAGGAAATAACTAAGTATTGGAAGATTAATATGATGGAAAATAGACCCGGGGGGCATAGGTTTCACTAGAGGCTTCTCTCGAGAGCATAAGTATTACCGTGGGTGAACAAATTACTATTGAGCAATTGACAGAATTGAGCATAGTTATGAGAATATCTAGGTATAATCATGTATATAGGCATCACGTCCGAGAAAAGTAGACCGACTCCTGCCTGCATCTACTACTATTACTCCACACATCGACCGCTATCCAGCATGCATCTAGAGTATTAAGTTCAAGAGAACAGAGTAATGCTTTAAGCAAGATGACATGATGTAGAGGGATAAACTCATGCAATATGATATAAACCCCATCTTGTTATCCTCAATGGCAACAATACAATACGTGCCTTGCTCCCCTACTGTCACTGGGAAAGGACACCGCAAGATTGAACCCAAAGCTAAGCACTTCTCCTATTGCAAGAAAGATCAATCTAGTAGGACAAACCAAACTGATAATTCGAAGATACTTGCAAAGCTAACCAATCATACATAAAAGAATTCAGAGAAGATTCAAATATTGTTCATAGATAAACTTGATCATAAACCCACAATTCATCGGTCTCAACAAACACACCGCAAAAGAAGATTACATCGAATAGATCTCCACAAGAGAGGGGGAGAACTTTGTATTGAGATCGAAAAAGAGAGAAGAAGCCATCTAGCTAATAACTATGGACCCAACGGTCTGAAGTAAACTACTCACTCTTCATCGGAGAGGCTACGGTGTTGATGTAGAAGCCTTCCGTGATCGATACCCCCTCCGGTGGAGCTCTGGAAAAGGCCCCAAGATGGGATCTCGTGGATACAGAAAGTTATGACGGTGGAATTAGGGTTTTGGCTCCATATCTGGTAGTTTGGGGGTATGTAGATATATATAGGAGGAAGGAGTACATCGGTGGAGCAACGTGGGCCCCATGAGGGTGTAGGGCGCGCCGGGGGGCGGGGGGGTAGGCGCACCCCCTACCTCGTGCCTTCCTCGTTGGTTGCTTGACGTAGGGTCCAAGTCCTTTGGATCATGTTCTTTCTGAAAATCACGTTCCCAAAGGTTTCATTCCGTTTGGACTCCGTTTGATATTCGTTTCCTGCGAAACCCTAAAATAGGAAAAAAAACGGCAATTCTGGGCTGGGCCTCCAGTTAATAGGTTAGTCCCAAAAATAATATAAAAGTGTATAATAAAGCCCAATAATGTCCAAAACAGGATATAATATAGCATGGAACAATAAAAAATTATAGATACGTTGTTGATGTATCAAGCATCCCCAAGCTTAATTCCTGCTCGTCCTCGAGTAGGTAAATGATAAAACAGAATTTTTGATGTGGAATGCTACTTGGCATAATTTGCAATGTAATTCTCTTAATTGTGGTATGAATATTCATATCCGAAAGATTCAAGACAAGAGTTTAATATTGACATAGAAATAATAATACTTCAAGCATACTAACTAAGCAATTATGTCTCTTCAAAATAACATGGCCAAAGAAAGTTATCCCTACAAAATCATATAGTCTGGCTATGCTCCATCTTCACCACACAAAGTATTGAAATCATGCACAACCTCGATGACAAGCCAAGCAATTCTTTCATTCTTTTGGTGTTCTCAAACTTTTTCAATCTTCACGCAATACATGAGCGTGAGCCATGGCAATAGCACTATAGGTGGAATAGAATGGTGGTTGTGGAGAAGACGAAAAGGGAGAACATAGTCTCACATCAACTAGGCGTATCAACGGGCTATGGAGATGCCCATGAATAGATATCGATGTGAGTGAGTAGGGATTGCCATGCAACGGATGCACTAGAGCTATAAGTATATGAAAGCTCTACAAAAAGAAACTAAGTGGGTGTGCATCCAACTTGCTTTCTCACAAGACCTGGGGCATTTTGAGGAAGCCCATCATTGGAATATACAAGCCAAGTTCTATAATGAAAAATTCCCACTAGTATATGAAAGTGATAACATAGGAGACTCTCTATCATGAAGATCATGGTGCTACTTTAAAGCACAAGTGTTGTAAAAGGATAGTAGCATTGTCCCTTCTCTCGTTTTCCCTCTTTTTTTTATTTGGGCCTTTTCTCTTTTTTATGGCCTCTTTTTTTAGTCTGGAGTCTCATCCCGACTTGTGGGGGAATCATAGTCTCCATCATCCTTTCCTCACTTGGGACAATGCTATAAAAATGATGATCATCACACTTTTTATTTACTTACAACTCAACAATTACAACTTGATACTTAGAACAAAATATGACTCTATGTGAATGCCTCCGGCGGTGTACCGGGTTATGTAATGAATCAAGAGTGACATGTATGAAAGAATTATGAACGGTGGTTGTTCCACGAATACAATGTCAACTACATGATCATGCGAAGCAATATGACAATGAATGCTCAAGTCATGTATATGATGATGATGGAAGTTGCATGGCAATATATCTCGGAATGGCTATGGAAATGCCATGATAGGTAGGTATGGTGGCTGTTTTGAGGAAGGTATATGGTGGGTTTATGATACCGGCGAAAGGTGCACGGTATTAGAGAGGCTAGCAATGGTGGAAGGGTGAGAGTGCGTATAATCCATGGACTCAACATTAGTCATAAAGAACTCATATACTTACTGCAAAAATCTACAAGTTATCAAAGCAAAGTATTACGTGCATGCTCCTAGTGGGGATAGATTGGTAGGAAAAGACCATCGCTCGTCCCCGACCGCCACTCATAAGGAGGACAATCAATAAATACATCATGCTCTGACTTCTTAACATAACGGTTCACCATACGTGCATGCTACAGGAATCACAAACGTCAACAGAAGCATTTCTCAAATTCACAACTACTCAACTAGCACGACTCTAATATCACCATCTCCATATCTCAAAACAATTATCAAGTTTCAAACTTCTCATAGTATTCAACACACTCATAAGAAATTTTTATTATTAATCTTGAATGTCTAACATAATTAAAGCAAATTACCATGCTGTTTTGTAGGACTCTCAAAATAATCTAAGTGAAGCATGAGAGAACAATGGTTTCTATAAAACAAATCCACCAACGTGCTCTAAAAGATATAAGTGAAGCACTAGAGCAAAAACTATATAACTCAAAAGATATAAGTGAAGCACATAGTATTCTAACACTTTCCGAATCATGGGTGTCTCTCTCAAAAAGGTGTGTGCAGCAAGCATGATTGTGGAAAACTAACAAATAAAGACTCAAATAATACAAGACGCTCCAAGCAAAACACATATCATGTGGTAAATAAAAATATAGCTCCAAGTAAAGTTACCGATAGAAGTAGACGAAAGAGGGGATGCCTTCCGGGGCATCCCCAAGCTTTGGCTTTTAGGTGTCCTTAGATTATCTTGGGTGTGCCATGGGCATCGCCAAGCTTAGGCTCTTGCAACTCCTTGTTCCATAATCGATCAAATCTTTACCCAAAACCTTGAAACTTCACAACACAAAACTTAAAGTAGAAAATCTCGTGAGCTCCGTTAGCGAAAGAAAACAAAACACCACTTCAAGGTACTGTAATGAACTCATTCTTTATTTATATTGGTGTTAAACCTACTGTATTCCAACTTCTCTATGGTTTATAAACTATTTTACTAGCCATAGATTCATCAAAATAAGCAAACAACACCCGAAAAACAGAATCTGTGTCACACCCTAGCTAGTCCATGCATTACAGTGTGCATCATGTTTACTTTCATCAGAAACTTGAAATGGGGAAGGCAGAACCCCCAGCACCCCCCCCCCTGAAATCAACTAGGGTTTACTAAAAATAATTTCAATGAACCTGAAATGCCCTTCTAAAATGTTCACCCTCTTTCCCTTGGGTTAGAACCCTTGGGAAAATAGGTGCACATTTTTCTAGGACAATAGAAGGTCACTGATTTAATTCATAAATATTTGAATTTGGGCATTTAAATGCTATTAAATAATTCAAGTGCTCAAATAATTCTGGAAATAATTGTTTGCTGTTAGGAATAATCCCAATAGAGCCCACATTTATTTTCAGGATTTTAGAAAGGGCCTAGGTATTTTAATTAAAGCCCTAAAGCTACAGAATAACAGAAAAAGAAAACAAAAATCAAAAAAGGGGGAAAGAAGCCCACCTGGGCCTTACCTAGCTCGGCCCAGCCGACTGGCCAGTGCCAGCCACCCCCTACCTCGCGCCAGGAGGCAGGGGCGCGTGCTCGCCGCGCGCCGGCCACCTCCTGCTTCTGCCGACGCCGGGAGGCGCCTAGAGACGCCACGAGACCCCCCTCGATCCTCTCCCGTCCTCTCTCACTCTCCCCCTCGTCTCCCTCATCCTCTCCCATGATGGCCGAGCGCGCCCCTCACCGCCGATCACCGTAGCCGTCCCAGAGACCTCCCCTCGCCCCTCCGACGAGTCCATAAGCTTCGCCTCGGCTCCCTCGTCCTCCCCACCGAGCCACGCTTCGTCGGAAGCCCTGCAACGCCGCCTTCGCCCTTGTCTTTAACCTCCGGCAGGCGACCTCACCTCTTCTCCAGCCCATCCCCGAGCCCGCTGAGGCCACCGCTGCACTCCCCGTGAGCCTCTCTTTCGATCCCCACCTTCCCCTTGCTCGTTTGCACCCTGTAGCTCCAATTTCCACCGCGGCCGAAGCTCGCCGGTGCCGTGCCTCGTCGCCATCGTGGCCAGGACCACCGTGGCTTGAAGCCAGGCACACCACCGTGATCAGCGCAGCCCCAGGGACCCGTAGCCACCACCAGTTCTTCCTCCCATGCACCGTAGCCTCGAACCCGACCTCGCCCGAACTCCGGCGACCGCCAAGCTCGTCGCTGGCGTCGTTTCCGGCAACCCCGAGCCCAACTATCACCACCAAACGATGCGGCTCGCTCCCCGCATCGCGTAGCACATCTCCGCCGTCGTTTTGGTCGCCTGAGGGCGTTTTCCGAAGCCCTCCGCCGTCTCGGGCCTCGCCGGCAGCTCAACGCCGGCGAGTTGACCCAGTTTGACCCCTGGGTGGGCCCAGGTAGACCCCCCCTGAGTCTATGACAGGTGGGGCCGGTCTGTTAACTAAATTAGGATTAGTTTTAATTAAATCTTAATTAATCAGTCACTGACTAGTGGGCCCTGCCCAATAATTAGGCTAATTAAATGTAGTTAGTGCACTGAGAGGCTGACAGAAGGGCCCCACCAGTCAGGTTTGACCTGGGCTGGCGCCTTTGACCTGCTGACGTCACCCTGACGCATTGCTGACGTAGTAATTGATTTTCTGGCTTTATTCTTATTCGGGAAATTCCAGAAAATAGTTCAAACTTCAAAAATTCATAGAAATTCAACCATAACTCCTAATGAGATAAATTATATATGAAAAATTATCAGAAAAATTCAATCTATCCATCTGTAATGGTTTCATGCATGACAAAACAAGTTTACCTTGCTGTTTAAGCAGAATAAGAAAATGCCCTATAAATGCCATATTTAATGAGCTAATATTTGAATCTTGGATTCAAATGAGTTCATCCCTTTCTGTTTTAGCTTGCATTAGGCCAAACACATTCATATTGCCATGTCATAGCATGCATCATATTGTTGCATATCGTCATGTGTTGATTATGCTCGGTTGTGTTCTTCGTGGTAGGTTCTGCCTCCGAGGATATTCACGAGTATCCAACTGAAGGGCAGTATCCCACTACCACTCCATTAGGCAAGCAACCATTGATCATTCCGATACAAACCCTTGTTCTCGCCTCTGCTCTTGTTTACTGCATTAAGACAACGCGATTCAAACTGCTGTGTGCTACAGTAGTTGGACCCTTATTCTCTGCATGACCTGTCATTGCCACAGTAACTAGATGAAACCCACTAGCATGTGTAGGAGTTGTTTGAGCCATGTTTTGTGATTCCTACATTGCTATGCCTGCTATGCTTAGAGTTGTGTCAGGTCTGGTTCATCTGGGTGATGGGCTAGAGTGAAATGCTTATGTTGGTAATATGAGGGATGTGTTGAACATGATTTGGTAAAGGTATCGATGAGAGGCCATGTAGGAGTACATGGTGGGTTGTTTCATTGAGGCCGTCCCTAAGAACTGAGATCTGTATGTGTGATTTAAGATTCAGCTACTACCGTGCATTGGGATCCTTAATTGACCCTCTCGGCTTCTTAGCCACCCTAGTACTCTGTCCAGGAGTTGCAATTAGTTTCTGGTGTTTGTAGGATATGTGTTGGCGGCCGTGCGTAGCGCTGACCCTAGGGGTGGGCTATGTTGCGGTAGATACACCGTGGCACGGTGTACCGAGTCACCCGTTTGGTGCCCCAGGAACCCTGTTCACATCGTTCGGGGCCGTAAGTGGAAACCTCGGCCGGACTCCCTGCGGATGGAACCTGGATAGGCGATAAACCTGGACTAGAGACTTAGGTGTTTAGGTAGGCCGTGGCCGACACCCTCGCTGGGCTTCCGCTTGAAGGTTGCCGAGTACATGTCGTGTAGACGGCGGTAAGCGGTGGAAGCGTGTATGACGATGTACACCCGTGCAGGGTATAAAACTATTCAAATAGCCGCGTCCGCGGTAAAGGACTACTTGGTTGCCTATACAGTTCATAGACAAGTTAATGGATACTACTAAAAGACTCAAGATAAGTGTGAGTACCGAGGATGGCCCTCTCGCAGGATAACGAGGGAGGATCCCCGGTGGAGTATTGTGTTGGTGAGTAGTGGACTCGTGTGCGAAAACTATTTTACTAGAGAGGTTCCGTAGGATAGCTTAGCCAAGAGTCAAAGCTGGCTTGCTGCATAACCCCACCACCTTCCTGAGAATGAGCATGTATAGTAGGTTCTGATGTAAGACTTGCTGAGTACCTTTGTACTCATGTTTGCTTATTTATTGTTTTCAGACGACAACACTGCCCCCTCCGATGGATTTTATGTAGACCTTGACGTCGACGAGTGACTAGCCACCCAGGTGGTGATCCCGGCCATGGAGGGCCCTATGTAGATAGACAGGCTTTGAGAAGCCTTCCTTCTTTTTAGAGTCTGTAATCAGACTAGTTGCTTCCGCATGTTCCTGTATGATTGTATGACTTGAGTGTCGGGTCATGTGACCCCTATCTGTATGAACATGTTATGTATGGCTCCCTGGAGCCTTTAAATAAAGTACTTGAGTTGTAGAGTTTTGTTGTGATGCCATGTTGTATGTACTCATTGTTGGGGAACATAGTAATTTCAAAAAATTTCCTATGCACTTGCAAGATCATGGTGATGCATAGCAACGAGGGGGAGAGTCTGATCTACGTACCCTTGTAGATCGCAACGGAAGCGTTGACACAACGTAGAGGAAGTAGTCGTACGTCTTCTTCCCGATCCGACCGATCCAAGTACCGTTACTCCGGCACCTCCGAGTTCTTAGCACACGTTCAGCTCGATGACGATCCTCGGGCTCCGATCCAGCAAAGCGTCGAGGAAGAGTTCCGTCAGCACGACGGCGTGGTGACGATCTTGATGTACTACCGACGCAGGGCTTCGCCTAAGCACTACAACGGTATGATCGAGGTGGAATTTGGTGGCAGGGGGCACCGCACACGGCTAAGGAACGATCTCAATGATCAACTTGTGTGTCATGGGGTGCCCCTGCCTCCGTATATAAAGGAGCAAGGGGGAGGGGCCGGCCGGCCTAGGAGGAGGCGCGCCAAGGGGAGTCCTACTCCCACCGGGAGTAGGACTCCCTCCTTCCTTGTTGGAGTAGGAGAAGGGGAAAGAGGGGGAGAGGAATAAGGAAAAGGGGGCTGCGCCCCTTGTCCAATTCGGACCAGAGGGGGGTGCAGGCCTCCTTCCTTTTGGCCTCTCTCCTCTATTCCCGTATGGCCCAATAAGGCCCATATACTCCCCGGCGAATTCCCGTAACTCTCCGGTACTCCGAAAAATACCCGAATCACTCGGAACCTTTCCGAAGTCCGAATATAGTCGTCCAATATATCGATCTTTACGTCTCGACCATTTCGAGACTCCTCGTCATGTCCCCGATCTCATACGGGACTCCGAACTCCTTCGGTACATCAAAACTCATAAACTCATAATATAACTGTCATCGAAACCTTAAGCGTGCGGACCCTACGGTTCGAGAACAATGTAGACATGACCGAGACACGTCTCCGGTCAATAACCAATAGCGGGACCTGGATGCCCATATTGGCTCCTACATATTCTACGAAGATCTTTATCGGTCAGACCGCATAACAACGTACGTTGTTCCCTTTGCCATCGGTATGTTACTTGCCCGAGATTCGATCGTCGGTATCCAATACCTAGTTCAATCTCGTTACCGGCAAGTCTCTTTACTCGTTCTGTAATACATCATCCCGCAACTAACTCATTAGTTGCAATGCTTGCAAGGCTTAAGTGATGTGCATTACCGAGAGGGCCCAGAGATACCTCTCCGACAATCGGAGTGACAAATCCTAATCTCGAAATACGCCAACCCAACATGTACCTTTGGAGACACCTGTAGTACTCCTTTATAATCACCCAGTTACGTTGTGACGTTTGGTAGCACCCAAAGTGTTCCTCCGGCAAACGGGAGTTGCCTAATCTCATAGTCATAGGAACATGTATAAGTCATGAAGAAAGCAATAGCAACATACTAAACGATCGGGTGCTAAGCTAATGGAATGGGTCATGTCAATCAGATCATTCATCTAATGATGTGATCCCGTTAATCAAATAACAACTCTTTGTCCATGGTTAGGAAACATAACCATCTTTGATTAACGAGCTAGTCAAGTAGAGGCATACTAGTGACACTCTGTTTGTCTATGTGTTCACACATGTATTATGTTTCCGGTTAATACAATTCTAGCATGAATAATAAACATTTATCATGATATAAGGAAATTAATAATAACTTTATTATTGCCTCTAGGGCATATTTCCTTCACTCATATCGGGCATCTTGTGTGTATGATTGAAATGCTTGGTATGAGTGGGATCCGACAATCTAGTTGTTTATCCTTCGCAGCCTTTCTTATGGGGAAATGTAGTCTAGTGTTCCTCGAGCCATAGTAGTCTGCTACAGCCCGGTTCACCGGAGTCCTGCTAGCCCAGCACTACTGTACAGGACACTTGACTGGCCGGCATGTGTTTCACTTCGTCCCTATGTCTGTCCCTTCGGGGAAATGTCACGCGGTGACTTCCGGAGTCCTGCCTAGCCTGCTACAGCCCAGAACCCCCGGAGTCCTGTTAGCCCAGTGCTACAGCCCGGAATCACTCGTTGATGACCGACATGTTCGATGTGATTCATGTATGCCTGTCTCCATAGGTCTGTGCCGCTTTGGGTTCACGACTAGCCATGTCGGCCCGGGTTCTGGGTCATATGGATGCTAGCGACATTGTCATATACGTGAGCCAAAAGGCGCAAACGGTCCCGGGCCATGGTAAGGCGACACCGTGGGATACCGTGCGTGAGGCCGCAAAGTGATATGAGGTGTTACCGGCTAGATCGATGTGGCTTGGAATCGGGGTCCTGACAATCTGTCAAAAACAGAACAGTCTGTAGTAATCTGTAGCTAACGCAAGATCTAGAACCTCAAAAATTCTAAAATAAATTTCTGGGCGTGAGGAATTAATATATTAATCATCTTAAAAAATAATTAACTAAATATTACTTTCCAAATAAAAATGGCAGCAGTTCTCATGAGCGCTAAAGTTTTTGTTTTTTACAGCAAGATTAAAAAGACTTTCCCCAAGTCTTCCCAACGGTTCTACTTGGCACAAACACTAATTAAACACAAAAAAACAACCAAAACAGAGGCTGCATGAATTATTTATTAAATAACAGCAATGATAAATATTGGGTTGTCTCCCAACAAGCGCTTTTCTTTAAAGCCTTATAGCTAGGCATAAGATTTCAACGATGCTCACAGGAAAGACAAGAATTGAAGCACAAAGAGAGCATCATAAAACACGTGACAAACACATATAAGTCTAACATACTTCCTATGCATAGGCATCTTATAGGTAAACAAATTATCAAGGCTAGCAAAAACTAGCATATGCAAGGAAGCGGAAAGAAACAATAGCAATCTCGACATAATGAGAGGTAATTTAGTAACATGAAAATTTCTACCACCATATTTTCCTCTCTTATAATAATTACATGTGGGATCATAATCAAATTCAACAAAATAGCTATCACATAAAATACTTTCAACACGATCCACATGCATGCAAAGTTGACACTCCTTCAAAATAGTGGGATTAACATTAACTAAAGTCATGACCTCTTCAAACCCACTTTTATCAAAAACTTCATAAGATTGAACATTATCCAAATATGTGGGATCTAAAGTTGACACTCTTCCAAACCCACTTTCAATAATATTGCAAACACTATTATCAATCTCATATTCATCATGGGGCTTAAATAAATTTTCAAGATCATAAGAAGAATCACCCCAATCATGATCATTGCAACAAGCGGAGGACATAGAAAAACTAGCATCCCCAAGCTTAGGGCTTTGCATATTATTAGCACAATTTACATAAATAGACTTTATAATAAAAGCATTGCAATCATGCTTTTTATTCAAAGATCTATCGTGAATCGCTTCATAAAGTAATTCATCACACTTTTCAGATTCACCAATTTCAAGCAAAACCTTATAAAGATAAACTAGTGCACAAAACTCACTAGCAATTGATTCATCATAATTGGATCTCTTAAAAAGATTAGCAAGCGGATGAGGATCCATAGATCTTAGGTTCTCTGTTTAGTAATAAATAAACAACTATTCCAATCAAACGAGCAAACGAGCCAAGTAAGACATTAAAGCAAATGGAAAAAGGGCGAACGGAAAAGAGGGCGAATAAAACGGCAAGGGTGAAGTGGGGGAGAGGAAAATGAGAGGCAAATGGCAAATAATGTAATGCGGGAGATAAGGGTTTCTGATGGGTACTTGGTATGTTGACTTTTGCGTAGACTCCCCGGCAACGGCACCAGAAATTGCTCGTTGTCGGGAATCAGATCTTGACTTGACTTGCGCGAACCTCCCCGACAACGGCGCCATAAATCCTTCTTGCTACCTCTTGAGCACTGCGTTAGTTTTCCCTTGAAGAGGAAAGGGTGATGCAGTAGAGCAGCGTAAGTATTTCCCTCAGTTTTTTAGAACCAAGGTATCAATCCAGTAGGAGGCCACGCACGAGTCCCTCGCACCTACACAAACAAATAAACTCCTCGCAACCAACGCGATAAAGGGGTTGTCAATAACTTCACGGTCACCTATGAGAGTGAGATCTGATAGATATGATAAGATAATATTTTTGGTATTTTTCATGATAAAGAGAAATAAAGATGCAAGTAAAATAAATGGTAAAGGAAATAACTAAGTATTGGAAGATTAATATGATGCAAAATAAACCCGGGGGCCATAGGTTTAACTAGAGGCTTCTCTCGAGAGCATAAGTATTACGGTGGGTGAACAAATTACTGTTGAGCAATTGACAGAATTGAGCATAGTTATGAGAATATCTAGGTATGATCATGTATATAGGCATCGCGTCTGAGACAAGTAGACCGACTCCTGCCTGCATCTACTACTATTACTCCACACATCAACCACTATCCAGCATGCATCTAGAGTATTAAGTTCAAGAGAACAGAGTAACGCTTCAAGCAAGATGACATGATGTAGAGGGATAAACTCATGCAATATGATATAAACCCCATCTTGTTATCCTCGATGGCAACAATACAATACGTGCCTTGCTGCCCCTACTATCACTGGGAAAGGACACCGCAAGATTGAACCAAAAGCTAAGCACTTCTCCTATTGCAAGAAAGATCAATCTAGTAGGCCAAACCAAACTGATAATTCGAAGAGACTTGCAAAGATAAGCAATCATACATCAAAGAATTCAAAGAAGATTCAAATATTGTTCATAGATAAACTTGATCATAAACCCACAATTCATCGGTCTCAACAAACACACCGCCAAATAAGATTACATCGAATAGATCTCCACAAGAGAGGGGGAGAACTTCATATTGAGATCCAAAAAGAGAGAAGAAGCCATCTAGCTAATAACTATGGACCCGAAGGTCTGAAGTAAACTACTAACACTTCATCGGAGAGGCTATGGTGTTGATGTAGAAGCCCTCCGTGATCGATACCCCCTCCGGCGGAGCTCCGGAAAAGGCCCCAAGATGGGATCTCGTGGATACAGAAAGTTACGGCGGTGGAATTAGGGTTTTGGCTCTGTATCTAGCAGTTTGGGGGTACGTAGGTATATATAGGAGGAAGGAGTACGTCGGTGGAGCAACATGGGCCCCACGAGGGTGGAGGGCGCCTGGGGGGGTAGGCGCGCCCCCCTACCTCGTGCCTTCCTCGTTGGTTGCTTGACGTAGGGTCCAAGTCCTCTGGATCATGCTCGTTCCAAAAATCACATTCCCGAAGGTTTTATTCCGTTTGGACTCCGTTTGATATTCTTTTTCTGCGAAACCCTAAAATAGGCAAAAACAGCAATTCTGGGCTAGGCCTCCGGTAAATAGGTTAGTCCCAAAAATAATATAAAAGCGTATAATAAAGCCCAATAATGTCCAAAACAGGATATAATATAGCATGTAACAATCAAAAATTAAGATACGTTGGAGACGTATCAATAACCGTCTCGCATCAAACAAGATCCAGATATAATGTTCACGCTCAATGCCGGCACCAAATAACAATTATTTAGGTCTAAAACTAATCAATAAGGTAGATGTAGAGGTAGCGTGCCGACGACAATCACATCGACTTTGGAACAATTTCCCACGTGCATTGTCACCTCGTCCTTTGCCAATCTTCGCTTAATCTGTAGCCCCTGTTTCGAGTTGCAAATATTAGCAACAGAACCAGTATCAAATACCCAGCCACTACTGCGAGCATTAGTAAGGTATACATCAAAAACATGTATATCAAATATACCTTTCACTTTGCCATCCTTCTTCTCCGCCAAATGCTTGGGGCAGTTCCGCTTCTAGTGATCAGTCCCTTTGCAGTAGAAGCACTCAGTCTCAGGCTTAGGTCCAGACTTGGGTTTCTTCACTTGAGTAGCAACTTGCTTGCTGTTCTTCTTGAAGTTCCCCTTCTTCCCTTTACCCTTTTTCTTGAAATTAGTGGTCTTATTGACCATCAACACTTGATGCTCCTTCTTGATTTCTACCTCCGTAGCCTTTAGCATTGCGAAGAGCTCGGGAATTGTCTTATCCATCCCTTGCATATTATAGTTCATCATGAAGCTCTTGTAGCTTGGTGGCAGTGATTGAAGAACTCTGTCAATGACACTATCATCAGGAAGATTAACTCCCAACTGAGTCAAGTGTTTGTGGTACCCTGACATTCTGAGTATATGTTCACTGACAGAACTATTATCCTCCATTTTGCAGCTGTAGAACTTATTGGAGACTTCATTGCTCTCAATCTGGGCATTTGCTTGAAATATTAACTTCAACTCCTGTAACATCTCATATGCTCCATGACGTTCAAAACGTCGTTGAAGTCCCGGTAAAGCCATAAAGCATGGCACACTGAACTATCAAGTAGTCATCAGCTTTGCTCTGCCAGACGTTCATAACATCTGGTGTTGCTCCTGCAGCGGGTTTGTCACCTAGCAGTGCTTCCAGGACGTAATTATTCTATGCAGGAATGAGGATAATCCTCAAGTTACGGACCCAGTCCGTGTAATTGCTACCATCATCTTTCAACTTAGCTTTCTCTAGGAACGCATTAAAATTCAATGGAACAACAGCACGTGCCATCTATCTACAACAACATAGACATGCAAAATACTATCAGGTACTAAGTTCATGATAAATTAAAGTTCAATTAATCATATTACTTAAGAACTCCCACTTAGATAGACATCCCTCTAATCATCTAAGTGATCACGTGATCCATATCGACTAAATCATGTCCGATCATCACGTGAGATGGAGTTGTTTTCAATGGTGAACATCACATTGTTGATCATATCTACTATATGATTCACGCTCGACCTTTCGGTCTCAGTGTTCCGAGGCCATATCTGCATATGCTAGTGAAGGAAATATGCCCTAGAAGCAATAATAAAGTTGTTATTTATATTTTCTTATATCATGATAAATGTTTATTATTCATGCTAAAATTGTATTAACCGGAAACTTAGTACATGTGTGAATACATAGACAAAAAGAATGTCACTAGTATGCCTCTACTTGACTAGCTCGTTGAATCAATGATGGTTATGTTTCCTAACCATAGGCATGAGTTGTCATTTGATTAACGGGATCACATCATTAGAGAATGATGTGATTGACTTGACCCATCCGTTAGCTTAGCACGATGATCATTTAATTTGTTGCTATTGCTTTCTCCATAACTTATACATGTTCCTATGACTATGAGATCATGCAACTCCCGAATACGGGAGGAACACTTTGTGTGCTACTAAATGTCACAACGTAACTGGGTGATATTATAAAGGTGCTCTACAGGTGTCTCCGATGGTATTTGTTGAGTTGGCATAGATCGAGATTAGGATTTGTCACTCCGATTGTCGGAGATGTATCTCTGGGCCCTCTCGGTACTGCACATCAATATAAGCCTTGCAAGCAATGTGACTAATGAGTTCGTCGTGGGATGATGCATTATGGAACGAGTAAAGAGAGCTGCTGGTAACGAGATTGAACTAGGTATAGAGATACCGACGATCGAATCTCGGGCAAGTAACATACCGATAACAAAGGGAACAACATATACCATTTTGCGGTTTACCGATAAAGATCTTCGTAGAATATGTGGGAGCCAATATGAACATCCAGGTTCCGCTATAGGTTATTGACCGGAGACGTGTCTCCGTCATGTCTACATAGTTCTTCCCGAGCCTCTCACATGGCTGCAGAGAGAAGAACTTCGCCGCCGGAACATGGATGCACTGCACACTCCTATCGTTGGAGAAACCCCCGAGGCTCGTGCCTTGGAAGACGCGTGCCTGGCAAACTTGGCTGAGCGCACTCGACTGGAGAACCTCCAGCGAGCACTCGACGAGCATGCATGACAACGGGTTCCCGAATCTAGTCGACATTAGCTCTTCCCGCCCCCGCAGGTATATCGAACTCTGATTCAGAATTTAGAAGCAGCAGCCCGCATAGCAGAGTCGATTTAGCCTTCCCAGTCGGAGGCTGGCAGAGGCTTGCTGCAGATCAGAGCGTTACTCCGAGCAGCAGGAGACCAGAATTCCGCTATTTCCCAGTCGCGGAACAAGATTTGTAGCAGATCCGTTGCTGCAGAGACAGTCCAGTCGGCCCATAGCCCGAGATCGCCCCCGAGGCGTGAGGGACGTGGAGACCAACGTAATCCATACGGAAACCGTGAACAGTATGATCACCGATTGGATCGTGATGATCGACGTCGAGTGCCCACCCCTTCCCCGAGGAGCGGGTCGTATGCGCCTCGACGGCAAGATGACAGGCGCCCTCATAGTGTTGGGCCAAGGATTCCAGTCGACCCCAGGGAACCAGGCTTCGATGCGAGATCCATTCTCGTTCAAGGTTTGGTCGACAGGAACAGAGCTCACCGAGAAGGTCACGACAGAGATGCACCTGCCAGCGGCAGGGTACACGTTTCAGGGCCACAGTGCTTTAGCAGAGCCATCAGGGCCGCTGTGATTCCTCCCAACTTCAGGTTGGCGACTGGAGTCAGTAAGTTCACTGGTGAGTCCAAACCCGATACTTGGCTTGAAGACTACCGAGTGGCCGTCCAGATTGGCAGCGGCAATGATGAAGTGGCCATGAAGCATCTGCCTCTCATGTTGGAGGGCTCGGCTAGAGCGTGGCTGAATCAGTTGGCACCCAGCAGCATTTACACTTGGGAAGACCTCGCCCGAGTGTTTGTCACCACATTTGAGAGGACATGCAAATGACCGGCAGGGCTGACAGAACTGTGGTCTTGCGTGCAGAAGCCGAATGAAACTTTGAGGGACTACATACAGAGGTGGATCACGTTGCATCACACAGTTGAGAATGTGCCCGACCACCAAGCAGTTTGTGCCTTCAAAGAAGGCGTTAAGTACAGAGAACTGAATCTGAAGTTCGGTCGAACCGGAGATATGTCTCTGTATCGGATGATGGAGATTGCCACCAAGTACGCTAATGGTGAAGATGAGGATCGACTCAGGAGTGGCAAGCTCAAGCCAGTCGCTCAAGAAGCCGGAGGAAATTCCAATCGGAAACAAAAGTGGAAAACCGAGCCAGCTGCTCCTGGGGAAGCCTTGGCTGTGACCCAAGGAAAATTTAAGGGGAAACCCAAAGGACCTTGGAACCCCAAGAAAGTTAAAGACCAAGACGGAAATGATGTGCTGGATTTGCCGTGTCACATCCACACAAAGAAAGATGAAGAGTGTAATTTCATTTACCCGAAACATACCACTCGACAGTGTCGACTCTTGATCCAGCAGTTCCTGGGCAAGCAGCCCAAAGATAAGGAAAAGGAGTCAGACAAAGTTGAGGACAAGGAGGATAGTGATGATGGATAACCCCAGGTCAATTCCACCCTGATGATTTTTGCTGATGTTGAAAGCAAAAGTCGACTGAAAGTTATAAACCGAGAGGTGAATATGGTTGCTCCGGCGACACCCAATTATCAGAAGTGGTCTCAGACTGCCATAACATTCGACCGGTCCGATCACCCAACGCACATCGCCACCCCTGGGAGGCAAGCTTTGGTGGTCGACCCAGTTGTTGAAGGCACTCGACTGACCAAAGTCTTGATGGATGGTGGCAGTGGTTTGAACATATTATACACTGAGACGTTGAAAGGGATGGGCATTCCGATGTCCAGACTCAGTGCCAGCAACATGAGTTTCCATGGAGTCATTCCTGGGAAGAAGGCTGAATCACTCGGCCAGATTGCTCTTGATGTGGTTTTCGTTGATTCCAAGAATTACCGCAAAGAAAAGTTGACATTTGAAGTTGTAGACTTCCAGAGTGCCTATCACGCTATTTTGGGCAGGCCGGCTTATGCACGCTTCATGGCCCGACCATGTTACGTGTATCTCAAATTGAAGATGCCTGGCCCCAAAGGTGTGATCACCATTACGGGCAATCGGAAGAAAGCGGAAGAATGTTTTCAGAAAGG
Organism: Triticum monococcum; assembly: GCA_034509565.1. Classification (NCBI taxonomy): domain Eukaryota; kingdom Viridiplantae; phylum Streptophyta; class Magnoliopsida; order Poales; family Poaceae; genus Triticum; species Triticum monococcum. The sequence continues at coordinate 725,584,520 of CM067847.1, read as the reverse complement.
ATTGAAGATCGCCGAAGCTCAGATGGCAGTGGTGGAGTTACAGGAATACCAGAAGACTGCAGACCCGAGTGATTTGTTGCGAGCCAAGAAGCCCGCTACAGAATCTGCTTTTCAGTCGACTGGTGATACGAAGACAGCTCACATCCACCCGACCGACCCCAGGGCCGCTCCAACTCATATCTCGACAACACTCGACTCCAAATAGGAAGAAGCACTCATCTAGTTCCTTCGTCAGAACTGGGACATTTTCGCATGGAAGCCTTCTGACATGCCGGGTGTTCCCAGGGGGCTGGCTGAGCACCGCCTAAGAGTCGACTCAAAAGTAAAACCTGTCAAGGAACATCTCCGATGGTCCGCCGTCCAGAAGAGAAAGGCTATTGGCGAGGAGGTGACTCGGCTCTTAGCAACGGAGTTCATCCGAGAAATCTACCACTCCGAGTGGCTCGCCAATGTTGTCATGGTCCCCAAGAAGGACAAGTCACTCCGCATGTGCATTGACTTTAAACATATCAATCGGGCCTGCCCGAAAGATCATTTTCCTCTCCCCCGCATTGATCAGATAGTCGACTCGACTGCGGGATGTGAGCGACTGTCTTTTTTAGACGCCTATTCCGGGTACCATCAGATCCGTCTGTATGGACCTGACGAGATCAAGACAACTTTCATCACTCCATTCGGGTGCTTCTGTTATGTTACCATGCTGTTCGGCCTCAAGAATGCTGGAGCCACATTCATGAGGATGATTCAGAAGTGTTTACTCACTCAAATCAGTCGGAATGTGGAAGCATACATGGATGATATTGTGGTCAAGTCACGAAAGGGTTCCGACCTGCTGACTGATCTTGCTGAAACCTTTGCCAACCTCAGAAGGTATGATATCAAGCTTAATCCATCAAAGAGTACATTCGGAGTTCCTGGCGGAAAATTACTCGGTTTTCTCGTTTCCGAACGGGGAATCGACGCCAATCCAGAAAAAGTTGGTACTATACTCCGAATGAGAAGTCCTGTGCGAGTGCACGACGTCCAGAAGCTTACTAGTTGCTTGGCCGCTTTAAGTCGATTCATATCTCGTCTCGATGAAAAGGCATTGCCTCTTTACCGATTGATGAAGAAGTCCGACAAGTTTGAGTGGACTCCTGAAGTTGATGCAGCATTTGCAGAGCTCAAAGCTCTGCTCTCCACCCAGCCGGTGCTTGCTGCCCCAATCAGCAAGGAGCCTTTGCTGCTTTACATTGCAGCCACAGGACAAGTCGGCAGTACGGTACTTACGGTCGAGCGGGAAGAAGAAGGGAAAACCTTCAAAGTTCAGCGCCCAGTATATTATATTTCTGAAGTCTTGACCCCATCGAAGCAAAGATATCCTCACTATCAGAAGCTTGTATATGGCATTTATATGACCAAAAAGAAAGTTGCTCACTACTTCTCTGATCATTCCATTACAGTCGTCAGCGATGCTCCGTTGTCAGAGATCCTGCATAACATGGATGCAACTGGTCGATTGGCAAAATGGGCAATTGAACTCCTTCCCCTAGATATCAAGTTTGAGGCAAAGAAAGCTATCAAGTCCCAGGCAATCGCAGATTTTGTCACCGAGTGGATTGAACAGTAGCTGCCGACTCAGGTTCACTCGGAGCATTAGACTATGTTCTTCGACGGCTCCAAGATGCTGAATGGTTCTGGTGCCGGAGTGGTGTTGGTCTCCCCCAGAGGAGATAAACTCAGATATGTTCTTCAAATCCACTTTGATTCCTCCAATAACGAGGCAGAATATGAAGCACTTTTATATGGGTTGCGCATGGCCATTTCACTCGGCGTCCGTCGCCTCATGGTCTATGGCGACTCAGATTTGGTGGTTAATCAGGTGATGAAGGAATGGGACGTTATAAGTCCAGCCATGACTGGTTATTGCAATGCAGTGAGAAAGCTGGAGAAGAAATTCGAGGGGTTAGAGCTTCATCACGTACCCCGACTAAAAAATCAAGCAGCTGATGATCTGGCAAAAATAGGTTCCAAAAGAGAAGCCATTCCCAGCAATGTGTTTTTGGAACACATCCACACACCATCAGTTCAGGAGGAACCCTGCACTGAAGAAGCCCCGCGGCCGAAAAGTGCCACGGATCCGACTGAAGTTGAAATTCCAGCTGTGGTCGACCTGATCACAGAAGTCTAGGCCATCACTCCCATCTGTACAGTACCGTACATCGCGTACATCCTAAGGAAAGAACTCCTAGAAGACGAAGAAGAGGCTCGACAGATCGTCCGTCGATCCAAGGCCTTTACAGTCATAAAAGGGCAGTTATATAGAGAAAGCGCGACTGGAGTCAGCCAGAAGTGTATTACACCAGAAGAAGGTCAGATGATCCTTGATGATATCCACTCGGGAACCTGTGGTCATCATGCGTCCTCTCGGACCATTGTGGCTAAAGCATACCGAGCGGGATTCTACTGGCCAAGAGCCAATGAAATGGCAAAAGAGATAGTCGACAAGTGTGAAGGATGTCAGTATTACTCCAATATGTCGCACAAGCCTGCGTCAGCCCTGAAAATCATTCCACTCGTCTGGCCCTTCGCTGTTTGGGGACTGGACATGGTTGGACCACTGAGAACGGGCAGGAGCGGCTTCACTCATGTGCTAGTAGCAGCCGACAAGTTCACCAAATGGATTGAAGCCAAGCCTATCAAGAATCTTGACGCTTGCACTGCTATCAGTTTTGTCAGAGGGTTGATATTTAGATATGGAGTTCCGCACAGCATCAGCACTGACAATGGGTCAAACTTTGATTCTGACAAATTCAGGGCCTGTTGCGCCTCTCAGGGTACACGAGTCGACTATGCTTCGGTCGCTCACCCCCAGTCGAATGGGCAAGCAGAAAGGGCAAACGGCCTAATTCTCAAAGGACTGAAACCCCGGTTGATGCGTGATCTGAAGCACGCAGCAGGTGCATGGGTCGACGAGCTTCCATCAGTCCTTTGGGGATTGAGGACAACCCCGAACCGATCGACCGGGAGAACCCCATTCTTTCTGGTCTACGGAGCCGAGGCAGTCTTGCCGAGTGACCTGCTTCACAATGCTCCCCGAGTCGAGCTCTACTCTGAAGATGAAGCAGAACAAGCCTGGCAGGACGTAGTCGACCTCCTGGAAGAAGAAAGAGAAATGGCCATGATCCGATCGACCATCTATCAGCAAGACTTGCATCGATTCCATGCCAAAAACGTGAAGAGTCGAGCCTTCCAAGAAGGAGACTTAGTCCTCCGAGTGGATCAGCAGAAACCACACAAACTCGCTCCTACTTGGGAAGGCCCCTTCATAGTCACCAGAGTCCTCCACAATGGAGCATACCACCTCTACAATGTCGATCGCCAGATTGATGAGCCACGAGCCTGGAATGCGGAGCTCCTCCGCCCTTTTATACTTGAATTCTCACTCGGACGAGATGTAATAAGAAAAACTCCTGTAGTTTATTTATCAAAGGCAAGAGCATTATAATTTTCCCAGTGATTATTATTGTTTTTGTTTACGTGAGAAATCCCCCAGTGGGTGGCTTAGCTGCGAATCCGCTTCGCCTAAGTTTGTAAAAACAATTTCCTACCGAGTGGCAGCCAGCCTCCCACTCGGGGGCTTAGCTGCGAATCTGTTTCGCCTAAGTGTTTAAAAAATCCTACCGAGTGGAGAGCAACCCTCCCGCTCGGAGGCTCAGCTGCAGTCCAGTACTCGCCTAAGTTCTCTCACTTGAAGACTTAGCTGCAGTCCGGTGCTCGCCTAAGTTTGAAAAAAATCCTACCGAGTGGAGAGCAATCCTCCCACTCGGGGGCTTAGCTGCAGTCCAGTACTCGCCTAAGTTCTCCCACTTGGAGACTTAGCTGCAGTCCGGCACTCACCTAAGTTTGAAAAATCCTACCGAGTGGAGAGCAATCCTCCCACTCAGGGGCTTAGCTGCAGTCCAGTACTCGCCTAAGTTCTCCCACTTGGAGACTTAGCTGCAGTCCGGCACTCGCATAAGTTTGAAAAAAAATCCTACCGAGTGGAGAGCAATCCTCCCACTCGGGGGCTTAGCTACAGGCCAGTACTCGCCTAAGTTCTCCCACTTGGAGACTTAGCTGCAGTCCGGCACTCGCCTAAGTTTGAAAAATCCTACCGAGTGGAGAGCAATCCTCCCACTCGGGGTCTTAGCTGCAATCCAGTACTCGCCTAAGTTCTCCCACTTGGAGACTTAGCTGCAGTCCGGCACTCGCCTAAGTTTGAAAAATCCTACCGAGTGGAGAGAAATCCTCCCACTCGGGGGCTTAGCTGCAGTCCAGTACTCGCCTAAGTTCTCCCACTCGAAGACTTAGCTACAGTCCGGCACTCGCCTAAGTTTGAAAAAATCCTACCAAGTGGAGAGCAATCCTCCCACTCAGGGGCTTAGCTGCAGTCCAGTACTCGCCTAAGTTCTCTCACTTGGAGACTTAGCTGCAGTCCGGCACTCGCCTAAGTTTGAAAAATCCTACCGAGTGGAGAGCAATCCTCCCACTCGGGGGCTTAGCTGCAGTCCAGTACTCGCCTAAGTTCTCTCACTTGGAGACTTAGCTGCAGTCCGGCACCCGCCTAAGTTTGAAAAATCCTACCGAGTGGAGAGCAATCCTCCCACTCGGGGGGCTTAGATGCAGTCCAGTACTCGCCTAAGTTCTCTCACTTAGAGACTTAGCTGCAGTCCGGCACTCGCCTAAGTTTGAAAAAATCCTACCGAGTGGAGAGCAATCCTCCCACTCGGGGGGCTTAGCTGAAGTCCAATACTCGCCTAAGTATCTGAAAATCCTACCAAGTGATGAGCCAGCCTCCAACTTGGAGGCTTAGCTGCAGTCCAGAACTCGCCTAAGTATGAAACACATCTCATTCCTCAAGGACGACGAGGGGCAGGTCGACTACCACCTTCTCCTAGGGAGCTTTGCCACAAATACAATGTGTGCTTCATCCCGCTCTACGGTAACAAGGTGCGGGTCGACTGCCACCTTCTCCTGGAGATCTTCGCCACAAATACAATGTGTGCTCCGTCCCGCTCTGCAGTAACAAGGTGTGGGTCGACCGCCGCCTTCCCCTGGAGAGCTTCACCACAAATACAATGCGCACTCCGTCGCCGACCAGCAAGGGCGACAAGACATGGGTCGACTGCTTCCCTCTCCTTCGGAGCCGCGCTGCGAATACAAAAGTTGTCTCGAATGAAGAATGGGTTCACTCAGCGGGAGATTCATGAAGATATTCAACGGTAAACCAAATTCAGATAAATCCTAAAGGTTCCGGACCACAGATCGAAATACTCGGGCATGCAGCCCGAAATAGTTTAACGGTTACAAAAACCACTCGGCATTCCGAGGCAAATTTAAGGTGGGATGTAAGAGTTTGTTCACTCCGCGGGAGGAGGGCTGGCAGGCTCGACGAACTCATCCAGGTCGACGCCGTCGGCTATCCGAGTGGCTGCAGCGATGAAAGTCTCCATAAAGGTTCGGAAGTCATGTTTTTGGGTGTTGGCGACCTTGATTGCTGCCAGTTTGTCTTGTCGCACCTCCTTGCAGTGGACACAAACCAAAGACAAAGCCACCTCAGCGCCACACCGAGCAGCAGACTTCTTCCACTCCTGCACTCGGTCTGGGATTTCATTTAGTCGAGTCATCAGGGACTCAAGATCATTTTGGAGCACAGCTTCTAGCCAAAGTGCCGGGTCAATCCGTGACATGGCGACCTTCAGTCGAGCCAAGTAGTCCACGACACCGTCAATGCGGGATTCCAGTCGAAGCAGATTCATGGTAGTATCATCTTTCACAGGAGAGTTGATTGGATCCAAACCAGGTTCGACCCGCCCAGTCTCCTCCTCAAAGTTCTGGCAAAACTCTGCATTCACGATCCAAGAATAAGTCAATTTTCATACGCTGAGTCGACACAAAATAAATCAGTCGGAACTAAATGTGCACCTTCAAGCTTAATGTACAACTTCTTGGCAAGGCTCCTCAGATAGCTCTCCAGATCGTCCCTCCTGCGAGCGATGCCTTCCATCTTCTTGCCCAGGTTGAGGTTATCCTTCTTCCAGCGTGTACACTCCCTGTTGGCTTCGTTCAGAGCAGATTTCAGCTTGGTATTCTCTTCTTCCAACTGGCCGACCGAAGCCAGTTTCTGTTCAGCCAGAGCGGTCCTGTCGCCAGCCTCCTTACGAGCAGCAGCCAAATCCTGATCCTTCTTCGCCAGAGCTTCTCTCAGTTTTTATGCAAAGAAATGATGATTGATTCAGAAATAGCAGAAGGGTACTCAAGCCTAAAACTGACCAGTCGACAAACTCATCTTACCAGCGGCGCCGTCTCTGACCTTTTGCAGCTCTGTCCTAGCCAGCTCCAAATCAAGGTTCAGTTGAATCTGCTGCCTCTCCAAATCAGTGAAGCGAGCTCCAAGATCACAAGATTTCTGAAATCAAAGGGGAGAAAGTATTTCACAGCAAAAAATGACAAAGACATTAAGTACTAAGACTACAGTCGACTGCCCGCAGTCCACCATAGTCTCGGGGACTACACCCAGTGGGTGCACTTTGCGTGCCCCCACCGGTTCTAATCCCACTTGACCGGCCCGCCGGAGTCGAGTCCAAAAAAAGAGAGAGAGAAAGTAGAACTCAGACTACAGTCGACTGCCAGCAGTCCACCGTAGTCTCGGGGACTACACCCAGTGGGTGCACTCCGCGTGCCCCCACCGGTTCTGATCCCACTCGACTAGATCGAGTGGAAGAAACAAACTACCAATTCAGTTTTCACTCGACAAAATACAAAGACTATAGTCGACTGCCAGCAATCCACCATAGTCTCGGGGACTACACCCAGTGGGTGCACTCAGCGTGCCCCCACCGGTTCTGATCCCACTTGACCAGATCGAGTGGAAGAAACAAACTACCAATTCGGTTTTCACTCGACAAAATACAAAGACTACAGTCGACTGCCAGCAGTCCACCGTAGTCTCGGGGACTACACCCAGTGGGTGCACTCAGCGTGCCCCCACTAGTCCAAAACTTCAATCGACGCACCTAGTGGGTGTACAGATGCAAATATTTTCGGAAAGAGTCTTCAGATAGCCGACTAACCTGAACGTTGCTCTGCAGAGCCGAGCTAGCATCATAGGCGGCTTGGATGGCGTCCCGCACCGTCTTCATCTTCTCCATCATAATGCCCGCCTGGCGTATGGCTTCCCTAGCAGCATTCACCTCGTCCTCTGGGACATGATGAGTCGCAAAAACTGAAGGCGGGTCGACAGGGGCCTGAGCAGTCGACGAAGAAGGCAAGGCACTCGACAGTGGCACGGCAAAGGTAACAGAACCCCGACTGACGTCACCAGTGTCCTGAATGACTGGTTCCGCCCTCGGCGTCGACTATAGCGCCTCGCTTGCAGGAGCTCGCCTATTCTTCCTTGTCAAAGGCCTCTCGGGCTCTTCATCATCATCAGGGAGGTCAATAATGTTGGGAGCTGTGCAAAGTTCAATTGCCAAAATCACGTCACCCAATGATGCACATTGCAGTTGAATCGACCGAACAAAGACAGTATGGCAGAAATCATACCCGGATTAGAAGTGACCGCATCCTCCATCACCTCATCATCGTCCCTGTAAGCTGAGGTCCCGGAGGTGGCAGCGCTGACAGTTCCAAAGTTCGTCCAATTAAAACAAGAAAAACAAACAGCACGGAGCGTCGAGTGGATACAAAGAGAGACACTCACACGGAGGCGACGGGGATATCAATCTTGATCTTCGGCAACGCCTTCCGAGTCTTCAGCTCTGCAACTTTGGGGTGCTTTGGCGCCTTCTCAGTCGGGGTTGGGGAAGAGATCCGAGGACGCTTCAAAGACTGACCAGCCTGAGCAGTTGCCTTATCGCAGGCACTCGGCCGTTCTTGGTCAAGCTTGGATCGCCTCTCCCTGCGAGGGGGTGACTCGACTTCTTCTCCATTACTTGAGTCGTCGCTTCCTCCATCCTTCTTCACCGTCGGAAGTCCACTCGCCACTGTCGCCGCCACTCGCCTCGCCTTCCAGAGCTTGCTCTTGCTCCCCGTTGGGCATTGAATACATTTCAATAATTGCCTGAAAGAAAGCAGAGAGAACAAAGTCAGTCGACGCAGTCTAGGCAGCTGCATGAGTGAATTCAGATTACAAGCAAAAACTCAGAATCAGACCTTCTCTGGTGCATGAGACTGGTCAAATGGAGGGACTGTCCTGGCTCCCCTGGGGTTGTCCTTGTTCCCGGTAATGCCTGACAGCCACTTCTCCAGGGTGTCGTCGTTGACCTCCTCCGGGTGGATCCGAGTGGAGTCTTCAAGACCCGAATACATCCACATCGGATGGTCTCGGGCTTGAAGAGGCTGGATGCGCCGCTGAAGGAAGACCTCCAAGAGATCCATACCGGTGACCCCGCCACGGATAAGCTGGACCACTCGATCGACCAGCACCCTCACCTGCGCCTTCTCCTCCGGGAGCACCTTCAAGGGGGATGGCTTCCTCACTCGGTCCATGGTAAAGGGAAGGAGGCCAGTCGACTGCCCTGGTGTCGACTGGTCTTTACAATAAAACCAGGACGACTGCCATCCGCGAACTGAGTCGGGAAGAATCATGGCCGGAAAGGAGCTTTTTCCTCTCATCTGGATATCAAGACCCCCACACATCTAGATCACTTGGGTCCTCTCGTCACTCGGATTAGCCTTTTTCACTGTCTGGGAGTGACAAGTGAAAATATGCTTGAAAAGACCCCAGTGAGGCCGGCAACCCAGGAAGTTCTCACACAAAGAAATGAAAGCGGCGAGATAAACGATTGTGTTGGGAGTAAAATGGTGGAGTTGTGCCCCAAAGAAGTTCAGGAATCCTCGAAAGAAAGGGTGAGGAGGCAAGGAAAATCCATGGTCGACGTGGGTGGCAAGAAGAACGCGCTCACCCTCCCGGGGTTGCGGCTCGGATTCCTTCCCCGGAAGCCGCGCCGAGTCGTAGGGGATCAGCCCTCCCTCGGCCAGGTCGTCGAGGTCTTCTTGGGAGATCTTCGAGTGGATCCAGTCGCCCTGGATCCATCCCTTCGGCAGTCCGGTTCGCGAGGAGGATCCGCCCCGACCGGTCGCCTTCCCCTTCGACCTCGCCGTCGCCTTCTTTGCCCGCTCCAGAGCCGCCGTCTTCTCCTTCCCCATCATTGCCGATGAGATGCTTACGGAACGGCGGCGCGAGAGCGAGAGTGGGCGCAGCGGAGGAGCATGAAGAGAAGAAGAGATAATGGGGACGCACTGTTCGGGAGACCTCGGTCCAACGCCTTATATGAGGCCGCTTCCGAGTGGCTGACTAATAGGCCCGGGTGGTTCTGTCAAATCCCGTAACGATCGCACGTGCGATACGTGGCGAAAAAGGTGGCGCAGGGATCGAGGCGGCTCCGCTCTATCCCATCCGATTACTGCGGCCTCCCCCGTCCCGCGCGCTTCCCAAAATTCGGATCCCGCGAAATCTGTGGGCAGCAAACAACTTGTCAGACCAAAGACCTCCTCTGCACCGTCACTCAGAGCCTTACAAGTAAATAAACTCACTCAACGAAAACTAAGAATGGATCAAGGCGTCTGAAAAGGAAGTTGCTGTCATCACTCAGGTCCGTTGATCCGAAACAAGATATGCTCATGGCATGAAAAACGAGTCGGAGAAGGTCTCAACTCCTTCCCCACTCAAACCTCGATCCATTCGGGGGCTAATGATGAAGCTATGTACCTAGGGTAGGGTCATGGACTTGTCATAACTGCCCTACCCAAGGACCTCTCTAGAGGAAATCACCTTTCAATCGACTTGGAGGTGTTCCACTCAACAAACTCGAAGACACTCGACCAAGAAGCAATCACTCGACCAAGATCCAACCACTCGATGGCTAGGAGACCTAAAGTCACTCCGCACGCTAACGGTCGGTCATTAAGTAGCTTTTATGGTCATCATAGCACTTTATTACTAGCGTTACCAGTAACGCCCTGCCTTAATGTACATTTAACCCTTTGTAACGTGGGCTGGCCGGGGTCCTGGCGCACTCTATATAAGCCACCCCCCTCCTCCGAGACAAGGGTTCGCACCTCTGTAATTCATACTCGCATAATCCAGTCGACCGCCTCCGGGCTCCGAGACGTAGGGCTATTACTTCCTCCGAGAAGGGCCTGAACTCGTAAACCTTGCGTGCTTACAACTTCTCCATATCTAAGATCTTGCCTCTCCATGCTTACCCCCCTACACTACTGTCAGACTTAGAACCACGACAGGGGCACCCCATAGACACACAAGTTGATCATTGATCTCTTAGCCGTGTGCGGTGCCCCCCTCCACCATAATCCACCTCGGTCATATCGTCGTAGTGCTTAGGCGAAGCCCTGCGCCGGTAGCTTCATCATCACCGTCATCACGCCGTTGTGCTGACAAAGCTCTCCCTCGACACTCAGCTGGATCGAGAGTTCGTGGGACATCACCGAGCCAAACGTGTGCAGATCGCAGAGGTGCCATACTTTCGGTACTAGGATCGGTCGATCGTGAAGATGTACGACTACATCAACCACATTGTCATAACGCTTCCGCTTATGGTCTACGAGGGTATGTAGACAACACTCTTCCCTTCTCGTTGCTATGCATCACCATGATAGATCTTGCGTGTGCGTAGGAAATGTTTTGAAATTACTGTGTTCCCCAACGGTGGCATCCGAGCCAGGTCTATGCGTAGATGTTATATGCACAAGTAGAACACAAAGGAGTTGTGGGCGTGGATATATACATATTTCTTGCCATCACTAGTTGATTCTTGATTCAGCGGTATTGTTGGATGAAGCGGCCCAGACCGACATCACGCGTACGCTTACGCGAGACTGGTTCTACCGACGTGCTTCGCACACAGGTGGCTGGTGGGTGTCAGTTTCTCCAACTTTAGTTGAATCGGATTCAATGAACAGGGTGCAAGCCAGTTTTGCACATGCGGAATACTCGGGTTAAACTTGACGAGCCTAGCATGTGCAGATATGGCCTCGGAACACTGAGACCAAAAGGTCGAGCGTGAATCATATAGTAGATATGATCAACATAGTGATGTTCACCATTGGAAACTACTCCATCTCACGTGATGATCGGACATGGTTTAGTTGATATGGATCACGTGATCACTTACATGATTAGAGGGATGTCTATCTAAGTGGGGGCTCTTAAGTAATTTGATTAATTGAACTTTAATTTATCATGAACTTAGTACCTGATAGTATTTTGCATGTCTATGTTGTTGTAGATAGATGGCCCGTGATGTTGTTCCGTTGAATTTTAATGCGTTCCTGGAGAAAGCTAATTTGAAAGATGATGGTAGCAACTACACGAACTAGGTCCGTAACTTGAGGATTATCCTCATTGCTGCATAGAAGAATTACGTCCTGGAAGCACCGCTAGGTGACAAACCTGCTGCAGGAGCAACGCCAGATGTTGTGGACACCTGGCAGAGCAAAGCTGATGACTACTCAATAGTTCAGTGTGCCATGCTTTACAGCCTAGAACCGGGACTTCAACGGCGTTTTGAACATAATGGAGCATATGAGATGTTCCAGGAGTTGAAGTTAATATTTCAAGAAAATGCCCGGATTGAGAGATATGAAGTCTCCAATAAGATCTATAGCTGTAAAATGGAGGAGAATAGCTCTGTCAGTGGACATATACTCAGAATGTCTTGGTACCACAACCACTTGACTCAGCTGGGAGTTAATCTTCATGATGATAGTGTCATTGACAGATTTCTTCAATCATTGACACCAAGCTACAAGAGCTTCGTGATGAACTATAGTATGCAAGGGATGGATAAGACGATTCCTGAGCTCTTCGCAATGCTAAAGGATGCGGAGGTAGAAATCAAGAAGGAGCATCAAGTGTTGATGGTCAACAAGACCACCAGTTTCAAGAAAAGGGGTAAAGGGAAGAAGGGGAACTTCAAGAAGAATAGCAAGCCAGTTGCTGCTCAAGTGAAGAAACCCAAGTCTGGACCTAAGGCTGAGAATGGGTGCTTCTACTGCAAAGGGACTCGTCACTGGAAGCGGAACTGCCCAAAGTATTTGGCGGAGAAGAAGAATGGAAAAGTGAAAGGTATATTTTATATACATGTTATTGATGTGTACCTAACTAATGCTCGTAGTAGTGCTTGGGTATTTGATACTGGTTCATTTGCTAACATTTGCAACTCGAAACAAGGGCTACGGATTAAGTAAAGATTGGCTAAGGACGAGGTGACGATGCGCGTAGGAAATGGTTCCAAAGTCGATGTGATCGCCGTCGGCACACTACCTCTACATCTACCTTCGAGATTAGTTTTAGACCTAAATAATTGTTATTTGGTGCCAGCGTTGAGCATGACCATTATATTTGGATCGTGTTTGATGCGAGATGGCTATTCATTTAAATTAGAGAATAATGGTTGTTCTATTTGAAGGAAATATGCCCTAGAGGCAATAATAAAGTTGTTATTTATATTTCCTTATATCATGATAAATGTTTATTATTCATGCTAGAATTCTATTAACCGGAAACTTAGTACATGTGTGAATACATAGACAAACAGAGTGTCACTAGTTTGCCTCTACTTGACTAGCTCGTTGAGTCAATGATGGTTATGTTTCCTAACCATAGACATGAGTTGTCATTTGATTAATGGGATCACATCATTAGAGAATGATGTGATTGACTTGACCCATCCGTTAGCTTAGCACGATGATCGTTTAGTTTGTTGCTATTGCTTTCTCCATAACTATACATGTTCCTATAACTATGAGATCATGCAACTCCTGAATATCATAGGAACACTTTGTCTGCTACCAAACGTCACAATGTAACTGGGTGATTATAGAGGTGCTCTACAGGTGTCTCCGATGGTATTTGTTGAGTTGGCATGGATCAAGATTAGGATTTGTCACTCCGATTGTCGGGGAGGTATCTCTGGGCCCTCTTGGTAATGTACATCACTATAAGCCTTGCAATCAATGTAGCTAATGAGTTAGTTACGGGATGTAGCATTACGGAACGAGTAAAGAGACTTGCCGGTAACGAGATTGAACTAGGTATTGAGATACCGACGATCGAATCTCGGGCAAGTAACATACCGAGGACAAAGGGAACAACGTATATCGTTATGCGGTTTAACCGATAAAGATCTTCGTAGAATATGTAGGAACCAATATGAGCATCCAGGTTCCGCTATTGGTTATTGACAAGAGACATGTCTTGGTCATGTCTACATAGTTCTCAAACCCGTAGGGTCCGCACGTTTAATGTTCGGTGACGATTGGTATTACGAGTTTGTGTGTTTTGATGTACCGAAGGTAGTTTGGAGTCCTGGATGTGATCACGGACATGATGAGGAGTCTCGAAATGGTCGAGACATAAAGATCGATATATTGGACGACTATGTTCGGACATCGGAAAGGTTTCGAGAGAGTTTGGGCATATACCGGAGTATCGGGGTTTACCGGAACCCCCCGTGGAGTCAATGGGCCTTAATGGGCCATAGTGGAAAGGAGGAGGAGGCGGCCAAGGTGGGGGTGCGCCCCCCCCCCCCCCTCCCAATCCCAATCCGGATTGGGAAGGGGGGCCGGCCCCCCTTTCCTTCTATCCCTCTCCCCCTTCCTTCCCTCTCCTACTCCAACTAGGGAAGGGGGAATCCTACTCCCACCGGGAGTAGGACTCCCCCCTTGGGCGCGCCTAGGAGGCCGGCCCTCTCCCCCTCCTCCACTCTTTTATATACGGGGGAGGGGGCACCCCATAGACACACAAGTTGATCATTGATCTATTAGCTGTGTGTGGTGCCCCCTCCACCATAATCCACCTCGGTCATATCATCGTAGTGCTTAGGAGAAGCCCTGCGCCGGTAGCTTCATCATCATCATCACGTCGTCGTGCTGACGAAGCTCTCCCTCGACACTCAGCTAGATCGAGAGTTCGTGGGACGTCACCGAGCCGAACGTGTGCAGATCGCGGAGGTGACGTACTTTCAGTACTAGGATCGGTCGATCGTGAAGACGTATGACTACATCAACCGCGTTGTCATAACGCTTCCGCTTACGGTCTATGAGGGTACATAGACAACACTCTTCCCTTCTCGTTGCTATGCATCACCATGATAGATCTTGTGTGTGCGTAGGAAATTTTTTCAAATTACTGTGTTCCCCAACAGCTAGGCTCGTCAAGTTTAACCCGAGTATTCTGCGTGTGCAAAACTGGCTTGCACCCGTTGTATGTGAAAGTAGAGCTTATCACACCCGATCATCATGTGGTGTCTCGGCATGACGAACTGTTGCAACGGTGCATACTCAGGGAGAACACTTGTACCTTAAAATTTAGTGAGAGATCATCTTATAATGCTATCGCCGAAATAAGCAAAATAAGATGCATAAAGGATAAACATCACATGCAATAAATATAAGTGATATGATATGGCCATCATCATCTTGTGCCTTTGATGTCCATCTCCAAAGCACCGTCATGATCACCATCGGCACCGGCTTGACACCTTGATCTCCATCGAAGCATCATTGTCGTCTCGCCAACTATTGCTTCTATGACTATCGCTACCGCTTAGTGATAAAGTAAAGCAATTACATGGCGATTGCATTTCATACAATAAAGCGACAACCATATGGCTCCTGCCAGTTGCCGATAACTCTGTTACAAAATATGATCATCTCATACAATAAAATTTAGCATCATGTCTTGACCATATCACATCACAACATGCCCTGCAAAAACAAGTTAGACGTCATCTACTTTGTTGTTGCAAGTTTTACGTGCTGCTACGGGCTGAGCAAGAACCATTCTTACCTACGCATCAAAAACCACAATGCGGTATAGTGATTGCTTTTTGATCTTCAGAAAGAACCCTGTTCATTGAATTCGATTCAACTAAAGTTAGAGAAACTGATACCCACTAGCCACCTATGTGCGAAGCATGTTGGTAGAACCAGTCTCGCGTAAGCGTACGCGTAATGTCGGTCTGAGCCGCTTCATCCAACAATATCGCTAAATCAAGAATCAACTAGTGACGGCAAGCAATATGTATATACCCATGCGCACAACTCCTTTGTGTTCTACTCATGCATATGACATCTACGCATAGACCTGGCTCTGATGCCACTATTGGGGAACGCAGTAATTTCAAAAAAAATCCTACGCACACACAAGATCCATCTAGGTGATGCATAGCAACGAGATGGGAGAGTGTTGTCCACGTACCTTGTAGAAAGTAAGCGGAAGCATTATGACAACGCGGTTGATGTAGTCGTATGTCTTTACGATCCGACCAATCCTAGCACCGAAGGTACGGCACCTCCGCGATCTTCACACGTTCAGCTCGGTGACGTCCCACGAACTCTAGATCCAGCTGAGGTCGAGGGAGAGTTTCGTCAGCATGACGGCGCGATGACGGTGATGATGAAGTTACCGACGCAGGGCTTCGCCTAAGCTCTACAACGATATGACCGAGGTGGAAATCTGTGGAGGGGGGCACCGCACACGGCTAAACAATCAACTTGTGTGTCTATGGGGTGCCCCATTCCCCCGTATATAAAGGAGTGGAGGAGGGGAGGGCCGGCCTTCTATAGCGCGCCCCAAGGGGGGGGTCCTACTCCCGGTGGGAGTAGGATTCCCCTTTCCCTTGTAGGAGTAGGAGAGAAAGGAAGGGGGCGGCCCCCCACCCAATTCGGATTGGGCTTGGGGGGCGCGCCCCCACCTTGGTTGCCTCCTCCTCTCTCCCACTAAGGCCCATTAAGTCCCAATGACTCCCCGGGAGGTTCCGGTAACCCCCCGTACTCCGGAAAATGACCGAACTCATCCGGAACCATTCCAATGTCCAAACATAGCCTTCCAATATATCGATCTTTATGTCTCGGCCATTTCGAGACTCCTCGTCATGTCCGTGATCATATCCGGGACTCTGCACTACCTTCGGTACATCAAAACACATAAACTCATACTATCGAACGTCACCGAACGTTAAGCATGCGGACCCTACGGGTTCGAGAACTATGTAAACATGGACGAGACTCATCTCCGGTCAATACACAATAGCGGAAGCTAGATGCTCATATTGGTTCCTACACATTCTACGAAGATCTTTATCGGTCAAACCGCGTAACAGCATACGTTGTTGCCTTTTTCATCGGTATGTTAATTGCCCGAGATTCGATCGTCGGTACCTCAATACCTGGTTCAATCTCGTTACGGCCAAGTCTCTTTACTCGTTTTGTAATGCAACATCCCGTAACTAACTCATTAGTCACATTGCTTGCAAGGCTTATAGTGATGTGCATTACCGAGAGGGCCCAGAGATACCTCTCCGATACACAGAGTGACAAATCCTAATCTCGATCTATGCCAACTCAACAAACACCATCGGAGACACCTGTATAGCATCTTTATAGTCACCCAGTTACGTTGTGACGCTTGATAGCACACTAAGTGTTCCTCCGGTATTCGGGAGTTGCATAATCTCATAGTCATAGGAACATGTATAAGTTATGGAGAAAGCAATAGCAGTAAACTAAACGATCAGAGTGCTGAGCTAACGGATGGGTCAAGTCAATCACATCATTCTCTAATGATGTGATCCTGTTCATCAAATGACAACTCTTGTCCATGGCTAGGAAACTTAACCATCGTTGATTAACGAGCTAGTCAAGTAGAGGCATACTAGTGACACTCATTTTGTCTATGTATTCACACATGTACTAAGTTTCTGGTTAATACAATTCTAGCATGAATAATAAACATTTATCGTGATATAAGGAAATATAAATAACAACTTTATTATTGCCTCTAGGGCATATTTCCTTCAGGAGACACCTGTAGAGCATCTTTATAATCACTCAGTTATGTTGTGACGTTTGATAGCACACTAAGTGTTCCTCCGGTATTCGGGAGTTGCATAATCTCATAGTCATAGGAACATGTATAAGTTATGAAGAAAGCAATAGCAATAAACTAAACGATCAAAGTGCTAAGCTAACGGATGGGTCATATCAATCACATCATTCTCTAATGATGTGATCCCATTCATCAAATGACAACTCATGTCTATGGCCAGGAAACTTAACCATCTTTGATTAATGAGCTAGTCAAGTAGAGGCATACTAGTGACACTTTGTTTTGTCTATGTATCCACACATGTACTAAGTTTCCGGTTAATACAATTCTAGCATAAATACTAAACATTTATCATGACATAAGGAAATATAAATAACAATTTTATTATTGCCTCTATGGTATATTTCCTTCAAAAATATCTCAGAAAAAAATCTTCACCTTCATCTAAAAAAGGAAAAAAAGAAAAAATTACCACCACAGCCTACACTAGTAGAAAAACAACTTTTAGTACCGGTTTGTAAGGACCTTTAATACCAGTTCTGAAACCGATACTAAAGGGTGGGTACTAAAGGTCACCCCCTTTAGTCCCGGTTCAACACGAACCGGGACCAAAGGTCCACCACGTGGCATGAGACGCGTCGTGGTCTTGGGGACCTTTAGTCCCGGTTGGTTGTTTTTTTAATATATTTTTTTGAAATAAAGCAAAAACAGCCCGCCTACTGGGCCAGCACGGCCTGCATACGACTAGAAACCCAACCTCTAGTTGGGTCAGGATGCATGCCCATACGGCCCAATAGGCCCCACAGGGCAGAAGACTTGCAATAGGCCCACAAAGGCCTGCTTAGAGAGGAGCTCGACACGGTAGCCGCAGCGGGGCTTATAAACCGGTGTGAGCTCCTCTCAACTAGCGAGGTGGGACTAAACATTGTGCACTGCGGGTGGCAGCGCACCACCTTTAGTACCAGTTGATGGCTCCAACCGGTACTAAAGGGGGGGGGTCTTTAGTACCAGTTGGAGCCACCAACCCGTACTAAAGGCCACCACCTTTAGTACCGGTTGGAGCCACCAACCCGTACTAAAGGGGGGGTCTTTAGTACCGGTTGGAGCCACCAACCCGTAGTAAAGGCCACCACCTCTTTAGTACCGGTTCGTGACACGAACCGATACTAAAGGTTCACCACGAACCGGTACTAATGAGCGCCGCCCGCTTAGCCGTTGGAACCGGCATTATTGGTCACATTAGTGCCTGCTCAAATACAAACCGAAACTAATGAGCCGAACATTTGATCATTTTTTTACTAGTGCTACCAGCTAGTGCCACTTTGTGTAACCCTCCATTTAAAAAATAGCAGCGGTCCTCACCTCCGTCTAAAAAGAAAAAGTACATATAAAAAATAATCCACAACTTCATCGAAAAAAATTCAAAAAGAGTTCTCATCGTGGCCAACCAGCTTGCGCCACATGGCGTAGCTGGTTGGCCGACCTTCCTGCATAGCTTAATGGGTTTAATACTGTACGACAGCAAGACCATGAGACTTTAATTTCTCCCGCTTGTGTTGACCACCAATCCTACATTTTTAGTTCATCGATCATTTACACGACAGCGATTTGCTAGTTTAGTATTATAGAACATCAGAAATCAGAAGAAACGTTGTGAAGTTGCAGTGGTCAAGTAGAGCATTTGTGTTATTCAGTTGTGCAAAAAATTGTTAGCCAAGTAGCCAACTGCTGTGTTTGTAGTTTTGGACCATAATACGAAACTTGTGTGATACAACTTACTTATTTTCAGGCAAAACATTGCTCCAAAGTACCAGGAATACATCCTATTTGCTAGTTGTAAGGTAGCAAGGTGTAAATGTTCTGCAATCCACATTACCCAATTAAAACATGCCACAAGTAATGAGCATAAAAGGAAGCGACCGTCAGGAGATTATATCATTAGCAAACAAGGGGTCGTTTTACTAGGTCAATGTCACTAGCATGCTTATAGTTCCCAAACTGCAAGCTGACGATATCGGTTTAAGCTACATGACAGTCGTCATGGCTTTTTTACTAGCTATCCGTTGTACACATTACATTTGCTCAAACACAAAACGTGGTTAACAAAACACGTGGAGGTAGCAGTGTCATTTACCATATGTATATGTATAAGAAGAAACAAGTACTGAAAGTTTGGTGCAGATTCAAATAACTAATCTAAGTGAAGTTTTCCTAGTTGCTTCCGTACAGAACCACCTTTGCTCCAAACTTAAAAACATCCAGACATTAAAACACTCCTGTTCAAAAAGCCGAGTGTATGCGCGTATGTATGAGCGCTTGCGTCTGTAATGTGTTCAAAAAAGTAGCAAAGAGATATGTATTCCCGGTACTTTGGAGCAATGTTTTGCCTGAAAAAAAGTAAGTTGTTTCACACAAGTTTGATATTATGGTCCAAAACTCCAAACACAGCTTGGTGTAAATGTTCTGCAAGCCACATTAGGGCATGTCCAACGTTGGGTGCTTGGAGAGACGCCAGGATAGATTTCCTACCGATTTTCGTGTTAACTGGCAGTTACTTCGTGAAATCCTGGCGTCAGACGCCATGTTGGCGCAAAGGAAGGCATCGGCGCTAGGTCCTTTTTTCTCCCACACCAGGCGTGTAGGCTATTTAATTACAGTTTAATTAGCGCCCGTTGTTTGCGTCTGGCGTTGAGGGGTAGGGCGCCTAGGTGCTTTCTAATTCAATAACATTTAATTTTTCCTCCGTAAGCACCTATCTAAGAGTCTGCCATTGTAGATGCCCTTGAGTCTTGTTTGGTACTAGTGTATTTTAGGGAATTGATGTGGATTATCCTAGTCAAACCCCTAAATCCCCACATATCCCAAAACACCGTTTGATTCTAGTGTATTTGACATGTTTTATCCCCACATTTACTCACAAATCCCCAAGCTGTGCATTTTTCTCAATACCCAATACACTATCTATACCTAGTGGATTGAGGATAAATGGGGATTTAAAGGGATTGGGTGAAGGTTGGGCTTCACCCAATCCCTGTGGGGATTATCCCCGCCAATCCCCTTAAAAATCCTAGTACCAAATAGGACCTTACCTATTTAAAACATGCCACAAGTAATGAGCATAAAAGGACGTGACTGTCAGGAGATTATATCATTGTCGAACAAGGGGTCGTTTACTAGGTCAATGTCACCAACATGCTTATACTTTCCCAAACAGCAAACTGAACATGTAGGTTTAAGCTAGCTACATGACATTCATCATGGCTTTTTTACTAGCTATCTGTTGTAAATTCGCTCATACACAAAACGTGGTTAACCAAACACGTGGAGGTAGCAGTGTCATTTACCATTTATATATAACAGAAGAAACAAGTAGTGAAAGTTTGGTGCAAATTCAAATCAAATAACTAATCTAAGTGAAATTTTCCTAGTTGCCTTCGTACAGAACCACCTTACTCCAAACTTAAAAACATGCAGACATTCAAATAATCCTGTTCAAAAAGCCGAGAACAAAATCCAAGCTGGCATACTGAGCCCACTGTTCCATAGCACAAACGATTGACTCCTATCAAAGAACCACCTCATAAAAAACACGTCGGAGGTCTCAGACTGATGCCACTAACACAAAGATTCCAACTCTGAGTATAGCGGCACATATGGCAGATATGGTGCCTGGGCCTCTCCAAGTGTGATGATCTTTCTCACTTTCCGACGATCCATATCATAACACCTTAATGTTTTAATAACTAGCCCATCTATGAAGAAGATCGAGTTACACTCTGTATCAATCGCAGTCCATTCAAAGTAACGGTGAACAACCCCTCGAAACTTTTTGACGTCTCCATCTTGACCTTTGTGCTTCAATTTCCAATCTTTGCCGGGATATCTAGTTGAATATCACTATAATAATTATTATAAATAGTGTTCAAGCTGACATAATGTAAGCGGCCCTGTGACGGTTGAATGAAATCAAGAAATACATTACCACCACAAGGGGTATCGAAGCTCAACCATGATTCTCCCTTGGTGTCCACGACAGCTATACAAGGACGCCGACCGCAAATAGTTTGGAAATGCAAATAGCCGTTAAGAAAGACAGCTGCCGATCGAGGACCGGCGAGCCTGAAATCTCGACCCAATCCCTTGTCCTTGTGAATCCATCCGCCAGTCTCCGACGAGTACACATCCACTCCGGTGAGGTAGCGCCTCGCATCCACTAGCAGCAAAAACACATGGAAGTGGGCGGACACGGCCGGATCGAACCCCAAATGCACCGTGTCCACTTTGCCTGCAGCCTGACCGGGGTCAGGCAACGCCGCCCACTCCTCCGTGGCGGGGTTGCACACGATGTACCAGAACTCGTCGCCTCCGGCGGAGGCGTCGTACCAGCGGCAGAGGAGGAGGCCGTTGCAGCAGTCCAAGAGGTCGAGGCGGCGGTGGCTGGGAAGGAAGGAGAGAGAAGGGCAGATGAAAGGGCAACCGCTCTGGACGCATTGACGAAGTGTACGGTTGATATCGGGAAGGGGTTCTCGTTCGTGCTGTTGTAGAAGAAGCCGGCAAGTGGTTGGGGGAGCCGCTTGCGGTGGTCGGGGTGGTCGATGAGGCCGATCCAGCGCTTGGAGACGGCCTTGCAGCGGCAGACCACCTTGGCGGGTACGCGTGAGAGGATCTCGACGAGGAGGTCGTCGGTGAGCCTCTCGATCGCCATGCGGCTGCCCTTAGATCTGCACGGAAACAATGGATCAGCGAAGATGGCGGAGCAAAGGTTCTTGCGACGATCGTTGTGGTGATGCCCTGCGTACCTTGCACGAGTCCGCCGAGCGCGACGAGCCGACGAACCGCCAGAACGGACATGCCCGAAGAAGGCAGCGGCCGCATGGCCGCCGTGAAGCGAAGACGGCCACGAGCAAGCGTAAACCTAACCATGGAGCCTGGAACTTTGCCGTGATGTGGGCATGTGGCCAATGGTCCACCCGTGAGAGTCTAATAAATAGGCTAAACTGTAGCAAGTCACGTGCGCACGGCACCATCAGACGGACCATGTGAGAAATTGCCCAGAGTTTTACAAAAGAAATATCCGGCCTCATTCCAGTAATCACCTCCCGTTCATTTTGAAATATCCATCCCGACAAGCCCCACGGCGTACAAATCCTGTAGCCGGCCTCTATCTATCTCTCACATGCCGGAGCGTGGAGCCCATGCGTAAGAAGATTAGGGACGCGAGCTGTAGTGTAGTTGTACGATTAGCAGCAACAGCAGAAAGGGAAGCGAGCTGTTGTGTAGTGTAGTGTAGTAGTACGACTAGCAGCAACAGTAGGAAGAGACACGAGCTGTCGTGTATACCAGTACGACTAGCAGAAATAGCAAGGGACTAGCACCGGCAACGGTAGAGGAATGCTGTTCAAAATCACGATTTGTTTCCCCTTTTGTTTGTCCTTATTTATTTTTTCTGAGATAAGCTTGTCCTTATTTATTTTTTTTGTTTGCGTCTCGCCATGTGCTCGTCCTTGTCGGGCTGCCTAGGTATTCGTCCTGCACATCTAGATGTGACATAGTCAGACCCATTCAATTAATGTTCATTTGCAAGTGATCAGGAATTGCGATTGAAGCCGGTGCACCAGCAAAAACTGGTGCTGCACCGAATCAGGAGAACCACTGAACCTGGATTCATGGCATTCCCTGGCCGTTTACGAAGAAGCAGAAAAGTAATTCACCGCAGCCGTGAGCAATGGAGTACACAGGAAACCATTTTCTTTCTTTTCATTTCATTTCTGTAAAAATGGTGAAGGGGACTTACAGTTACAGTATTCACAAAAGCCATCCATCGCTCTACTCTACAGTTATCTGCAGCACGGTGGTGAGCCTGGGTTTTCTGTATCTCCGCAGCAGCAGCGAGGAGCACACCACGCTCACGGACGAGAAGGCCATGCAGGCGCCCGCCAGCCACGGCGGCATCTGGAGCCCCGTCAGCGGGAACAGCGCGCCGGCCGCCACCGGTATGGCCACCACGTTGTACGCCATGGCGAAGAAGTAGTTCCAGCGGATCCGGTTGAAGGTCTTCCTCGAGAGGTCGATGGCCGTGATCACGTCCTCCAGGTTGTTCCTCACCAGCACGTAGTCGGCCGCCTCGATGGCGATGTCCGTGCCGCCCCCGATGGCCATCCCGACGTCCGCCGCCGCGAGGGCCGGGGAGTCGTTGATGCCGTCCCCGACCATGGCCACTATGCTCCCGTCCTTCTGGAGCGACCGGACCACGTCGGCTTTCCCGGCGGGCATAACCTCTGCTCTCACATCCTCAATGCCAACCTGCCAAGTGACAATAACCCAGTGTAAACAGTTAGGCACCTGAGGTGGTAAGAATAGACTTAATGGGTGATCAGAATTCAGAAGCAAATCTGATGCGAACCTCTTTCGCGACAGCTTGTGCAGTCCTCCAGTTGTCACCTGTGAGCATCACTGGATGAATGCCCATCTTCTTCAGTCCTTCCACGACTACAGCGGCCTCTCTTTTCAGGGGATCGGCAATCCCCATCAACCCCACGAAACTGCTGTCATATGCCACCAGAACGCCTGTTTTTGCATTCAGTTCCAGGTCTACCAAGAAACTTTCAGCTTCCGGGGGAACGCTCACCCCATTTTCGTTCATCAAGGCACGGTTTCCAATCTGCGGTGACATTTTTATTACAGATAATCAGCAAATTACTTGGAAAGATTTATAAATACATATGCTACAGTTGCACACTGCTTTGAGGTATTGTACAGAAGGGGTGAAGGATAAATGGCAGCTTATGACTCACCAAAACTTTCTTCTCGTTGATCAAACACTGAACTCCTTTGCCAGGCACAGCAGAGAAATCTTCAGCTTCAAGCAACCATTGGGACAGTATCTGCTCTTTTCTTTGCTCAATGCCATCCTTTGACGAAGGGAGCTTGCCAAAGAAATGGAAATGAAATGCATATTCCAATACAGCCTTTGCAAGAGGATGCTCACTGCTTGCCTGTGTACAAAACAAAAACATAAATATTTTTCAACTTACATTTTTTTTTCCCTTTATCATATATGGATATGCAGGCAGAAAGTAGAAAATATCCTGCCTGAGCAAGGAGCAAACCGTAACATGTTTTTACCACATACTGATATGAACCATAAGAGTAATTTGTGATCAAGATTGATTGCCTCACCTCTGCAGATGCTACTAGTGTGAGGAAATCTCCTAGGTCCATTCCAGAGAAAACCTTTGCAGTTGTAACAACAGCCTTTCCTTGTGTTAGTGTCCCTGTTTTATCAAAGATCACGTAATTTACATTTTGAGCCCTCTCCAATGCATCTCCACCTTTTACAAGTACTCCATGATTAGCTCCGATTCCAGTTGCCACCATTACAGCAGTTGGGGTTGCCAAACCAAGGGCACAAGGACAAGCAATCACCACAACAGATATGGAGAACATGAGGGAGAAAACGAAGCAATTGCTAGTTCCGTCAAACCATGAATGTGGATATGCTCCCAACGATCCACATAAGAACCTACAAAAGTAGACAATCCACAAGTGAGAAACTTGAACGAAGCATTACTATGAATTTTGTACAATGTTTATTTAACTCACCACACGGAGAACGTTAGAATGGACAAGCTGATGACAATTGGAACAAAAATGCTAGCCACCTGAAAATGGAACAGTGGAATGTCAGCACCAACCAAAATAGGCATCTACAATACGTTGCAATGCTTTTGGTGAACACGCAGCTAATTCAGAAGTAAGCTAATCCTCCGAAAGTTTTACTAAAAGTTAATAGGTTCAAATAACAAAAGGAGCAGAAAGCAATGTGTGAAATGAACATGCACTTCGTGCAACATTAAAATAATAAGAGGACCAGAAGGCAACGTGTGAAATGAACATGTACTTCAGAGTTCAGACAACATAAAAGAGTAAAGTGCTGTCCTGTAAGAGGCATTGAAATACAAAAAATGGCATAAAAACAATGTCCATATGCATCATTTCAAATGTGGCAAACAGCACATTATCGCAGACAATGCTTTGGGATCTAAAATGATTTTAGCAAAGGTGCATGGTTGACAGAGATATTTGATACATAGTGACAAAGCGAATATGGGATATCACACACACAAAAAAACTTACATAATCGGCGAATTTCTGAATAGGGGCTTTGGACATTTGAGCAGTTTCAACCAGAGATATTATCTGACTCAAAACTGTTCCGGATCCTACTTTCGTTGCTTGTATATGAAGGATGCCCTGTAAGTTGATTGTCCCTCCAATTACTACACTTGATACTTCTTTAGGCATCGGTGCAGATTCACCAGTTATCATACTTTCATTGATATGGCTTGTTCCCCAAACAACAACACCATCAGAAGGAACTTTCGAACCAGGAAGAACTTTCAAGACATCACCAGGTTGGACTAACAGAGCATCAATCTCCCTCTCCCCAACATATTTTCCTTCTGAATTTGAAATAGTAATGTCAGTTTGCTTGCAGTTTTAGACGAACTGCATTTGAGTACAACAGTTATGTGTGTGTAAAACTTACCTTTATCTTTCAGAAGCAAAATAGCAGTAGCAGGGACAAGTTCTACAAGCTTTTTAATAGCATCTGATGTTTTCCCCTTTGCAAGAACCTCGAGATACTTCCCAAATAGCACAAACGTAATTATCATTGCACTGGTCTCAAAATATATGGGAGGTTGAAATCCAGTGAATGCTCCGTATAGTAGTGCACAAACGGAATATACATATGATGCAGTGGTGCCAAGAACAACTAACACATCCATATTTGTAGAACCATGTCTTAAGGCTCTGTAAGCAGCAACATAGAATCTCTTGCCAATAACAAACTGTACAATGCTAACCAATATCCAGTTCACCAAATCCCCCATATGAAATGGTCCACAGTGCCTGAGAAGCAATGTACTGATGAAAGGTATACTCGGGCAGATCATACGTATGAAAAATACAGGAATCTGTTGCAAAGAGGCAATTGAATTGAGTCAGTAAGCAAGTAGTAGCATAGCAAAAGTTCGGTGTATTCTGAACAGTAGGAAGCAAACAAAATATATTACTAGGCAAAAATACCAAATATCCCTACATCTACTCGTGGTAAATTATTTTAGAAAAGTAGACGACCCTGCATTTTATTTGTTTTCTACAATACCTCTACTGTTTAGTCAATTGCCAGATTTGATGTGAATACCATGTAAGATGTCTGTGTTCTCGTTTATTACTTGCTCAAACATTGAAATTGAACAATATTGCTCTCTTATTTCATCTTATCTTGTTGGGTTTCACATGTAAGCAAAAAGAACAGTGAAGCTAAAATATTTCTTTCGTTAGTTAGATGCCACACGATGACAATAATATGTGAGTGTCATTTATATGCTACCTGTTGCCAACATATCATACATTCCCTATTGTACTGTAAGTTGTCTTGCCAAATACAACTATCAACTATGCCGACAGCACTATAATCACAGCACATGTATTATACTTGAACCTTTGAGCAAAACTGTCTAGGGTGAGCAAGAGAGAAGCAAAGATCAGAACTTACACTTAGGAATAAGCTAGAACGAAGAAGATGGAGCATTTTGGAGGCCTCATGTGCGTCATTCGAAGCCCCTCGACTGTAAGGATTCTGCACGTGCGCTTTGAATCTCCCATTGCTTCCCATTTCAATAGTATCCACAATTGATCGCAGACCAACAGCTTCTGGATCAAATACAATCTCAACTTCTGAGAGGGTAGTATTTACAGCAAACTCTCGCAAACCATTCATTTTCTTAAGGATGTCATGTAGTATATCTGCATCCCTCTCTGTGTGGATGCCAGTCAGGCCTAGCAATATCTTATCTTGCTCGCTACTCTGTAAGAATGCAGCATCAAAACCAGCATCCTCGATAGCCTGAACAATTTCATCCTTGCTAATGGTAGACGGATCATACTCAACTTCTCCTAATGAGGTTGCCAGGGCAACGACTGCTCCTTTTATACCGGGTTGTTTTTTAAGGATACCCTCAACTGAGTTTACACAATTAGCACATGTCATTCCCCCTATCCTAAATTGTGCTGACAATGCCTTCTGTGACTTAGGCTGAGGGACTGCAGAATCGGGGAGAATTTCAGCGTCAAATCCAGCATCTTCTATAGCTTCTATTATATCCTCGACCTGCACAGAGAAGTCGCAAAATAAAATTGCAGTTAACAAAGTGACCCAAATATGCCAAAAGATCTCGAGCCAATATGTATCACTATGGAATCAGTCATCTAAACTGGAGCAGAACTTGGCATGCAAGGATTAGTACATTCAAACTGAAGTTGAGCCATTCTAGGGAAGGGGGGAAAAGACAAAAGAGGGATCAAACAACTCGTACTATTGCTTGAGCTTTCTTTTTTGCAGCCAACAGGGCGGGGGGATTGCTCAACTTTTCTGAGGAATCATTTGAAGTTAATGATATTCATAATCTGAAGCTAAATAACAAAATTCCAGACAGAAAGTAAATGGTCAAAAGGGGAGGCTCACTGCTCATTGTGGAAAAAATATATTAAAACACAACAATAATTAAGAAGCTGTGATCGTAGTTTTCAAATGTGTTGCAGAACAAGCTCAAAGTTCCATACAACCTAGACGACATCAGTACAGTGAGTGCAAATCTACCATCTCATTGCCGTTTTCCAGCAAGGACATGGCAGAATGGTAAAAGTTTGCCACACAGTCTAGTGTTTTGAAAGCAATCTCCATACCACGTTGCCCGAGCCGTACTACAATGTCAACCGTCAGCTCAGCGCCTCTTTTAGTCTTTTCACCGAAAAATACGATTCAACAGCTGCAGGGCCTGCAGCTCCCCCATCAGCTCACCAACCAACCAAAAGCTACTGCGGCGCCACGCTCCACCCCCCGAAATCCCGCGATCCACGATCCATCCACCGGCGACCACGAGCCTCCAACAAAGGCTACAGCTCACCAACCCCGAAAGCAAAAGGGGCTCGAATCATCAACCACAACCGCCGGCGATCCACCGATCCGGCAATCTGATTCCCAGGCGTACAGCACCGCATTTAACTGACGGCGTATTTCCGACCCGACAGACAACCCCACGAATTCAATTCTCACGTCTATACTTGTACTAAAACCAAAAATTGCAAGCCCAATTCACCCAATCGCATGAAGTGGAAACGAGCTTCGTGGAGCAAGCGCACCAACTCCCCGAGCCTTCTGCGATAATGGGAAGCGTCCAAAAGACGCGGTCCATTTTACTGTTTTTTTCTGACAAAAAAAACAAACGTCGCAGGCGCAGCGATTTTGTCCGCGGAAAATTACCGCCCCCAAATGCATAGACGAGCTCCGGAATGGCCCGGAGAGAGGCGCAAACACGCAAGGGTCACGGGACGCCATCTCACCTTGACGAGCGCGGGGTCGAAGACGACGCGGGCGCGGTTCTGGAGCAGGGACACGGCGACGCGCCGCACGCCGCGGCGGGCGGAGACGGCGGCCTCGACGGCGCCGGTGCAGGCGGAGCACGTCATGCCCGTCACCCGCACGTGCGCCTCCGCCTCCTCCTCCTCGTCCTCCTCCGCGCCGCCTCCCGCCGGCGCCGCTCCGCCCATCTCCTCGTCGTACGAGCCGAGCAGCGCCACGTCCTCCATGTCGTCGCCCGCGCGGCCGCCCCCGGCGACCGCCGCGAGCTGGAGGTGGGCCATGGCTGTCAGAGGCAGGGGAGGGAGGCGGGCGACGGAGGTGGGAATATTTTCGTCGGAAGGGGAAGGGAGACCGGAGGAAGGAGACAGGGGGTGGGGCTGGTTTATAAACTGGGGGAAAGGCGAAGGGGAAGGACCGAAATGATTTTTATTTAGGCAACAGAGGGGGGTTTCTGCAAATGTGACGTAGTATTATTTTTGCAATGTGGTCCCTCGAGGGAGGCTCGCAGTTTCGGTTTGACTTGGTTTTCATGTTCGGTGTGGAAGTCAGCATGCGGTCCAAGATGGTTGCATAACTGCATATGTAATGTGAATGATTACTACTGTACGTTGGAAATGAGCTTTGACATCTCCCAATTGAAATATGAGCATAAGGGATTTGTTTTATCTATTTTTGCGGATTTTCATATGGGGGTATGGACTCGATAATACATTTTCGGGACTGCGTTTGGTGTGCGGTAGATTACGGTGGTTCTATTTCAACGGCATTTACTTCCTCCGTTCAGGTTTATTTGGCCCCTTTTATTTTGGGTCAAAGCTTGACTATAAACTTAACTTAAAAATATGAGTTATATGTCACGCAAGTTATACCATGTAAAACCTTTTTTGAATACAAATCCAACTATGTATATTTTATAGATATATCTCATATTTTTGTTAGTCATATGTATGGTTAAATTTTGATCTAGAATGTGAGGGGCTAATGAACCCGGATGGAGGAAGTATATAATTTTTGTGCCGCACCTCAACTTCTAGGTTTATCCGGAGAAAAATATATTTAAAATCAAGTCATGGAGAAATAAAATAACGTATACGTATCCAACTATGTGGTGGCTGTTGGAGAAACATGACGCTAGAAAATTCACATTTGTTTTCTGTAGCAAGTGGGGAAAAAAGAGCACTCCCATTGCATTAGATAGAGACTAATTTAATGGGTGTTATTTCAGTTTTCTTTTTTGGCGAGGGGTTGTTATTTCAGTATTGTACCCCTAATGCATTAAACATGTGTTTAATTTTCTTGATACATTGTATCATATGCATTTAGACAGTATCTTTGCAAAAAGGGTAGTATTTTAGTATTGTATATCTAATGCATTAAATAAGTGTTTAATTTTCCTGATAAATTGTATCATATGCATTTAGATTGTATCTTTGTAAAAAGGGTAGTATTTTAGTATTGTATATCTAATGCATTAAATATGTGTTTAAAACTTAGATACAATTTTCTTAATGCATTGTATCATATGCATTTAGATAGTATTTTTAAAAAAAGGGTAGTATGATATATTTAAAATGCATTGTACTATTTTTTAAACGACGCTAAACCCCTTCGCTCCTGCGACCAAGGCGCTCGGCTAGGGTTTCACTGCCTCTCGCCGGCGTCGACGCCAGTCCGCCTCGTCGCCTATGGTCCTTGGACCACAGAGGCATGGTGGTTCCCGGCCTTTATCGGCGGGAGGGCCGTTGAGGGAGGGGCGATGACGGTGGCGCGTCTTCGACTCGCTCCAATGCTTGTAATCATCACTAGGTGGTCTACTGGCTTGTATGTATTTTTCATTTCGGATGTTTTTATACTACCTTGACTATTGATGAATAGATCGAAAGTTTTCTCGCAATTTTTGTTAATCTCAAACCACTCCTCGGCTAAATGGAAAGATGGTCTGAGAGTGGGCGAGCTAGATCACATAATATACGTCGTCATATGGACAATGCACTTGGCTGCCTGTGCTTTTCCCTCCAAAGGCATGGTTGCCTTCACGCACAAAAAAGGTTTAGTTAAGAAAAAGGCTCCATTGGTTAAGGGGTGGTTAAGTTTGGATCAAGGGGAGGTTGAGTTTGGTTAGCTATAAGCTTCGGCCCGCCATGGCCCATGTCATCCCGTATAAAAGTAAAGAATTACCATCCACATGCTGGTTAGAAAAATATCTTCCTCCTTGGATGCACGTACCGTCGCCTGCCTGCCGCCCCGGAACGGACCGGACCGGACCGGCGAGCAACACCTGGCAAACGTGCGGGCCCGCAGAAGGAAACGGGTAGGTGGGGTGGGGTGGGTCGACGCGCGCGCGCGTGGTCCGTGGGTGTGGTGTGGTGTGCAAGCGAAGGGAAGAGGCGACGGCGGTAGCCGAACGCCCGAACCAAACCAGGTCCACGCGCCCGATGGACGTCCGTGTAGTCCCGGCACTGACCCGTCGCGTCCGACACAAGCCGCGGAACCCTTCCCTCGCGTCTCGGACGTGGTCGCGTCGTAGGAGCCCAAGGCGGCGGCCGCCGCTTTTTTTTTAATATAAAACGGTACAATCAAAGCTGCCCACGTACACGAGCATACCCTCACACCCGTACGAACGTATGCACAGACGCCCTGTCCGTGCGAGCATTTTAGAGAGACTAAACCTGCATAGCAGCCTGACCACAATCGCCTCGCAGTCGACGGGAACGCCGTCTTCTCTCACTGAACGAACATCGCCGGAAGTCTGAAATACGAGCACAAGTGTCAAGTCTAGGATTTGAACCCTGGTGGGCTAGAGATACCACTGTCCTCCTAAGCATCAAAACACGGGTTGGTTCGCCCAAGGTTGTTGCTGCCGATAGCTATGCCTTGATGGTCTCAAGCGGAAGCCAAAGGTAAAAAGAATTTACAATCGGGTCCGTGGATCATCTAGTGACGATCATAAGCACTGGAGCGAGTTGAAAGCATGTTGCCGTCATCGTCCCTTCCTCACAGGAGCCGGACAAGCCTTGTTGTGATAGACAATTAGAAAACCGTCGTGCTAAAGTCTCATAGAAACAATGCGCCAAAGCAGCAACCATCGTCGATGAAGAAAATCGTAGATTGAAAGCATCAAACATGTAAACACTTAAACGAAGGCGTGTCCGAAGATGTTGACCAGTCATACCCCATATTTCGCCTCAAATAACCATAGTACCCATTTTCAAACAAAACCATGCAACAGCACAATCTACGTACGGCTAAACTAGTACCAACTACACTACTCGTCCTCCTTGTCGGAGATGTTGATGAAGTTCGTACCGAAGCCGCTGCATTGGTGGTCATTGGCGTGCGCACCTCCGACTCCTTGTCAGATTCCATGTCGGCAAATATCTCGTCGATCGCCGTGTTTCGCTGGCGGAGGAACCGGCGATTGGCCTCCACCTTCGTCTCCAAGTGGATGGAGTCGACGATGGCCTGCTGCTCGGCCTTCTCCTTCGTTTGGGCCACCCCGTACTCTCCTAGCGCCACGGCCATGCAGGAGCTCGCATACGCCAGATTTGGCTCCTCCTCCTCCTCCATGGCCACGTCTGAAAGATTGTGGATGTCGCCTAGAGGGGGGATGAATAAGCGTTTTAAAATAATTACGATTTAGGCTTGAACAAATGCGGAATAAATCTAGCGGTTAATTTGTCAAGCAAAAAATCTAAAACAACTAGGCTCCCTATGTGCACCAACAACTTATGCTAAGCAAGATAAGCAACTATGTGATAGCAAGATATATGACAAGAAACAATATGGCTATCACAAAGTAAAGTGCATAAGTAAAGAGCTCGGGTAAGAGATAACCGAGGCACGCGGAGACGACGATGTATCCGGAAGTTCACACCCTTGCGGATGCTAATCTCCGTTTGGAGCGGTGTGGAGGCACAATGCTCCCCAAGAAGCCACTAGGGCCACCGTAATCTCCTCACGCCCTCGCACAATGCAAGATGTCATGATTCCACTAAGGGACCCTTGAGGGCGGTCACCGAACCCGTACAAATGGCAACCCTTGGGGGCGGTCATCGAACCCGTACACTTTGGCAACCCTAGGGGGCGGTCACCGGTACCCGTCAAATTGCTCGGGGCGATCTCCACAACCTAATTGGAGACCCCGACGCTTGCCCGGAGCTTTACACCACAATGATTGAGCTCCGAACAACACCAACCGTCTAGGGCACCAAGGCACCCAAGAGGAACAAGCTCTGGGGTGCCCAAACACCCAAGAGTAATAAGCTTCTCAAACTTCACTTCCACGTATCACCGTGGAGAACTCAAACCGATGCACCAAATGCAATGGCAAGGGCACACGGAGTGCCCAAGTCCTTCTCTCTCAAATCCCACCGGAGCAACTAATGCTAGGGAGGAAAATGAGAGGAAGAATAAGAAGGAGAACACCAAGAACTCCAAGATCTAGATCCAAGGGGTTCCCCTCACATAGAGGAGAAAATGATTGGTGGAAATGTGGATCTAGATCTCCTCTCTCTTTTCCCTCAAAAACTAGCAA
Organism: Triticum monococcum; assembly: GCA_034509565.1. NCBI lineage: Eukaryota > Viridiplantae > Streptophyta > Magnoliopsida > Poales > Poaceae > Triticum > Triticum monococcum. The sequence goes on along the minus strand of CM067847.1, from coordinate 725,551,685 downwards.
GAATCCATGGAGGGATTGAGAGTTAGCAAGCTAAAAGAAGGTCAACAATGGGGGCAAAAACGAGCTCAAGAGATAGGGAACCATTGGGGAAGAAGACCACCTTAAATAGGTCCCCACGAATCTGCCCGTTATGTACAGAATAACATAGGAGCGGTACAACCTCTATGAGCACCGGTACAACCGGTAACAGGCAATAAGCGGTACAACTGGCCCACAACCGCTCAACAACCGCACCACAACAGAGACCAGTCCGGTGGTAGAGCGGTACATGACGGGTACAACCTCCGGACCAATTATGGATCGGTACAACCGCTCCAAACACCGGTTGTACCGGTCAAGCGGTACAACCTCTCCATGGGGCGGTACAACCTCTCTGTGTAAAACAGGCAATATCAAAACAGCCACAACTTTCGCATACGAGCTCCAAATTCAATGAAACCAAGTTTGTTGGAAAGCTAACGACAAGGGCTAACACAATCTTGAGAGAAATAACAAGAAGAAGCAAATGAGGAAAGGACCATAATAAAATGGTGAGAACCCATCCTCGGAAAATACCGGTAAAACCTCCAACACCAAAAACATCATAGAAGATGCATGCGAACTCCGTTTTCGATGAACTCAAGCTTGTCATCAAGATGACCATAAGCTCTAAGACTCACAAATGGAACCAAACAAGAACCAAGAAAGATGATGTAAGGATGCAATGGTTTGAGCTCTCGACTAATGATACAATCAAGCTACTCCCTAGAGAGCCCCCCTTGATAGTACGGCAATCGATCCTAGAACCCGGTCTCCCAACTACCACTATGAGACCGGTAAAATAGAAAACCTATTAAGGGCAAACCTTTGCCTTGCACATAGTCCACTTGAGCTAGATGATGACGATCTTGACTTCCTCAAGTTGGACCACCTTTCTTGATTGTGTTGGCTCGATGAAGACTAGTTGATTGCTCCCCCATACTCCACTATGGGTGAGCCACTCTTTGGCACATTTTCACAATTCCATTGACACCACAATGGACGGCAAGCTTCAAGCTTGATTGCTCCCCCATACTCCATTATGGGTGAGCCACTCTTCGAGTTGCTCCACTTGAACTTGCACACTGCAAACTTGATGACGATCACCACTTGATGTCATCCTCCATGGGTTGTATGAGATCTTCCTCTTGACGCAAGACCATGGAAACATACCTAACCCCACAAAGAATTCTCACGTAGACCATGGGTTAGTACACAAAGCGTAATGGATAATGCTTACCATACCATGGGATCACTTGATCCCTCTCGGTACTTCTTCTACGCTTTGTGAGTTGATCAACTTGATTCACTCTTGACTTAGTCTTGATCAACATTGAATCTTTCCAACTCTCATTTGGATGATGTCTTGAAGGTAACCATGAATGATCACACAATCTTCTTCTTCAAGACATGCTTGCAATAAGCTCAACTCACACATGGCCAATCTTTGGATAATTCCTTGAAAAGCACTTTGGCCATCTCAACTCACACATGACCAATCTTTGGATAATTCCTTGAAAAGCACTTTGGCCATCTCATAAACTCCTTGAAACCAACACATGGACTTCAAGACAATCCTATGGACAAATCCTTCAAATATAACTCAAGGCAACCGTTAGTCCATAGAGATTGTCATCAATTACCAAAACCACACATGGGGGCACCGCGTGTTCTTTCAATCTCCCCCATTTTGGTAATTGATGACAATCACTTCCAAGAGAGTTTATACAAGGAATTATGCATCACCATGCACTGCAACAACCAATAATGCATGCGAATGAGATGCAAAAGCGAAGGAAACATAAACCAAAGCTTCTCCACAAAACTCTCTGGAACTTCTCCCCCATTGGCATCGATTGCCAAAATGGGCGAAAAGCTCAGAGGGCCAATATAGATTGTGGTCCTCCATAAATTGTGTATTTCTCAACAAGAGAGTGGAATGCAATACACACATCCAACGGTAAATACTTGGAGGAAGACAAACTATATTGAGGCCCAAAGACTGCAAAAGGAAGATATGCCACAAAGACATAACAAAGAGAGAAACAAGCAATCAAGCAATCAAAAGATATCTATTGAAGCAAGCTATCAAAAGATACCAATTGAACCAACTAGGCCAATGATACTACGAGCCACATGAATAAAGGATATTATGATATGAGCAAAGGAGTGTTATAAAGAAACTAGAGAGGCTCCCCATGATTTGTGCACACATAAGAATATTTGAATTTGGAAACAAAGTGCACAAAATAGGATCATAGCTCCCCCCAACATCAATAGAAACTTACAACAAGTGCAAGTGAGCATATAGGAAACTAAGCCTAGTACATGTAACAAACACATGGTTGAGCAATAAGTGAGAGAGGCAACTTAAGAATGGGCTCAACCAAAATGATGTGTGTGAGTCAAGGCAATGCACTTGAGAAGACTAATGTACGTATGAGCATTAAGCATCAATAAAGTCTTGAAAGATTGAGGCAACACAGTGCAAGGCCTATCATTCCCACACACAACAAGCAAATGGGTTCACAAGCTTACTAATAAGCATATAGAGAACCTATGCTTGTGACAACCCTCGGTGAAGATAGAAGATGAAAGGCGCATCAAGACGAGGGATGCCAATTAAGATGGCAAAAACCTCGTAAAGATAAGCATGAGGAAAATAATCTTCACCACACAAGAGCGCATCAAGATGCAACGATAGAAGACACGCACTCAAGGCAAAAGCTTTCACGGAGCCACCAAAGAAATAACATAAGAAAGACAAGGTGGACGTGAAAGAAAGGATATCATCTAGAGATGTAATTTCTCTCAAGTGTATATGGTTCTAGGTAGACTAGATCATGATGATATATATCTACAAAGAAGGATGTACACCCGAAATAGTTACAACACGAAGGGACAAGATATCCAAAAGAAAGTCATACATATACCAATAAGATATTTGCTTGGAAGCATAGCACATGGCTAGATATGGTCTTATAGTACATAAATGAATTCCTACCACACACCCATCAAAGACATCACAACTAGCAACAAGACATCATTGTTGGGATGCTTTGAGAAAGGAAACAAGTATCACAAGAATGAATGAATAACATGCCATGATACAACCTTCACAAGGTTGATGCAAGAAATGTGTGCATGAAGAATATGAAGATACTTGTTACCGAGTTAACATGGGAAGGATGTAGTAGATACCGATTGAAGGTAGATAGTAGTTCATTGATCATCCTAGCTTGACTCCAATAAGCACATGGTGACAACACCTTCCTTGTGAGTGAGCCGAGCATCCAATGCATCTCCACTTGGTCCTAGAACAATAACACAAACAAAATGGTACCCAAACTCATTGGGACCAAAGAGTTAGAGAACCAACAACACATAGGACAAACTCCACATAAATAAGTGCATATAGATATGAAAATGAATTTCATGCACATCTCATCCAATTTGAGACTTGGTGGAGTTCCCCCTATATATTGGGTCAAAGAAAGAAAACATGCCAAAGAAACTACAAGAAGTAAATATGCATGCTCAAGACTTTCAAGAACCGAGACCAAAAGACAAAGAAATACCAAGCGAAGAAAAGATACCAAATGAATAAATCATCACTTGGAGGATATCCATAAAAGATACATCAAGGAATGAGATATCCATTGATACACTCAAAAAGAAATATGTCAAACTCCCAAAAGAGAGAATGGTTCCAAACAAACCAAGCCCTCTACAAAGTTTCATGATGGCACAAAGCACCAAAAAGAAACGGCTTGCCTTCCACAAACACACACTTGATAAGGATCACAAGATGAGTGTTTTATAGAGAATAGGATAGCTCCCCCAAGACTAGTGCATTATAGAGAATTTGCATTTGAATACAAAATGCACGAGGTGGGATCACGACTTTCACTATATCTAGAAAACACTAGACAGGGTCAAGAAATTAACAAGATCCACAAGTGGTATGGAATACAATGGGAGTTGACACCATCCTAGGCAAGAGATAAAGCAAATAAAAGCACATGCCAATGTAAAGATGATCAATAATTTCTACCACACATAAGTGAGTACTAATTGTCAAAAGACAAGAAGTATTTGGAAATAATTTCCGATGGTAGATAATAAGGATATCCGACATCATCTTCACACCAAACAAAAAGCAAATTGCAACTTGTAGAGCTAACATGCCACCTAGGAACAAGATAATTTACAATATCAATTTTAGGTGACAATATCTCAAATGTACACATTTTCTAGGCTAGTAATATACACATAGCATATTACTCCCCCATAATGTGATACCAATTAAAGATAAACAAGAGGCAAAATAACGAACCAACACGAGATAATTAATGGACAATATAGAATTTGAATTTCTCATGAGAAGACATACCACATAGCGACTAGATAAGCTTGCAATATAAATTCTAAGTGGTATTCCCCATGTACCCATCTTTATAGGATTGTGAAGTGCACAAAGCACATCACTCCCCCATAATGGGATATTCCATTAATCTCTCACAAGAGCCAACTAAGAAATAAACAAGATGCAAAAGGCTCAACGCATGACACACACGTACGTGATGTGCAAACCAACACACACATACTTGATTGCTCAAGATAATCAAGTTGGAAGCACAACATATACAAACACATGCAAGGAACAAAACCAAAACATGCAAGGGGGCAAGTAACTTTCAATGTAAGCAATTGAGGTACAAGTTACCGCAAGGAGGCACATTGGATATAAGATATAATCTTAATGATTCAATTGACTTGGTTTGAGACAATAAGAATGATGAAGTCCCCTTAATTCTTCATAATGTAGCCAAGTCTCCAATGACCTCCAACATCACCTATTGATCAAGTTTGAGCTTGTTGGTCCCCAACCAAGTTGGGTCCTAAGAGGTTAGTCACAATAGGCTTGGCTACCCAAATGGTTCTTTGCTTCAAACCACTTTGAGTACCAACAAACTTGGCAACCACATTGCCAACCTTATCCTTCCCAAGAGAATAGACATCATCAATAATAATTGGGTTGGATAAGTTACCACTAGTGCACGAAGAGGCGAGGTGACCTTTCTCGCGACATAGGTAGCAACGTATACTCCTCACTTTCTTCTCACTTGATTTCTCAACTTGAGAAGCATAAGCTTGAGTCTTCTTGAGAAGAGGCCTTTCTTCAACTTGAGGTTTAGCATGAGAATGAACTTGTGGCCTCTTCCCTTGTTGCTTGTCATTAAAGGACTTCTTCTTCAATGGGCAAGATCTAACATGATGCCCTTCAATTTTGCACTTGAAGCAAATAATCTTGGCCGAATTCTTGACTTGTTCTTGGCCCTTCTTCTTGATCATGTTGGACTTCTTCTTATTGGAGTTGAATCCAAGTCCACCTTTGTCATTGGGGGATTTTTGCACACTCAAGATATTGTTGAGTGTGGATTTCCCTTCATGACTCTTTTCCAAGTCTTTCTTCAAAGAAGTGACTTGGGCCTTGAGCTCTTTGATTTCCTCTACACGGTTAGTCTCAACACAAGTACTAGAGGAAGTATAAGCTTCATCGTTAGAACAACACGGCAAGGAAAGCAATTCATCACAAGATGTACCAACATTGTGAGTAGATGAATTACAAGGACTAGCACATGGCAATATAGCATTTTGACTAGAAGTAGTGCTAGTATCCACATGAGGATCACTAGATGTTACCTTAGCAAGCATGGCCTCATGAGCTAATTTTTGCACATTATGGGATACTAGAAGATCATCATGAGAGCTTGTGAGCTTTACATGATTTTCTTCCAACATTCCATAATTGCTAGATAGCAACTCAAGTTGAGCCCGAAGCTCAACATTCTCCTTCAAAATGGATGCTTCACAAGTAATAGAGTTAGTATCCCAAGCATCATCATTAACAACAATAGGAGAGGACACCTTGGCAAGCTCTTTTAAGTAAGAAGCTTCAAGTTGAGCATGAGACTCGGTGAGTTTTATGAGCTCACCCTTGATGACCCTTGAGCCATTTTCGAGGTGCTCAAAATCCTCAAGGAGTCTAGCACGAGCAACTTCAAGCTTAACATTTTTAGTTTTGAAATCATTGGCCACCTCGAGTGCTCTATCATGAGATTCCTTTATTCTAGATAATTCTATAGCAAAGGTATCCTCAGGAGATTCGGGTGAGGTTTGTTCATGTTCAAGAGCTTGAGATAGCTCTGCGATCTCATTTGCGTAATCACGCTCATGAGCTTCCATTTTCTCAATGGTGACCTCATGCTCCTCTAGATGAGATTCCAACTCCTCAATGTATTTCTTGCCTTCAATGGCAATAGACATGATTTCCATGAAGTTGAAACGGGCAAGTTTATTTTTGTGAAGAGCTTTAAAAATCATTTCCCCCTTAGTTTTTAAGGAGGCAACATTATCATTCTCTTCATCATCATCACTCTTGCCATCATCACAAGATATATTGGGATTCAGAGTGGGAGATACCTTTGAAGCCTTGGCCATAAGGAAAAATGCAATAGATGATGATGTAGGATCCGTTGAAGCACCATTCAAGACCACATTTTGTTCCATGGGGTGTTGGGTTTCCTCTACATTGTTAGCACAACAATTCGAGGAAATATATGCATTTTTATCATGGCAACAAGACATAGTAAACATATCATCATGAGATTTAGTCAAGCAATTTCTACATGATATGCAAGGACTATCAACACAAGCATATGAAACATTTCGAGTGCTCGAAGTGTTAAAGCCCAAAGAAGGAGCATTGCAATAAGATAGTGATGAAGGATCATCCACAATAAGCATACTATCATCATTGCAATGACCAACACTACTCACCACATCATTACCTTGTGGCAAACCACATGTAGGTGAATTAGAAGAAGTTGAGAAGACTATACGACTGGAGGTGGAGGGAGAACAATCATCCCCACAAATCTTGGACACACCATATTTATCTTGAAGCTTTGTCCACAACTCATGAGCATCCCGGAACGGCATGAGTTGAAATATAACTATATTGCTCAAAGCATCGAAAAGCACATTAGAAGCTTGAGCATTGAGATAAGAGTTTTTCTCATCCTCTAAAGATAATCTTTGCGGATCCTTTGGAGGAGAAAAACCCATATCTACAATTCGCTCTAAATTTGGATCCATGACCCTAAAGAGATTAAGCATGCGAATTACCCAAACATCAAAATTTGTGCCATCGAAACTAAGAGTGTCAGATAATCCTAATCCCCTAGTCGACATCTTTACTCTCTAGGCGGTAAAGCCTAATAAAGAGAGATGAGGCTCTGATACCAATTGAAAGATTGTGGATGTCGCCTAGAGGGGGGTGAATAGGCGTTTTAAAATAATTACGATTTAGGCTTGAACAAATGCGGAATAAACCTAGCGGTTAATTTGTCAAGCAAAAAACCTAAAACAACTAGGCTCACCTATGTGCACCAACAACTTATGCTAAGCAAGATAAGCAACTATGTGATAGCAAGATATATGACAAGAAACAATATGGCTACCACAAAGTAAAGTGCATAAGTAAAGAGCTCGGGTAAGAGATAACCGAGGCACGCGGAGACGACGATGTATCCCGAAGTTCACACCCTTGCGGATGCTAATCTCCATTTGGAGCGGTGTGGAGGCACAATGCTCCCCAAGAAGCCACTAAGGCCACCGTAATCTCCTCACGCCCTCGCACAATGCAAGATGCCGTGATTCCACTAAGGGACCCTTGAGGGTGGTCACCGAACCCGTACAAATGGCAACCCTTGGGGGCGGTCACCGAACCCGTACACTTTGGCAACCCTTGGGGGCAGTCACCGGTACCCGTCAAATTGCTCGGGGCGATCTCCACAACCTAATTGGAGACCCCGACACTTGCCTGGAGCTTTACACCACAATGATTGAGCTCCGAACAACACCAACCGTCTAGGGCGCCAAGGCACCCAAGAGGAACAAGCTCTGGGGTGCCCAAACACCCGAGAGTAATAAGCTTCTCAAAATTCACTTCCACGTATCACCCTGGAGAACTCAAACCGATGCACCAAATGCAATGGCAAGGGCACACAAAGTGCCCAAGTCCTTCTCTCTCAAATCCCACCGGAGCAACTAATGCTAGGGAGGAAAATGAGAGGAAGAATAAGAAGGAGAACACCAAGAACTCCAAGATCTAGATCCAACGGGTTCCCCTCACATAGAGGAGAAAGTGATTGGTGGAAATGTGGATCTAGATCTCCTCTCTCTTTTCCCTCAAAAACTAGCAAGAATCCATGGAGGGATTGAGAGTTAGCAAGCTCAAAGAAGGTCAACAATGGGGGCAAAAACGAGCTCAAGAGATAAGGAACCATTGGGGAAGAAGACCCCCTTAAATAGGTCCCCATGAGCACCGGTACAACTGGTAACAGGCAATAAGCGGTACAACCGGCCCACAACCGCCCAACAACCGCACCACAACAGAGACCATTCCGGTGGTAGAGCGGTACATGACCGGTACAACCTCCGGACCAATTCTGGAGCGGTACAACCGCTCCAAACACCGGTTGTACCGGTCAAGCGGTACAACCTCTCCATGGGGCGGTACAACCTCTCTGTGTAAAACAGGCAATATCAAAACAGCCACAACTTTCACATACGAGCTCTGAATTCAACGAAACCAAGTTTGTTGGAAAGCTAATGACAAGGTCTAACACAATCTTGAGAGAAATAACAACAAGAAGCAAATGAGAAAAGGACCATAATAAAATGGTGAGAACCCATCCTCGGAAAATACCGGTAAAACCTCCAACACCGAAAACATCATAGAAGATGCATGCGAACTCCGTTTTCGATGAACTCAAGCTTGTCATCAAGATGACCATAAGCTCTAAGACTCACAAATGGAACCAAACAAGAACCAAGAAAGATGATGCAAGAATGCAATGGTTTGAGCTCTTGACTAATGATACGATCAAGCTACTCCCTAGAGAGCCCCCCTTGATAGTATGGCAATCGATCCTAGAACCCGGTCTCCCAACTACCACTATGAGACCGGTAAAATAGAAAACCTATCAAGGGCAAATCTTTGCCTTGCACATAGTCCACTTGAGCTAGATGATGACGATCTTGACTTCCTCAAGTTGGACCACCTTTCTTGATTGTGTTGGCTCGATGAAGACTAGTTGATTGCTCCCCCATACTCCACTATGGGTGAGCCACTCTTTGGCACATCTTCACAATTCCATTGACACCACAATGGACGGCAAGCTTCAAGCTTGATTGCTCCCCCATACTCCATTATGGGTGAGCCACTCTTCGAGTTGCTCCACTTGAACTTGCACACTGCAAACTTGATGACGATCACCACTTGATGTCATCCTCCATGGGTTGTATGAGATCTTCCTCTTGACGCAAGACCATGGAAACATACCTAACCCCACAAAGAACTCTTACGTAGACCATGGGTTAGTACACAAAGCGTAATGGACAATGCTTACCATACCATGGAATCACTTGATCCCTCTCGGTACTTCTTCTACGCTTTGTGAGTTGATCAACTTGATTCACTCTTGACTTAGTCTTGATCAACATTGAATCTTTCCAACTCTCATTTGGATGATGTCTTGAAGGTAACCATGAATGATCACACAATCTTCTTCTTCAAGACATGCTTGCAATAAGCTCAACTCACACATGACCAATCTTTGGATAATTCCTTGAAAAGCACTTTGGCCATCTCAACTCACACATGACAAATCTTTTGATAATTCCTTGAAAAGCACTTTGGCCATCTCATAAACTCCTTGAAACCAACATATGGACCTCAAGACAATCCTATGGACAAATCCTTCAAATATAACTCAAGGCAACCGTTAGTCCATAGAGATTGTCATCAATTACCAAAACCACACATGGGGGCACCGCATGTTCTTTCAACGTCCTCCTTCGGCCTCAGTTGCGGATAATCTGGAGGCGGCCCGACAGCAATCCGAGCTTCGTGCCTCGCCCGGATCTCCTCCAGGAGCCGCAACCGTCATTCCGGAGTGAGCATGGCGTAAGTAGTGATCCTACAGCGGGGCATGGTTCGTGGTTAACTGCGACCGAGAGGAGGAAGAGGGAATGTGGACGGTCTAGGGTTGGGTTGCCGCCGTCCAGCTTAAATAGCCGGACATGTTCCCTTGGGCAGTACGCCGGAGCGGCGCCATGTATGCATCCTCACCGAGGACCTGAAGAGGCTCCCGTTGGACCGAAAGCTCATGTATGTGTTCGTGTGGGCCCTTCGACGTCAGACTCTTATGTGGCCTGCATGTCCGGACGTCTCTATATCTACCCCAGATATGGACTCGAAACTAGGAGCGCCGGTTAGTCCGAGCATGTGGGCCAGATTTGATAGGTCCGGTTATAGATGCTCTGAGACGGCTAAGTTTTACGCCACGAAGAAACTCGGGCCGAAAATAACTGCCCCTTGATCCTCCTCTTGAAGGAAATATGCCCTAGAGGCAATAATAAAGTTATTATTTATGTCCGTATATCATGATAAATGTTTATTATTCATGCTAGAATTGTATTAACCAGAAACATAATACATGTGTGAATACATAGACAAACTTAGTGTCACTAGTATGCCTCTACTTGACTAGCTCGTTAATCAAAGATGGTTATGTTTCCTAACCATGAACAAGGTGTTGTTATTTGATTAACGAGGTCACATCATTAGTTGAATGATCTGATTGACATGACCCATTTCATTAGCTTAGCACCCGATCGTTTAGTATGTTGCTATTGCTTTCTTCATGACTTATACATGTTCCTATGACTATGAGATTATGCAACTCCCGTTTACTGGAGGAACACTTTGTGTGCTACCAAACGTCACAACGTAACTGGGTGATTATAAAGGAGCTCTACAGGTGTCTCCAAAGGTAGATGTTGGGTTGGCGTATTTCGAGATTAGGATTTGTCACTCCGATTGTCGGAGAGGTATCTCTGGGCCCTCTCGGTAATGCACATCACATAAGCCTTGCAAGCATTGCAACTAATGAGTTAGTTGCGGAATGATGTATTATAGAACGAGTAAAGAGACTTGCCGGTAACGAGATTGAACTAGGTATTGGATACCGACGATCGAATCTCGGGCAAGTAACATACCGATGACAAAGGGAACAACATATGTTGTTATGCGGTCTGACCGATAAAGACCTTCGTAGAATATGTAGGAGCCAATATGGGCATCTAGGTCCCGCTATTGGTTATTGGCCGGAGATTTGTCTCAGTCATGTCTACATTGTTCTCGAACCGTAGGGTCCGCACGCTTAACGTTACGATGACAGTTATTATGAGTTTATGCATTTTGATGTACTGAAGTTAGTTCGGAGTCCCGGATGTGATCACGGACATGACGAGGAGTCTCGAAATGGTCGAGACATAAAGATTGATATATTGGACGGCTATATTCGGACACAGGAAGTGTTTCGGGTGATTTCGGAGAAAACCGGAGAGCCCGAGGGTTACCGGAACCCTACCGGGAGAAGTATTGGGCCATATGGGCCTTAGTGGAGAGAGAGGGGCTGCAAGAGGTGGGCCGCGTGCCACCTCCTCCCTGGTCCGAATTGGACTAGGAGAGGGGGGCGGCGCCCCCCTTTTCCTTCTCCCACTCCACCTCTTTCCCCCTCCTAGTAGGAGTCCTACTCCTACTAGGAGGAGGACTCCTCCTTGGCGCACCACACCTGGCCGGCCGGCCTCCTCCCCTTGCTCCTTTATATACGGGGGCAGGGGGGCACCTCTAGACATAGAAGTTGATCCACGTGATCGTTCCTTAGCCGTGTGCGGTGCCCCCTGCCACCATATTCCACCTCAATCATATCGTTGTAGTGCTTAGGCGAAGCCCTGCGTCGGTAGAACATCATCATCGTCACCACGCCGTTGTGTTGACGGAACTCATCCCCGAAGCTTTGCTGGATCGGAGCCCGGGGAGCGTCATCGAGCTGTACGTGTGCTAAGAACTCGGAGGTGCCGGAGTAACGGTGCTTGGATCGGTCGGATCGGGAAGACGTACGACTACTTCCTCTACGTTGTGTCAATGCTTCCGCAGTCGGTCTGCGTGGGTACGTAGACAACACTCTCCCCTCTCGTTGCTGTGCATCACCATGATCTTGCGTGTGCGTAGGAAAATTTTGAAATTACTACGTTCCCCAACAGTGGCATCCGAGCCTAGGTTTTATGGTTTGATGTTATATGCACGAGTAGAACACAAGTGAGTTGTGGGCGATATAAGTCATACTGCCTACCAGCATGTCATACTTTGGTTCGGCGGTATTGTTGGACGAGACGACCCGGACCAACATTTACGCGTACGCTTACGCGAGACCGGTTCCCCCGACGTGCTTTGCACATAGGCGGCTTGCAGGCGACTGTCTCTCCAACTTTAGTTGAACCGAGTGTGGCTACGCCCGGTCCTTGTGAAAGTTAAAACGGAGTCTATTTGACAAACTATCGTTGTGGTTTTGATGCGTAGGTGAGATTGGTTCTTGCTTAAAGCCCATAGCAGCCACGTAAAACTTGCAACAACAAAGTAGAGGATGTCTTACTTGTTTTTGCAGGGCATGTTGTGATGTGATATGGTCAAGACATGATGCTAAATTTTATTGTATGAGATGATCATCTTTTGTAACCGAGTTATCAGCAACTGGCAGGAGCCATATGGTTGTCGCTTTATTGTATGCAATGCAATCACGATGTAATGCTTTACTTTATCACTAAGCGGTAGCGATAGTCGTGGAAGCATAAAATTGGCGAGACGACAACGATGCTACGATGGAGATCAAGGTGTCGCACCGGTGACGGTGCTTCGGAGATGGAGATCACAAGCACAAGATGATGATAGCCATATCATATCACTTATATTGATTACATGTGATGTTTATCTTTTATGCATCTTATCTTGCTTTGATTGACGGTAGCAGTATAAGATGATCTCTCACTAAATTATCAAGAAGTGTTCTCCCTGAGTATGCACCGTTGCCAAAGTTCGTCGTGCCCAGACACCACGTGATGACCGGGTGTGATAAGCTCTACGTCCATCTACAACGGGTGCAAGCCAGTTTTGCACACGCAGAATACTCAGGTTAAACTTGACAAGCCTAGCATATGCAGATATGGCCTCGGAACACGGAGACCGAAAGGTCGAGCGTGAATCATATAGTAGATATGATCAACATAGCGATGTTCACCATTGAAAACTCTCCATCTCACGTGATGATCGGTTATGGTTTAGTTGATTTGGATCACGTGATCACTTAGAGGATTAGAGGGATGTCTATCTAAGTGGGAGTTCTTAAGTAATTTGATTAATTGAACTTAAACTTATCATGAACTTACTACCTGATAGTATCTTGCTTGTTTATGTTTGATTGTAGATAGATGGCTCGTGCTGTTGTTCCGTTGAATTTTAATGCGTTCCTTGAGAAAGCGAAGTTGAAAGATGATGGTAGCAATTACACGGACTGGGTCCGTAACTTGAGGATTATCCTCATTGCTGCTCAGAAGAATTACGTCCTGGAAGCACCGCTGGGTGCCAGGCCTGCTGCTGGAGCAACACCAGATGTTATGAACGTCTGGCAGAGCAAAGCTGATGACTACTCGATAGTTCAGTGTGCCATGCTTTACGGCTTAGAATCGGGACTTCAACGACGTTTTAAACATCATGGAGCATATGAGATGTTCCAGGAGTTGAAGTTAATATTTCAAGCAAATGCCCGGATTGAGAGATATGAAGTCTCCAATAAGTTCTATAGCTGCGAGATGGAGGAGAACAGTTCTGTCAGTGAGCATATACTCAAAATGTCTGGGTATAATAATCACTTGATTCAGATGGGAGTTAATCTTCCAGATGATTGCGTCATTAACAGAATTCTCCAATCACTGCCACCAAGCTACAAGAGCTTCGTGATGAACTATAATATGCAAGGGATGAACAAGACTATTCCCGAGCTCTTCGCAATGCTGAAAGCTGCGGAGGTAGAAATTAAAAAGGAGCATCAAGTGTTGATGGTCAGCAAGACCACTAGTTTCGAGAAAAAGGGCAAAGGGAAGAATAAGGGGAACTTCAAGAAGAACGGCAAGCAAGTTGCTGCTCAAGAGAAGAAACCCAAGTCTGGACCTAAGCCTAAAACTGAGTGCTTCTACTGCAAGAAGACTGGTCACTGGAAGCGGAACTGCCCCAAGTATTTGGCGGATAAGAAGGATGGCAAGGTGAACAAAGGTATATGTGATATACATGTTATTGATGTGTACCTTACTAGAGCTCGCAGTAGCACCTGGGTATTTGATACTGGTTCTGTTGCTAATATTTGCAACTCGAAACAGGGACTACGGATTAAGCGAACACTGGCGAAGGACGAGGTGACGATGCGCGTGGGAAACGGTTCCAAAGTTGATGTGATCGCGGTCGGCACGCTACCTCTACATCTACCTTCGGGATTAATATTAGACCTAAATAATTGTTATTTGGTGCCAGCGTTGAGCATGAACATTATATCTGGATCTTGTTTGATGCGAGACGGTTATTCATTTAAATCAGAGAATAATGGTTGTTCTATTTATATGAGTAATATCTTTTATGGTCATGCACCTTTGAGAAGTGGTCTATTTTTGATGAATCTCGATAGTAGTAACACACATATTCATAATGTTGAAGCCAAAAGATGCAGAGTTGATAATGACAGTGCAACTTATTTGTGGCACTGTCGTTTAGGTCATATCGGTTAAAGCGCATGAAGAAACTCCATACTGATGGACTTTTGGAACCACTTGATTATGAATCACTTGGTACTTGCGAACCGTGCCTCATGGGCAAGATGACAAAAACACCGTTCTCCGGTACTATGGAGAGAGCAACAGATTTGTTGGAAATCATACATACCGATGTATGTGGTCCTATGAATATTGAGGCTCGCGGCGGATATCGTTATTTTCTCACCTTCACAGATGACTTAAGCAGATATGGGTATATCTACTTAATGAAACATAAGTCTGAAACATTTAAAAAGTTCAAAGAATTTCAGAGTGAAGTTGAAAATCATCGTAACAAGAAAATAAAGTTTCTACGATCTGATCGTGGAGGAGAATATTTGAGTTACGAGTTTGGTGTACATTTGAAAAATTGTGGAATAGTTTCGCAACTCACGCCACCTGGAACACCACAGCTTAATGGTGTGTCCGAACGTCGTAATCGTACTTTACTAGATATGGTGCGATCTATGATGTCTCTTACTGATTTACCGCTATCGTTTTGGGGTTATGCTTTAGAGACGGCCGCATTCACGTTAAATAGGGCATCATCAAAATCCGTTGAGACGACGCCTTATGAAGTATGGTTTGGCAAGAAACCAAAGTTGTCATTTCTTAAAGTTTGGGGCTGCGATGCTTATGTGAAAAAGCTTCAACCTGATAAGCTCGAACCCAAATCGGAGAAATGTGTCTTCATAGGATACCCAAAGGAGACTGTTGGGTACACCTTCTATCACAGATCCGAAGGCACGACATTCGTTGCTAAGAATGGATCCTTTCTAGAGAAAGAGTTTCTCTCGAAAGAAGTGAGTGGGAGGAAAGTAGAACTTGACGAGGTAACTGTACCTGCTCCCTTGTTGGAAAGTAGTACATCACAGAAAACTGTTTCTGCGACACCTACACCAATAAGTGAGGAAGTTAATGATCATGATCATGAAACTTCAGAACAAGATGCTACTGAACCTCGTAGATCAACCAGAGTGAGATCCACACCAGAGTGGTACGGTAATCCAGTTCTGGAAATCATGCTACTAGATCATGATGAACCTACAAACTATGAAGAAGCGATGGTGAGCCCAGATTCTGCAAAGTGGCTTGAAGCCATGAAATCTGAGATGGGATCCATGTATGAGAACAAAGTATGGACTTTGGTTGACTTGCCCGATGATCGACAAGCGATTGAGAATAAATGGATCTTCAAGAAAAAGATAATGTAACTGTCTACAAAGCTCGACTTGTCGCAAAAGGTTTTCGACAAGTTCAAGGGGTTGACTACGATGAGACCTTCTCACTCGTAGCGATGCTTAAGTCTGTCAGAATCATGTTAGCAATTGCCGCATTTTATGATTATGAAATATGGCAGATGGAAGTCAAAACTGCATTCCTGAATGGATTTCTGGAAGAAGAGTTGTATATGATGCAACCGGAAGGTTTTGTCGATCCAAAGGGAGCTAACAAAGTGTGCAAGCTCCAGCGATCCATTTATGGACTGGTGCAAGCCTCTCGGAGTTGGAATAAACGCTTTGATAGTGTGATCAAAGCATTTGGTTTTATACAGACTTTCGGAGAAGCCTGTATTTACAAGAAAGTGAGTGGGAGCTCTGTAGCATTTCTGATTTTATATGTGGATGACATATTGCTGATTGGAAATGATATAGAATTTCTGGATAGCATAAAGGGATACTTGAATAAGAGTTTTTCAATGAAAGACCTCGGTGAAGCTGCTTACATATTAGGCATAAAGATCTATAGAGATAGATCAAGACGCTTAATTGGACTTTCACAAAGCACATACCTTGACAAGATTTTGAAGAAGTTCAAAATGGATCAAGCAAAGAAAGGGTTCTTGCCTGTGTTACAAGGTGTGAAGTTGAGTCAGACTCAATGCCCGACCACTGCAGAAGATAGAGAGAAAATGAAAGATGTTCCCTATGCTTCAGCCATAGGCTCTATCATGTATGCAATGCTGTGTACCAGACCTGATGTGTGCCTTGCTATAAGTTTAGCAGGGAGGTATCAAAGTAATCCAGGAGTGGATCACTGGACAGCGGTCAAGAACATCCTGAAATACCTGAAAAGGACTAAGGATATGTTTCTCGTATATGGAGGTGACAAAGAGCTCACCGTAAAAGGTTACGTTGAAGCAAGCTTTGACACTGATCCGGATGATTCTAAATCGCAAACCGGATACGTGTTTACATTAAACGGTGGAGCTGTCAGTTGGTGCAGTTCTAAACAAAGCGTCATAGCGGGATCTACATGTGAAGCGGAGTACATAGCTGCTTCGGAAGCAGCGAACGAAGGAGTCTGGATGAAGGAGTTTATATCCGATCTAGGTGTCATACCTAGTGCATCGGGTCCAATGAAAATCTTTTGTGACAATACTGGTGCAATTGCCTTGGCAAAGGAATCCAGATTTCACAAGAGGACCAAGCACATCAAGAGACGCTTCAATTCCATCCGGGATCTAGTCCAGGTGGGAGACATAGAGATTTGCAAGATAGATACGGATCTGAATGTTGCAGACCCGTTGACTAAGCCTCTTACACGAGCAAAACATGATCAGCACCAAGACTCCATGGGTGTTAGAATCATTACTGTGTAATCTAGATTATTGACTCTAGTGCAAGTGGGAGACTGAAGGAAATATGCCCTAGAGGCAATAATAAAGTTATTATTTATTTCCTTATATCATGATAAATGTTTATTATTCATGCTAGAATTGTATTAACCGGAAACATAATACATGTGTGAATACATAGACAAACTTACACTAGTAGAAAAAGGGTCAAACGTGAAGCACATTAGTGCCGGTTCCAACGGCTAGCCGGGCCTCCATCATTAGTACCGGTTCGTGGCGAACCTTTAGCACCGGTTCGTGCCACGAACCGGTACTAATGAGAGTGGTGGCAGGATGTTGACAGAATGGGGCCCCTCCAGCCCCTTTAGTACCGGTTCTTGGCACGAACCGGTACTAAAGGTCGTCCTATATAAACCCTTCGTCCACCAGCACTCTGTTCTTCCCCCTTTCCCCTCTCCCTCTCCTCTGTTCTTCCCTTCTTCCTCTCGAGTTCATCACAAAATTTGCCCAAAATTTGTCAAGATTTGAAGGCCCTCATCCATTCAAATGATCACAAAGGTTAGCAACTTTGTCCTTTCATCTCTCATTGCTAGATTAGCTCTTGCATTGGTTTATATAGTGATTAATTTGGGAGGATATATATATGTGCTAGTATTTGATTTATATGCAATTTGAGGTCAAAAATAACACTTAGTTTGCATATGTAGGTGTGGTTTACTTAGTGCCTTCTAAATCTCCATCGTAGCCACCGTCGATCGCCCGCACCGTCCCGTTGCCGGCACCACCTTGTGGTGAGCCTCTTGTTCATGAAATTTTATATAAAAATTGATGTTTGTGTGATTTGGATATATAGTTACTCGTATAATACGTTGTTTGTTATACATATAGTGCCATGGTTTTGATATCCGTCCCCGTCGGCCCTAGTCCTTGTTATGGTTCGGATGTGGTATGTATATTCTCTTTTAAAACTAGTTGCATTTCGTGTTTATGACAAATTATGCCCATCAAGTTGACATAGAAATTTTTTCTAGGAGGTATGTGAACCGGAAATTCCAACCGACCCTATTGCCGAGAGGTCAAATTTAGTTGAAAGAGAAAACGAGTACTTGAAAGAAAAATTGAAAAGAATTGAGGGGGAGAAGATGGAATTGGAGTTGCATGTTGCCGATGTCGTCGATGATCACAAGATCAAGATGGAGAAAATGCGCTTGAAGATTAGAAAGATTAGAAAATATGCCATCGATAGTGAGGCTTGGTATCATTATGCTGTTGGATCCATTGTTACCTTAGTTGCGATCTTGATCATATTTGTTGTTGCATTTAAATGCTTTAGCTAGAGAGTTATTTGTTTGTTGGATTTAAGTGTTGTATGAACTTTATGTATGAACTTGTATTAATTGTATGAACTTGTATTAATTTGGTCTATTCGGTGTTGTGTAATGAAGATGAGCCAGCAATGGATGTATGATGACCGATGCTCTCCCGAGTTCATTAATGGCGTGCATACTTTTCTGCTTGCGGCTGAGGCAAACAAGCGGGCAGATGGTTTTATGCCTTGTCCATGTGCTCGCTGTAAGAATGGTCACAATTACTCTACGTCAAGAACCATTCACGTCCACCTGTTTAAGTCCGGTTTCATGCCCCATTATAATGTTTGGACCAAGCACGGAGAAAGAGGGGTTATGATGGAAGACAATGAAGAAGAAGAGGACGACGACAGCTATCCTGGCCATGGGTTCCCTGAATACGATGATACAACAATGGGGGAAGAAGCTGAGCCGGTAATGCGGGAAGAAGCTGAGCCGGCAATGCGGGAAGAAGCTGAAGAAGAGGCATCAGATGAGCCCGTTGATGATCTAGGTCGGGCCATTGCCGATGCAAAGAGAAACTGCGCAAGTGATCTGGAGAAGAAGAAGTTGCAGCGCATGTTAGAGGATCACAAAAAATTGTTGTACCCGAATTGCGTAGGTGACAAGAAAAAGCTGGGCACCACACTGGATTTGCTGCAATGGAAGGCAGAGAATGCTGTATCTGACAAGGGATTTGGAAAGTTGTTGGTAATGATAAAGGATATGCTTCCAAAGGACAACGAATTGCCCGAGAGTACATACGAAGCAAAGAAGGTTGTCTACCCTCTAGGGTTAGAGGTGCAGAAGATACATGCATGCCCTAATGATTGCATCCTCTACCGCGGTGAGTACGAGGATTTGAACGCTTGCCCGGTATGTGGTGCATTGCGCTATAAGATCTGCCGCGATGACCCTGGTGATGTCGAGGGCCGGCGCCCCAGGAAGAAGATTCCTGCCAAGGTGATGTGGTATGCTCCTATAATACCACGGTTGAAACGTTTGTTCCAAAACAAAGAGCATGCCAAGGCGATGCGATGGCACAGAGAAGACCGTAAGAAAGACGGAAAGTTGAGAGTACCCGCTGACGGGTCGCAGTGGAGAAAAATCGAAAGAAAGTACGAGAAGGAGTTTGCAGATGATGCAAGGAGCGTATGGTTTGGTCTAAGCGCAGATGGCATTAATCCTTTTGGGGAGCAGAGCAGCAACCATAGCACCTGGCCTGTGACTCTATGTTTATATAACCTTCCACCTTGGTTGTGCATGAAGCGGAAGTTCATTATGATGCCAGTGCTCATCCAAGGCCCTAAGCAACCAGGCAACGACATTGATGTGTACCTAAGGCCATTAGTTGAAGAACTCTTACAACTGTGGAATGGAACAGGTGTACGTGCGTGGGATGAGCACATGGGGGAAGAATTTGACCTAAAGGCATTGCTGTTCGTGACCATCAATGATTGGCCTGCTCTCAGTAACCTTTCAGGACAGACAAACAAGGGATACCGCGCATGCACGCACTGTTTGGACGATACCGACAGTATATATTTGGCTAATTGTAAGAAGAATGTGTACCTAGGACATCGTCGATTTCTTCCGAGCAGGCATCCCGTAAGAAAGAAAGGCAAGCATTTCAAAGGTGAGGCGGATCACCGGACGAAGCCTCGCCACTGTACTGGTGCTGATGTACATGATATGGTCAAGGATTTGAAGGTGGTCTTCGGAAAGGGTCCTGGTGGACAACCTGTTCCGAATGACGCTGATGGACGCTCACCCATGTGGAAGAAGAAATCTATATTTTGGGACCTGCCCTATTGGAAAGACCTCGAGGTCCGCTCCGCAATCGATGTGATGCACGTGACGAAGAATCTTTGTGTGACCCTGCTTGGCTTCTTGGGCGTGTATGGGAAGACAAAAGATACACCTGAGGCACGGGAGGACCAGCAACGTATGCACGGAAAAGACGGCATACATCAGGGTCATGCAAGCTACGCTCTTACCAAAGAAGAGAAGGAAATCTTCTTTGAATGCCTGCTCAGTATTAAGGTACCGTCTGGCTTCTCGTCGAATATAAAGGGAATAATAAACATGGCAGAGAAAAAGTTCCAGAACCTAAAGTCTCATGACTGCCACGTGATTATGACGCAACTGCTTCCGGTTGCATTGAGGGGGTTTCTACCGGAGAACGTTCGATTAGCCATTGTGAAGCTATGTGCATTTCTCAATGCAATCTCTCAGAAGGTAATCGATCCAGAAATCATACCAAGGTTACAGAATGATTTGGTGCAATGTCTTGTCAGTTTCGAGTTGGTGTTCCCACCATCCTTCTTCAACATCATGACGCACATCCTAGTTCACCTATGCGAAGAGATTAACATTTTGGGTCCTGTATTTCTACACAATATGTTCCCCTTTGAGAGGTTCATGGGAGTCTTAAAGAAATATGTTCATAACCGTGCTAGGCCAGAAGGAAGCATCTCCAAGGGCCGTCAAAATGAGGAGGTCATTGAGTTTTGTATTGACTTTATTCCTGACCTTAAGCCGATTGGTGTTCCTGAATCGCGGCATAAGGGCAGACTGGATGGAAAAGGCACGCTAGGAGGGGAACAAATAATATGTATGGACGGACATTCTCTCACTGAAGCACACTACAAAGTTCTACAGAATTCCGCCTTGGTGGCTCCATATATGGATAAACACAAGAATTTGCTACGCTCCAAACACCCGGAGCGGTCTGATGACTGGATTACACGTGAACAAACCAGGAGTTTCGCCAGCTGGTTGCAAGCACGTACCATGCATGACACCTCTATTGAAGATGACCTGTACTTGCTGTCCCAGTTACCATCTTCGAATATAATGACTTTCAAAGGGTACGAGATAAATGGTAATACATTTTACACGACCGCCCAAGATAAGAAGAGCACCAACCAAAACAGTGGTGTCCGCTTTGATGCAGAAACCAAGACGGGAAAGGAAACATATTATGGTTATATACATGACATATGGGAACTTGACTATCGACGTGGTTTGAAGGTCCCTTTGTTTCGGTGCAAATGGGTCAATATGACACGAGGCGGGGTAACGGAAGACCCGCAATACGGAATGACAACAGTGGACCTCAACAATCTTGCGTATGCAGACGAACCATTCGTCCTAGCCAATGATGTGGCATAGGTTTTCTATGTGAAGGACATGTCTACCAAGCCAAGAAAAAGAAAAGATAAGGAAGCGAATGCATCGTACGATGAGCCAAAGCGGCACATAGTTCTTTCTGGGAAGAGAAACATCGTGGGAGTGGATGACAAGACAGACAAGTCAGAAGATTATGAAAAGTTTGATGAAATTGCTCCATTCACAGTGAATATTGACCCGAGCATCCCGTTAAATGATGAAGATTTTCCATGGCTACGACGCGAAGGGACAGACGCGAAGAAAAAGTTTCACACCCAAAGATCTGGGATGTGATCTGGGATGCAAGCGAATTCTTTCATGCATTTACTGTTTTTTCAGCTAAATGACCCTGAAGTTGAAAAGCATTTCAAATGAACTCAGAAAAGGATGAAAGTTGGCATGGCATCATAATTTCACCCACATAGCATGTGCAAAAAAGTAGAGAGGGTTACCGCAAAAACTGAATGCACTTCGTGTACAAAATGGTCAATCTGTTTCGAAGTATCAGGGTTTCGGACGAAAACTCATCCGTTACAAAGTCATTTCATTTTTTAAATAACTTAAGCATTACCAAATTGAATATAATGATAAAACACACTAATATTAAACATAACAAAAAAGAATCACTGGAAAATGTATTTTTAAAGTTAAGTTATTCACAAACTAGTGATTCACACAAATTTCAAATAATTCAAAATATAAACTATTCAAATTAAAAAACTACCGGCACTAACTGAAAGTTTCTAAAAACTATCAAAAATATTCACAAAGAAACTCTAAATACAGCAAAAAACAACTAAAAATAAAGAAAACAAAATAAATAAAGCAGAAAAGAAAAAACTAAATGAAAAAAAAGCCCACCTACTGGGCCACAGCGGCCTGCATACGACTAGAAACCCAACCTGTTATTGGGCCAGGATGCAGGCCCGCAAGCCCAATAGGCCCCACAGGGCAGCATAGAACATGTAGGCCTGCTTTGGAGAGGAGCTCGAGAGAGCTACCGCGCGGGGGTTTATAAACCAGTGCGGTCGGCCCTCGGCTAGCGATGTGGGACTAAACTTGCGCACCGCACCTGCGCCAGCGCACCCCCTTTAGTACCGGTTCATGGCACCAACCGGTACTAAAGGGGGGGTCTTTAGTACCGGTTGGAACCACCACCCGGTACTAAAGGCCTGCCCTTCCCGCTGCTTGGCCTGGCCAAAACAGGCCTTTAGTACCGGTTGGTGGCTCCAACCGGTACTAAAGGTGGCTTCTATATATACAGCACTTCGCAAAATTTCATTCTTCCTCTGTTTTCTTCCCGATCGTTCGACGCCGTCGCCGCCCCCGTCCTACGCCGCCCCCGTCGCGCGCCGTTGCCGTCGCTACCCCCATCCTCGTCGCCGCCCTCATCCCCATCGCCGCCCCCGTCGCCGTCGCCGCCCTCGTCTTCGTCGCCGCCCCGGGCCCGTCCTCGCGCCGTCCCCGCGTCGCCGCACCCCCGTCACGCCCCGGCCCGTCGCCGCCCCGGGCCGTCGCCTCGCCGTCGACCCGTCCGCGACGACGTCCTACTTCAGAGGACCCATGTCCGGGACTGGGCTCCGCCGGGCTGGCACTGGGAGGTGCTACGTTCAGGGGCGCGACGCTTGGTGAGGAACCCGGGTCCCGTCGTCGACCCTCATCTCCTTTGGTGGCATTCGCGTGGGCCACTTTCGGTGCGGAGGGAGCCGGCCCCGCCGGAGGTGGTACGTCGCCGTGTCAGGGAGGAGGACGAGCACGTCCGTCGCTACATGGCTGCTATGGACGTCAGGTTCTCCAATACCTGGCAGGTTCTTTGGGGAGATCACCCGAGCTATGATCCAGTGATGGTTCCTTCTCTTTGGGTGTCCACCGCCCGCACCTCAGGAACCGCTAATGGCCTAGATTACTCTGTAGTATTCGATCTTTATTAGCTAGCTAGCTAGTGATATATTATTCGAGATGATGTATTCGAGACTATATATATCTACTATTTGAGACGATGTATTGAGATTATATCTATTATTCGAGACAACGTATTCGAGATGATGTATTCGAGATTATATCTATTATTTGAGACGATGTATTCGAGATTATATCTATTAATCGATATTATACTAAATTGTTTTATATTTCTTTTGGCATATTTAAATAAAAGCTATGGCGGACAATACCGACAGAGAGAGAGAACAGACCATGTTCGATATCATACGCGGGCCAGATGATGATCAGAATGAAGAAGATTTTGACGGCTCTGAATTTCTAAACAACACCGGAGAGGGTGATATGATATTCGATCGCGACGACCGAGAAGATGAAGTCATGAACTACGACGAGGTATATATATTTATATAAGCAGGAATCTGGTGATCATCGCATGTTTTAAATGAGTTGAAGATATATTAACGAATCGATCTTTCTTCTTTCAGCCATCCGGATCGAGCAAAAGGACGAAACGAGGCCCAAACAAAAAGTTGAAGGAGGGCGTAAAGTACAATATCGAGGCATTCAAACCTAATGGCGAACCATTAGCGCCTAAGAAGATTGCGGACAAGTTCGTTCGTCAGTGCGGAGTTCTTGTGAAGGACCTACTACCGATCTCCCTTCAAGAATGGAGAAAGCCAACGAAGCCACGTCCAGATGTTACTTTTGTCGACGACAATCAAAAAAACTGCTTTGGGATACTCTCATGGAACATTTCACCCTACCAGATAATATGACAGAAGCAGATGTGCGGAAAGTCAAGGACGCTGCTTTTAGGAAGATGGAGGTTGCATTCAAGAACCACAAGAGACTGACGTGGGAGAAGTACGTCAAGGGAGGAAGGAAGACTCCAGTATTCGAGGAGATACTAGAGAATCAAAGTGCTCATTGGGACGATTTCGTGAAATTCAAGGATTCAGAATTAGCTAAGGAACGGTCGAGAATAAACAAGGCCAATGCCGGAAAAAAGGATAAGTTCCATAAGCTGGGGCCAGGTGGCTACGCGGTGGCAATGCCTAAGTGGGATAAGTCTGAGAAAGAGATGGAGGATGCAAGTGTCACTCCGGTTACTAAGAACTGGCCCCCCAGGTGCAGGACTTGGTTCTATGCGCATGGGGGGAGTTGGACCCGAAGACAGGCAATGTTTCGAGGAAGGCATGTCTGAAGGGAGCCGAGGATGCGCTACTTGTTGCAATAGAAGAGGCTCGATCGGGGGTGTTCCAGCCCAACAGAGAGAACGACAAGCTTACGCGTGCCCTGGGAAATCCTGAACACCCAGGAAGAACACGAGGCAAGGGCGCTATTCCGTGGTATGAGGGGTTTTCGGACTGGAACGCGGACTACAGAACCCGTGCGAGAAAGAAGATTGCGGAGGACAAGAAGAGGAAGATGGAGGAGGAGCAGAGGAAGCGGGACTATGAACGCCTTCAAGGCCTAGAAGCAAGTCAAGCGGAATTGGCAGCTAAATTCCAGCGGCAGCAGGAGCAGATCGACTCACTTAGCCAGCAAAGGGGGTCTCAGCAGCTGCTGCAGCTAGCGGATGATCCAGCCTTGGATACCACCGCCCCATCCATGCCGAGAAGCAGCGTGGGTTCCGCCCCGGGTGATGCAGTAGTGCTGGATAGATACCCCGTGGATGACATCATGGAGAACACTAACTGCGAGCTACACTTCAAAATGAAGAACATATCCATGAAGGTGGCGGACGCCGTTGCTTTTTCAAATTCCCCCGAGGCAACCTTCCATTGCAACCCGATTCCAGCGGGCTATGCTCGTGTCTTGGTTGATGAGGTGGCGGACCAATATTCGGGGCTAGAGCTTGACATTCCTGGAGGTGACGAGGAGCACACACTCGGAGATGCCAAACATCGTATCATCCTATGGAGAAATGATTGCATCATTTTTCGAAGGCCACCGACACCGCGTCACCCGACTCCTCGTCGAAGTCCGCCACCGAGTCAGCAGACTCCCGCTCCTCCAAGTCCACCAACGCATGAGGCCACTCCTCCTCCTCCAAGTCCGGCAAAGTGTCAGGCCACTCCTCCTCCAAGTCCAACACAGCGTTAGACGTCCACTCCTCCTCCAAGTCTGGCACAGCTTCAGGCCACTCCTCCTCGTCCAACTCAGCCCCGTCAGCCGTCTCCGCCGCCTCAGCAATCGCAGAAGAGACACCCCGCAGCTATGGTGCGTAGCGGTACGAGTTGAGGTCATAGTACAGGAAGTACAGGCGGAGCCAAGCGATATAAATATGGTCCAAACCTCAGTACTCCTCTTCCTGTGAGGGCTTACGATAGGACCGAGGAGCAAACCAATGCCATAGTGCGGGCAGAAGTCGACGCCCATTTTGGACCGAAACCGCCACCGCCGCTAAGGGAGAAAGTGCCTGTGGAAGTAGTTGACCACTTCATTCGTATGGCTCAACCACCAGCTCCTAAGCCTGTTGACTCAGACTATGAGCGCCACATCAGGAAGTTACATCGACAACGTCTACAGAAGGAGGCAAGCTCGAGCTCGAGCAAACAACAAGCAGCTGTCAAAAAATGCGGGAAAACCGTTGCCCAGCTAGGAAAACAGGCGGCGCAATCGATCCCCCCGCTTGTTGTGCCGCCAACAACACGTGACAGTACGCGCGCCCAATATTATTCTGGCCAAACAGTTTACGTTCCCGAGGTGGGCGATGTGGTAATAACCCAGGAGCATATAATGCAGGCTGAAGAACTCAAGATCACTGTTGGACAACTCCTCGAGATCGAGGACATGCCTCCGATTACAGAGGAGGAAATAAAACGGAAATTTGTCCGGGGCCAACCTTTGGTCGAGCCAGAAGATGTCAAGAAGCTCCCAACGAGAATGTATGAATTGCATCAATGGTACATGGACATTAGCAAGAGATCCGATCGAGAGTCCCTCATGGTATATGTCAAGAAGGATGATTACTACCATGAGAAAGCTGTGGACGTTGAGTATTCTGAACTATTTCAGTTATACAATCAAGACGCACTCGACAAATCTATCGTCAGTTGCTATTGTCTGTAAGTGATTTCTTTCTGTAATTTAAGTCTCAAGCTAGCTGTAGTGATCCTTTTGATCAATCATTACGTGTAATTATCCTCACTATATTCTTTTCTGTGGTATTATGCAGGATGAAGATGTATGAAATGAGAAAAGGTGGACGCTATGGCATTGGGTTCATTGACCCTAAACACCGTTAATCAATACACATGGAAATTAGATCCATATTATGAAAAGAGGTAGAGGACAGCATGCTAGAGTTCTTGAAGCGCCTCAAATATAATGAAGATATACTACTTCCTTACAACTTCGAGTTAGTCACACTTTCTTGTACTACAAATTCTCTGTTTTTGCCTACTAGCTAGCTACATGTTTTTGCTTACATATGCCCGCTTAATTAAGACATGCAAACGTGTGTGCATGCAGATTTCACTGGATCTTGTGTATCATTAAAGTTGACGCCGGAACGGTTGAAATACTGGACTCGCTACTCACAGCAAAAGCTAACTACAACATCTTGTATGGGATAGTCAACAGGTAATTTCAATCATTATTTATAACTACATATCTCGGCCTATTTAGTTCGTCATTTCATGATATGAACTATTTAATAACCCCTTTATTCATTTTCTTTGTCGGCGGGCAGGGCTTGGGCAAGGTTCATCAGCGTCACGGAAGGCGAATGGAAACCACAGCTGAAATGGTTTCGATCCAAGGTAAGTAATTAAGTAGTACTATAGCTAGCTAGCTAGCTGCCATCTCTTTAATTATCATGCTTGATTAATTATTATCTGATCAAATTAAATTCCATTCTCGTAATAAAGGCCCTGAAGCAGGCGCAGGGGACTGATCTGTGTGCATACTGTGTTTGCGAGAACATTCGCATGATGGCGTCCGAAAGGAGCAGATCTCAAAGACAGGAATGGGTACGCTTGTCAGAACACTATTCACAATTTTTACACCATTATCGATATCTAGTCACACAACTAATACACATGCATATTGATCTCCTTCTTAACAGTTCAATGAGGTGCGGGACAAGCTCCTACCAACGGAGCGCGTACAAGCACTTCAAGAGGAAATAGCGGGATTTTTGCTCGACCAGGTCATAAATCCGAAGGGAGAATACTATTACCCGCTACCGCCCCCATCGACCAAGTCATGAACCACTTCCAATTGTCTCGTGCTCCGAAGGCACCAATCAGGCTATAATGCCACTGGCTCCGAAGGCAACATATGCATATGTAGGAGAAATTGTGTATATAGCTATACATGTGTGTATGCGTGATTTAATATGTTGGTTTGTGAGACATGATTGATGATATATATATGATTGGTTCTACTAGAAATTCTATATATATATATATATATATATATATATATATATGCATAACATGTACAATGTGTAGTACCGTAAAATATCAGCAAACGAAAAAGAATTAAAATGGAAAACACAAAATTAAATGAAAAAAATCATAAAACCGAAAACCCCCCCAAACCATTTAGTACCGGTTGGTTTTACCAACCGGTACTAAAGGGCTCCCGGCCCCCGGAGCTGGCTCGTGCCACATGGTGGCACTTTAGCGCCGGTTCGTGCTGAACCGGTACTAAAAGGGGGGGGCCTTTAGTGCCGAAATAATAGTGCCGGTTCCATAGTTTTCTACTAGTGTTAGTGTCACTAGTATGCCTCTACTTGACTAGCTCGTTAATCAAAGATGGTTATGTTTCCTAACCATGAACAAGGTGTTATTATTTGATTAACGAGGTCACATCATTAGTTGAATGATCTGATTGACATGACCCATTTCATTAGCTTAGCACCCGATCGTTTAGTATGTTGCTATTGCTTTCTTCATGACTTATACATGTTCCTATGACTATGAGATTATGCAACTCCCGTTTACCGGAGGAACACTTTATGTGCTACCAAACGTCACAACGTAACTGGGTGATTATAAAGGAGCTCTACAGGTGTCTCCAAAGGTAGATGTTGGGTTGGCGTATTTCGAGATTAGGATTTGTCACTCCGATTGTCGGAGAGGTATCTCTGGGCCCTCTCGGTAATGCACATCACATAAACCTTGCAAGCATTGCAACTAATGAGTTAGTTGCGGAATGATGTATTACAGAACGAGTAAAGAGACTTGCCGGTAACGAGATTGAACTAGGTATTGGATACCGACGATCGAATCTCGGGCAAGTAACATACCGATGACAAAGGGAACAACGTATGTTGTTATGCGGTCTGACCGATAAAGATCTTCGTAGAATATGTAGGAGCCAATATGGGCATCCAGGTCCCGCTATTGGTTATTGGCCGGAGATTTGTCTCAGTCATGTCTACATTGTTCTCGAACCGTAGGGTCCGCACGCTTAACGTTACGATGACAGTTATTATGAGTTTATGCATTTTGATGTACCGAAGTTAGTTCGGAGTCCCGGATGTGATCACGGACATGACGAGGAGTCTCGAAATGGTCGAGACATAAAGATTGATATATTGGACGGCTATATTCGGACACCGGAAGTGTTTCGGGTGATTTCGGAGAAAACCGGAGAGCCGGAGGGTTACCGGAACCCTACCGGGAGAAGTATTGGGCCATATGGGCCTTAGTGGAGAGAGAGGGGCTGCAAGAGGTGGGCCGCGCGCCACCTCCTCCCTGGTCCGAATTGGACTAGGAGAGGGGGGCGGCGCCCCCCCCCTTTTCCTTCTCCCACTCCACCTCTTTCCCCCTCCTAGTAGGAGTCCTACTCCTACTAGGAGGAGGACTCCTCCTTGGCGCGCCACACCTGGCCGGCCGGCCTCCTCCCCTTGCTCCTTTATATACGGGGGCAGGGGGCACCTCTAGACACAGAAGTTGATCCACGTGATCGTTCCTTAGCCGTGTGCGGTGCCCCCTGCCACCATATTCCACCTCGATCATATCGTTGCAGTGCTTAGGCGAAGCCCTGCGTCGGTAGAACATCATCATCGTCACCACGCCGTTGTGCTGACGGAACTCATCCCCGAAGCTTTGCTGGATCGGAGCCCGGGGAGCGTCATCGAGCTGTACGTGTGCTAAGAACTCGGAGGTGCCGGAATAACGGTGCTTGGATCGGTCGGATTGGGAAGACGTACGACTACTTCCTCTACGTTGTGTCAACGCTTCCGCAGTCGGTCTGCGTGGGTACGTAGACAACACTCTCCCCTCTCGTTGTTGTGCATCACCATGATCTTGCGTGTGCGTAGGAAAATTTTGAAATTACTACGTTCCCCAACACCTCTGTCATGCCCTAGCTCATCCACTCAAAGGCCAAGGCACCTTCGTTGCCAAGATGCATGGCACCATCGCTTGTTCATGGTACAAAAGTGAAGGTAAGAGCAACTCCAATGGGGCAACCCATTTTCGTCTGTCCGCGTCCGTTTGGGTCGGCATGGGCAAAATGGTGGCCCAACACATTGACCCAAACCCAAATCGAGTCTGCTTCATGTCTGCGCCGATGCATTTGTGGCCCAAATTGGTGCCCCAAATGCGTTGGCGCGGATGCGGAACGGACGCCATGCATGCCTTTTCGGTGTTCGTCGCGGCCCCACTTGCCGGGCGTCCAACGGCCCGCCATCTACCTGGTCAGCTTAATTTATGATCATGGGTCCACACGTCAGCGACGACGGTCACCCTTTTTTAAGCCGACCGTGCGGCGGGGCCGTCCTCATCCAGCCAGCCCCCGTCCACATCTAGGCAAGCTCGCTCCCCCATCGCCGGCAAACCCTAGCCAACCCTAGCCATCCCAGCCATGTAAAATGGTGCACTTCTTCAGCGCCGACAGCAGCGGCAAGCCCAAGGGCAAGGCCCCCGCCGTCCCTTTCCCCTCGGAGTTCCTACCGCCTCCACCGGCGTCGGCTCGCCGGCAGAGGCAACGCGTGAACGTGCTAGTGCACCAGGCGCAGTGGCACTGGCAGCACCGCGTGCCTCTATCGTACCCTGACGCCACCATGCCGCACAACTGGCATCTGGATCTAGAGAGGATCCCAGTGCCGGCGGCGCCGCGGTCGGCTAGGGCGCACGCAGAGGAGATGCGGCGCTACTGACGCCGGAGCAGTGCCGTGACACCGCCTACGCATCCGACTCGCCGAACTGGAAGAGGTGGTTCGCCTTCGAGCACGAGGAGGCGAGGCGGCGCGGCGTGCGCGAGGTCGATCGCAGCGTGCCGCCGCCCCCGCTCGTCGTCCGCGAGGAGGACCAAGCGGCGGAGGACGCCTACCAGGCGGCCCTTGCGGCGGTCTACCGCGAGAGCGAGGAGGACGAGCGGCGCCAGGGTGGAGGCGGTGGAGGAAGAGGAGGCTAGGTACGAGGCGGACATGGCGCAGGCCATTGCCCTCTCCGCGGCGGGCGACTGCATGCTGCCGCCGTTGGCCTCGCCGTCCCCTCCCCGACGCCGCGCCAAGGCCGAGCCGCAGCTGGAGCCCGAGCCGGAGCCGTCCCCCATCGAGCGCTACTTCTAGACGGGAGTACTGCGCGAGTGGGTCTCCGCGCCACCGGTTTGGATGGGGGCGACACCGGCGCAGGAGGCGGTGTACCTCGAGATGTGGCGCCAGCGACGACTGGCCGAGGAGCGTCGTCGCGATGAGTACGAAGAGATGCTCGAGCGCGACCTCGAGGAGGAGCAACGCGAGGCTGAGGAAGAAGCGCGCCAGGCCGCAGCTGCACAGGCAGCCGCAAGCCCCCCGCGCCGGCACTGCCCGCGGCCGACATCGCCGCCGCCTGGAACACGGCGTTCCCCTGGGCCGGCCCTGCGCCAACGCTCATCGACCTCACCAACCCCGAGGACGACGACGAGGAGGAGGCCTAGGGCAGCGCGCAGCCTCATAGTTTAGTTTGTTTTTAGTTTTTTTAATGCTAATGTGAACGCGTGAACTCTCGCCGGCCTTCCTAGCCGGCTTTAAATGTTTAATTAAGTTATTTTTATTTTAAATATGCATGCATATTTTTTTTGTCGGCGCCGTCAAAATGGGTCAGGCGAGCGTTGGGCGCATACGCTGATTCAAACGCGGAAGCGGACGTCGTGTCCGTCTGGCCAATCCAAATAGACAAAAAAAATGAACTAAATCACCGCTTGTTTGAATCGGCCCGTTGAAGTTGCTCTAACGGTGGTCGGTCGCGTGCAGACACTCCTTTTCTGAACAACCCCAGCACGGCAAGTGAAGTGAAAGGAAGACGAGGAGGGCGGACATGCACCGATCGCCCAAAAGCCCACCCACCCGGTGCACGCCGCGTCGCGCCCCACTCGGCCGCGATGCCAACCGGTTTGTGCATCTCCCGATCCGGCAGGTCCCAACCGCCACACGCACCAGAGGCCATATGGCTCGAAGCGGACGGCCTCGTGGAAGCAGGTTCTGCACCATGGTACCGCTAGCGTAGCAATACAGTCATACAGTTTTACAGATTCAACGAAGCACCCGTGCCACCAGATCCCGTGGGCTTGCATCTGCGCGCGCGCCGAGAGACCCTGACGATCGAGCGGATCATGGATGGTAACAGTACAATAATAATACTGCACTAAGAACTACTACTACCTCTGTCCCATAATATAAAACGTCTTACATTATGGGATGAAGGGAGTAGAATAATAATCGTCCGTCAGCTATGCCTCTTTGTTAAGATAGGCTTAGCTGCAGGTGATGGAGGGGCACGTTATGTATTCAGGGTGATTCAGCTGGCCGCCTGATCCATGCCATGCGTGAGGAGTTGTTGGCGTGCCCATCATGTGTTGTGTACGTGGGTGCGGTGCGCGGCATGAGTATGTCCCGCAACGGGTGCAGCTAGAAAATATTCCATTCCTGAAAAAATATGAAATCGTTTATATTACTACTGCTTTAGTGAGATACACACTCTTATAATACTCCCTTCGTCCTAAAATTCTTGTCTTAGATTTGTCTAAATACGGATGTATCAAGTCATGTTTTAGTATTAGATATATTTGTATTTAAACTAATCTAAGACAAGAATTTTGGGACAGAGGGAGTATTATATAGAGGGACTAGTAGAATGCAGCTAGAAAATAGTAGAACACTAACTGAGAGGCGGCATTTCGGGCGTCCCACATTTATTTTGGGACGGAGTGGGTACCATGCTGCTGAAAGGCGAAAGCCGAAGGTTCGTTTTCATGGACGGTAGTAGCCTCGGCAACTGGTGTGTCCTGTCCGTTGGCCTGTGCCGCCGAGGGTTGGTGGAGCTTCCCTTGAGACTTTTCCAAAGTCATCTTCCTGTGCTGCCTATCAACCTCTCACACCTCAATGCAGGTCACCCGCCGGCCAGCAACGTCCACCGCCAGGACAGGGTTGCCGTGGAATGACGCTTGACGCTTCACGTACGTTGGTGACCGGTGAGTATAGTAGTACTAGTACACCGGCAAATTTCGCGGTAGTAGTAGTACAAGTGTAGTGCCATATGATGACGATCTGGCCAGCACAGCTACCAAATGTACGACAGATCATGGAGTTCTCGAGGATGCCTCTGTGGTACTCTCTGCCGTCCGTCACCGCCGAGTAATTCAATTCAGAGCGTACTCTAACTTAGTTAGAGGCTAGAGTTAGATTCTAACTTTAAACTAATACTAAACTAACTTTAACCAAAGAGATATTTGGATGGCAAAGTTAGATGGAGCGCGGATACGACGAGACGCTTTCACGGTCGGTGCGAGAGGAAGAGAGGGAGAGGATGAAAAGCTTCGAGGAAGTAGGAAGGATCTGCTGCGGGGAGAGCGAGAAAAAAATGTATTTTTTTAGTGGTAACTGAGAAGAATTAACCCAAATAAGCACCTTTTGGATGGGTTAGATTTTTTGAATGAGTTAGATGCATCTAACCCAAACTAATCCTCCTGTTTGAATATTTTTGGATTAGTTGAGTCCAAACTAACCCAAACTAACTCTAACCCATGGATCCAAACAGGACCGTTGTCCTCTGTGGCCCGTGATGGAGTAAAGAAGGCCCTGGAGTGGAAGCATTCTCATGGCCATCATTTTTGCGGTGAAGAAACTAAAAAACAGATTTATTTATCATCTTGCTTGAAAACAGGGCAGGTTTTCAGCAAGCTTTCCTTTGTCAACCTTTTGAAAAAACTAGGCTCCGACAGTGGGTGTCCTCCTAATCCTAAGGTCAAAAGATGTTTCATTCCCTTGCTTATTACAAAAACGGTACAGATTTCACGCTGGATTTCTTTTGTGAACCCTGAGTTCTTGGGCACTTGATCTGTCAGATCTTAGGCGCATGTCACTGTGCATTACTTTCGACATCTTGCTGCGCAAGCTACACCGGTGCATGCATGATCATCAAACTTTCCATGCCTGAAGCAAGGCGATCTACGACATGACCGGACAACCAGAGGGGTAGCAGTCAGGTCGAGCTGTCAAACATAAGCCAGTGTACATTACCGGTGTGTGTGACATGCATATCATATCAGCAGGAGAAACATGATCAGAGCATGGTGCTAGCAAAGCATCAAGCTCTGCTCCCAACCACTAATAGCTAAAATGATCAACATTTTGAGTGAAAAAACATAAAGCAAAACATCAAAGTAACAAGCAAACATACGCTACATGGTTGCACTACCTTCTCTTTCTTTCTCTCTTTGTTCCCTGTGGTGCTGGTTAGTAGACCATGACTGGGATGTGCTACTAAATGTTTTATGCAGATTTGGTGTCCCTGTCAGATATCATGACAGGAGCCTCGCTTTCATTCCCATGTCTCTTTTGGAACGACCTTTGGGAGCAAAGCTGGATTGCTATCCTGGTAGGCCCTCATCTTTCTTGCAGCTTAATCTTACATGGCCGTGGATCAGGTTCTTCCTTGCTGTTTTGTCCTTCTGTTAGGCCATCTGGCCAACCACCAGCCGCTGAATGCTGATACCAGGACAGGGACTAGTCAAGGGCCAAGGGTCTCCTAACTTTAAAAAGCAACACCTTATCATGGAATGGAATGGCTGTCATCATGCACAACAATTCATATTGACTCGATTTTCCTCCTTTGGAAAAAAATTGGAAAATGATTCCTGGTTATCTTAGAGATATAATTAACATTTTTAGATGACATAATTAATGGTGTGTTCCTTTTTCTAGGTAAAATTTGTGCTCTTTTAGAAGATATAGGCAAATTGAGTCTAGGCTCCGTTTTGACTTTTTTTGGAAGAACAACGCCGTTTTATTGCATAATGTACCCTGAAAAAGAATGTACAAATGGGTGGGGAGATCACTGATAACATCAAACAACACTTCCGAGTGCCGACGCCCGTTGGAACTTTCCATGCTCATCTCGGCAAACAACTCCATCTGCATCTTTTTTGTTTCTTGATTGAGAAGACTCTAACTTCACCCTTGTTTCGCACCCGACAACATGAAGATGAACATTGATGGTGTTCCGACGGGCGTGGCTATATGCCGCCTATAGCTAACCAGAAGGAGGTGTCACCTCAAGCAGCGAATTCTACCTGCCTTCCCGTCACTATGGGTCGGCCCAGGTTAGTTTGTTTAGTACACTGTTTTCTTTCATTTGCTCATCTTTTATTTTGTTTTATTTTCAAAAACATATACTAGAATGCATATATTCAAAAAACTGAAACAACTTAAAATTTTACAAAATATGTGAACTTTAAAAATGTTAAGCGGCATAATTTTTTGTTAGCGTAGTTACAAAAAATGTTGATAGCATTCAAAAACATGTTCCTGAGTTCCAAAAAACATGTTCATGTTTATACAAATGTAAAAACAAATTCACTTAATTTTAAAAAAAATGTTGAACACATATTCGAAAAAATGTTCAAGAATGTGTGTTTAAAAAAGTATTGGTCATGTATTTGAAAAATGTTAACCATGTACATAAAGTATTTTAGGTGTATAAAATATATACAATGAGTATGAAAAGGTAGAAAAACATATATTTTAAAAAACATGTATTTACAATATATTAATGTTATAAAATTGTTTCATATTTATTAAAAAATGAGTAATATGCATTAAAATAGTATGTGTTGATGACCCACAAGTATAGGGGATCTATTGTAGTCCTTTCGATAAGTAAGAGTGTCGAACCCAATGAGGAGCAGAAGGAAATGATAAGCAGTTTCCAGCAAGGTATTCTCTGCAGGTACTGAAATAAGTGGTAACATATAGTTTTGTGATAAGATAATTTGTAACGAGCAACAAGTAACAAAAGTAAATAAGGTGCAGTAAGGTGGCCCAATCCTTTTTGTAGCAAAGGACAAGTCTGGACAAACTCTTATATAATGTAAAGCGCTCCCGAGGACACATGGGAATATCGTCAACCTAGTTTTCATCACGTTCATATAATTCGCGTTCGGTACTTTGATAATTTGGTATGTGAGTGGACCGGTGCTTGGATGTTGTCCTTATTTGGACAAGCATCCCACTTATGATTAACCTCTATTGCAAGCATCCGCAAATACAACAAAAATATTAAGGTAAACCTAACCATAGCATGAAACATATGGATCCAAATCAGCCCCTTACGAAGCAACGCATAAACTAGATTTTAAACTTCTGTCACTCTAGCAACCCATCATCTACTTATTACTTTCCAATGCCTTCCTCTAGGCTCAAATAATGGTGAAGTGTCATGTAGTCGACGTTCACATAACACCACTAGAGGAGAGACAACATACATCTCATCAAAATATCAAACGAATACCAAATTCACATGACTACTAATAGCAAGACTTCTCCCATGTCCTCAGGAACAAAAGTAACTACTCACAAATCATAAACATGTTCATAATCAGAGGGGTATTAATATGCATATAGGATCTGAACATATGGTCTTCCACCAATTAAACCAACTAGCATCAACTACAAAGAGTAATTAACACTACTAGCAACCTACTAGCACCAATCCCAGACTTGGAGACAAGAATTGGATACAAAAGATGAACTAGGGTTTTGAGATGAGATGGTGCTAATGAAGATGTTGATGGAGATTGCCCTCTCCTGATGAGAGGAGCATTGGTGATGACGATGGCGATGATTTCCCCTCGGGGGGGGGGGGGGGGTTCCCAGCAGAACAGCTCCGCCAGAGCCCTAGATTGGTTCCGCCAAGGTTCCGCCTCGTGGCGGCGGAGTTTCGTCCGAGAAGATGGCTTATGATTTTTTTTTCCCATCGAAAGACTCCATATAGCAGAAGATGGCCACCGGAGGGCCACCAGGGGGCCCATGAGGTAGGGGGCGCGCCCAGGGGGTAGGGCGCGCCCCCACCCTCGTGGGCAGGGTGTGGCCCCCCTGCTGAAGTTCTTGCTCTCAGTATTTTTTATATATTTGGAAAATATCTTCCGTGAAGTTTCAGGACTTTTGGAGCTGTGCAGAATAGGTCTTTAATATTTGCTCATTTTCCAGCCCAGAATCCCAGCTGCCAGCATTCTCCCTCTTTATGTAAACCTTGTAAAATAAAAGAGAATAGGCATAAGTATTGTGACATAATGTGTAATAACAACCCATAATGTAATAAATATTGATATAAAAGCATGATGCAAAATGGACGTATCAACTCCCCCAAGCTTAGAACTCGCTTGTCCTCAAGCGAAAAGCCGAAATCGAAAAATATGTCCACATGTTTAGAGATAGAGGTGTCGATAAAAATAAAATACGGACATGAGGGCATCATGATCATTCTTAGAACAGCAACTTATATAATTCTTGTCATATGATCTCTAATGCTAGAGTAATAATTCAATCACAATATCAAGTATGAATCGTAAACTTCATTGAAAACTAACAAAATACAATCTCAGTCATTGAAGCAATTGCAATTTATCATAACATAGGAAAGAGTCAATGTATAAGAGCTTTTCAGCAAGTCCACATACTCAACTATCATATAATCTTTCACAATTGCTGACACTCACGCAATACTTATGGGTATGGAGTTTTAATCGGACACAGAGAAAGATAGGGGCTTATAGTTTTGCCTCCCAACGTTTTACCTCAAGGATAATGTCAACAATAATAGTTCATGAAAACTCATGTCCAATTAGCCATATATACCAGGATCTTTCCAACATATTGTGCTTGCCAAAGGATAAAATGTAAAAAGGAAGGGTGAAGATCACCATGACTCTTATGCAATGTAGGATATAAAAGTAAAAGATAGGCCCTTCGCAGAGGGAAGCAGAGGTTGTCATGCGCTTTTATGGCTGGATGCGCAAAATCTTAATGCGAAAGAATGTCACTTTATATTGCCACTTGTGATATGGACCTTTATTATGCAGTCTGTCGCTTTTATTACTCCCATATCACACAATCGTATAAAGCTTATTTCCTCCACACCAATCAATCATACATATTTAGAGAGCAATTTTTATTGCTTGCACTGATGACAACTTACTTGATGGATCTTACTCAATCCATCAAGACTAGTTTAAGGGTATTTGGAAGCACAAGTAGTATCTCTACTTGGTGCAATGGATTTGGCTAGCATGAGGGGGAAAGGCAAGCTCATCATGTTGGAAGATCCAAGACAATATAATTTATCTCAGATGTAAGAAAACATAACCCATTACGTTGTCTTTCTTGTCCAATGTCAACTCTTTAGCATGTCATATTTTAATGAGTGCTCACAATCATAAAAGATGTCCAAGATAGTATATTTATATGTGAAGACCTCTCTTTCTTTATTACTTCCTATTAATTGCAACGATGACCAAAATTGTGTTTGTCAACCCTCAATAACTTTTATTCATCATACTCTTTCTATGTGAGCTCATTACTCTCCATAAGACTCACATGATCTCTTTGTTTTTTTTATTTCTTTCTCTTTTCTTTTATTCACTTAGGATCATGGCAAAATAATCAAGCCTTGACTCAACACTAATCTTTATTATATAGCTCACGGATTCGTTTACATAGAAGGATAATAAAGAAAAACTCACAACTAGATCATACTAAGAACTTTTATTCTACTAGATCAAGATATTATCAAAAGGATCGAACTAAGAAAAACGGTAAAGATAAAAGTGATGGTGATACGATAACGGGGCACTCCCCCAAGCTTGGCAGTTGCCAAGTGGAGTGCCCATACCAGATACTCAATTCTTCTTTGTTGGATGAGACGGTGGTGATTTTGTTGATGGCATAGGCTTCTTCCTTAATTTGTGCTTGAGGACAGAATTTTGGTCCCTTAGGTCCTCGATCTCCTGCTCCAAGCTCAGTATCTTTTTGCATAGTTCCTGCTTGTTCTCCTGCAAGAGGCAAAAAGGGATAAACTCGATCTTAGGTTTCTTTACCCTATCAGGGAGGCTTGACTTTTTGAACTCCACATGCATGTCCCCAGGTTGAGGTAG
Organism: Triticum monococcum; assembly: GCA_034509565.1. Taxonomy (NCBI): domain Eukaryota; kingdom Viridiplantae; phylum Streptophyta; class Magnoliopsida; order Poales; family Poaceae; genus Triticum; species Triticum monococcum. The sequence continues at coordinate 725,512,487 of CM067847.1, read as the reverse complement.
TGGGACTTCATCTTCATCTGAGCTCGTCTCCTCCTTTCCCTTGGGTTCATAGTCCTCATCTTCTTCTGTAGTCCAACCGCAATGCTCCACATCCCCATAGACCTTAGGATCTGCAAGGTAATCAACCACGTAGCTTTCTCCTTCCGAATCCTGGGACGACATGTTGGTCTGTCTGCAGCAGGACAGCTCAAAACAAAGACAAGAGATAATTGCGTGATATGGGAGTCGAAACCCCGGGAGATTATATAATAAATTTTTACCAACCAAAATACGTGTTGTGTACGAAAACAGAGTCAGGAGAGCACACGAGGTGCCCACGAGGTAGGGGCACGCCCAGTAGGGTAGGGCGCGCCCTCCACCCTCGTGGAGGCCTCGTGTCCTTCCCGGACTGCTTCTTATTTTTCTATTTTTCTAAATATTCCAAAACAGAAAAATACTGCCTTAAAAACTGTTTTGGAGTCGGTTTACTTACTGATACGTCTCCAACGTATCTATAATTTTTGATTGCTCTATGCTATATTATCTATTGTTTTGGATGTTTATGGGCTTTATTGTACACTTTTATATCATTTTTGGGACTAACCTATTAACCCAGAGCCCAGTGCCAGTTTCTGTTTTTACCTTGTTTTAGGGTTTCGAAGAAAAGGAAAACCAAACGGAGTCCAATTGACCTGAAACTTCACGGAACCCATTTTTGGAAGGAAAGAAGCCCAGAAGACTTGAAGTGCACATAAGGGAAGCTTCGAGGAGGCCACGAGGTAGGGGGCGCGCCCACCCCCCCTGAACGCGCCCTCCACCCTCGTGGCCCCCCTGACGTACTTCTTCCGCCTATATATCTCCATATACCCTAAAAACATCAGGGAGCACAATAGATCGGGAGTTCCGCCACCAGAAGCCTCCGTAGCCATCGAAAGCCAATCTAGACCCGTTTCGGCACCCTACCGGAGGGGGAATCCCTCTGCGATGGCCACCTTCATCATCCCGGTGCTCTCCATGACGAGGAGGGAGTAGTTCTCCCTCGGGGCTAAGGGTATGTACCAGTAGCTATGTGTTTGATCTCTCTCTATCGTGTTCTTGAGGTGATATGATCTTGATGTATCGCGAGCTTTGCTATTTATATTTGGATCCTATGATGTTTCTTCCCCCCTCTACTCTCTTGTAATGGATTGAGCTTCCCCTTTGAAGTTATCTTATCGGATTGAGTCTTTAAATATTTGAGAACACTTGATGTATGCCTTGTCGTGCGTATCCGTGGTGACAATGGGATATCACGTGATTCACTTGATGTATGTTTTGGTGATCAACTTGCGGGTTCCGCCCATGAACTTATGCATAGGGGTTGGCACACGTTTTCGTGGTGATTCTTCGGTAGAAACTCTGGGGCACTCTTTGAGGTCCTTTGTGTTGGTTGAATAGATGAATCTGAGATTGTGTGATGCATATCGTATAATCATACCCACGGATACTTGAGGTGACATTGGAGTATCTAGGTGACATTAGGGTTTTGATTGATTTGTGTCTTAAGGTGTTATTCTAGTACGAACTCTAGGGCTGTTTGTGACACTAATAGGAATAGCCCAACGGATTGATTGGAAAGAATAACTTGGAGGTGGTATCGTACCCTACCATAATCTCTTCATTTGTTCTCCGCTATTAGTGACTTTGGAGTGACTCTTTGTTGCATGTTGAGGGATAGTTTTATGATCCAATTATGCTATTATTGTTGAGGGAACTTACACTAGCGGAAGTATGAACCCTAGGCCTTGTTTCTACGCATTGCAATACCGTTTACGCTCACTTTTATCACTTGCTACCTTGCTGTTTTTATATTTTCAGACTACAAATACCTTTATCTACCATCCATATACCACTTGTATCACCATCTCTTCACCGAACTAGTGCACCTATACAATTTACCATTGTATTGGGTGTGTTGGGGACACAAGAGACTCTTTGTTATTTGGTTGCAGGGTTTCTTGAGAGAGACCATCTTCATCCTACATGTCCTACGGATTGATAAACCTTAGGTCATCCATTTGAGGGAAATTTGCTACTGTCCTACAAACCTCTGCACTTGGAGGCCCAACAACGTCTACAAGAAGAAGGTTGTGTAGTAGACATCACTTACCGTACCACATACCTATTCCTTTTCGGAGTCTGAAACATTCCGGAAAGTGTCCCTTATGTATTCCTCCGGGGTTACGGTTTCAATAACATTGGTTTCAATATTTATGGGATTACCTGAGATATAATGTTTGATTCTTTGACCATTCACCACCTTCGGATTTGTGCCTTCGAAGTTGTTGATTTTTATGGCACTGGAACGGTAGACCTCCTCGATAACGTAAGGACCTTCCCATTTAGAGAGAAGTTTTCCTGCAAAAAAATCTTAAACGAGAGTTGTATAGCAATACATAATCACCTACATTAAACTCACGCTTTTGTATCCTTTTTCATGCCATCTTTTAAGCTTTTCTTTAAACAACTTGGCATTTTCGTAGGCTTGGGTTCTCCATTCATCAAGTGAGCTAATATCAAATAACCTCTTCTCACTGGCAAGTTTAAAATCATAATTAAGTTCTTTAATAGCCCAATAAGCCTTGTGTTATAGTTCGAGAGGTAAGTGACATGCTTTTCCATAGACCATTTTATACGGAGACATACCCATAGGATTTTTATATCTAGTTCTATAGGCCCATAATGCATCATCAAGTTTCTTGAACCAATTCTTTCTAGACCTATTAACAGTCTTTTGCAAAATTAATTTGAGTTCTCTATTACTCAATTCTACTTGACCACTAGACTGAGGGTGATAAGGAGATGCAATTCTATGATTAACATCATATTTAGCAAGCATTTTACGGAAAACACCATGAATAAAGTGTGAACCACCATCAGTCATTAAATATCTAGGGATTCCAAATCTTGGAAAAATAACTTCTTTAAGCATTTTATTAGAAGTGTTATGATCAGCACTACTAGTTGGAATAGCTTCTACCCACTTAGTAACGTAATCAACAGCAACTAAAATATGTGTATAACCATTAGAGGAAGGAAAAGGTCCCATATAGTCAAAGCCCCAAACATCAAATGGTTAAATAACAAGTGAATAATTCATAGGCATTTCTTGTCGTCTACTAATATTACTAATTCTTTGACATTCATCACAAGATAAGACAAATTTACGGGCATCCTTGAAGAGAGTAGGCTAATAAAAACCAGATTGCAGTACCTTATGTGCAGTTCTATCTCCAGCATGGTGTCCTCCATAAGCTTCGGAGTGACACTTGCGTAGGATCTGTTCCTGTTCATGCTCAGGTACACAACGTCTAATAACACCATCTACTCCTTCTTTATAAAGATGTGGGTCATCCAGAAGTAATGCCTCAAATCATAGAAGAACCTTTTCTTTTGCTGGTATGTGAAACTAGGTGGTATAAACTTAGCAACAATGTAATTAGCATAATCAGCATACCATGGAGCAGTATGAGAAGCATTTATGACATTTAATTGCTCATCAGGAAAGCTATCATCAATAGGTAGTGGTGTTGGGGAACACAGTAATTTCAAAAATTTTCCTACGCACACGCAAGATCGTGGTGATGCACAGCAACGAGAGGGGAGAGTGTTGTCTACGTACCAACGCAGACCGACTGCGGAAGCGATCACACAACGTAGAGGAAGTAGTCGTACGTCTTCTTCCCGATCCGACCGATCCAAGCACCGTTACTCCGGCACCTCCGAGTTCTTAGCACACGTTCAGCTCGATGACGTTCCTCGGGCTCCGATCCAGCAAAGCGTTGAGGAAGAGTTCCGTCAGCACGACGGCGTGGTGACGATCTTGATGTACTACCGACGCAGGGCTTCGCCTAAGCACTGTAACGGTATGATCGAGGTGGAATTTGGTGGCAAGGGGTGTTGGGGAACGCAGTAATTTCGAAAATTTTCCTACGCACACGCAAGATCATGGTGATGCACAGCAAAGAGAGGGGAGAGTGTTGTCTACGTACCAACGCAGACCGACTGCGGAAGCGATCACACAACGTAGAGGAAGTAGTCGTACGTCTTCTTCCCGATCCGACCGATCCAAGCACCGTTACTCCGGCACCTCCGAGTTCTTAGCACATGTTCAGCTCGATGACGTTCCTCGGGCTCCGATCCAGCAAAGCGTCGAGGAAGAGTTCCGTCAGCACGACGGCGTGATGACGATCTTGATGTACTACCGACGCAGGGCTTCGCCTAAGCACTACAACGGTACGATCGAGGTGGAATTTGGTGGCAGGGGGCACCGCACACGGCTAAGGAACGATCTCAAGGATCAAGTTGTGTCCCTTGGGGTGCCCCCTGCCCCCGTATATAAAGGTTGGGGGAGGGGGAGCCGGCCGGCCAGGGAGAGGAGGCGCAGGGGAGTCCTACTCCCACCGGGAGTAGGACTCCTCCCCCCAATCCTAATCCTATTAGGACTCCCGGGAGGAAAAGAGAGAGAAGGGGGGCCGGCCCCCTATCCTAGTCCTACTAGGACTTGGGGAAGGGGGGGCGCCGGCCAGCTTGGGCTTGTCCCTTTTCTCCTTTTCCACTAAGGCCCAATAGGCCCATTAGTCTCCCGGGGGGTTCCGGTAACCCTCCCGGTATTCTGGTAAAATCCCGATTTCACCCGGAACACTTCCTATGTCCAAACATAGGCTTCCAATATATTAATCTTTACGTCTCGACCATTTCGAGACTCCTCGTCATGTCCGTGATCTCATCCGGGACTCCGAACAACCTTCGGTACATCAAAATGCATAAACTCATAATAAATGTCATCATAACGTTAAGCGTGCGGACCCTACGGTTCGAGAACAATGTAGACATGACCGAGACACGTCTCCGGTCAATAACCAATAGCGGGACCTGGATGCCCATATTGGCTCCTACATATTCTACGAAGATCTTTATCGGTCAGACCGCATAACAACATACGTTGTTCCCTTTGTCATCGGCATGTTACTTGCCCGAGATTCGATCGTCGGTATCCAATACCTAGTTTAATCTCGTTACCGGCAAGTCTCTTTACTCGTTCCGTAATACATCATCTCACAACTAACATATTAGTTGCAGTGCTTGCAAGGCTTATGTGATGTGCATTACCGAGAGGGCCCAGAGATACCTCTCCGACAATCGGAGTGACAAACCCTAATCTCGAAATACGCCAACCCAACATCTACCATTGGATACACCTGTAGTACTCCTTTATAATCACCCAGTTACGTTGTGACGTTTGGTAGTACCCAAAGTGTTCCTCCGGTAAACGGGAGTTGCATAATCTCATAGTTATAGGAACATGTATAAGTCATGAAGAAAGCAATAGCAACATACTAAACGATCGGATGCTAAGCTAATGGAATGGGTCATGTCAATCAGATCATTCTACTAATGATGTGACCTCGTTAATCAAATAACAACTCTTTGTTCATGGTCAGGAAACATAACCATCTTTGATTAACGAGCTAGTCAACTAGAGGCATACTAGTGACATTCTGTTGGTCTATGTATTCACACATGTATTATGTTTCCGGTTAATACAATTCTAGCATGAATAATAAACATTTATCATGACATAAGGAAATAAATAATAACTTTATTATTGCCTCTAGGGCATATTTCCTTCTGTCTCCCACTTGCACTAGAGTCAATAATCTAGATTACACAGTAATGATTCTAACACCCATGGAGCCTTGGTGCTGATCATGTTTTGCTCGTGGAAGAGGCTTAGTCAACGGGTCTGCAATATTCAGATCCGTATGTATCTTGCAAATCTCTATGTCTCCCACCTGGACTAAATCCCGGATGGAGTTGAAGCGTCTCTTGATGTGTTTGGTCCTCTTGTGAAATCTGGATTCCTTTGCCAAGGCAATTGCACCAGTATTGTCACAGAAGATTTTCATTGGACCCGATGCACTAGGTATGACACCTAGATCGGATATGAACTCCTTCATCCAGACTCCTTCGTTTGCTGCTTCCGAAGCAGCTATGTACTCCGCTTCACATGTAGATCCCGCTACGACGCTTTGTTTAGAACTGGACCAACTGACAGCTCCACCGTTTAAAGTAAACACGTATCCGGTTTGCGATTTAGAATCGTCCGGATCAGTGTCAAAGCTTGCATCAACGTAACCTCTTACGGTGAGCTCTTTGTCACCTCCATATACGAGAAACATATCCTTAGTCCTTTTCAGGTATTTCAGGATGTTCTTGACCGCTGTCCAGTGATCCATTCCTGGATTACTTTGGTACCTCCCTGCTAAACTTATAGCAAGGCACACATCAGGTCTGGTACACAGCATTGCATACATGATAGAGCCTATGGCTGAAGCATAGGGAACATCTTTCATTTTCTCTCTATCTTCTGCAGTGGTCGGGCATTGAGTCTTACTCAATTTCATACCCTGTAACACAGGCAAGAACCCTTTCTTTGCTTGATCCATTTTGAACTTCTTCAAAATCTTGTCAAGGTATGTGCTTTGTGAAAGTCCAATTAAGCGTCTTGATCTATCTCTATAGATCTTTATGCCTAATATGTAAGCAGCTTCCCCGAGGTCTTTCATCGAAAAACTTTTATTCAAGTATCCCTTTATGCTATCCAGAAATTCTATATCATTTCCAATCAGCAATATGTCATCCACATATAATATTAGAAATGCTACAGAGCTCCCACTCACTTTCTTGTAAATACAGGCTTCTCCAAAAGTCTGTATAAAGCCAAATGCTTTGATCACACTGTCAAAGCGTTTATTCCAACTCCGAGATGCTTGCACCAGTCCATAAATGGATCGCTGGAGTTTGCATACTTTGTTAGCTCCCTTTGGATCGACAAAACCTTCTGGTTGTATCATATACAACTCTTCTTCCAGAAATCCATTCAGGAATGCAGTTTTGACATCCATCTGCCATATTTCATAATCATAAAATGCGGCAATTGCTAACATTATTCTGACGGACTTAAGCATCGCTACGGGTGAGAAGGTCTCATCGTAGTCAACTCCTTGAACTTGCCGAAAACCTTTCGCGACAAGTCGAGCTTTATAGACAGTAATATTACCGTCAGCGTCAGTCTTTTTCTTGAAGATCCATTTGTTCTCAATTGCTTGCCGATCATCGGGCAAGTCAACCAAAGTCCATACTTTGTTTTCATACATGGATCCCATCTCAGATTTCATGGCCTCAAGCCACTTTGCGGAATCTGGGCTCACCATCGCTTCTTCATAGTTCGTAGGTTCATCATGATCTAGCATCATGACTTCCAGAACTGGATTACCGTACCACTCTGGTGCGGATCTCACTCTGGTTGATCTACGTGGTTCAGTAGTATCTTGTTCTGAAGCTTCATGATCATCATCATTAGCTTCCTCACTGATTGGTATAGGTGTCGCAGAAACAGTTTTCTGTGATGTACTATTTTCCAATAAGGGAGCAGGTACAGTTACCTCGTCAAGTTCTACTTTCCTCGCACTCACTTCTTTCGAGAGAAACTCCTTCTCTAGAAAGTTTCCGAACTTAGCAACAAAAGTCTTGCCTTCGGATCTGTGATAGAAGGTGTATCCAATAGTTTCCTTTGGATATCCTATGAAGACACACTTCTCCGATTTGGGTTCGAGCTTATCAGGTTGAAGCTTTTTCACATAAGCATCGCAGCCCCAAACTTTAAGAAACGACAACTTTGGTTTCTTGCCAAACCATAGTTCATAAGGTGTCGTCTCAACGGATTTTGATGGTGCCCTGTTTAACGTGAATGCGGCCGTCTCTAAAGCATAACCCCAAACGATAGCGGTAAATCAGTAAGAGACATCATAGATCGCACCATATCTAGTAAAGTACGATTACGACGTTCGGACACACCATTACGTTGTGGTGTTCCGGGTGGCGTGAGTTGCGAAACTATTCCACAATTTTTCAAATGTACACCAAACTCGTAACTCAAATATTCTCCTCCGCGATCAGATCGTAGAAACTTTATTTTCTTGTTACGATGATTTTCAACTTCACTCTGAAATTCTTTGAACTTTTCAAATGTTTCAGACTTATGTTTCATTAAGTAGAGATACCCATATCTGCTTAAATCATCTGTGAAGGTGAGAAAATAACGATATCCGCCACGAGCCTCAATATTCATCGGACCACATACATCGGTATGTATGATTTCCAATAAATCTGTTGCTCTCTCCATAGTACCGGAGAACGGTGTTTTAGTCATCTTGCCTATGAGGCACGGTTCGCAAGTACCAAGTGATTCATAATCAAGTGGTTCCAAAAGCCCATCAGTATGGAGTTTCTTCATGCGCTTTACACCGATATGACCTAAACGGCAGTGCCACAAGTAAGTTGCACTATCATTATTAACTTTGCATCTTTTGGCTTCTACATTATGAATATGTGTATCACTATCTTCGAGATTCAACAAGAATAGACCACTCTTCAAAGGTGCATGACCATAAAAGATATTATTCATATAAATAGAACAACCATTATTCTCTGATTTAAATGAATAACCGTCTCGCATTAAACAAGATCCAGATATAATGTTCATGCTCAACGCTGGCACCAAATAACAATTATTTAGGTCTAATATTAATCCCGAAGGTAGATGTATAGGTAGCGTGCCGACCGCGACCACATCGACTTTGGAACCGTTTCCCACGCGCATCGTCACCTCGTCCTTTGCTAGCGTCCGCTTATTCTGTAGTCCCTGTTTCGAGTTGCAAATATTAGCAACAGAACCAGTATCAAATACCCAGGTGCTACTGCGAGCTCTAGTAAGGTACACATCAATAACATGTATATCACATATACCTTTGTTCACTTTGTTGGGGAACGCAGTAATTTCAAAATTTTCCTACGCACACGCAAGATCATGGTGATGCACAGCAACGAGAGGGGAGAGTGTTGTCTACGTACCAACGCAGACCGACTGCGGAAGCGATCACACAACGTAGAGGAAGTAGTCGTACGTCTTCTTCCCGGTCCGACCAATCCAAGCACCGTTACTCCGGCACCTCCGAGTTCTTAGCACACGTTCAGCTCGATGACGTTCCTCGGGCTCCGATCCAGCAAAGCGTCGAGGAAGAGTTCCGTCAGCACGACGGCGTGGTGACGATCTTGATGTACTACCGACGCAGGGCTTCGCCTAAGCACTACAACGGTACGATCGAGGTGGAATTTGGTGGCAGGGGGCACCGCACACGGCTAAGGAACGATCTCAAGGATCAAGTTGTGTGTCTTGGGGTGCCCCCTGCCCCTCTATATAAAGGTTGGAGGAGGGGAGCCGGCCGGCCAAGGGAGAGGAGGCGCAGGGGAGTCCTACTCCCACCGGGAGTAGGACTCCTCCCCCCAATCCTAATCCTATTAGGACTCCCGGGGGGAAAAGGAGAGAGAAGGGGGGCCGGCCCCTATCCTAGTCCTACTAGGACTTTGGGAAGGGGGGCGCCGGCCAACTTGTGGGCTTCCCCTTTTTCTCCTTTTCCACTAAGGCCCAATAGGCCCATTAGTCTCCCGGGGGGTTCCGGTAACCCTCCCGGTATTCCGGTAAAATCCCGATTTCACCCGGAACACTTCCGATGTCCAAACATAGGCTTCCAATATATCAATCTTTACGTCTCGACCATTTCGAGACTCCTCGTCATGTCTGTGATCTCATCCGGGACTCCGAACAACCTTCGGTACATCAAAATGCATAAACTCATAATAACTGTCATCGTAACGTTAAGCGTGCGGACCCTACGGTTCGAGAACAATGTAGACATGACCGAGACACGTCTCCGGTCAATAACCAATAGCGGGACCTGGATGCCCATATTGGCTCCTACATATTCTACGAAGATCTTTATCGGTCAGACCGCATAACAACATACGTTGTTCCCTTTGTCATCGGTATGTTACTTGCCCGAGATTCGATCGTCGGTATCCAATACCTAGTTCAATCTCGTTACCGGCAAGTCTCTTTACTCGTTCCGTAATACATCATCTCACAACTAACATATTAGTTGCAGTGCTTGCAAGGCTTATGTGATGTGCATTACCGAGAGGGCCCAGAGATACCTCTCTGACAATCGGAGTGACAAACCCTAATCTCGAAATACGCCAACCCAACATCTACCATTGGAGACACCTATAGTACTCCTTTATAATCACCCAGTTACGTTGTGACGTTTGGTAGTACCCAAAGTGTTCCTCCGGTAAACGGGAGTTGCATAATCTCATAGTTATAGGAACATGTATAAGTCATGAAGAAAACAATAGCAACATACTAAACGATCGGGTGCTATGCTAATGGAATGGGTCATGTCAATCAGATCATTCTACTAATGATGTGACCTCGTTAATCAAATAACAACTCCCTGTTCATGGTTAGGAAACATAACCATCTTTGATTAACGAGCTAGTCAAGTAGAGGCATACTAGTGACACTCTGTTGGTCTATGTATTCACACATGTATTATGTTTCCGGTTAATACAATTCTAGCATGAATAATAAACATTTATCATGATGTAAGGAAATAAATAATAACTTTATTATTGCCTCTAGGGCATATTTCCTTCAGTCTCCCACTTGCACTAGAGTCAATAATCTAGATTACACAGTAATGATTCTAACACCCATGGAGCCTTGGTGCTGATCATGTTTTGCTCGTGGAAGAGGCTTAGTCAACGGGTCTGCAACATTCAGATCCGTATGTATCTTGCAAATCTCTATGTCTCCCACCTGGACTAAATCCCGGATGGAGTTGAAGCGTCTCTTGATGTGTTTGGTCCTCTTGTGAAATCTGGATTCCTTTGCCAAGGCAATTGCACCAGTATTGTCACAGAAGATTTTCATTGGACCCGATGCACTAGGTATGACACCTAGATCGGATATGAACTCCTTCATCCAGACTCCTTCGTTTGCTGCTTCCGAAGCAGCTATGTACTCCGCTTCACATGTAGATCCCGCTACGACGCTTTGTTTAGAACTGCACCAACTGACAGCTCCACCGTTAATAGTAAACACGTATCCGGTTTGCGATTTAGAATCGTCCGGATCAGTGTCAAAGCTTGCATCAACGTAACCTCTTACGGTGAGCTCTGTGTCACCTCCATATACAAGAAACATATCCTTAGTCCTTTTCAGGTATTTCAGGATGTTCTTGACCGCTGTCCAGTGATCCATTCCAGGATTACTTTGGTACCTCCCTGCTAAACTTATAGCAAGGCACACATCAGGTCTGGTACACAGCATTGCATACATGATAGAGCCTATGGCTGAAGCATAGGGAACATCTTTCATTTTTTCTCTATCTTCTGGAGTGGTCGGGCATTGAGTCTTACTCAATTTCATACCCTGTAACACAGGCAAGAACCCTTTCTTTGCTTGATCCATTTTGAACTTTTTCAAAATCTTGTCAAAGTATGTGCTTTGTGAAAGTCCAATTAAGCGTCTTGATCTATCTCTATAGATCTTTATGCCTAATATGTAAGCAGCTTCCCCGAGGTCTTTAATCGAAAAACTTTTATTCAAGTATCCCTTTACGCTATCCAGAAATTCTATATCATTTCCAATTAGCAATATGTCATCCACATATAATATCAGAAATGCTACAGAGCTCCCACTCACTTTCTTGTAAATACAGGCTTCTCCAAAAGTCTGTATAAAGCCAAATGCTTTGATCACACTATCAAAGCGTTTATTCCAACTCCGAGATGCTTGCACCAGTCCATAAATGGATCGCTGGAGTTTGCATACTTTGTTAGCTCCTTTTGGATCGACAAAACCTTCTGGTTGTACCATATACAACTCTTCTTCCAGAAATCCATTCAGGAATGCAGTTTTGACATCCATCTGCCATATTTCATAATCATAAAATGCGGCAATTGCTAACATAATTCTGACGGACTTAAGCATCGCTACGGGTGAGAAGGTCACATCGTAGTCAACTCCTTGAACTTGTCGAAAACCTTTCGCGACAAGTCGAGCTTTATAGACAGTAATATTACCATCAGCGTCAGTCTTTTTCTTGAAGATCCATTTATTCTCAATTGCTCGCCGATCATCGGGCAAGTCAACCAAAGTCCATACTTTGTTTTCATACATGGATCCCATCTCAGATTTCATGGCCTCAAGCCACTTTGCGGAATCTGGGCTCACCATCGCTTCTTCATAGTTCGTAGGTTCATCATGATCTAGCATCATGACTTCCAGAACTGGATTACCGTACCACACTGGTGCGGATCTCACTCTGGTTGATCTACGTGGTTCAGTAGTATCTTGTTCTGAAGCTTCATGATCATCATCATTAGCTTCCTCACTGATTGGCATAGGTGTCGCAGAAACAGTTTTCTGTGATGTACTATTTTCCGATAAGGGAGCAGGTACAGTTACCTCGTCAAGTTCTACTTTCCTCCCACTCACTTCTTTCGAGAGAAACTCCTTCTCTAGAAATGATCCATTCTTAGCAACGAATGTCTTGCCTTCGGATCTGTGATAGAAGGTATACCCAACAGTTTCCTTTGGGTATCCTATGAAGACACATTTCTCCGCTTTGGGTTCGAGCTTATCAGGTTGAAGCTTTTTCACATAAGCATCGCAGCCCCAAACTTTAAGAAACGACAACTTCGGTTTCTTGCCAAACCATAGTTCATAAGGCGTCGTCTCAACGGATTTTGATGGTGCCCTATTTAACGTGAATGCGGCCGTCTCTAAAGCATAACCCCAAAACGATAGCGGTAAATCAGTAAGAGACATCATAGATCGCACCATATCTAGTAAAGTACGATTACGACGTTCGGACACACCATTACGCTGTGGTGTTCCGGGTGGCGTGAGTTGCGAAACTATTCCACAATTTTTCAAATGTACACCAAACTCGTAACTCAAATATTCTCCTCCACGATCAGATCGTAGAAACTTTATTTTCTTGTTACGATGATTTTCAACTTCACTCTGAAATTCTTTGAACCTTTCAAATGTTTCAGACTTATGTTTCATTAAGTAGATATACCCATATCAGCTTATATCATCTGTGAAGGTGAGAAAATAACGATATCCGCCACGAGCCTCAATATTCATCGGACCACATACATCGGTATGTATGATTTCCAACAAATCTGTTGCTCTCTCCATAGTACCGGAGAACGGTGTTTTAGTCATCTTGCCTATGAGGCACGATTCGCAAGTACCAAGTGATTCATAATCAAGTGGTTCCAAAAGCCCATCAGTATGGAGTTTCTTCATGCGCTTTACACCGATATGACCTAAACGGCAGTGCCACAAATAAGTTGCACTATCATTATTAACTTTGCATCTTTTGGCTTCTACATTATGAATATGTGTATTACTATCTTCGAGATTCAACAAGAATAGACCACTCTTCAAAGGTGCATGACCATAAAAGATATTATTCATATAAATAGAACAACCATTATTCTCTGATTTAAATGAATAACCGTCTCGCATTAAACAAGATCCAGATATAATGTTCATGCTCAACGCTGGCACCAAATAACAATTATTTAGGTCTAATATTAATCCCGAAGGTAGATGTAGAGGTAGCGTGCCGACCGCGATCACATCGACTTTGGAACCGTTTCCCACGTGCATCGTCACCTCGTCCTTTGCTAGTGTCCGCTTATTCCGTAGTCCCTGTTTCGAGTTGCAAATATTAGCAACAGAACCAGTATCAAATACCCAGGTGCTACTGCGAGCTCTAGTAAGGTACACATCAATAACATGTATATCACATATACCTTTGCTCACTTTGCCATCCTTCTTATCCGCCAAATACTTGGGGCAGTTCCGCTTCCAGTGTCCAGTCTGCTTGCAGTAGAAGCACTCAGTTTCAGGCTTAGGTCCAGACTTGGGTTTCTTCTCTTGAGCAGCAACTTGCTTGCTGTTCTTCTTGAAGTTTCCCTTCTTCTTCCCTTTGCCCTTTTTCTTGAAACTAGTGGTTTTGCTAACCATCAACACTTGATGCTCCTTCTTGATTTCTACCTCCGCAGCTTTCAGCATTGCGAAGAGCTCGGGAATAGTCTTGTTCATCCCTTGCATATTATAGTTCATCACGAAGCTCTTGTAGCTTGGTGGCAGTGATTGGAGAATTCTGTCAATGATGCAGTCATCTGGAAGATTAACTCCCATCTGAATCAAGTGATTATTATACCCAGACATCTTGAGTATATGCTCACTGACATAACTGTTCTCCTCCATCTTACAGCTATAGAACTTATTGGAGACTTCATATCTCTCAATTCGGGCATTTGCTTGAAATATTAACTTCAACTCCTGGAACATCTCATATGCTCCATGACGTTCAAAACGTCGTTGAAGTCCCGATTCTAAGCCGTAAAGCATGGCACACTGAACTATCGAGTAGTCATCAGCTTTGCTCTGCCAGACGTTCATAACATCTGGCGTTGCTCCAGCAGCAGGCCTGTCACCCAGCGGTGCTTCCAGGACGTAATTCTTCTGTGCAGCAATGAGGATAATCCTCAGGTTACGGACCCAGTCCGTGTAATTGCTACCATCATCTTTCAACTTTGCTTTCTCAAGGAACGCATTAAAATTCAACGGAACAATAGCACGAGCCATCTATCTACAAGCAACATAAACAAGCAAGATACTATCAGGTACTAAGTTCATGATAAGTTTAAGTTCAGTTAATCAAATTACTTAGGAACTCCCACTTAGATAGACATCCCTCTAATCCTCTAAGTGATCATGTGATCCAAATCAACTAAACCATAACCGATCATCACGTGAGATGGAGTAGTTTTCAATGGTGAACATCGTCATGTTTATCATATCTACTATATGATTCACGCTCGACCTTTCGGTCTCTGTGTTCCGAGGCCATATCTGCATGTGCTAGGCTCGTTAAGTATAACCTGAGTATTCTGCGTGTGCAAAACTGGCTTGCACCCATTGTAGATGGACGTAGAGCTTATCACACCCGATCATCACGTGGTGTCTGGGCACGACGAACTTTGGCAACGGTGCATACTCAGGGAGAACACTTCTTGATAATTTAGTGAGAGATCATCTTATAATGCTACCGTCAATCAAAGCAAGATAAGATGCATAAAAGGATAAACATCACATGCAATCAATATAAGTGATATGATATGGCCATCATCATCTTGTGCTTGTGATCTCCATCTCCGAAGCACCGTCATGATCACCATCGTCACCGGCGTGACACCTTGATCTCCATCGTAGCATCGTTGTCGTCTCGCCAATCTTATGCTTCCACGACTATCACTACCGTTTAGTAATAAAGTAAAGCATTACATCGCGATTGCATTGCATACAATAAAGCGACAACCATATGGCTCCTGCCGGTTGCTGATAACTCGGTTACAAAACATGATCATCTCATACAATAAAATCAGCATCATGCCTTGACCATATCACATCACAACATACCCTGCAAAAACAAGTTAGACGTCCTCTACTTTGTTTGTTGCAAGTTTTACGTGGCTGCTACGGGCTTAAGTAAGAACTCATCTCACCTACGCATCAAAACCACAACGATAGTTCGTCAAATAGACTCCGTTTAAACCTTCTCAAGGACCGGGCGTAGTCACACTTGGTTCAACTAAAGTTGGAGAGGCAGTCTTCCGCAAGCCATCTGTGTGCAAAGCACGTCGAGGGAACCGGTCTCGCGTAAGAGTACGCGTAAGGTTGGTCCGGATCGTCTCACCCAACAATACCGCCGAACCAAAGTATGACATGCTGGTAGGCAGTATGACTTGTATCGCCCACAACTCACTTGTGTTCTACTCGTGCATATAACATCAAACCATAAAACCTAGGCTCGGATGCCACTGTTGGGGAACGCAGTAATTTCAAAATTTTCCTACGCACACGCAAGATCATGGTGATGCACAGCAACGAGAGGGGAGAGTGTTGTCTACGTACCAACGCAGACCGACTGCGGAAGCGATCACACAACGTAGAGGAAGTAGTCGTACGTCTTCTTCCCGGTCCGACCGATCCAAGCACCATTACTCCGCCACCTCCGAGTTCTTAGCACACGTTCAGCTCGATGACGTTCCTCGGGCTCCGATCCAGCAAAGCGTCGAGGAAGAGTTCCGTCAGCACGACGGCGTGGTGACGATCTTGATGTACTACCGACGCAGGGCTTCGCCTAAGCACTACAACGGTACGATCGAGGTGGGATTTGGTGGCAGGGGGCACCGCACACGGCTAAGGAACGATCTCAAGGATCAAGTTGTGTGTCTTGGGGTGCCCCCTGCCCCTGTATATAAAGGTTGGAGGAGGGGAGCCGGCCGGCCAAGGGAGAGGAGGCGCAGGGGAGTCCTACTCCCACCGGGAGTAGGACTCCTCCCCCCAATCCTAATCCTATTAGGACTCCCGGGGGGAAAAGGAGAGAGAAGGGGGGCCGGCCCCTATCCTAGTCCTACTAGGACTTTGGGAAGGGGGGCGCCGGCCAGCTTGTGGGCTTTCCCTTTTTCTCCTTTTCCACTAAGGCCCAATAGGCCCATTAGTCTCCCGGGGGGTTCCGGTAACCCTCCCGGTATTCCGGTAAAATCCCGATTTCACCCGGAACACTTCCGATGTCCAAACATAGGCTTCCAATATATCAATCTTTACGTCTCGACCATTTCGAGACTCCTCGTCATGTCCGTGATCTCATCCGGGACTCCGAACAACCTTCGGTACATCAAAATGCATAAACTCATAATAACTGTCATCGTAACGTTAAGCGTGCGGACCCTACGGTTCGAGAACAATGTAGACATGACCGAGACACGTCTCCGGTCAATAACCAATAGCGGGACCTGGATGCCCATATTGGCTCCTACATATTCTACGAAGATCTTTATCGGTCAGACCGCATAACAACATACGTTGTTCCCTTTGTCATCGGTATGTTACTTGCCCGAGATTCGATCGTCGGTATCCAATACCTAGTTCAATCTCGTTACCGGCAAGTCTCTTTACTCGTTCCGTAATACATCATCTCACAACTAACATATTAGTTGCAGTGCTTGCAAGGCTTATGTGATGTGCATTACCGAGAGGGCCCAGAGATACCTCTCCGACAATCGGAGTGACAAACCCTAATCTCGAAATACGCCAACCCAACATCTACCATTGGAGACACCTATAGTACTCCTTTATAATCACCCAGTTACGTTGTGACGTTTGGTAGTACCCAAAGTGTTCCTCCGGTAAACGGGAGTTGCATAATCTCATAGTTATAGGAACATGTATAAGTCATGAAGAAAACAATAGCAACGTACTAAACGATCGGGTGCTATGCTAATGGAATGGGTCATGTCAATCAGATCATTCTACTAATGATGTGACCTCGTTAATCAAATAACAACTCCTTGTTCATGGTTAGGAAACATAACCATCTTTGATTAACGAGCTAGTCAAGTAGAGGCATACTAGTGACACTCTGTTGGTCTATGTATTCACACATGTATTATGTTTCCGGTTAATACAATTCTAGCATGAATAATAAACATTTATCATGATGTAAGGAAATAAATAATAACTTTATTATTGCCTCTAGGGCATATTTCCTTCACACTTTGCCATCCTTCTTATCCGCCAAATACTTGGGGCAGTTCCGCTTCCGGTGACCAGTCTGCTTGCAGTAGAAGCACTCAGTTTCAGGCTTAGGTCCAGACTTGGGTTTCTTCTCCTGAGCAGCAACTTGCTTGCTGTTCTTCTTGAAGTTTCCCTTCTTCTTCCCTTTGCCCTTTTTCTTGAAACTAGTGGTTTTGCTAACCATCAACACTTGATGCTCCTTCTTGATTTCTACCTCCGCAGCTTTCAGCATTGCGAAGAGCTCGGGAATAGTCTTGTTCATACCTTGCATATTATAGTTCATCACGAAGCTCTTGTAGCTTGGTGGTAGTGATTGGAGAATTCTGTCAATGACGCAGTCATCTGGAAGATTAACTCCCATCTGAATCAAGTGATTATTATACCCAGACATCTTGAGTATATGCTCACTGACATAACTGTTCTCCTCCATCTTACAGCTATAGAACTTATTGGAGACTTCATATCTCTCAATTCGGGCATTTGCTTGAAATATTAACTTCAACTCCTGGAACATCTCATATGCTCCATGATGTTCAAAATGTCGTTGAAGTCCCGATTCTAAGTCGTAAAGCATGGCACACTGAACTATCGAGTAGTCATCAGCTTTGCTCTGCCAGACGTTCATAACATCTGGCGTTGCTCCAGCAGCAGGCCTGTCACCCAGCGGTGCTTCCAGGACGTAATTCTTCTGTGCAGCAATGAGGATAATCCTCAGGTTATGGACCCAGTCCGTGTAGTTGCTACCATCATCTTTCAACTTTGCTTTCTCAAGGAACGCATTAAAATTCAACGGAACAATAGCACGAGCCATCTATCTACAATCAACATAAACAAGCAAGATACTATCCGGTACTAAGTTCATGATAAGTTTAAGTTCAGTTAATCAAATTACTTGGGAACTCCCACTTAGATAGACATCCCTCTAATCTTCTAAGTGATCACGTGATCCAAATCAACTAAACCATAACCGATCATCACGTGGGATGGAGTAGTTTTCAATGGTGAACATCGTTATGTTGATCATATCTACTATATGATTCACGCTCGACCTTTCGGTCTCCGTGTTCCGAGGCCATATCTGTATATGCTTGGCTCGTCAAGTATAACCCGAGTATTCTGCGTGTGCAACTGTTTTGCACCCGTTGTATTTGGACGTAGAGCTTATCACACCCGATCATCACGTGGTGTCTGGGCACGACGAA
Source organism: Triticum monococcum (assembly GCA_034509565.1). NCBI lineage: Eukaryota > Viridiplantae > Streptophyta > Magnoliopsida > Poales > Poaceae > Triticum > Triticum monococcum. The sequence goes on along the minus strand of CM067847.1, from coordinate 725,493,695 downwards.
CTTTGGCAACGGTGCATACTCGGGGAGAACACTTCTTGATAATTTAGTGAGAGATCATCTTATAATGCTACCGTCAATCAAAGCAAGATAAGATGCATAAAAGGATAAACATCACATGCAATCAATATAAGTGATATGATATGGCCATCATCATCTTGTGCTTGTGATCTCCATCTCCGAAGCACCGTCATGATCACCATCGTCACCGGCGCGACACCTTGATCTCCATCGTAGCATCGTTGTCGTCTCGCCAATCTTATGCTTCCACGACTATCACTACCGTTTAGTAATAAAGTAAAGCATTACATCGCGATTGCATTGCATACAATAAAGCGACAACCATATGGCTCCTGCCAGTTGCCGATAACTCGGTTACAAAACATGATCATCTCATACAATAAAATCAGCATCATGCCTTGACCATATCACATCACAACATATCCTGCAAAAACAAGTTAGACGTCCTCTACTTTGTTGTTGCAAGTTTTACGTGGCTGCTACGGGCTTAAGTAAGAACTCATCTCACCTACGCATCAAAACCACAACGATAGTTCGTCAAATAGACTCCGTTTTAACCTTCTCAAGGACCGGGCGTAGTCACACTTGGTTCAACTAAAGTTGGAGAGGAAGTCTTCCGCAAGCCATCTGTGTGCAAAGCACGTCGAGGGAACCGGTCTCGCGTAAGAGTACGCGTAAGGTTGGTCCGGATCGTCTCACCCAACAATACCGCTGAACCAAAGTATGACATGCTGGTAGGCAGTATGACTTGTATCGCCCACAACTCACTTGTGTTCTACTCGTGCATATAACATCAAACCATAAAACCTAGGCTCTGATACCACTGTTGGGGAACACAGTAATTTCGAAAATTTTCCTACGCACACGCAAGATCATGGTGATGCACAGCAAAGAGAGGGGAGAGTGTTGTCTACGTACCAACGCAAACCGACTACGGAAGTGATCACACAACGTAGAGGAAGTAGTCGTACGTCTTCTTCCCGATCCGACCGATCCAAGCACCGTTACTCCGGCACCTCCGAGTTCTTAGCACACGTTCAGCTCGATGACGTTCCTCGGGCTCCGATCCAGCAAAGCGTCGAGGAAGAGTTCCGTCAGCACGACGGCGTGATGACGATCTTGATGTACTACCGACGCAGGGCTTCGCCTAAGCACTACAATGGTACGATCGAGGTGGAATTTGGTGGCAGGGGGCACCGCACACGGCTAAGGAACGATCTCAAGGATCAAGTTGTGTCCCTTGGGGTTCCCCTGCCCCCGTATATAAAGGTTGGGGGAGGGGGAGCCGGCCGGCCAGGGAGAGGAGGCGCAGGGGAGTCCTACTCCCACCGGGAGTAGGACTCCTCCCCCCAATCCTAATCCTATTAGGACTCCCGGGGGGAAAAGAGAGAGAAGGGGGGCCGGCCCCCTATCCTAGTCCTACTAGGACTTGGGGAAGGGGGGGGCGCCGGCCAGCTTGGGCTTGTCCCTTTTCTCCTTTTCCACTAAGGCCCAATAGGCCCATTAGTCTCCCGGGGGGTTCCGGTAACCCTCCCGGTATTCCGGTAAAATCCCGATTTCACCCGGAACACTTCCTATGTCCAAACATAGGCTTCCAATATATCAATCTTTACGTCTCGACCATTTCGAGACTCCTCGTCATGTCCGTGATCTCATCCGGGACTCCGAACAACCTTCGGTACATCAAAATGCATAAACTCATAATAACTATCATCGTAACGTTAAGCGTGCGGACCCTACGGTTCGAGAACAATGTAGACATGACCGAGACACGTCTCCGGTCAATAACCAATAGCGGGACCTGGATGCCCATATTGGCTCCTACATATTCTACGAAGATCTTTATCGGTCAGACCGCATAACAACATACGTTGTTCCCTTTGTCATCGGTATGTTACTTGCCCGAGATTCGATCGTCGGTATCCAATACCTAGTTTAATCTCGTTACCGGCAAGTCTCTTTACTCGTTCCGTAATATATCATCTCACAACTAACATATTAGTTGCAGTACTTGCAAGGCTTATGTGATGTGCATTACCGAGAGGGCCCAGAGATACCTCTCCGACAATCGGAGTGACAAACCCTAATCTCGAAATACGCCAACCCAACATCTACCATTGGATACACCTGTAGTACTCCTTTATAATCACCCAGTTACGTTGTGACGTTTGGTAGTACCCAAAGTGTTCCTCCGGTAAACGGGAGTTGCATAATCTCATAGTTATAGGAACATGTATAAGTCATGAAGAAAGCAATAGCAACATACTAAACGATCGGATGCTAAGCTAATGGAATGGGTCATGTCAATCAGATCATTCTACTAATGATGTGACCTCGTTAATCAAATAACAACTCTTTGTTCATGGTCAGGAAACATAACCATCTTTGATTAACGAGCTAGTCAAGTAGAGGCATACTAGTGACATTCTGTTGGTCTATGTATTCACACATGTATTATGTTTCCGGTTAATACAATTCTAGCATGAATAATAAACATTTATCATGACATAAGGAAATAAATAATAACTTTATTATTGCCTCTAGGGCATATTTCCTTCAAGGGGCACCGCACACGGCTAAGGAACGATCTCAAGGATCAACTTGTGTGTCTTGGGGTGTCCCCTGCCCCCGTATATAAAGGATGGAGGGAGGGAGGCTGGCCGGCCAAAGGAGGGAGGCGCAGGAGGAGTCCTACTCCTACCGGGAGTAGGACTCCCCCTTCCAATCCTAGTCCAACTAGGAATCCTTAAAGGGAGAGAGAGAGAGAGAGAGGTGGCCGGCCCCTCTCCTAGTCCTAATAGGACTAGGGAGAGGGGGGGAGGCGCAGCCCTATGTGGGCTGCCCTCTCACCTTTCCACTAAGGCCCATGTTGGCCCATTTGGCTCCCGGGGGGTTCCGGTAACCCTCCCGGTAATCCGGTAAAATCCTGATTTCACCCGGAACACTTCCGGTGTCCAAACATAGGCTTCCAATATATCAATCTTTACGTCTCGACCATTTCGAGACTCCTCGTCATGTCCGTGATCACATCCGGGACTCCGAACAACCTTCGGTACATCAAAATGCATAAACTCATAATAACTGTCATCGTAACGTTAAGCGTGCGGACCCTACGGTTCGAGAACAATGTAGACATGACCGAGACACGTCTCCGGTCAATAACCAATAGCGGGACCTGGATGCCCATATTGGCTCCTACATATTCTACGAAGATCTTTATCGGTCAGACCGCATAACATACGTTGTTCCCTTTGTCATGGGTATGTTACTTGCCCGAGATTCGATCGTCGGTATCCAATACCTAGTTCAATCTCGTTACTGGCAAGTCTCTTTACTCGTTCCGTAATACATCATCCCGCAACTAACTCATTAGTTGCAATGCTTGCAAGGCTTAAGTGATGTGCATTACCGAGAGGGCCCAGAGATACCTCTCCGACAATCGGAGTGACAAATCCTAATCTCGAAATACGCCAACCCAACATCCACCATTGGAGACACCTGTAGTACTCCTTTATAATCACCCAGTTACGTTGTGACGTTTGGTAGTACCCAAAGTGTTCCTCCGGTAAACGGGAGTTGCATAATCTCATAGTCATAGGAACATGTATAAGTCATGAAGAAAGCAATAGCAACATACTAAACGATCGGGTGCTAAGCTAATGGAATGGGTCATGTCAATCAGATCATTCAACTAATGATGTGACCTCGTTAATCAAATAACAACTCTTTGTTCATGGTTAGGAAATATAACCATCTTTGATTAACGAGCTAGTCAAGTAGAGGCATACTAGTGACACTCTGTTTGTCTATGTATTCACACATGTATTATGTTTCCGGTTAATACAATTCTAGCATGAATAATAAACATTTATCATGATATAAGGAAATAAATAATAACTTTATTATTGCCTCTAGGGCATATTTCCTTCAGTCTCCCACTTGCACTAGAGTCAATAATCTAGTTCACATCGCCATGTGATTTAACAGCAATAGTTCACATCACCATGTGATTAACACCCATAGTTCACATCGTCATGTGACCAACACTCAAAGGGTTTACTAGAGTCAGTAATCTAGTTCACATATCTATGTGATTAACACCCAAAGAGTACTAAGGTGTGATCATGTTTTGCTTGTGAGATAATTTTAGTCAACGGGTCTGTCACATTCAGATCCGTGAGTATTTTGCAAGTTCTATGTCTACAATGCTCTATACGGAGCTACTCTAGCTAATTGCTCCCACTTTCAATATGTATCCAGATTGAGACTTTAGATTCATCTGGATCAGTGTCAAAAACTTGCATCGACGTAACCCTTTACGACGAACCTTTTTGTCACGTCCATAATCGAGAAATATATCCTTATTTCACTAAGGATAATTCTGACTGCTGTCCAGTGATCTACTCCTAGATCACTATTGTACTCCCTTGCCAAATCAGTGCAGGGTATACAATGGCATACTTTATAGAACCTATGAATGAGGCATAGGGAATGACTTTCATTCTCTTTCTATCTTCTGCCGTGGTCGGGCTTTGAGTCTTTACTCAACTTCACACCTTGTAACATAGGCAAGAAACTTTTTCTTTGACTGTTCCGTTTTGAACTACTTCAAAATCTTGTCAAGGTATGTACTTATTGAAAAAAAACTTATCAATCATCTTGATCTATCTCTATAGATCTTGATGCTCAATATGTAAGCAGCTTCATCGAAGTCTTTCTTTGAAAAACTCCTTTCAAACACTCCTTTATGCTTTACAGAATAATTCTACATTATTTCCGATTAACAATATGTCATTGACATATACTTATCAGAAATGTTGTAGTGCTCCCACTCACTTTCTCGTAAATACAGGCTTCACCGCAAGTCTGTATAAAACTATATGCTTTGATCACACTATCAAAGCGTTTATTCCAACTCCGAGATGCTTGCACCAGTCCATAAATGGATCGCTGGAGTTTGCATACTTTGTTAGCTCCCTTTGGATCGACAAAACCTTCTGGTTGTTTCATATACAACTCTTCTTCCAGAAATCCATTCAGGAATGCAGTTTTGACATCCATCTGCCATATTTCATAATCATAAAATGCGGCAATTGCTAACATAATTCTGACGGACTTAAGCATCGCTACGGGTGAGAAGGTCTCATCGTAGTCAACTCCTTGAACTTGTCGAAAACCTTTCGCGACAAGTCGAGCTTTATAGACAGTAATATTACCGTCAGCGTCAGTCTTTTTCTTGAAGATCCATTTATTCTCAATTGCTTGCCGATCATCGGGCAAGTCAACCAAAGTCCATACTTTGTTTTCATACATGGATCCCATCTCAGATTTCATGGCCTCAAGCCACTTTGCGGAATCTGGGCTCACCATCGCTTCTTCATAGTTCGTAGGTTCATCATGATCTAGCATCATGACTTCCAGAACTGGATTACCGTACCACTCTGGTGCGGATCTCACTCTGGTTGATCTACGTGGTTCAGTAGTATCTTGTTCTGAAGCTTCATGATCATCATCATTAGCTTCCTCACTGATTGGTATAGGTGTCGCAGAAACAGTTTTCTGTGACGTACTATTTTCCAATAAGGGAGCAGGTACAGTTACCTCGTCAAGTTCTACTTTCCTCCCACTCACTTCTTTCGAGAGAAACTCCTTCTCTAGAAAGTTTCCGAATTTAGCAACAAAAGTCTTGCCTTCGGATCTGTGATAGAAGGTGTATCCAATAGTTTCCTTTGGATATCCTATGAAGACACATTTCTCCGATTTGGGTTCGAGCTTATCAGGTTGAAGCTTTTTCACATAAGCATCGCAGCCCCAAACTTTAAGAAACGACAACTTTGGTTTCTTGCCAAACCATAGTTCATAAGGTGTCGTCTCAACGGATTTTGATGGTGCCCTGTTTAACGTGAATGCGGCCGTCTCTAAAGCATAACCCCAAAACGATAGCGGTAAATCAGTAAGAGACATCATAGATCGCACCATATCTAGTAAAGTACGATTACGACGTTCGGACACACCATTACGTTGTGGTGTTCCGGGTGGCGTGAGTTGCGAAACTATTCCACATTGTTTTAACTGAAGACCAAACTCGTAACTCAAATATTTGTCTCCGTGATCAGATCGTAGAGACTTTATTTTCTTGTCACGATGATTTTTCACTTCACTCTGAAATTCTTTGAACTTTTCAAATGTTTCAGACTTATGTTTCATCAAGTAGATATACTCATATCTGCTTAAATCATCTGTGAAGATCAGAAAATAATGATACCTGTCGCGAGCCTCAATATTCATCGGACCACATACATCAGTATGTATGATTTCCAACAAATCTGTTGCTCGCTCCATTGTTCCGAAGAACGGCGTTTTAGTCATCTTGCCCAAAAGGCATGGTTCGCAAGCATCAAGTGATTCATAATCAAGTGACTCCGAAAGCCCATCAGCATGGAGTTTCTTCATGCGCTTTATACCAATATGACCTAAACGGCAGTGCCACAAATAACTTGCACTATCATTATTAACTTTGCATCTTTTGGTTTCAATATCATGAATATGTGTATCACTATGATCGAGATCCAGTGAACTTGTTTCATTGGGTGTATGACCATCGAAGGTTTTATTCATGTAAACAGAACAATAATTATTCTCTGACTTTAATGAATAACCATATTGCAATAAACATGATCAAATCATATTCATGCTCAATGCAAACACCAAATAACACTTATTTAGGTTCAACACTAATCCCGAAATTATGGGGAGTGTGCGATGATGATCATATCAATCTTGGAACCACTTCCAACACACATCGTCACTTCACCCTTAACTAGTCTCTGTTTATTCTGCAACTCCCGTTTCGAGTTACTAATCTTAGCAACTGAACTAGTATCAAATACTGAGGGTTTGCTATAAACACTAGTAAAGTACACATCAATAACATGTATATCAAATATACTTATGTTCACTTTGCCATCCTTCTTATCCGCCAATCACTTGGGGTAGTTCCGCTTCTAGTGACCAGTCCCTTTGCAGTAGAAGCACTTAGTCTCAGGCTTAGGATCAGACTTGGGCTTCTTCACTTGAGCAGCAACTTGCTTGCCGTTCTTCTTGAAGTTCCCCTTCTTCCCTTTGCCCTTTTCTTGAAACTAGTGGTCTTGTCAACCATCAACACTTGATGTTTTTCTTGATTTCTACCTTCGTTGATTTCAGCATCACGAAGAGCTTAGGAATTACTTTTGTCATCCCTTGCATATTATAGTTCATCACAAAGTTCTACTAACTTGGTGATGGTGACTAGAGAATTCTATCAATCACTATCTTATCTGGAAGATTAACTCCCACTTGATTCAAGCGATTGTAGTACTCAGACAATCTGAGCACATGCTCACTAGTTGAGCGATTCTCCTCCATCTTTTAGCTATAGAACTTGTTGGAGACTTCATATCTCTCAACTCGGGTATTTGCTTGAAATATTAACTTCAACTCCTGGAACATCTCATATGGTCCATGACGTTCAAAACGTCTTTGAAGTCCCGATTCTAAGCCATTAAGCATGGTGCACTAAACTATCAAGTAGTCATCATATTGAGCTAGTCAAACGTTCATAACGTCTGCATCTGCTCCTGCAATAGGTCTGTCACCTAGCGGTGCATCAAGGACATAATTCTTCTGTGCAGCAATGAGGATAAACCTCAGATCACGGATCCAATCCGCATCATTGCTACTAACATCTTTCAACACAATTTTCTCTAGGAACATATAAACACAGGGAAGCAACAACGCGAGCTATTGATCTACAACATAATTTGCAAAATACTACCAGGACTAAGTTCATGATAAGTTTAAGTTCAGTTAATCATATTACTTAAGAACTCCCACTTAGATAGATATCCCTCTAATCCTCTAAGTGATCACGTGATCCAAATCAACTAAACCATAATCGATCATCACGTGAGATGGAGTAGTTTTCAATGGTGAACATCGTTATGTTGATCATATCTACTATATGATTCACGCTCGACCTTTCGGTCTCCGTGTTCCGAGGCCATATCTGTATATGCTTGGCTCATCAAGTATAACCTGAGTATTCTGCGTGTGCAACTGTTTTGCACCCGTTGTATTTGGACGTAGAGCTTATCACACCCGATCATCACGTGGTGTCTGGGCACGACGAACTTTGGCAACGGTGCATACTCGGGGAGAACACTTCTTGATAATTTAGTGAGAGATCATCTTATAATGCTACCGTCAATCAAAGCAAGATAAGATGCATAAAAGGATAAACATCACATGCAATCAATATAAGTGATATGATATGGCCATCATCATCTTGTGCTTGTGATCTCCATCTCCGAAGCACCGTCATGATCACCATCGTCACCGGCGCGACACCTTGATCTCCATCGTAGCATCGTTGTCGTCTCGCCAATCTTATGCTTCCACGACTATCACTACCGTTTAGTAATAAAGTAAAGCATTACATCGCGATTGCATTGCATACAATAAAGCGACAACCATATGGCTCCTGCCAGTTGCCGATAACTCGGTTACAAAACATGATCATCTCATACAATAAAATCAGCATCATGCCTTGACCATATCACATCACAACATACCCTGCAAAAACAAGTTAGACGTCCTCTACTTTGTTGTTGCAAGTTTTACGTGGCTGCTACGGGCTTAAGTAAGAACTCATCTCACCTACGCATCAAAACCACAACGATAGTTCGTCAAATAGACTCCGTTTTAACCTTCTCAAGGACCGGGCGTAGTCACACTTGGTCCAACTAAAGTTGGAGAGACAATCTTCCGCAAGCCATCTATGTGCAAGGCACGTCGAGGGAACCGGTCTCGCGTAAGAGTACGCGTAAGGTTGGTCCGGATCGTCTCACCCAACAATACCGCCGAACCAAAGTATGACATGCTGGTAGGCAGTATGACTTGTATCGCCCACAACTCACTTGTGTTCTACTCGTGCATATAACATCAAACCATAAAAACCTAGGCTCGGATGCCACTGTTGGGGAACGTAGTAATTTCGAAAATTTTCCTACGCACACGCAAGATCGTGGTGATGCACAGCAACGAGAGGGGAGAGTGTTGTCTACGTACCAACACAGACCGACTGCGGAAGCGATCACACAACGTAGAGGACGTAGTCGTACGTCTTCTTCCCGATCCGACCGATCCAAGCACCGTTACTCCGGCACCTCCGAGTTCTTAGCACACGTTCAGCTCGATGACGTTCCTCGGGCTCCGATCCAGCAAAGCGTTGAGGAAGAGTTCCGTCAGCACGACGGCGTGGTGACGATCTTGATGTACTACCGACGCAGGGCTTCGCCTAAGCACTGTAACGGTATGATCGAGGTGGAATTTGGTGGCAAGGGGCACCGCACACGGCTAAGGAACGATCTCAAGGATCAACTTGTGTGTCTTGGGGTGTCCCCTGCCCCCGTATATAAAGGATGGAGGGAGGGAGGCTGGCCGGCCAAAGGAGGGAGGCGCAGGAGGAGTCCTACTCCTACCGGGAGTAGGACTCCCCCTTCCAATCCTAGTCCAACTAGGAATCCTTAAAGGGAGAGAGAGAGAGAGGTGGCCGACCCCTCTCCTAGTCCTAATAGGACTAGGGAGAGGGGGGAGACGCAGCCCTATGTGGGCTGCCCTCTCACCTTTCCACTAAGGCCCATGTTGGCCCATTTGGCTCCCGGGGGGTTCCGGTAACCCTCCCGGTAATCCGGTAAAATCCCGATTTCACCCGGAACACTTCCGGTGTCCAAACATAGGCTTCCAATATATCAATCTTTACGTCTCGACCATTTCGAGACTCCTCGTCATGTCCGTGATCACATCCGGGACTCCGAACAACCTTCGGTACATCAAAATGCATAAACTCATAATAACTGTCATCGTAACGTTAAGCGTGCGGACCCTACGGTTCGAGAACAATGTAGACATGACCGAGACACGTCTCCGGTCAATAACCAATAGCGGGACCTGGATGCCCATATTGGCTCCTACATATTCTACGAAGATCTTTATCGGTCAGACCGCATAACATACGTTGTTCCCTTTGTCATGGGTATGTTACTTGCCCGAGATTCGATCGTCGGTATCCAATACCTAGTTCAATCTCGTTACTGGAAAGTCTCTTTACTCGTTCTGTAATACATCATCCCGCAACTAACTCATTAGTTGCAATGCTTGCAAGGCTTAAGTGATGTGCATTACCGAGAGGGCCCAGAGATACCTCTCCGACAATCGGAGTGACAAATCCTAATCTCGAAATACGCCAACCCAACATCCACCATTGGAGACACCTGTAGTACTCCTTTATAATCACCCAGTTACGTTGTGACGTTTGGTAGTACCCAAAGTGTTCCTCCGGTAAACGGGAGTTGCATAATCTCATAGTCATAGGAACATGTATAAGTCATGAAGAAAGCAATAGCAACATACTAAACGATCGGGTGCTAAGCTAATGGAATGGGTCATGTCAATCAGATCATTCAACTAATGATGTGACCTCGTTAATCAAATAACAACTCTTTGTTCATGGTTAGGAAATATAACCATCTTTGATTAACGAGCTAGTCAAGTAGAGGCATACTAGTGACACTCTGTTTGTCTATGTATTCACACATGTATTATGTTTCCGGTTAATACAATTCTAGCATGAATAATAAACATTTATCATGATATAAGGAAATAAATAATAACTTTATTATTGCCTCTAGGGCATATTTCCTTCAAGTGGGTCATCAAGCACATTTTCTAACCTAAACAAGTTGTCTGCAACGGGGTTCTCAGCTCCTTTTCTCTCAACAATATGCAAATCAAATTCTTGTAGCAAGAGAACCCATCTAATAAGTCTAGGTTTAACATCTTTCTTTTCCATAAGATATTTAATAGCAGTATGATCAGTGTGAATAGTTACTTTAGAATCAACAATATAAGGTCTAAACTTATCACAAGCAAATACAACTGCTAAGAATTCTTTTTCAGTAGTAGCATAATTTCTTTGAGCATTGTCTAGAGTTTACTAGCATATTGAATAACATTTAGTTTCTTATCAACTCTTTGTCCTAGAACAACACCTACCGCATAATCACTAGCATCACACATAATTTCAAAGGGTAAATTCCAATCAGGTGGCTAAACAATAGGTGCAGAGATCAATGCTTTCTTAGGTATTTCAAATGCTTCTACACAATCATCGTCAAAGACAAATGGTATATCTTTTTGTAATAAATTAGTCAGAGGCCAAGAAATTTTTGAGAAGTCCTTAATGAACCTCCTATAAAAACCGGCATTACCAAGGAAACTTCTTATACCTTTGATGTCCTTGGGACATGGCATCTTTTCAATAGCATCAACCTTGGCTTTATCAACTTCAATACCTCTTTCAGAAACTTTATGCCCCAAGACAATACCTTCATTAATCATAAAGTGGCACTTTTCCCAATTCAAGATAAGATTAGTTTCTTCACATCTCTGCAAAACTCGATCAAGGTTGCTCAAGCAATCATCAAAAGAAGATCCATAGACGGAAAAGTCGTCCATGAGAACCTCACAAATCTTTTCACAAAAGTCAGAGAATATAACCATCATGCATATTTCAAAGGTAGCAGGTGTATTACATAAACCAAAAGGCATACGTCTATAAGCAAAAGTACCAAAAGGGCATGTAAAAGTAGTCTTTGATTGATCTTTGGCTGACACATGTATTTGAGAGAAACCAGAATAACCATCTAGAAAGCAAAAATGTGTATGTTTAGATAATCTTTCTAGCATTTGATCGATAAAAGGTAAGGGTAATGATCTTTTTTAGTAGCCTTATTTAATTTGCGGAAATCAATTACCATCCTATAACCTGTAATAATTCTTTGAGGAATCAATTCATCTTTATCATTAGGAACAACAGTAATACCTCCCTTCTTAGGGACACGATGGACATGGCTTACCCATTGACTATCAGCAACGGGATATATTATACCTGCCTCAATGAGCTTTAGTATCTCCTTTCTTACCACTTCTTTCATTTTAGGATTCAGCCGGCGTTGATGACCATGAACTGGTTTAGCATCTTCTTCCAAATTAATTTTATGTTGACATAGAGTGGGACTAATGCCCTTAAGATCATCAAGAGTATACCCAATAGCAACACGTTGCTTCTTCAGAGTTTTCAATAATCTCTCTTCCTCATGCTCTGAAAGGTTAGCACTAATAATAATAAGATATATCTTTTTCTCATCAAGATAAGCATATTGAAGAGTATCAGGTAGCGGTTTAAGCTCAACACGGTATCACCCTTGGGTGGAGGAGGATCCCCTAATATTTCAACAGGTAAATTGTTTTTCAGAATAGGTTCCTGTTTAAAGAATACTTCATCTATTTCCCTTCTTTCATTCATAAACATATCATTTTCATGGTCTAGCAAGTATTGTTCTAAAGGATCACTAGGAGGTACGGCAATAGAAGCAAGACCAATAATTTCATCCTTACTAGGTAATTCTTCTTCACGGTGTTGTCTACTAAATTTAGAAAAATTAAATTCATGAGTCATATCATCTAAACCGATAGTAATAACATCTCTTTTGCAATCTATGGTAGCATTAATAGTATTTAAGAAGGGTCTACCAAATATAATGGGACAAAAGCTATCTTGTGGGGAACCAAGAACAAGAAAATCAGCAGGATATTTAGTTTTCCCATACAAGACTTCAACATCTCTAACAATTCCCATTGGTGAAACAATATCTCTATTGGCAAGTCTAATTGTGACATCAATATCTTCCATCTCAGCAGGTGCAATATCATGCATAACTTCTTTGTATAAGGAATAAGGTATTGCACTAGCACTAGCACCCATATCACATAAGCCATGATAACAATGATCTCCTATTTTAACAGAAATAACAGGCATGCCTACCACAGGTCTAGGTTTATCTTTAGCACAGGGTTTAGCAATTCTAGCAGTTTCATCATAGAAATAAATAGCATGCCCATCTACATTATCAGACAAGAGATCTTTAACAATAGCAATATTAGGTTCAACTTTAACTTGCTCAGGAGGTGTATATGTTTTAATATTGCTTTTACGAACCACAGTTGAAGCTTTAGCATGATCCTTTATCCTAACAGGGAAAGGTGGTTTCTCAACATAAGAAGTAGGAACAATAGGATCATTATAAGTGATAGTCTTTTCTTCAACTTTAATAGGTGCAACTACTTTTACTTCTATGGGAGGATGATATTTAAACCACTTCTCCTTGGGGAGATCAACATAGGCAGCAAAATATTCACAGAAAGAATCTACTATCTCAGAGTCAAGTCCATATTTAGTGCTAAATTTACAAAAAATATCGGTATCCATAAAAGATTTAACACAATCAAAACTAGGTGTCATACCTGACTCCTTACCATTGTCGAGGTCCCAATCTTCAGAGTTGCATTTAATTCTTTCCAATAAATCCCATTTGAATTCAATAGTCTTCATCATAAAAGAGCCAGTACAAGAAGTATCAAGTATGGTGCGATTGTTACCAGAAAACCAAGCATAAATTTTTTGAATAATCATTTCTCTTGAGAGCTCATGATTGGGGCATGCATATAACATTGATTTAAGCCTCCCCCAAGCTTGAGCGATGCTTTCTCCTTCGCGAGGCCAAAATATATATATATATAATTGCGATCACGATGAACAAGATGCATAGGATAAAACTTCTGATGAAATTCTAATTTCAATCGTTTGTAATTCCAAGACCTCATATCATCACATAGCCTATACCATGTCGATGCATCTCCCCTCAAAGATAAGGGGAAGACCTTCTTCTTAACAACATCTCTGGATACACATGCAAGCTTCAATAATCCACAAACTTCATCCACATATATCAGATGTTCATCAGGATGTTTTGTTCCATCTCCTAAAAAAGGATTAGCTAGCATTTTTCTATCATACCCGAAGGAACTTCAAAGCAAGCATTTTCATTTTCATTTTCAGTAGGTTCAGTAGGTTGAGAAGCAACTCTTTGCTCTACTGGTCGGGGTGAAGATACCCCGAACAAGCCCCTCAGAGGATTACCTTCCATTGTAACAAGTGACAGTAAATTTCAGCACACTATATAAATTTTTCCTTACCAAATTTCACCTACCAAAGGCGCTTCACTCCCCGGCAACGACGCCAGAAAAGAGTCTTGATGACCCACAAGTATAGGGGATCTATCGTAGTCCTTTCGATAAGTAAGAGTGCCGAACCCAACGAGGAGCAGAAGGAAATGATAAGCGGTTTCCAGCAAGGTATTCTCTACAAGTACTGAAATAAGTGGTAACAGATAGTTTGTGATAAGATAATTTGTAACGAGCAACAAGTAACAAAAGTAAATAAGGTGCAGCAAGGTGGCCCAATCCTTTTTTGTAGCAAAGGACAAGCCTGGACAAACTCTTATATGATGTAAAGCGCTCCCGAGGACACATGAGAATATCGTCAAGCTAGTTTTCATCACGTTCATATGATTCGCATTCGGTACTTTGATAATTTGGTATGTGGGTGGACCGGTGCTTGGATGCTGTCCTTACTTGGACAAGCATCCCACTTATGATTAACCTCTATTGCAAGCATCCGCAAATACAACAAAAATATTAAGGTAAACCTAACCATAGCATGAAACATATGGATCCAAATCAGCCCCTTACGAAGCAACGCATAAACTAGGGTTTAAGCTTCTGTCATTTTAGCAACCCATCATCTACTTATTACTTCCCAATGCCTTTCTCTAGGCTCAAATAATGGTGAAGTGTCATGTAGTCGACTTCACATAACACTACTAGAGGAGAGACAACATACATCTCATCAAAATATCGAACGAATACCAAATTCACATGACTACTAATAGCAAGACTTCTCCCATGTCCTCAGGAACAAAAGTAACTACTCACAAATCATAAACATGTTCATAATTAGAGGGATATTAATATGCATATAGGATCTGAACATATGGTCTTCCACCAATTAAACCAACTAGCATCAACTACAAAGAGTAATTAACACTACTAGCAACCTACTAGCACCAATCCCGGACTTGGAGACAAGAATTTGATACAAGAGATAAACTAGGGTTTTGAGATGAGATGGTGCTACTGAAAATGTTGATGGAGATTGCCCTCTCCTGATGAGAGGAGCGTTGTTGATGACGATGGCGATGATTTTCCCCTCCGGGAGGGAAGTTTCCCCGGCAGAACAGCTCCGCCAGAGCCCTAGATTGGTTCCACCAAGGTTCCACCTCGTGGCAGCGGAGTTTCGTCTGAGAAGATGGCTTATGATTTTTTTCCCATCGAAAGACTCCATATAGCAGAAGATGGCCACCGGAGGGCCACCAGGGGGCCCACGAGGTAGGGGGCGCGCCCAGGGGGGTAGGGCGCGCCCTCCACCCTCGTGGGCAGGGTGTGGCCCCCTGGTGAAGTTCTTGCTCTCAGTATTTTTTATATATTTGGAAAACATCTTCCCTGAAGTTTCAGGACTTTTGGAGCTGCGTAGAATAGGTCTCTAATATTTGCTCCTTTTCCAGCCTAGAATGTCAGCTGCCGGCATTCTCCCTCTTTATGCAAACCTTGTAAAATAAGAGAGAATAGGCATAAGTATTGTGACATAATGTGTAATAGCAGCCCATAATGCAATAAATATTGATATAAAAGCATAATGCAAAATGAACGTATCAGGTGTCAAAACATATATTGAAAAACTGATAATCATGTAACTAATAAAAAAAATCTTGTGTATACAAAAAAGAGATAAAAAGAAAAATAAGAAAGAAATAATGAAAATCAAGAAAAAGAAAAGAAGAGGAAAAATAAAATCAACGCAAAACGCTCCTCAATGCGTTCCTTATTGGGCCAGCCCACAAGCATTGAGCGGGGCCGGAGCTAGAGATCTATATCTTATCTTATTACTAATTTTTTTACTAATAAAGTAAGGTGTGTTTCTCCGATTATTTTCATCAGTTCACTGTTGAAAACACTTCTTTTTTGTTCATGGTGGTACTAATTTTTGTGTGTCCATATGCTAGAAAATGAAAAACGGTTTGTTCAGAATTACATACATGGGTCACGAGCGTTGTGCCCCAGTGAAGCCAGCCATTTTTTTCTGCTCACGCAGCTAGAAAAAACCCTATTGGCCGCTTGTGGCAAAAATAGTCGCAGCTTCGCACACGGCTACCAAGATTGGGTCGCCGGTTTTTTTGTGTGTGTTTTGTTTCTGTTACTTTCTCTTTTCTTTCTTGTTTTTCTCTTTTTTGCCTTTCCATTTTTTCCATTTTTTGCTTTTGTTTTAAAAAATTCAATATAAAAAACATTCATAATAAAAAACAAATTTAGAAGCCCAGAATTCCATAAGTTAGTTCCTGTTTTGGAAAATGTTTGGAACTTTAATTTTTTTTCATTCTGAAATTTGTTCAAAATAAAGACTTTCCCATCTTCTAAAAATTGTTTGTGTTTCACAAAATGTTTTGAGTTTTTTCTACAAAAGTTCATTCAAGATTCCAAGGCAGAAATAGTTTAAATAGTCACACATTGTTTCTCCACATATAGTCATACCAATTCAAATATCAGGACGTGTTTTGTTTGAGTGGCTGGCAACACATGGTCGGGTCTTTGATGTCGTGCGTTTGATCCTTTATGTTGTCTTTCTTTTTGGATTTTTACTCATGCCTTACAAGGTCGTTTTGTGCCTGGGCCTTTCACAACCCAAGCAATTTAGCCATGCAACGACCTGCGAAATAAGGATTTTTTTAAATAGTATCACATTGCTACTTTTTATATATGTGTGCGAAACTAAGTGTAGTAAGCTTGATGAAGGATGGATGGATTGGTACTTGAGGTAGCTTGAAAAGGACCCTTAATTTATTGAAAAAGGAATTAGCTCTGGTGAGCTAGATGGATAGATGAACTAGCTACGAAAGGACCTTGGATTTTCTGAGGATTGCTACCTGTCGGGGGGATGGACCCCAGGCAGGCAACGGAATCCGGATCCTTTTCAAAACAATGGGGCCAGCATCGCCCCTCAACCCGGCTCGCGCTTGGCCGGGTCCCTCGACCCGGCCAAGCCCCGCGACCCGGCCAGACTCCTCAACTCGGCCCCAACAACCAAGCTCAAGACTTTCCCAGCAAGTCAGCACCGTCCTTGGCGTGTTCTCCAAACCCGGCCGAGGGTCAGCGGCCGTCCCATCCCAGCCGTACGATGGGACGAGTCTCCATCAACTGATGACCGAAGCCACAATACCCTGCCCATGCCTTTGGTCAGCCGGACGAAGCAACAGTGCCTCTCACCTACCCGCTGACCAAGGCTGGCGTAGCAACAGTGCACCCGACGTGACCCATGACGCCAACAAGCGGCGACCTGACGGAGCGCCACTGTAGCCGACTTAGCTCGGCTACGCCCTGACGATCGACAAGACGGTGCACAGTGCCCCCTAGGCGCATGGGGCCCGCGCCCAGAGAACCCCGCGGGTCTCAGCACCGGGTTCCCGGACACTGACAACCCGGCCCTACGGCCTTGTAACATTACCCTTGTATCCCTGGGGGTTGACCTATAAAACCCCCATGAGCCCCATGCATACACTCTGTTGGAAAAGGCGGTGCCTAGGAGGCGCTTAGGCACGCTTAGGCGCTAGGCCATGGCCAAACGCCTCGCCTAGGGCATAAGCGGAAGTCTAGGCAGGGGCAAGCAAGAAATTGTCTAGTCGAGCAAGAAATCTTGCCATATTACATTGTTATGCCAAACATGCCATATTCAAATGGTGGTAGCTAGTAGTTAAATTATTAATGTGACCTAAATTAATATTGACACACATATAATATCAAAAATTCACCCTGATAGTAAAAACTAAATTACCGCCTAGGCTGCGCCTAGGATGCTTAAGCATACGGGCAACCACTTCATTCGCACAGGCGATCACACACACACACACCTAGCAAGCAACATCCGAGGAGAGGGAGCAGCCTAAGCCTTGGCCATACCTCCTTCTTCCTCCATACAGCTCTAGAAACAGCTCTGTACTGTTACATATAAACCACACTCGGCAGGACTAGGGGTGTCATCTCTTCGAAGAGCCCCAAACCTGGGTATGTATTGCGTCCCACGCTCGCTCATGCCGACCTCGCCTCTGGAGCCCACCAGTGCCCTTGAGCCTCCTCCTATCTTTAGCCATCCCTTGGCATCTGCCTTGCGCCCACCACGACATTACCCGAGGAAAAGAGAAGAGAAGACCTGACTACTTGAGCTAGATGCACGAAAAAGAGAAGACCGGGCTCACTCCCATAGTATGGAACTTCGCACCTTAAATCACCTCGATCAATGAACAGAAAAATGACGAAGTAGAACTAACTCCGATTGTACTATATCAGTGGCTTGTACGTGAAAAAGAAGAAGACCCGCCTCACTTTCATATTATGGAACTTTAACCTTAAAATATCCTTGAATGAATGAAAAAATAGATTAAATAGTTTGCGGGTCTTCTCTAGCATGCGATGACCTAACAAAACACCTTCGATGAGGTAAACCCCCTTGATAAATGAACGGAAAAATAACGGATTGATTAAGTCATAAGTGGCGAAACACAGAACCTAAATGTTTCTTTTCGGCGTGCACATAGGGTTATGCTTGCACATATAACTTTCACTAAATTTAAATGCACACTATTTTTTCTTGGGACATTTACATCTATGCCCCTAACTTGATCCCACTACTCAGATTTGCCCCTAATTTCGAAGGGTGCTCAAATTTGCCCCTCCACCGTTAGTTGCCCTTATAGAAATGCCCTTCTGCGCCGTTACCGTCCGGTCAAAGGGCGTCAAAGGGCTTTGACCGTCTCGAAAAAAATAGCAAAAAAAATCAAAAAAATCTGAAATTTTGTGGGATCGAGGATACTCAAGTGCGCAATGTGCGTGCAAATTTTCATGCTGTTTGGATACTCTAGGAGCTCATGGCAAAGGAAAAACAGTAAATATGTATGCCCGTGAATAGTAAATTCAAAAAAATAGCAAAAAAATTCAAAAAAAAATGAATTTTTTTGGCATCCAAGCTGATCGGTTGCACAAGGTGTGTGCAAAATTTTGTTGTGTTTGGACATTGTAGGAGCTCGTGAAAAAAAAACAAAATATGGCTCAGAAAAAACTTTGAAAAAATACACTATTTTGCGTTTTTTTGCTAGAGCTCCTCGCATGCCATTTGATAACAAAATTTTGCACACACCTTGCGCAACCGATCAGCTTGGATGCCAAAAAATTTCATATTTTTTTGAATTTGTTTGCTATTTTATTTGAATTTACTATTCATAGGCATATAGATTTATTGTTTTTTTTGCCCTGAGCTCCTGGTATGTCTAAACATCGCGAAAATTGGCACGCACCTTGCGCACCTAACTATCTTTGATCCCACAAAATTTTAGATTTTTTTGAATTTTTTTGCTATTTTTTTCGAGACGGTCAAAGCCCTTTGACCGGACGGTAACGGCGCAGAAGGGCATTTTTATAAGGACACCTAACGGCAGAGGGGCAAATTTGAGCACCCTTCGAAATTAAGGGCAAATCTGAGTAGTGGGATCAAGTTAGGGGCACAAATGTAAATGGCCCTTTTTTCTTCTATTGCAACGTACGGGCGTATGTGCTAGTGAGAGACAAAATGAAGAATCACATAGCCCCGATGGTTTTTTTTTTGAGGGGAACATAGCCCCGACGGTGTTCTGACTCCCCGTTAAGATGGGCTATTTTCAAACGGGCCGACCATATATTGGTACTCATAATAAATGGGCCAACGGACCATCTTACATTGTTCGGCCTGCTTTAACCATTACGTATTTCTAAATGGGCCCTAGTCTTATTCTAAAATAAATGGGCCTAGCCTTCGTCTATAAAAATACCGCTCCCCCGGAGGCCGCTAACCCTCTCAAAAACCCTAGCCTCCTTCCTCCATCTCCGGCGGCGGGAGCGACAAATCTCCGACACCATGAGGCCACCGGCACGCGGAGGTAGTCATCCGCCTCCCTAACCTCTAGCTTACTCTTCTTCCTCGCATCCCCGATCTCATGCGCGTACGCTGTTACGCTTGACGCAGGACGCGGCGGGAGGGGTTTCGGCGGCAGGAGCGACGGCGGCGGCCGCGGGGGCAGGGGCTTCGGCGGGAGAAGCGATGGCGGCGGCCGGGGCGGCAGGGGTGGCAGGGGAGGCAGGACGCCCAGGGGCCGTGGTGGCCGTGGCGGCGGTGGAAGGGGAGGGCCCGGCATGAAGGGCGGGAGCAAGGTGGTCGTCGTGCCGCACAAGCACGACGGCGTCTTCATCGCCAAGGCAAAGGAGGACGCGCTCTGCACCAAGAACATGGTCGCCGGGGAGTCCGTCTACGGCGAGAAGCGCGTCTCCGTCCAGGTCTGTGCTCGCTGCCCCCGTTCTTACTTTCATACGGCACCATATCACGCTCCTCCGTCTGCTCCGAGGGGAAGGGGAGGAGGATGGATAAACCTAGGTTGAACCAGCTTAGCTTAAGTGCAATCGCTTGTTCATAGGATCTTGTTAGATGATTGTTTCCTTGTGATACCAGATTTCATACTCTGTTGTGCTCATTGTGCATATATCAATGAAAGCATGCTTTTTTCTCGTCTGGTACTGCAGAACGAGGACGGGACCAAGGTTGAGTACAGGGTGTGGAACCCCTTCAGATCAAAGCTGGCTGCCGCTGTTCTCGGTGGCGTCGACAACATCTGGATTGTAAGTTTGTTGTGCTTTAGCGTGTATTCTGTATATAAAACCTTCCTGCTCCAGGTTATTGTGTAAATTAATCCTATGAGGTATGCTGACCTTGCACTTGTTAATTCAGGCTCCTGGTGCTCGTGTGCTTTATCTTGGTGCTGCCTCCGGAACGACTGTGTCTCATGTGTCTGATATTGTTGGCCCGGTGAGACATCATAGATACTTGCTATTGATCAAAGGTTTCTGTTTATGTGACTTGTCTTACAGAAATCTTGTGACTTGCAGACTGGGTTGGTGTATGCTGTGGAGTTCTCTCACCGCAGTGGCAGGGATCTCGTCAACATGGCCAAGAAGAGGACCAATGTGATTCCCATCATTGAGGATGCTAGGCACCCTGCAAAGTACCGTATGTTGGTCGGCATGGTTGATGTTATCTTCTCTGATGTTGCACAGCCTGACCAGGTATACCTGTCATCATATAAACGCTAACAATAACTATTTGCTTATTAACGTTGCCTATGGTAGAGCCGTCTATTGTGGTATGTCATGACTGCTATGTTTTGGTCACCTTCTGTGGCTACATTGGAGCTTAGCAAATGATGAGCTTACTCGGATTCCCCTTCAGGACATCACAATGGATGATGCAAAATCGAGTATCTGATGCATTTTAAGCCCAATGCTAGTCCATTTCTTAGATACTTTGCTGCATTTTTTATCTTGAATTTGCTATGCTTCTGTTTTGTTGTCATTGCATTGGATGTTTCATGAAACTGTTCCCATTGCAATGGTATCCAATAGTACCATCCATTTATGTTTATAATTATTTGAACAGGGCCGCTCAGTTTTTGTAATTATGATTTACATTGGATTATTGTATGCGGTTATGGTTTATCAGTTTGTATTGCTTTCCTGGTTTTCTTTGGCTGTATTGGTACAATTGCTGATGATGAGCTTACTCAGATTCCCCTTCAGGACATCACAATGGATGATGCAAAATCGAGTCTCTGATGCTCTTAATGCCCAAAATTCCTACTTTCTCCATCGCCATATTTTTTCTTGGATCTTTTTATACACTTGGATTTTCTTGCTTCACTTGATTGTTGCATGAGTTGATTCTATTTCATTGGTTTGCCATAATTCGTCTCTTATAACTTGTTCTTTCCTTGTACTTATTTGTAACCTTCAGTATGGAAGGTTGATTTATGCTTGCTTGATATCGAACCTTGCCACTGCACAATTTCAGATTTGATAGAAGTATAATTGCTTGTACCTTTTTCCGGTTTGGTTTGTGACTTGCCCCCTGCTGATGGAACTCTGCTCCTTAAAAAGTCTTTTGTTTTGATCTTTCTTGTAGCATGCCTAGCTTCTGTACTAGTAGTATAATACTAAGAATTATGTTAGCATATTGAGGGTCGTTTTACTTCCTACTGCCGATGAGTGACTGAAATTGTTGTCAAGACGCCTTATAACCGACACTAACTTGGCTAAACGTGTTGAAACTACTTAAGTTGTCTTACTGATATGTATATATGTTTTCAAGGTTGCAGGGTTGAGCAGCCGGTTAATGTTATGTAATGTCAAACTGGAAATTTTTATGTTTGAAACTGTAGACATTTCGTCTGCACTTTCATCTCTTCCAACATATTGATGATTATTGACTAAGATTAAGAATAGTACCTGTCTTCTGTGTTAGCTAAATACGCACAGGTTGTTTATTTTGAAATTAAGTGTTCAAATATTAACTTGAAAAACCAAAATGCCATTGTTTCTTGCCTTGCATAAGTAGTGCAAACATTCATTAGTGATTCTAGACTGTATTATCATTGTTAAACCTGTCAAACTGTCTTCTCTCCTGCAGGCTAGGATCTTGGCCCTTAATGCTTCATACTTCTTGAAGAATGGTGGTCACTTTGTCATTTCTATCAAGGTATGTCTGATTCCAGATTCAAGAAACATTTGCATTTGCCTTGGAAGATGATGTCCTGGTAAATGTCAGAGATTTGCATTGATCTGACGGTTCTTCCTCTTGACAGGCCAACTGTATTGACTCCACCCAGGCTCCTGAGGCCGTGTTCGCTGCCGAAGTTGAGAAGCTGAAGCTTGAGCAGTTCAAGCCTTCGGAGCAGGTGACCCTGGAGCCCTTCGAGCGTGACCACGCCTGTGTTGTCGGTGGCTACAGGATGCCCAAGAAGCCGAAGGCGACTTGAAGGAAATAGTTAATACTTCGTCGTTTGTTGTGACGGTCTGTCGTTAATTAGTACTAGGTCCTAGGTATGGTGATATGATCAGACAAAGTTGGTTCTATAGCTACTTGGTTTATATCGTGTTGGTGAGTGGCCGAATGCGATGTTGCATGCGTGTTAGCAATTGTTGACTTGCTGGCAGTGTTATCCATTTTGTTAGGCTTATTAAAGCCGGCTGATAACCTTAGCAGCCAGCATTGATCTGAAATATAGGTAAGTTACTTGGCTTGTGTGGAACTGAAGCTAGACGAGCATGATTTCCTTCACCTGTCTAAATTTTATGCCCAAACCTGAGCTGAACCATGCTTCAATATCTTGACGATTTTCAGACACAGGGCTAATAGGCTTATCATGCTTTAGCCAACACGAAGCTTTGATCTTTGCGGAAAGGGGTGTCCAAATGTTTTGGCTCAGCTGCGTTTTGCAGGCACAACAGGAACATAATTCGGCGCAACTTTAAAATTCAACTATGCAGGCACACACCAAACTGGTGATGGTACAGGAGCGAGCAACTGCGAGGAGCTTCAGTCCGTGCTTCAGTCCAAACTGGTGGTGGCGCTGGCTGCCACGGAGATCGTTGGGCTGATGATTCTGACCGTTGTGTTCCAGCTATTCCGTCGCCTTGGTCGGCCACATCTGCAAGGTCGAGCTCACGGCCATCTCCATTGTCTAACAGCGTCGTCGAAGGCCTTGGCTTTGGGCGGCCGATTTGGGTGTTTTGACCTATTTGTTAACCTTGGTACAGAAATTTTTTAGGATCTGATCCTTTACCTACCATCAGGGTCGATGGCGGTAGGGTATATACCAATAATACAAAAATAACTAATAGTTAAAACTTTGAGAGTTATATATTTGTCTTAGCTGGCAAGAGCATGTTTATGTAATATACATGTCAATCGTGTATCATATGTTGTAAGAAGAGGTAAATACATCAGGAGTCATAGAACTTGCACGTGATGGTCAGTTTGGTGCATAAACTTGCAAAATACGTGTTTCTGGTCATCAAACTTGCGTGGACGTGCAAATACAGTCACATTTCCTGTACATGGATGTATTCACTGCCTACATGGCATGCCAGCATGGCCGGGGTCCATTGTCAGTGGCTGAAGCGTTGTGCATGTCATATCTTTTATAGAAACACCCTCAAGTTTTTTAATACTTCGTACAAAAGCCCTCCATTCATTCATTCTGCACTATATTATGTTTTATCTAGATTTGCTAATATTTTTTTTTGAATTCTAAGCGCATCTCTAGCAAATCCCTCATATCGCGCCGACCCTTAAAATAATCGCCAGTTTGCGGTTTTGCACCAAAAGGTTGTCTGAACAGACACTGTAAACACACTATAAGGGTCCGCATATAAGGGGTCTGCTACAGATACTCTAACGGAAATTGGTTGCTTTGTCCGTAAAAAATATATGCATTCATTCCGAAAAATACTCTAATTCAAAAGAGAAATCTAGTCAATCTGTCCAAAAAATTTATCTAGAATATAAGTTGTTTTCTTACATAGAGAAAAAACTAAAGCAAAATACATAAGATAAATTGTGTTTATTTTTTTATGTGTCACTGTGGGTGGATGGTTCGAACCCGGCTTCCACCTTTTCGCGAACCCTTTTCTGGTTTTGATTTCTATTTTAATTAGAACGGTGCTCGTATATAAAGCTAATTGTGCACGTTAGACGTCAAACATCAGTTAGCCGATTAGCGGGCAATATGCATGCGAATTGCAGGTGTGGTTGAATCCCATCAATACTGATCCATCCTTTTTTTCTGTTTTATTTCAGAATTTTTTGTTAAAAAAATGAAATGCAAGAGTGCTTTCTGAAGAAAAAAACGCATGCGGATTACCCACCTCCTCAGTCACTGACAGCGGGCCCATGTAATGTTAGCACGCCACGCATGCATGTAATACATCCAGCTACGGTAGAAAGCACCGTATTTGCACGCCCACACAAGTTTGATGACTAGAAATATGTATTTTACAAGTTTATGCACCAAACTGACCGTCACGTGCAAGTTCTATGACTGCCCGTGTATTTACCTCTTGTAAGAACCGAAGCCTCTAACACAAGTTGAATTTGAAGATAGCAGAAACCATGAGAAGCAGATGAAACTACAAATAATAATCTATAAAAAATTGAAAACATAAGTAAAAAGAAGGAAGCTTTGAATTATTTAGAAGCAGTGTTTCCCCTCTGCTTGAATAAATTAGGACATGACTGGTAATCTTGATGTACATACGTTACTTTATTTAATTGATTGAAATGCCTTAGTGAGAGATTCTCTCACTGTTTTCGGTTAAGAAAAACAACCAATACAGCTCCTCCAATGTTTGAGTGGGATCATTATCGACATCTCTCTGCTAAGAACAGTGTTACATGTATCATGGAAGGAAGGCTATTATAGCCAGGACACATAGGTAATTCTGAACCAAGATAAGGCAGAAGATGAAGCTAAGAAAGAGACCTGACTTAGCCATGCAAATCGCTAAAACTATTGCTCAAAGGTACAGTGGTGTCAGCAGCTGCTCGTGCAATCAGAGCATAGAGGGCCAATTGCTCATCACGCTCTCGACCAAGAAGTACTTCATGAGTATAAAGGAGTCTCGAAGAGGAGGGTGCTCTGAATATGAAGTGTTTATTAAAAAAAATCCAACACACTAGAAATGGAAACATGGAAGTAAGTCGGCCGGCGCCTCTTCCATGACGGTGTTGTGCTCCTCTCCGCCTTTATCGTCACCGTATGTAAAGTAGGGTTTAGTACATTGTCCTTATACACGAGTATTTGTATACGTATATAATTGTAATTGTAATCATCTATATATTGAGACGTGAGGTTGGATGTCAACCACCCACGTAAAACCCTAAACCTGTATTTCAACTTGGTATCAGCCAGATCGGGCCGCCGCCGCAAGTTCCTCACGCTGCCGCCCGATCCTCTCTGCACGTAGCCGCCGCGCTTCCGATCGCTGCTGTTGCGCATGCCATCTTCCGCGTCACCGCCACCGCCGCGTCGTGCTACTTCACGTATTGCGCATACGCAGGAATCCATCCAGCTGCTTGCTAGCCAGCTAGCTAGCTTTGCCCATACGGTGTCGCCGCTTTCGATTGCTGTTGCTCCAAGTGCCATCTTCCGCGACCGCGACTTGCTCCGCCGCCGCCGCGCGTTGTCCCATCCGCGCCGCCGCTGCGATGTCGTCCGCTGCTATGTGCATCACCCAAACCGCCGGCGCCGTCGTCTCTTCCCCTGTCGCCTCGATCCTCGCCGCGCTCGCCGTCCCGACGATCTCCGTCTGCCTCGGTCGCCACAACTTCATGCTTTGGGGGGGGGGGGGGGGGGGGCATCACCAGCACCGTTCTTGCCGATGCCAACCTCCACGGACACCTCGATGGCACCAAGGCGGCACCAGCCAAAAAACTCGTTGTCGGCACCGGCGACGCTGCTACCACTGTCGCCAACCCGGAGTACCACCAATGGTGGGCTCAAGATCAACGCCTCAAGGGGCTTCTTTTCACCTCGATGGATGAGGATATTGCATGCCAACTCATTGGCTGCGAGTTGGCGCATGCGGTGTGGACAGCTGTCGCCGCCATGTTCGGCGCTCAGAGCCACGCCAATGTCCGCCACATCCGGTGGCAACTTCAGTCGCTGAGGAAGGACGATCTATCTGCCGCGGAATACATGCACAAGATGAAGGTCCTGGCCGACACTATGGCCGCCGCCGGCTCTCTGATCCGTGATGAT
The DNA here is from genome assembly GCA_034509565.1 of Triticum monococcum. NCBI lineage: Eukaryota > Viridiplantae > Streptophyta > Magnoliopsida > Poales > Poaceae > Triticum > Triticum monococcum. The sequence continues at coordinate 725,466,957 of CM067847.1, read as the reverse complement.
GAGCTTATCGATCACATCCTCACCAGCCTCGGCTCCGCCTACAACTCCATCGCCGCCTCCTTGGGTGTGAGTAACGCACCCATGCCCTACTCCAGTTTTTACTCATTGGTTCTGTCCTTCGAGGCGCTGCAGGCACAGCAGAGTGCGGTGGAGGGGTGGTCTCCCTCCGCGAATGCCGTGACCCGTTCGGGTTCGTACGGCGCGGGCGGATGTGCGCCCTACTCCGATCCCTATCCCACCCAGGGGGGGGGCTGATGGACATGGCCAGCCATGGCAGAGCCGCCAGGGTGGTAATGGCGGCAACACCGGTGACCGTGACCGCAACACTGGTTATGCCGGCAATGGCCGGCAAGGTGGAGGGGCCAACGCCGGCAACAACGGCGGAGGAGGTGGGCGTTGCAACCGTTGGCGTCCCCGGCACCAAATTTGCAAGAACTGGGGCCATGAAGCCGACGACTGCTGCAAGCGCTAATGATCTTGAGCGCCTCCAGGTTCACGAGCGCTATGACGGCAAGGATCAGGTTCAGGTGGCCAATGGTGCAGGTTTGTGTATTTCACACACTGGTCATTCACGTTTACCCGGTTCATCTCTTAAACTGCGTAACATCCTTCATGTTCTACACATCAGCCAACATCTTCTCTCTGTTTATCGTCTTCTTTGTGATAATGACGTGTTTGTTGAATTTCATCGTCGTTTTTTCCTTGTTAAGGACAAAGCAACCAGGCGCGTCATCCTTCACGGTAGAAGTTATGGGGGGGGGGGGGTCTATTCGGTCCCCTTCGCTCGTGCGTCATCTTCATCGTCTCGCCGTGCCTCCTCCGGTGTTCGAGTTTCGTCGTCGCAATGGCATCAACGTCTTGGTCATCCTACAAATAATGTGTTCACTTCCATTGTTCGGAGCCATGAACTTCCGTGTTCTAGTTCAAATAATTCATCGTTCGGAGCCATGAACTTCCGTGTTCTACTTCGTTTCATATCACTAATGTACCTCTTGAATTAATACATTCAGATGTTTGGGGTCCCGCCCTTGCTTCGTCAGGGAGGGTACAAGTATTGTGTTAGTTTTATTGATGACTACACGCGCTTCATCTGGATTTATTTGCTTAAACACAAGTCTGATGTTGAGCAAGTTTTCTACAACTTTCAGGCTCATGTCGAACACCTTTTGGATTATAAAATCAAGGCCGTTCAGTCCGACTGGGGTGGTGAATACCACAAACTCCATCGCTACTTTCAACGCACGGGCATCTCTCACCGAGTGTCATGTCCACATACCTCTTAGCAGAACGGTATTGCCGAGCGCAAACACGGACATTTGGTCGAGACCGGTCTTGCCTTGCTTGCGCACTCCTCTCTTCCACTTCGGTTTTAGGATGAGGCTTTTCTTATGGCATGTTACCTCATCAACCTTATTCCCACTCCGGTTCTCAATAAGGACACACCTATGTTCCGTCTATTTCATGTTCAGCGCAACTACTCCTCCCTTTGGATTTTTGGGTGTGCTTGCTGGCCTAGTCTCCGCAAGTACAATGCTCACAAGCTTGAGTTTCGGTCCAAGATGTGTGTTTTCCTTGGCTATAGTCCTTTGCATAAGGGCTATAAGTATCTTGACCGTACCTCCGGTCGGATATACATCTCTCGTGATGTTGTTTTCGACGAGACTGTGTTCCCTTACTCTCAACCCGGTGTTTCGGTTGATCCTGCTTCTCTTGAACGTGCACTCACTTTTCCGTCTGATGAACCGGTTCCGGATGTCCATGTGCGTAAATATGACATCTCCTATTTGTCATCCAACTTGTCTTTTGCAGGTGATATTGCTTTGAGTTCCCCCCACGTACATGTTGCTGCTCTGGCGCCTCCTGATGCGCCCGACGTGCATGTCTCGCAGCCCGAGGCAGGTGCGGCTGCCTCGCCCGATGGCGCGACCGCGGACGCGGATGGGTCGCCATCCTTGCCCGGTCCGCCGCACGGGCCGCCACCCTCGCCTGGGCCAGTCCAGCACACCATCGTCTCTCGGCCCGTGTCGCCCCTAGCTGAGGTCCCCTCAACCGTGACACCCTCGGCCGAGCCCTCGTCGCCATCGTCTTCTCCTACTAGCGGTGCAGCTCCGGCGCATGCTATGATTACGCGCCATTGTGATCATACACGCAAGGAGAAGTCTTACACTGATGGCACGGTTCGGTATGACTCTCGTCGTCGTGCCTTCTTCGTCGCGTCGGTTTCCCATCGTGATGCTTTGGGTGAACCTGCCTGGCGTGCCGCCTGATACGTCCATTTTGCATCATGCTTTTATATTGATATTTATTGCATTATGGGCTGTTATTTCACATTATGTCACAATACTTATGGCTATTCTCTCTTATTTTACAAGGTTTACATAAGGAGGGAGAATGCCGGGAACTAGAATTCTGGGCTAGAAAAGGAGCAAAATTAGAGACCTATTCTGCACAACTCCAAAAGTCCTGAAACTCCACGGAATACCTTATAATAAATAATGAAAAATCCTCGCCAAAGATGAAGACTAGGGGGCCCACACCCTACCCACGAGGGTGGGGGGCGCGCCCCCTAGGGCGCGTCCCCTACCTCGTGGCCCCCCTGGTGGCTCTCCGATGACCATCTTCTCCTATATGAAGTCTTTCGTCGAGAAAAAAAATAAGAAGCAACCTTTCGGGACGAAAATCCGCCGCCACGAGGCGGAACCTTGGCGGAACCAATCTAGGGCTCCGACAGAGCTGTTCTGTCAGGGAAACTTCCCTCCCAGAGGGGGAAATCATCGCCATCGTCATCATCAACGCTCCTCTCATCGGGAGAGGGCAATCTCCATCAACATGTTCATCAGCACCATCTCATCTCAAAACCCTAGTTCATCTCTTGTATCCAATTCCTGTCTCCAAGTCCGGGATTGGTGCTAGTAGGTTGCTAGTAGTGTTAATTACTCCTTGTAGTTGATGCTAGTTGGTTTAATTGGTGGAAGATCATATGTTCAGATCCTTTAAGAATATTATTACCCCTCTGATTATGAACATGAATATGCTTTCTGAGTAGTTACGTTTGTTCCTGAGGACAAGGGAGAAGTCTTGCTATTAGTAGTCATGCGAATTTGGTATTCGTTCGATATTTTGATGAGATGTATGTTGTCTAGCCTCTAGTGGTGTTATGTGAACTCGACTACATAACACTTCACCATTATTTGGGCCTAGAGGAAGGCATTGGGAAGTAATAAGTATATGATGGGTTGCTAGAGTGACAGAAGCTTAAACCCTAGTTTATGTGTTGCTTCGTAAGGGGCTGATTTGGATCCATATGTTTCATGCTATGGTTAGGTTTACCTTAATACTTTTGTTGTAGTTGCGGATGCTTGCAATAGAGGTTAATCATAAGGGGGATGCTTGTTCAAGTAAGAACAGCACCCAAGCACCGGTTCACCCACATGTCAAATTATCAAAGTACCGAACACGAATCATATGAACGTGATGAAAACTAGCTTGACGATATTCCCATGTGTCCTCGGGAGCGCTTTTCCTTATATAAGAGTTTGTCCAGGCTCGTCCTTTGCTACAAAAAGGATTGGGCCACCTTGCTACACTTTATTTACTTTTTTTACTTGTTGCTCGTTACAAATTATCTCATCACAAAACTATCTGTGACCACTTATTTCAGTACTTGCAGAGAATACCTTGCTGAAAACCGCTTATCATTTCCTTCTGCTCCTCGTTGGGTTCGACACTCTTACTTATCAAAAGGACTACGATAGACCCCCTATACTTGTGGGTCATCAAGACTCTTTTCTGGCGCCGTTGCCGGGGAGTGAAGCGCCTTTGGTAGGTGGAATTTGGTAAGGAAAAATTTATATAGTGTGCTGAAATTTACTGTCAGTTATTACTATGGAAAGTAATCCTGTGAGGGTCTTGTTCGGGGTATCTTCACCCCGACCAGTAGAGCAAAGGGTTTCTCCTCAACCTACCAAACCAATTGAAAATGAAATTCATTATGAGTATCCTTCGGGTATGATAGAAAAACTGCTAGCTAATCCTTTTACAGGAGATGGAACAAAGCATCCTGATGAACACCTAATATATGTGGATGAAGTTTGTGGATTATTTAAGCTTGCAGGTATACCCGATGATGTTGCTAAGAAGAAGGTCTTCCCTTTATCTTTGAAGGGAGACGCATTGATATGGTATAGGCTATGTGATGATACGAGATCATGGAACTATAAAAGATTGAAATTGGAATTTCATCAAAAGTATTACCCTATGCATCTTGTTCATCGTGACCGCAATTATATATATAATTTTTGGCCTCGCGAAGGAGAAAGCATCGCTCAAGCTTGGGAGAGGCTTAAATCAATGTTATATTCATGCCCCAATCATGAGCTCCCAAGAGAAACAATTCTTCAAAAAAATTATGCTCGGCTTTCTGAAAACAATCGCACAATGCTCGATACTTCTTGTGCTGGCTCTTTTATGATGAAGACTATTGGATTTAGATGGGATTTATTGGATAGAATTAAACGCAACTCTGAAGATTGGGATCTCGACAAAGGTAAGGAGTCAGGTATGACACCTAGGTTTGATTGTGTTAAATCTTTTATGGATACCAATATTTTTCGTAAGTTTAGCACTAAATATGGACTTGATTATGAGATAGTAGCTTCTTTCTGTGAATCTTTTGCTACTTATGTTGATCTCCCTAAGGAGAAGTGGTTTAAATATTATCCTCCCATAGAAGTAAAAGTAGCTGCACCTATTAAAGTTGAAGAAAAGACTGTCACTTATAATGATCTTATTGTTCCTACTTGTTATGTTGAGAAATCACCTTTCCCCGTTAGGATAAAGGATCATGCTAAAGCTTCAACTGTGGTTCGTAAAAGCAATATTAAAACATATACACCTCCTAAGCAAGTTAAAGTAGAATCTAATATTGCTATTGTTAAAGATCTCTTGTCTGATAATATAGATGGGCATGTTATTTACTTCTGTAATGAAACTGCTAGAATTGCTAAACCCCGTGATACAGATAAACCTAGACCTGTGGTAGGCATGCCTGTTATTTTTGTTAAAATAGGAGATCATTGTTATCATGGCTTATGTGATATGGGTGCGAGTGCTAGTGCAATACCTATTGACTTATACAAAGAAATTATGCATGACATTGCACCTGTTGAGTTAGAAGAAATTGATGTTACTATTAAACTTGCTAATAGAGATACTATTTCACCAATGGGAATTGTTAGAGATGTTGAACTCTTGTGTGGGAAAACTAAATATCCTGCTGATTTTTTTGTTCTAGGTTCCCCACAAGATAGCTTTTGTCCCATTATATTTGGTAGACCCTTCTTACATATTGTTAATGCTACCATAGATTGCACAAGGGATGTTGTAACTGTCGGCTTAGATGATATGACTCATGAGTTTAATTTCTCTAAATTTAGTAAACAACATCGTGAAGAAAAATTGCCTAGTAAGGATTAAATTATTGGTCTTGCTTCTATTGCCGTACCTCCTAGTGATCCTTTAGAACAATATTTGTTAGACCATGAGAATGATATGTTTATGAATGAAAGAAGGGAAATAGATGAAGTATTCTTTAAACAGGAACCTATTCTGAATCACAATTTGCCTGTTGAAATCCTAGGGGATCCCCCTCCACCTAAGGGTGATCCCGTGTTTGAGCTTAAACCGTTGCCTGATAATCTTAAATATGCTTATCTTGATGAAAAGAAGATATATCCTGTTATTATTAGTGCTAACCTTTCAAAGCATGAAGAAGAAAGATTATTGAAAACTCTGAAGAAGCACCGTGCTGCTATTGGATATACTCTTGATGATCTTAAGGGTATTAGTCCCACTCTATGTCAACATAAAATAAATTTGGAAGCAGATTCGAAACCAGTTCGTGATCCTCAACGACGTCTGAATCCTAAAATGAAAGAACTGGTAAGAAAAGAAATACTAAAGCTTCTGGAGGCAGGTATAATTTATCCCGTTGCTGATAGTCAGTGGGCAAGTCATGTTCATTGTGTCCCTAAGAAGAGAGGTATTACTGTTGTTCCTAATGATAAAGATGAATTGATTCCACAAAGAATTATTACAGGTTATAGGATGGTAATTGATTTCCACAAATTAAATAAGGCTACTAAGAAAGATCATTACCCCTTACCTTTTATCGATCAAATGCTAGAAAGATTATGCAAACATACACATTACTGCTTTCTAGATGGTTATTCCGGTTTCTCTCAAATACCTATGTCGGCTAAAGATCAATCAAAGACTACTTTTGCATGCCCTTTTGGTACTTTTGCTTATAGACATGTGCCTTTTGGTTTATGTAATGCACCTACTACCTTTCAAAGATGCATGATGGCTATATTCTCTGACTTTTGTGAAAAGATTTGTGAGGTTTTCATGGACGACTTTTCCGTCTATGGGTCTTCTTTTGATGATTGCTTGAGCAATCTTGATCGAGTTTTGCAGAGATGTGAAGAAACTAATCTTGTCTTGAATTGGGAAAAGTGCCACTTTATGGTTAATGAAGGTATTGTCTTGGGGCATAAAGTTTCTGAAAGAGGTATTGAAGTTGATAAAGCCAAGGTTGATGCTATTGAAAAGATGCCATGTCCCAAGGACATCAAAGGTATAAGAAGTTTCCTTGGTCATGCCAGATTTTATAGGAGGTTCATTAAGGACTTCTCAAAAATTTCTCGGCCTCTGACTAATTTATTACAAAAAGATATACCATTTGTCTTTGATGATGATTGCGTAGAAGCATTTGAAATACTTAAGAAAGCATTAGTCTCTGCACCTATTGTTCAGCCACCTGATTGAAATTTACCCTTTGAAATTATGTGTGATGCTAGCGATTATGCTGTAGGTGCTGTTCTAGGGCAAAGAGTTGATAAGAAATTAAATGTTATCCATTATGCTAGTAAGACTCTAGACAATGCTCAAAGAAATTATGCCACTACTGAAAAAGAACTTTTAGCAGTTGTATTTTCTTGTGATAAGTTCAGACCTTATATTGTTGACTCTAAAGTAACTATTCACACTGATCATGCTGCTATTAAATATCTTATGGAGAAGAAAGATGCTAAACCTAGACTTATTAGATGGGTTCTCTTGCTACAAGAATTTGATTTGCATATTGTTGATAGAAAAGGAGCTGAGAACCCCGTTGCAGACAACTTATCTAGGTTAGAGAATGTTCTTGATGACCCACTACCTATTGATGATAGCTTTCCTGATGAACAATTAAATGTCATAAGTACTTCTCGTAGTACCCCTTGGTATGCTGATTATGCTAATTACATTGTTGCTAAATTCATACCACCTAGCTTCACATACCAACAAAAGAAAAAGTTCTTTTATGATTTGAGACATTACTTTTGGGATGGCCCACATCTTTATAAAGAAGGAGTAGATGGTGTTATTAGACGTTGTGTACCTGAGCATGAACAGGAACAGATCCTACGCAAGTGCCACTCCGAAACTTATGGAGGACACCACGCGGGAGATGGAACTGCACATAAGGTATTGCAATCCGGTTTTATTGGCCTACTCTCTTCAAGGATGCCCGTAAGTTTGTCCTATCTTGTGATGAATGTCAAAGAATTGGTAATATTAGTAGACGTCAAGAAATGCCTATGAATTATTCACTTGTTATTAAACCATTTGATGTTTGGGGCTTTGATTATATGGGACCTTTTCCTGCCTCCAATGGATATACACATATTTTAGTTGCCGGTGATTACGTTACTAAGTGGGTAGAAGCTATTCCAACTAGTAGTGCTGATCATAACACTTCTATTAAAATGCTTAAAGAAGTTATTTTTCCGAGGTTTGGAGTCCCTAGATATTTAATGACTGATGGTGGTTCATATTTTATTCATGGTGCTTTCCGTAAAATGCTTGCTAAATATGACGCCAGTCATAGAATTGCATCTCCGTATCACCCACAGTCTAGTGGTCAAGTAGAATTGAGTAACAGAGGACTCAAATTAATTTTGCAAAAGACTGCCAATAGGTCTAGAAAGAATTGGTCCAAGAAACTTGATGATGCATTATGGGCCTATAGAACTGCATATAAAAATCCTATGGGTATGTCTCCGTATAAAATGGTATATGGAAATGCATGTCACTTACCTCTCGAACTAGAACATAAGGCATATTGGGCTATTAAAGAGCTCAACTATGATTTCAAACTTGCCGGTGAAAAGAGGTTATTTGATGTTAGCTCACTTGATGAATGGAGAACCCAAGCTTATGAAAATGCCAAGTTGTTTAAAGAAAAGGTTAAAAGATGGCATGACAAAAGGATACAAAAGCGTGAGTTTAATGTAGGTGATTATGTATTGCTATACAACTCTCGTTTAAGATTTTTTGCAGGAAAACTTCTCTCTAAATGGGAAGGCCCCTATGTTATCGAGGAGGTCTATCGTTCCGGTGCCATAAAAATCAACAACTTCGAAGGCACAAATCTGAAGGTGGTAAACGGTCAAAGAATCAAACATTATATCTCAGGTAATCCCATAAATGTTGAAACCAATATTATTGAAACCGTAACCCCGGAGGAATACATAAGGGACACTTTCCAGAACGTTTCAGACTCCGAAAAGGAATAGGTATGTGGTACGGTAAGTAAACCGACTCCAAAACAAATTTTAAGGCAATATTTCTCCGTTTTGGAATATTTAGAAAAATAGAAAATTAAGTAGCAGACCGGGAAGGACACGAGGGCCCCACGAGGGCAGAGGGCGCGCCCCCTACTTCGTGAGCACCTCGTGTGCCTTCCGGACTCCGTTTTCTTGCACGATACGTATTTTGGTCGGTAAAAAATTCACTATATATTCTTCCAAAGGTTTTGACTCCCGTATCACGCAGTTATCCTCTATTTTTGTTTCGAGCTATCCCGCTGCAGATTAGATCAACATGTCTTCCTAGGATTCGGATGGAGAAAGCTATGTGGATGATTACTTAGCTAATCCTAAGGTCTATGGAGATGTGGAGCACGATGGTTGGACCATGGAGGAAGAAGAGGACTATGAACCCAATGGGAAGGAGGAGACGAGCTCAGATGAAGACGAAGCCCCATTACCTCAACCTGGGGATATGCACGTGGAGTTCAAAAATTCAAGTCTCCCTGATAGGGTAAAGAAACCAAAATTCGAGTTTATCCCTTTTCGTCTCTTGCAGGAAAATAAGCAGGACCTATGCAAAAAGATATTAACCCTGGAGTGGGAGATTGATGATCTGAGGGATCAAAATGCCGTCCTCAAGCGTAAATTAAGGGAGAATTCTATGCCATCAACTAAGTCAACAACACCTCCACCTTCTTCACCAACCAAGGAGATATAATCACATGGGTATGGGCACTCCCCTTGGCAACTTCCAAGCTTGGGGGAGGTACCCCGGTATCGTATCACAATCACAACTCCTATCTTTACCGTTTTCCTTAGTTCGATCCTGTTAGTAGTATTTTGATCTAGTAGAATAAAGTTTATGGCATGATCTAGTTTTAAGTTTTGCATTATGATCTCTCTATGTAATCGAGTCCATGAGCTATATAATAAAGATTAGTGTTGAGTCAAGGGCTTGATTTTCTTGCTATGATCTTGGGTGAAGAAAAGAAAAGAGAAAAAGAATAAGAAGAAACAAAAGTTCATATTGATCTTATTGATAGTAATGACTTCACATAGAAAGAGTGTGATGATTAAAAGTTGTTGGGAGTTGGCAGACATAGCTTTGGTCATCGTTGCAATTAATAGGAAGTAATAAGGAAAGAGAGGTTTCACATATAAATATACTATTATTGACATCTTTTATGATTGGGAACACTCATCAAAATATGACATGCTAAAGAGTTGATGTTGGACAAGGAAGACAACGTAATGGGTTATGTTTTCTTATATCTGAGATAAAGTATGTTGTCATGGATCATCCAACATGTTGAGCTTGCCTTTCCCCCTCATGCTAGCCAAATTCTCAGCACCAAGTAGAGATACTACTTGTGCTTCCAAATACGCTTAAACCAGTTTTGCCATGAGAGTCCACCATATCTACCTATGGATTGAGTAAGATCCTTCAAGTAAGTTGTCATCGGTGCAAAGCAATAAAAAATGCTCTAAATATGTATGATTAGTGTGGGAGAAATAAGCTTTATACGATCGTGTGATATGGAAGAAATAAAAGCGATAGACTACATAATAAAGGTCCATATCACAAGTGGCAATATAAAGTGACGTTCTTTCGCATTAAGATTTTGTGCATCCAACTAAAAAAGCGCATGGCAATCTCTGCTTCCCTCTGCGAAGGGTCTATCTTTTATTATTATCTTCTACCTTATGCAAGTGTCATGGTGATCTTCACCTCTCCCTTTTTCATTTTATCCTTGGGCAAGCCCAGCATGTTGGAAAGAACCTTATATATATATATATAATTGGATGTAGGGGGGCATGAGCTATTATTGTTGACATTACCCTTGGGGTAAAAGGTTGTGGGGCGGAACTATAAGCCCCTATCTTTCTCTGTGTCCGATTAAAACTCCGTAACCACAAGTATTGCGCGAGTGTTAGCAGTTATGAAGGACTAGATGATAGTTGAGTATGTGGACTTGTTTTTTAGCTCTGACATAGACTCTTTCTGATGATATGATAAATTGCAATTGCTTCAATGACTGAGGTTATAGTTTATTGGTTCTCAATAAGGTTTCTGATTCATACTTTTGCATTGTGAATAGATCATCACTTGAACATAAGTAATCATATGACAATATCTATGTATGTTGCTGTTATGATAATAATCATGATGCCCTCATGTCCGTATTTTATTTTTATCGACGCCTCTACCTCTAAACATGAGGACATATTTATTTTTATCGGCTTTCGCTTGAGGACAAGCGAGGTCTAAGCTTGGGGGAGTTGATACGTCCATTTTGCATCATGCTTTTATATCGATATTTATTGCATTATGGGCTGTTATTTCACATTATGTCAGAATACTTATGGCTATTCTCTCTTATTTTACAAGGTTTACATAAGGAGGGAGAATGCCGGCAGCTGGAAATCTGGGCTGGAAAAGGAGCAAATATTAGAGACCTATTCTGCCAAAGATGAAGACCAGGGGGCCCACACCCTTCCCACGAGGGTGGCCCCCCCTAGGGCGCGCCCCCTACCTCGTGGGCCCCCTGGTGGCTCTCCGATGACCATCTTCTCCTATATGAAGTCTTCCGTCGAGAAAAAATAAGAAGCAACCTTTCGGGACGAAACTCTGCCGCCACGAGGCGGAACCTTGGCGGAACCAATTTAGGGCTCCGGCAGAGCTGTTTTGTCGGGGAAACTTCCCTCCCGGAGGGGGAAATCATCGCCATCGTCATCACCAACGCTCCTCTCATCGGGAGAGGGCAATCTCCATCAACATCTTCATCAGCACCATCTCATCTCAAAACCCTAGTTCATCTCTTGTATCCGATTCCTGTCTCCAAGTCCGGGATTGGTGCTAGTAGGTTGCTAGTAGTGTTAATTACTCCTTGTAGTTGATGCTAGTTGGTTTAATTGGTGGAAGATCATATGTTCAGATCCTTTAAGCATATTATTACTCCTCTGATTATGAACATGAATATGCTTTGTGAGTAGTTACGATTGTTCTTGAGGACAAGGGAGAAGTCTTGATATTTGTAGTCATGTGAATTTGGTATTCGTTCGATATTTTGATGAGATGTATGTTGTCTAGCCTCTAGTGGTGTTATGTGAACGTCGACTACATAACACTTCACCATTATTTGGGCCTAGAGGAAGGCATTGGGAAGTAATAAGTAGATGATGGGTTGCTACAGTGACAGAAGCTTAAACCCTAGTTTATGCGTTGCTTCGTAAGGGGCTGATTTGGATTCATATGTTTCATGCTATGGTTAGGTTTACCTTAGTACTTTTGTTGTAGTTGCAGATGCTTGCAATAGCGGTTAATCATAAGTGGGATGCTTGTTCAAGTAAGAACATCACCCAAGCACCGTTCCACCCACATGTCAAATTATCAAAGTACCGAACGCGAATCATATGAACGTGATGAAAACTAGCTTGACGATATTCCCATGTGTCCTCGGGAGCGCTTTTCCTTATATAAGAGTTTGTCCAGGCTTGTCCTTTGCTACAAAAAGGATTGGGACACCTTGCTGCACTTTATTTACTTTTCTTCCTTGTTGCTCGTTACAAATTATCTCATCACAAAACTATTTGTGACCACTTGTTTCAGTACTTGCAGAGAATACCTTGCTGAAAACCGCTTATCATTTCCTTCTGCTCCTCGTTGGGTTCGACATTCTTACTTATCAAAGGGACTACGATAGATCCCCTATACTTGTGGGTCATCACCGCCATGTCCGAGGAGTTTGCTGCTCTCCGTCACACTAACACCTGGGTGTTGGTGCCTCGGCCACCTGGTGTTAATATTGTGAGCTGCAAGTGGATTTTCAAAACCAAGCATCGTCTGGATGCGTCTGTTGATAAGCACAAAGCTCGTCTTGTTGCTCGTGGTTTCACTCAACAACATGGGATTGACTACGGAGATACTCCTAGCCCCGTGGTGAAGCCTGCCATAGTTCGCTTGGTTCGTTTTCTTGCTGTGTCTCGTGGCTGGAGCCTCCGACGGATTGATGTGAGCAATGCCTTTTTACATGGGTTCTTGTGTACATGCAGCAACCACCTGGGTTCGAGGATGCCACTTATCTCTCTCATGTCTGCAAACTTCAGTGGTCTATTTATGGTCTCAAGCAGCCGCCCCATGCCTGGTATGCTCATTTGAGTTAGCGCCTTTCGCAGCTCGGTTTTGTTGCCTCTGGATCAGATGCATCTCTATTCATCTTCTCCCAGGGTACTATATAGATATACATGCTGGTGTACGTTGATGATATTGTGATTGCTGGCTCTACCTCCGCCGTGGTGGATCGTCTTGTGCAGTCGTTGTCTCTGCTAGATTTCCCATCAAAGATTTGGGTTGCCTCGAGTACTTTCTTGGTTTGGAAGCGTCCTCTCATTCAGGGGGCACGACCTTGACACAGAAAAATATGCTTTGAATCTTCTTCATCGCGTCAACATGGAGAACTGCAAGGCCACTTCCACTCTGCTTGCTACATCCGAGAGTCTCTCACGTCATAGTGGTGCACTACTGGGTAGAGATGACTCCTTTCGGTATCGCAGTGTGGTTGGAGCACTTCAGTATTTGACCCTCACTCGTCCTGATATCTCCTTCGTAGTGAACAAAGTGTGCCAGTTCCTGTCTCAGCCAATGGAGGATCATTGGGAAGCAGTCAAGCGTTTTCTGAGATATGACAAAGGTACGCTAGATATGCGGCTACAGATTCATAAGTCCAGATTTACTAGAGTGAGTATATTCACCAATACAGACTAGCAGGCTGTGTTGATGATAGGCGCTCACCTGGTGGTTTTGCTATATTTTTTGGACCTAACCTTGTATCTTGGAACTTGAACAAGCAACCCAAAGTCTCGAGATCAAGCACCGAGGCAGAGTATAAGGCATTGGCCGATGGCGCGGCTGAAGCCATTTGGATAGACTCAGTTCTTACAGAACTTGGAGTCCCACGGCAGCGCACTCCTATATTGTGGTGTGATAACTTAGGGGCAACTTACCTGATGGTGAATCCAGTGTTTCATGCTCGGACTAAACACATTGAGATTGATTTCCACTTTGTGAGAGAACGACTAGCTGCTTGTGAGCTGGAAATCAGGTTTATTTCTAAAAATGATCAGTTAGCGAATGTATTTACTAAACCCGCTACTAGAGAGATGCTAGACCGTTTTAGAACCAATCTGGATCTTGTATGTAGTTCAGATTGAGGGGGCATGTAAAGTAGGGTCTAGTATATTGTCCTTGTACACGTATTTGTATACGTATGTGATTGTAATTGTGAGCATCTATATATTGAGACGTGAGGCTGGATGTCAACCACCCATGCAAAACCCTAAACCTGTGTTTCAACTCCGCCGGCCGGATCCAGTTCGGCTTCAGCTGCTGCTTCTCCTCGCCCACCCAGGACGCCATGATCCGCGACCTTGACTCCTTTCCCACGGCTGTGCCTGGAGCCTCTATGCTTGCTCTATTCAACTTCTTCTTGGACTAAAAATGTTGAGTAACTTGGTGCCTGCGTGTGATGCAGATCTTGGCGTTCGGCTCGCTGTCCAACGTCAGTGCCATGGTCAGGGCCATCGGTAGCGGCCAGATGGCAAATTGGTGTTGCAGAAAATGTGTAGGTGAAGATTTTTTCTGAAAAAGTTCAGCATTTTGTTCATGTCATATGCTTGCAAGTTGCAACAAATCAATGCTTGACTACACCAAAGTTCTATTCCTTTATCCTCCAATAACAGCGTAATGGACATGCCTACTGAATTTTCAGTCGTTAACGATGGTGCCATGGCAGCGATTCAAAATATCATCGGTTGGCTCGCCATCTCCTTGACAAATGTATGGCATGATGCACCCACATGTTTCCCAAGATTATTTTCTGCCCCTTTTCTTCTCGTGACGCTAGGAGCTTCATGCTTTGATGATCAATGTTTAATGCACAGGGCTCATCATTTCTGTACATGGGACGGCTGCTTGAAGTATTTGGTGTCAGTGTCATATCATGCATGGTTTGTAATAAAGTATCTTCGGTGCATGATTATTTTGTGCCTAGGATGTTCACACCTTTATGCTTTAAGATTTTGAGTACTTCTTAGCTGGTTCAAAAATGGCTCACATACTCTGTCTCGGATGAGGGGGGTGACGGGGAGTGCGGCCATCGGGATCCCGGCGGGGTCGCGGCCTGCTCCCTCCGGTGAGCAGCATCAGGTGGGGGATCGGTTCTAGGCCCTTGCCGACGCCGACGAGGACGAGGAGGATGAGGACACGGATGCGGCGCCGTCATCGCCGCCTACTCCGACGCCCTCTGATCTATTGTGTGAGTTCTTGGGTGCAAGTTATGATGAAGATGAGGTCGCTTCCACCGTCGACAAGGTTTTGCCCCTCGAGGATCCGGCTAGGGTCGGGCTTCATGCGGCAGAAACCAAGGAGATGCTGTGCCGGGTGGTTCACCGGAGAACGGCGGCGACGGCGATCCGGCCATGGAAGGGCCCCTTGCCTAAGGTACGTCTACCGAATTTAACCGTTTTCGATCTGATTCAGCCGGATTCTTGGACTACTGTGAAGAGGAGAAAGAGCGCTCGCCGGGCAGTGCCTCGATCGGCGCTGGAGATGACCGCGGCTGCGCCGCCGGCGGTCATGGCGATCCGGATCGGGGCAGCTCGCCAGGAGCGTTTGAATTCGCTCCTGGGCTGAGACGCGTTGTATTGTGGTGTTGGGCCGGTCGGTTTGAGTGGGCTAGGGTCCGCTGGGTATGAGGCCCAGCAGGAACCGGTTTCGCTCGTATCCCAGGGCATCGAGGCATGCACGTCCAGATCATTGTCGCTAGTTCCTGCGCCGTGCCCTAGGGCCCTCGTTAGACGAACGCCGAGGCGACGTTCTGCGGGGAGTGGCCGGGCGCGCCGCATCTTGCCGCTAGGGGCCATGGCGGGGTCTGGAGGTGCTCCACCGCCGGTGAAGAAGCCGGCTGCGCCGGGTGGGGCTGGCCGCGCTGGAGGGGCACCGCCGCCAGGCCCGGGCAGCGGCAGGGGCCTTGCACCACCGCCGGCAGCCGACGCTGGTCGTGGAGCAGTGACTACGGCTGGCCAAGGAGCTGCTGGTGGAGCGCCTAATGTTGCGGCGGGTCACGGCGCTGGCGGTTTGCCCGTTGCCCGGCCACCGACAACATCTCCGGTGGTCGTTCCCTCGGCCGGATGTGGAGGGCCGGTCCTCGGTCCTCACCCGGTGGCGCCCGGCATGGCCAGTGTGGTTGCTGTGGGTCGCGGTGCAGCGCTGCCTAGGCCTCCCGCGCCGACAATGGGCCTGCAACCACGGTGAAAGGATCGATATGGTTGACTAGAGGGGGGGGGGTGAATATGCAACTACCAATTTTTAGCTTTTCTTTACCAAATTAAACTTTGCATCAAAGTAGGTTGTCTAGATGTGCAACTAGGTGAGCAACCTATATGATGCAATAACAACAAGCATACAAGCAAGCAAGGGAACAAACACTAAAGAGCTTGCACAAGTAAAGGTAAGAGATAACCAAGAGTGGATCCGGTGAAGACGAGGATGTGTTACCGAAGTTCCTTCCTTTTGAGGGGAAGTACGTCTCCCTTGGAGCGGTGTGGAGGCACAATGCTCCCCAAGAAGCCACTAGGGCCACCGTATTCTCCTCACGCCCTCACACAATGCGAGATGCCGTGATTCCACTATTGGTGCCCTTGAAGGCGGCGACCGAACCTTTACAAACAAGGTTGGGGAAATCTCCACAACTTAATCGGAGGCTCCCAACAAGATCACGAAGCTTCACCACAATGGAATATGGCTCCGAGGTGACCTCAACCGTCTAGGGTGCTCAAACACCCAAGAGTAACAAGATCCGCTAGGG
Organism: Triticum monococcum; assembly: GCA_034509565.1. Lineage (NCBI taxonomy): Eukaryota > Viridiplantae > Streptophyta > Magnoliopsida > Poales > Poaceae > Triticum > Triticum monococcum. Next base: position 725,450,456 of record CM067847.1, on the reverse strand, counting down.
ATGAGTGGGAGAATCAAAAATCCCTTGGTGGAAGTGTAGATCGGAGCCTTCTCAACCACTCCCGAGCAAATCAACAAGTTTGATTGGCTAGGGAGATAGATCGGTCAAAATGAAGCTTGGAGTATTTAATGGAGCTTGAGCAATAAATGGAGCTTGGGGAGGAAGAGGTAAGTGAGAAGGAAGAAGGGGACTCCCTTTTATAGTGGGGGCAACAATTCCGTTGCCCCCCACCAACCAGCCCCGCACAGGGCGGTACTACCGCTGAGAGGGGGCGGTACTACCGCCAGAACAGCGGTACTGCCATGCCAGCCAGCGGTACTGCCGCGCTGAGGAGACTAGCAGGGAACAGATCCAACTGCGGTACTACCGCGGTGGTAGGGCAGTACTACCACTCCAGGAACGGTACTACCGCCACTACAACCGTGACCAGTGCCACAAAACCCGACACGAGAAAAAGACCTCCCGAATCAAGGCGGTAGGAGCCAGACTGCCCAACGGTACTACGGCAGTGGGGTCAAGGGCGGTAGTACCGCTGTGGAGCGGTACTGCCGCTTGTGACTCTTCGGCCGTACTACCGCAGGCAGTGCGGTACTACCGCTGGGGTGAGAGAGAGAGGGAGAAGGTATCTCTCAAAGAAGCTGAGGACCAGGCGGAGGTGCCAGGCCCCCAGTGGTACTACTGCTGTGGAGCCACGGCGGTACTACCGCTGCGAAGCGGTACTGCCGCCTGTGGCTTCTCAGCGGTACTACCGCTGGGTGCACGGTACTGCCGCTTAGACCCAGACAGGACAAGGAAGAGAGGAGAGATCTCTTCAATGGACAGGAAAAGCTCGAAGGGTGAGAAGCTGATGTGTACGTGATGATTCCACCCATGCAAAACCCTAGCGGACCCCCTCTTGATAGTACGGTGCCCTCTACGCAAATAGTCCATTGAGAAAGAAACGAAAGAGTTACACCGTCTTGAAATACACTCCGAGGGAAAGAAGGCGTCTCGTGCCAGGGGAGAATCTGTGAATTATTCAAAGCACAAGATTAGTCCGCAAACATGTTGACATCAATCACCAAAACTACCTTGAGAGAGATATGCCGTAACAATCTCCCCCTTTTTGGTGGATTGATGACAACTAGGGATTTGCGCAAGGAAAAGAAATGAAACGAAGAAAACTAAGAACTACAAAATATAGACGGGCTCCCCCAGAATGTGTGCACCTAGAGATGGCATGACACACACATTCAGATCAACACTCCCCCTATATTTTATAGTCCAACAATACTAAGCACATGATATATGAGAGAAGTGAATAGATAGGACAAGCATGCATCTCATAATAAACTACAGTACTCTGAAATGACATAAGTAATAAGGTAGCGATAGGAAGCATATGTCTCACACCATATGTCTAGAACTTAGGTCTGACACCAAACCAAACCAAAAGAAACACGCAAGAAACCACAAGACAACTCAAACAAACCACAAGACGACTCAGACACGACACAAGAAGCAAATTCCTACACTCTCTCCCCCTTTGGCAGCGAGACACCAAAAAGGGCATAGAGTGACACTACGACTCCAGGTGATGGGAGGCGGAAGAGCTCGAACATCATATCTCTGCATCTTCATCGTGGGTTGAAAACTGCTCGGCATCGGAGTCGGTCCAGTGGCAATTCTGATGAATCCAGTCCTCCTCTTCAGTGATCTGACCCTCAGACCCACTGGCAATAGTTGCTCCCAACTGACGCATGAGCTCCTTGTGGCGAGTCCTGGCATGCTTCTCCGCCACATGAGTCATGTACTGACCATGAGACTCCATGCAGAAAAGCTTCTTCATCTTGCGCTTAAGCTTCTGTGACCACGACGGTTCTGCACTAGAGGGGCCAAAGTTCTCCTCATGATCATCAGTAGCATCCTCACCCTCGGTCCCCATGGCAGCAGCAGCAGCAGCATCAGCAGACGGACCCCCTGTGGCAGCAGTAGCAGATGGACCCCCTGTGTGAGGCGCTGTCCAATTGTCCTTCTTCCTCAGACGCTTGATCTCATGAGACACCAAGTCTCCAGTCTCTAGCAACACTCTGGGATAAGTCTGTGCCCAGGCCCTCTCAATGAGCCTCATGATGAATGGACCATAGATAGGACACTTGCCCTCAGACACGGCAGATAGAAGTTCAGACCACATGACATGAGAGATATCCAGGCTCTCTCCAGTGCTTGCTTCCTTCTCATGCTGACAGAAAAGGAGCATGTCCATGAGGTAAGAGTAGACCATATCCAGATTCCCGATCCGAGGGAAGAGAGTCTCACGGAATATGCGATGAAGAATGTCCAGATAAGGAGACAACTCATAGGTCTTCTTCTCAGTAACTAGGTGAACCTTCACAGTGCAGTAGGGCCAAAGGGCTTGCTTATGGGTGGATGTAGCATTGCGGTGAGGACGGAAACCGACAGGAGTCTCAAGCCCGGTATCCACCACATCAAGTAACTCCATGAAAGCCTTCCACTTGACAGAAAGCGGCTTGCCATTGGTCATCCATGTCAGAGTCCTGTCGACATCCGTCCCAAGATGGACGGTGGCATAGAATTGAGCTACCAAATCCGCATCAAAATCCTTGTTGAATTGCATGATCCTGAGAATGTTTAGCTGAGTGCACATCTGAAGAGCTTCGCCAAAATACTCGGGGTCCTTCTCCATAGCATCAGTATCAATGGAGCGAACATCAACAAAAAGATTCTTCTTGGCCTTGATCACATCTAAGTAGATGGCAAACTGAAAACGGTTCCAGAACGGGCGGTTGACCAAAGTGGGTTCTTGGGCCACCGCATAGGGGTTGCGGCGACGCTTCTCCCAAAACTCCTTGTTGGTCATCTCAGTCACAGTCTTCCCTTTGGGTTTGTGGGCGGCTCGCTTCAATTGCTGAGGAGGTGGAGGGACACTTGCAGATGCACTTGCTGAAGGCGGTTGGGTGCTCGAGGAACCACCGGCTGGCTCTGAGGTGCGGTAGCGTTTTGATGTAGCACGCCCGGGGTTGATATGGCGACCTTGTTGCTCGAAATGGTCATCACCTGGAGCCAAACACAAGAACACGCAAAACAACCAGAAAGAACGAGCATAAGCCAACAAACACAACAAAAAGATCAAGGTGAGGTAGGAAAATGATGGAAATTGGCATGCAACGGTAGTACCGTGACCTGTCCGCGGTAGTACCACCCCAAAGGGAGCAGTAGTACCTCTCTAGGTCAAGCGGTAGTACCGCTCCAAAGGGAGCGGTAGTACTGCTTGAGGCGGATAAACAGTAGTTTCCTAGCATGAGGCGGTGAAACAGCGGTTTCCTACTACCGTGGTCAGATCCGGCACTACCGGCCTACCAAATTCAAAAATAATCCTACCAAACTCTAATCTAGATAGTCTAGTTGCCTTCTCCAACCAACTCAAGCCTAGATTTAGCCAAAAATCTAGAGATGCAACCACCATTGCCCCTAAGAAACAAGAACTGAAAAAGAGACAAAATGAAAGAAGGAACGGGGGCAATACCGGCATCCATGGCAAGAGGACGTGGTGGGGATCGACTCCACCAAAGGAAATGGAGAGGGACGCCCCGGAGACGGAGATCCGCCGGAGCCCTCCTGCGGTGAGTGGAGGCTGGAGAGAGAGGAAGAGAAAAGAGGGGCGAAGTGAATGGGTATGGGGGAGAAGAAACCTCCCCTGCCCCCGACTTAACCCCCTATTCTCGTCCCCCAGTGGTAGTACCGTGTTGGGGGCGGTAGTACCGCTTACCAGCGGTAGTACCGCGCACCACCAGTGGTAGTACCGCCCAGCACGCCATGGCAACTAAACAGACACGGCTTTAGCTCGATGAAACGACAAAAACGGCAAACACACCGGCAAACGACCAAGACACACCTCTTCACAAGAGGGCGGTGGCCGAGGCCACCTATGTTTGAGTCAAAAGGTATGGCACCGCGAAGATTTTAACCTTGGGCCCATGACCAAAACTCATCTTTTAAGCACAAGTGCCATCAACAATGGCTAAAGTGAAAGACTTGATCAATTTATGCATAACGGGGGAGTGAGAGTTCATTGAGAGAACAACACTCCCCCTATGTCCATGCCTACACCTAAACTAGACAACAAATTGAGCGTGGTAGGGTGTGCAAGGGTTCAAGCCATATTTCTCGAATCAATGATATTTAGCTCATGCCTTAACTCGCGAAATCTTGCTTCATCCAAGGGCTTCGTGAAAATATCTGCAAGGTTTTCATGAGTGTTGACATAGTTGAGCTCGATCTCTCCTCGCCTAATGTGATCCCGGATGAAGTGATACCGAATCTCAATATGCTTCGTCTTGAAGTGTTGCACCAGGTTGAGAGAAATCTTGATGGCACTTTCATTGTCACACCAAAGAGGCACTTTGTCACAAGTGACACCGTAATCCTTTAAAGTTTGCCTCATCCATAGAAGTTGTGCACAACAACTACCGGCGGCAACATACTCCGCCTTAGTGGACGAGAGAGACACACAACTTTGCTTTTTGGAAGACCAACTTACCAGAGAGCAACCAAGGAATTGGCACCCTCCGGAGGTGGACTTCCCATCCACTTTGTCTCCCACCCAATCGGAATCCGAGTAACCTACAAGCTTGAAGTTTGATCCTCTTGGGTACCATAAGCCAAAGTTTGGGGTATGAGCCAAATATCGAAAGATTCGTTTGACCGCCACATAGTGACTTTCCTTAGGTGCGGCTTGAAACCATGCACAAATACCCACACTCAACATGATGTCTGGTCTAGATGCACAAAGGTAAAGCAAGGATCCAATCATGGAACGATATACCTTTTGATCCACCACTTTACCATTGGGATCTAAGTCAAGTTGGCACTTGGTGGGCATTGGAGTGGAAGCCGGCTTGACGTCACTTAGCTTGAATCTCTTGAGCATGTCTTGAGTGTATTTGCATTGATTGACGAAGGTTCCTTCTCTTCTTTGCTTCACTTCGAACCCTAGAAAGAACTTCAACTCTCCCATGGAGGACATCTCGAACTTTGAGGTCGTGAGAGCGGCAAATTCCTCATTGAAAGCTTTGTTAGGAGAACCAAAGATAATATCATCAACATATAATTGGCACACAAACAACTCCCCTTTGACCTTCTTAGTAAAAAGATGGGGTCGATTAGCCCAACTTCAAAACCACGGTCTTGTAACAACTTGGTAAGGTGGTCATACCACACACGTGGGGCTTGTTTAAGGCCATAGAGTGCCTTATCGAGTTGATACACATGATCGGGAAAGTAGGGATCCTCGAACCCGGGGGGTTGCTTGACGTAAACCAATTCATTAATGGGACCATTAAGAAAAGCACTCTTCACATCCATTTGTTGTAACTTAAAGTTATGATGAGAAGCATATGCAATCAACATGCGAATGGATTCAAGACGAGCAACGGGAGCGAAGGTTTCACCGTAGTCGATACCCTCGACTTGGGAGTAGCCTTGTGCTACCAAACGAGCCTGGTTGCGAATGATAATCCCATGGGCATCTTGCTTGTTCTTGAATATCCACTTGGTTCCAATGACATTGTGGTTCCCCGTTGGCCTTGGCACCAATCTCCACACATTGTTGCGCTCGAAGTTGTTGAGTTCTTCATGCATGGCATGGAGCCAATCCGGATCTTCTAGCACCTCATAGACCTTGTGGGGTTCCACACAAGAGACAAACGCGTGATGCTCACAATAATTTGCTAATTTTCTATGAGTGCTTACCCCCTTTCTTAAGCTTCCAAGCACATTCGTCATGAGATGATCCTTGGTGGAGAGCTTGGAAGCAACCTTGGCGGCACAACGCTCTAATTCCTCCTTGGTGGTGAGTTGAGGAGCGGTTACTTGATCATCTTGAGCGTTGTCATGAACTTGTTCTTGGTCTTGAACTTGCTCGGGGGAGAGATGTTGACCTTGGGCATCACTTGGTGTGTCAAGACCGCCTTGAGTATGATCTTGCCCTTGGTCTTGTTCATGAGGTTAAGGGCCTTCACTTTGTTCTTCGGAAGTGTGTGGGCCTTGGGTTGGTGATGGCTCCACTTGAGTGGAGCATTGTCCTTCTCCTTCAGCCACAAGGGGTTACTCAATGGGTAGGATGAAACCAACACCCATTCTTCTTATGGCTTGAGGAGGAATTTCATCACCTACATCACAAGTGCCACTTTGCTCCACTTGGGAGCCGTTATTCTCATCAAACTCCACGTTACACGTCTCCTCAATATGTCCCGTGGATTTATTGAGGACACGGTAAGCATGAGAGTTTGTAGCATAACCAACAAATATGCCCTCATAAGCTCTAGCCTCAAATTTAGACAACCGAACACCTTTCTTGAGAATGAAACACTTACACCCGAATACCCAGAAGTACTTGAGGTTGGGCTTGTTACCGGTGAGTATCTCATATGGAGTCTTGTTCAAGCCCTTGCGGAGGTAGAGCCGATTGGATGCATGACATGCGGTGTTGATGGCTTCGGCCCAAAAGTTGTACGGAGACTTGAACTCCGCCATCATGGTCCTTGCCGCATCCATCAACGTCCGGTTCTTCCTCTCCGCAACACCGTTTTGTTGAGGGGTGTATGGTGCGGAATATTGATGCTTGATTCCCTCATCACTAAGAAATTCATCCAAGGTGTAGTTCTTGAACTCGGTGCCGTTGTCACTTCTTATTGTCAAGATCTTTGCATTGTGTTGACGTTGTGCTTCATTTGCAAAGTCAATGACGGTTTGTTGGGTCTCGCTCTTCCTATTGAAGAAATACACCCATGTGTACCTTGAGTAGTCATCCCCAATCACCAAGCAATACTTTCTACCTCCAAGACTATCGAAGGATGGGGTCCCAAAAAGATCCATGTGAAGGAGCTCCAAGGGCCTCTTTGAATAAATGATAGTCGTGGGAGGGTGAGCCTTCTCATGTAGCTTTCCTTTGATACAGGCACTGCAAGCACGATCTTTAACAAAACTAACATTCGTTAGTCCACGGACATGGTCCCCCTTGAGAAGACTTTGCAAAGATCTCATATTGACATGGGCTAAACGGCGATGCCAAAGCCATCCCACATCAACTTTAGCCATTAGGCATGTCGCGGTCTTAGTGGGTCGCTCCAAAAAGTTAATCACATATAGACCGTTCTCGACATGCCCAACAAAAGCTAATTTAAGAGTCTTGCTCCACAAGAGGGCCACGGTATCGATGTCAAAGAAAGGGGCAAAGCCCATGATTGCAAGTTGACGAACGGAAAGTAAATTGTATGCAAGGGACTCAACAAGCATGACCTTCTCGATCATGAGATCATGAGAAATGACCACCTTGCCAAGTCCCAATACCTTAGAGGATGAGGTGTCACCCCACTCGACATTGGTGGGCATAGATGGAACTTTGTGCACGTCGACCACCAAGTCCTTGCTTCTGGTCATATGATTTGTAGCTCCGCTATCGAGCAACCATGATCCACCACCGGAAGCAAACACCTACAAGAGATCAATGCTTGGTTTTAGGTACCCATTTTGTAATGGGTCCTTTGATGTTAGTAACAAGGGTCTTAGGAACCCAAATAGACCATTCAATGTACTCATGAAGAGAACCAACAAATTTGGCATAAGCATGCCTATCACTAGCACGGCATAACACATAACAAGGATTAAAATCGCCGGCTTTGTTGGGAGAGGTGACATTGCCCTTCTTGACTTTGTTCTTCTTCTTCTCCTCGGGGACACTCTCTCCCTCCCTCACAAAGGTTTGCATGAGGGGAGGAGGTCGTTTGGTCTTGTCATTCTTCTTCTTGTTCTTGGAGTCGGGGACGTACCCAACCCCTTCCTTGGCCACACCTCCCTTTTGGTTGATCAAGAGATCGTTGAGGTTCTTCTTGCCTTGTATGGAAGTCGCAAGACCTCTCTCAAGTTGCTCCGTCAACTTAGCATTTTCCTCAACAAGATGTATATGCTCACAACACGGGTTAGTAGCATTTGCATTATCAATTAAAACCATATGAGGAAAAGTTGCTTTCTCCTTAGTTAGCTTCACTTGGAGTTGATCATGAGACTCCTTGAGACTAGCGTGAATACCCTTCAAGGCCTTGTGGGCCTTGTCAAGTATATCAAACTCCTCTTTGAGTCTAGCAAGATCAACCCCGAGTTTGGCCTTCTCGGAATTTAGCACATGAGAAACAACGAGGGCATGATCATAATCTTTCTCTAACTTAGCATGATCAACGTCGTGTGACTCCTCAAGAGCCAAACGAAGACCACGCTCTTCCTCAAGAGCATTGGAAAGATCCAAAATCTCATCGACATAGTCACAACTATGCCCTTCCATCTTAGAGATGGTGTCTTCGTGAGCCTCGATCATGTCATTGGCCTCACCAAGTTGTTCCAAGAGAGCAACAAAGTGCTTCTTGGATTTTCCCTTGAGTTTGCCCATAAAGGCCTCAAACTCGTTAGCCTCCACATTAGCTCCCTCAAATTCATTAATGCTATCCGTTGGGGAAGGATGATTAATGATGGTGGTTTTGATGTTGGAGGTTACCTTGTTGGTGGCTTTAGCCATGAGGCACTTGGCGGTGATGCTCTCGTTGGGTGAGTCGAAGAGAGACACCCGTGACATTGTTGCAATGGCAACGGAGGCCATGGCAACCGACTCATCATCTTCATCATCGTCATCATCCTCATTGTACTCTTCTTGCACAACCAAGGCCTTGGGAGGAGTCTTCTTGGTGAAGTTGTTCTTGTTGGGAAACGACTTGGCCTTGTCCTTTCGGATGAGTTTGCCACCATTGTCTTCCCTCTTCTCATACGGGTATTCTGCAACGAAATGACTCACGTTGCCGCAATTGTAGCAAGTCCTTACACGTTGCTTGCCCCTTGTGCCACTCGAGTTGTTTTTGCTAAAGTTGGGCCTCGAGTTTTTCTTGCTCCAAAATTGCCTTGAAGCAAGTGCCATGTGTTCATGATATGCATACTTCGTATCTTCGGGGTTGCTCTCCTCTTCTTCCTCTTCTTCTTCTTCCACGGTGAGCTTGGCCTTCAAAGCAAGGTTAGGCTTCTTTGCCCGTTGAGAACGGAGCACCGCATTATCGGCGGTCTTGTCCAAAATGTTCATGGCCACAAACTCATCCAACACTTTGCTTGAGGTCAAAGTGTGGAAGTACGGTCTTTGACGAATGACGGAGGACATGGCCTTGTGGTAGGGCATCATTGCCTTGAGGAATTTGCGCTTGATCCAATTGTCATCCGTGTCCTTGCTCCCGTGATCTCGTAGTGAGACCGCGAGTTTGGTTACTCTCCGATAAAGCTCACGAGGTTCTTCATCTTCCTTCATTGCAAACTCATCGGCCTCATCTTGTACCACTTCATAGTTGGAGCGTTAAATGCTTGCGCTTCCCCGGTAGAGAGACACGACACAATGCCATGCATCTTTGGCCAAGGCGAAGGGCCGAAGATGAGGTAGGTCTTCGGGTGGAATTGCATCTTGAATGATGAAGAGAGCATTCTCATTGAATTGATTGTCCACGGCTTCTCGACGAGTGAAGTTGCTTGGATCATGTGGATAGAAACCTTCTTCAATGATTCTCCAAAGATTAGTGTTCACATGATTTAAATGACGTTTAAAGCGGTAAACTCAGGAATCAAAATCCTCATTTTTCACAATCTTGGGGGGAGGACCGGCATGATTCAAATGAGTGGAAGGAACCGGTCCACCGTAAACAAGTGGTGGTTCCACATGGGCAAAGATGTCGGTGCCATTCTTGCCACTAGACGAAGGAGCCTTTTCACTACTAGCTTCCCCCTTGTCGGGGATAGCATCCGACACCTTGTTGGCGGGATCACCCACTTTCAACGGTGCGGTGGATAGTTTAAGCCCCTCAAGAAATTTAGTAAACATGCTTTCAACTTCGGTCGTCATGGAGGTTTTCAATGTCTCCAAGGCCACATTGAACTCCTCACGAGAGACCGAAGTTCCCCCATCTCCCGTAGATGAGATCGGATTCACACCGGAGTGTTCCTCCACACCGTCTACGGTATCAACCATACTCTTTGGACGGTAAAGTCCTTAATAAAGAGACGAAGCTCTGATACCAATTGAAAGGATCAATATGGATGACTAGAGGGGGGGTGAATAGGCAACTACCAATTTTAGCTTTTCTTTACCAAATTAAACTTTGCATCAAAGTAGGTTGTATAGATGTGCAACTAGGTGAGCAACCTATATGATGCAATAACAACAAGCATACAAGCAAGCAAGGGAACAAACACTAAAGAGCTTGCACAAGTAAAGGTAAGAGATAACCAAGAGTGGATCCGGTGAAGATGAGGATGTGTTACCGAAGTTCCTTCCTTATGAGGGGAAGTACGTCTCCGTTGGAACGGTGTGGAGGCACAATGCTCCCCAAGAAGCCACTAGGGCCACCGTATTCTCCTCACGCCCTCACACAATGCGAGATGCCGTGATTCCACTATTGTTGCCCTTGAAGGCGGCGACCGAACCTTTACAAACAAGGTTGGGGCAATCTCCACAACTTAATCGGAGGCTCCCAACAAGACCACGAAGCTTCACCACAATGGAATATGGCTCCGAGGTGACCTCAACCGTCTAGGGTGCTCAAACACCCAAGAGTAACAAGATCCGCTAGGGATGAGTGGGGGAATCGAAAATCCCTTGGTGGAAGTGTAGATCGGAGCCTTCTCAACCACTCCCGAGCAAATCAACAAGTTTGATTGGCTAGGGAGATAGATCGGGCAAAATGAAGCTTGGAGTATTTAATGGAGCTTGAGCAATAAATGGAGCTTGGGGGAGGAAGAGGTAAGTGAGAAGGAAGAAGGGGACTCCCTTTTATAGTGGGGGCAACAATCCCGTTGCCCCCCACCAACCAGCCCCGCACAGGGCGGTACTACCGCTGAGAGGGGGCGGTACTACCGCCAGAACAGCGGTACTACCGCGCCAGCCAGCGGTACTGCCACGCTGAGGAGACTAGTAGGGAATAGATCCAACTACGGTACTACCGCGGTGGTAGGGCGGTACTACCGCTCCAGGAATGGTACTACCGCCACTACAACCGTGACCAATGCCGCAAAACCCGACACGAGAAAAAGACCTCTCGAATCGAGGCGGTAGGAGCCAGACTGCCCAACGGTACTACGGCAGTGGGGTCAAGGGCGGTAGTACCGCTGTGGAGCGATACTGCCGCTTGTGACTCTTCGGCCGTAGTACCGCAGGCAGTGCGGTACTACCGCTGGGGTGAGAGAGAGAGGGAGAAGGTATCTCTCAAAGAATCTGAGGACCAGGCGGAGGTGCCAGGCCCCCAGCGGTACTACTGCTGTGGAGCCACGGCGGTACTACCGCTGCGAAGCGGTACTGCCGCCTGTGGCTTCTCAGTGGTACTACCGCTGGGTACATGGTACTGCCGCTTAGACCCAGACAGGACAAGGAAGAGAGGAGAGATCTCTTCAATGGACAGGAAAGCTCGGAGGGTGAGAAGCTGATGTGTACGTGATGATTCCACCCATGCAAAACCCCAGCGGACCCCCTCTTGATAGTACGGTGCCCTCTACGCAACTAGTCCACTGAGAAAGAAACGAAAGAGCTACACCATCTCGAAATACACTCCGAGGGAAAGAAGGCGTCTCGTGCCAGGGGAGAATCTGTGAATTATTCAAAGCACAAGATTAGTCCGCAAACATGTTGTCATCAATCACCAAAACTACCTTGAGAGAGATATGCCGTAACACGCGGCCGGCTTCGCCGCCGCATTACGTTGCTCGGCCACCTCAGAATCGGGCTGCGTTGGTGGGGTCACAGGCGCCGCCGCCGTAGAGCAGTGCCATTGGTGGTGCCTCGGCTATTCCCAGGGGTTAATGGGGGATGACGATTATAATGCCTATGGAGCTGGGCAGCACCAGGGTTCCTCGTCCACGGGTGGAGGTCGTGGATTTGCTTGGCAGAGCGACGGATCAGCGGAGAGGCCGTTCTTGGGTCCTACCGGTGGTTTTGTCGAGGGGGCATTTGGCCCGGGTCTTCGGCAGCGGGGTGGTTTCTGCGACCATCGTGGTGGTCATCGTGGTGGTGGTGGTCGGTACCGCCCACGACAACCTTCGCCCACCGTGGTTGTCGAGCAGACGACCGCTGGCGGGAGTACCGAGGAGCCGGTGTTGACCGGTCAGGCTATGGAGGTTGTGATGGCTCTCGCTAGTGTTCAGGTTCCAGAGGATGGGACTATGGGTGATGTGTCCGTGGAGATGCCGGACAGGGCTAATGCTGATAGGGCATCCAAGTGGGCGCGCAAGAAAGAGAAAATGATGTGCTATCGATGTGGTGACAAGGGTCATTTTATTCCTGAGTGCATAGCTGTGTTATGTGACACTTGTGGTAAGCCAACTCATGATTCGGGGGATTGCCTACTTCTGCAAGATCAGGCACCATCTCTCATGAAGTGCGGAGTGTATTGTGCTGAACTCACGTTCTTTGAATCTCCTAATGAGAGGGAGGTTCCTGATGAGGCCCAGAGTATGACTACTGGGATTGTTAAGGTGACCAGAGGAGAGGTCTCCGAGACTCAGATTGTGCAGAGGCTCCGGGAGTTGGCACCTGGGGACTTTCAGTGGGAGCTTGTCAGTCTCGCGGATAAGATGTTTCGGGTTGAGTTTCCTTCGGTGGAGGATCTGCAGAGGCTCCTCAGTTTTGGGATGTGCAAAGTGCCGGGCACCGATTGCATCCTTGAGTTTCATGAGTGGAAACAGGTGGAGCCTCAGGGCAAGCCACTTACTCAGGCATGGTTGCGTTTTTCCGGGGCCCCTTCCATGCCGATGCAGGATGCTAGGGTTGTGGCTAGCTTGGGAATCATGGTGGGGAAGCCTGAGCGTGTGGATATGGCTTTCACCAGAGCTCACGAGATTGCTCGTATATATTAGTTAGTATTTTGGATATTGAGTATGTGCCTGAGGTCGTCAAGTGGACTTATCGTGGAAAGGTTTTTGACCTGCTGATTGAGTTTGAGGACGAGACCCTGTTGGCCGAGGGGGCTAACAGGGCTGACGTTGATATGCATGAGGATGATGACAACGCGGGAGCAAAGGAGACTTCGGTCGATGATACGGGACGACAGTTGTCCAAGGGATCGGGGTCTGGGTCTACGACGACCGAGGATGGGGCGGTTCCACCATCATCGGTGCCTACGACGACTCTGAGATTTGGGGCTTTCGAGCCTGCGTCTGCACCACCGAGGTTGTGGAGTGATCGGGTGGATTCGGATGAGGCTATAGAGCTCGCGCTACCTGCTTTGGTTTTTGAGGATGTTGTGAGTCCCGCTCTTCGGGCTTCGACGATCTCGGTCAGGGGAGAGGATGAGGTGTGTGGGCACGTGGCCTCTTCCTTGGTTCTCTCTTCTTCTACTGAGGTGCGGGTGATGGAGGGAGCGGTTCAGCTTTCTGTTGGGGACTTGGGGCAAGTGGCCCCCGTGTCCTCCCTTCCGTCAGTGCTGGACGAGGCCTCGGCGGTGGCGGTCTTACCTTTGGGAGGGATCCCGATGCAGGTGGGCTCGGATCCCCCTTCTCCCGCCGGTTGGTCTGCTTTGGAGGTTGCGGTATCGCCTTCGAGAGGGGGCTCGGGGCAGGAGGCCTCGGGGCCTTACTCTCTTGGGGCGCCTATGGTGGCTGCCCCTCCGGCGCCGGGGGGGGGGGAGGGGAGTTCGGGCAGGTGGCCCAGGCACTTCCTTCCCCCGGTGTGCTGCCGTCTCCACCCTGTGGGGCGGGTCCGACTTCTCCGGCGTTGGCGAGGGCCTCACTGGGTCCTGGCACTAACGCCAGGTCGTCCGCGGAGGCTGACCAGCTTCGTGTTCGGGGTGCGGCAGGAGGCCACACCCCGAGCAGGATTTCTCGTGAGGAGGTCATTGCGTTTGGAGGGATTCCGGATCCAATTTCCGAGGGATGACGGCTGAGCTGCCGTCTCCAGAATCATCCGAAGGTGGACGACATTCAGCAGCGGTGCGCTATGAGGGCGGCCAAGCTTCGTGACGTTGAGGTCACTACTGGTATGTCGGTCAATACATCTCATTCCATTTTGCATCTTTCTACCGATGAGATTGTCGATAATGCAAATCAGTTAGGAGTTTCACTAGGTAGTAATGGTACCGAAATTTCAAATTCTGTTAATGAGCTTCTGGATTTAGAGGCTGAGCGGGCTTTAGCGATGATTCGTAACTTAGCAACGGTTAAGCCCATGAGTGATTCAAAGTTTGATGCGTTGGGGGTCAGAGTACTCGATAATTTTTGTGCGGATCTCATTCCTCCCATGCCTGGGTCGGAGGAGGAGGATGAGACATCTGAGATTGATGTCGCGAGACCTACTGAGACTGGTTGTGAGGACCGGTTGCAGAGTCAGAATACCACCAAACGCAAGTGGAAGCGGAAGGTTTATCCGGTGTTTGCAGTGCGTAGGAGTGCTAGGATCCGTACGGCAAAAAAATTCCATGATGAAGTATGAAAGGAATCTTTTGGAATAGCAGAGGTCTGAAAGACTTGGCTAAAAGAAGGTTTCTGGCGGAGGCGTCTCTTGAGCATAGATTAGATTTTATTGCTTTATCGGAAACTGGTAGATATAATTTTGCGCCACAATTTCTAACTACCTCGTCGGGAGGAATTGATTTTGACTGGCATTGTTTGCCACCGAGAGGGAGATCGGGTGGGATCTTACTCGAAGTTCGATGCGATTCGCTCGAGGTTCGAAGTGTGGTTATGGGAGATTTTGCAGTCAAGTTTCGGGTGCGGTCAAAGGCCGATGGGTTCAACTGGGCTTTGGTGGCGGTATATGGGGCCGCACAGCCTGAACATAAGCCCGAGTTCTTGGCTGATCTGGTTAGGATTTGTGGCTCTAAGCAGCCACCTATCCTGGTAGGGGGTGATTTTAACATCATTAGAAGGCGTGAGGAGAAGAACAATGACAACTTTGACGGCAGATGGTCTTTCATGTTTAATACTATCATTGAAAGCTTGGATCTGAGAGAGATTGAGATTTCAGGAAGAAAATTCACTTGGGCTAACGCGATGCCAACTCCGACGTTTGAAAAGTTGGATCGCGTGTTGGCTAGCGTTGAATGGGAACATAAGTTTCCCTTTGTAACTGTTCAGGCTCTTTCCCATGGAATTTCTGACCACACGCCGTTATTTGTTGACTCTGGTGAGGCCACCCACGTGGGAAATAAAAATGCGTTCTCTTTCGAGCTTGCTTGGTTTGAGCGAGGCGACTTCTTTGATCTCGTAGCCAGGGAGTGGGCTAAGAATTCCGGAGGTATGAATGCGCTTGAGCGCTGGCAGAATAAGATCAGGCATTTGAGAAGTTTTCTGCGTGGATGGGCTAAGCATCTTAGTGGGATCTATAAGGTCGAAAAGGAAAGGCTCCTTAACCTTATTCAATCCTTAGATGTAAAAGCAGAAACCACTATTCTGCCACTCTCGGAGCTTCATGCCAAGCTTGACGCAGAGATGAGGTTGAAAGAGCTTCTTCGAGAGGAGGAATTGAAGTGGGCGTTGCGGGCCAAGGTCCGGCGAGTAGTCCAGGGGGACGCGGACACTCAATTCTTTCACATGATCGCTAATGGTAAACACAAAAATAAGAGGATCTTCTAGCTTGAGCAAGATGAAGGAACGATTTTAGGACAGGAAAACCTAAAACTATACATTACCGAGTATTACAAGCAGCTGTTTGGACCCCCAGAGGATAACTGTGTGTCTCTGGATGAGTCCAGGATTGAGGATGTTCCTCAACTTACAACAGTGGAGAACGATATTTTGGCGGCCCCTTTCACTGAGAAAGAAGTCTTCGAGGCTATATCGCAAATGAAAAATAATAAGGCTCCCGGCCCGGATGGTTTTCCGGCTGAGTTCTATAAGAAGTGCTGGCACATCATTAAGGGGGATTTGTTGCCCTTGTTCAATGATCTCTTCTCTGGGCAGCTTCAGCTTTTCCATTTGAATTTTGGAACGATAACCCTTCTTCCTAAGAAAACAGAGGCTGTGAGAATTGAGCAATTCAGGCCAATCTGTCTTCTCAACGTTAGTTTCAAACTTTTCACCAAGGTCGGGACTAATAGGCTCACACAGATCGCGCACGCTGTGATGCAACCTACCCAAACTGCTTTCATGCCGGACAGGAACATCCTCGAAGGGGTTGTGGTCCTTCATGAAACGCTCCATGAGATCCACACGAAAAAGCTAGACGGAGTTGTTTTCAAGGTGGATTTCGAGAAAGCGTACGACAAAGTCAAATGGCCTTTCCTTCAGCAGGCCTTACACATGAAGGGTTTTGACGAAGCTTGGCGACGCCAGGTTGAATCCTTTACGCAAAAAAGGGGTGTTGGAATTAAAGTGAATGATGACATTGGTCATTATTTCCAGACACACAAGGGCCTGAGACAAGGAGATCCAATGTCTCCTATTCTGTTCAACATCGTGGTTGACATGTTGGCAATTCTGATAGGAAGGGCCAAGGAGGCTGGTCGGGTGGGTGGATTGGTGCCTCATTTGGTTGATGGAGGGGTGTCCATCCTGCAGTACGCTGATGGTACAATCATCTTTATGGAGCACGACTTGGCGAAAACGAGAAATATGAAGCTGGTGTTATGCTTATTTGAACAATTGACCGGACTGAAGATCAATTTTCATAAAAGCGAGTTGTTCTGTTTTGGTAGAGCCAATGAGGAATAGGAGGCTTATAGGCAATTGTTTGGATGTGAATTGGGGGCGTTACCTTTCACTTACTTAGGTATACCCATTCACCATCGTAAGCTGACGAGCAGAGAATGGAAGAGCATCAAAGACCGGTTTGAGAAGAAACTAAGTTGCTGGAAGGGCAAACTCATGTCTTATGGAGGCCGACTAATACTTACTAATTCGGTGCTCACGAGTATGCCTATGTTTCTCTTATCTTTTTTCGAAGTCCCAGTTGCTGTTAGGAAAAGACTGGACTTCTATCGATCCCGGTTCTTCTGGCAAAGTGATGAAACAAAGAGAAAATACTGACTAGCCAAATGGGATATCATCTGTCGACCAAAGGACCAGGGGGGGCTTGGTATTGAGAATTTTGAAGTCAAGAACAGATGTCTTCTCAGCAAGTGGCTGTATAAACTTTCAGTTCAAACCGAGGCCACATGGGTGCAGATTCTTTGAAGTAAGTATCTGCAGTCCAAGACGTTGTCCCAGGTGACAGCGAGACCCACAGACTCGCCGTTTTGGAAGGGGCTTATGAGAGTTAAAGCTGCCTTCTTTAATAGAACTAAGTTTATAGTCGGTAATGGCAACACCACTCGCTTCTGGGAGGATACTTGGCTTGGTGAAACGCCATTGGCGCTTCAGTATCCGTCCCTGTATCGTATTACTCAACGACGTGATGCTCTAGTTGCCACGATTTTGCAGTCCATTCCCCATAATATTCAGTTCAGGAGGGTGCTTGTGGGCGACCGGTGGGAAGCCTGGCTTCACTTGGTGAGTAGACTGATGGAGGTTCAGCTATCTCACCAACCCGATAAGTTGTGTTGGAAGCTTACTAGGTCTGGTGAGTTCTCTGTCAAGTCGATGTATATCGATGTCATTAACTCAAGTGTTATACCTAGTTCCAAAGAGGTTTGGAAAGTCAAAGTTTCTTTGAAAATTAAAGTGTTTATGTGGTTCGTGCATAAACAAGTCATTCTAACAAAGGATAATTTGATTAAGCGCAACTGGACAGGATCTACTAGGTGTAGTTTTTGTGATCGGGACGAAACCATCAAGCACCTCTTCTTTGACTGCCCTTTGGCAAAGGTTTTGTGGCACACGGTGCATATTGCCTTTGACATTACTCCTCCGAATTCGGTCAGTTCGTTATTTGGAACGTAGCTTCTTGGGATAGAGTCCGAAACAGCCAGACACATTCGTGTAGGAGTATGTGCTTTGTTGTGGGCAATTTGGAATTGCAGAAATGATTTGACCTTTAACAGAAAAACGAATATTCATTTTTTGCAGGTTTTATTCCGAACTACTGCGCTGATCCGTATATGGTCCTTACTCACTCCGATGGAGGCCAGAGAGCGTTTGGTTACTGAATCTGTCCGGTGAGAGATGGTGGCGCGGGATATCTTCAACTGGTTTGGATGGCGGTCATGTAATAGGATAGGCAATTAGTTTATCTATCTTTGTTTTGCCAGCCGGTTATGGCTTTTGGGCCTTGTATTTCTGGCGCTTGTGTCTCTTTGTGAGCTCGCCGTTATTTTGCTTTCAGACGTGACGACTTTGTTAAATAACTTTTATTTATTTATCTTTGTGATCGTATGTATCATTCTGATACAGAGTTAGATCATCTATTTTGAAACGAAGGAAATAGAATTTTTGCAGAGGCTCTAGAAGCTCACAGGGAGTAGGGCACATGCTTAACCAATTGCAAGAGCCAGAAGGCGCGCGGCAGAACGAGACCCCTTCCTTTCATTTTATTTGCTTGCTGAATGATACGGATGTTTCATTAGGTTATCGAGAAGACGGTGGATTCAGGCACGAGAGGTCGCGTCCGAGAAATATATTTACAAGAATATATGGACTGATTGGACCCCGACATAAAGCTTTGTATAGAACAATACAACAGTAGTGCAATATTTAACATGCTTGCGTTTGACAATCTCTGGTTTCATGAATATATGCATGCACCGATCGATGCACGCACCTTCGAGTCCTCGACACCTTGGCATATGAAGTACTCCCTCCGTCTAAAAATACTTATCATTAAAATAAATAAAAAAGGATGTATCTAGATGTATTTTAATTTTAGATACACCTCATTTCATCTATTTTGATAATAAGTATTTTCGGACGAAAAAAGTACGTGCACACGTACACATTTTTTACAAGGGCAACACGACAAAAATGATAATACTATTCGGTTAATTAGCTGGCTAATGATCACCTGTGTGCTGTGTTTCATGCCGATCTCTTTGACGTAGTCGGTCAAATGTATAAATTTATACGTTGCAAAGCACGTACGTGGCGAAAAAGTGCAGCTTCCATGTGGCAAGTCATTTGTTAACGAAGGCAGTGGTTGCTGGTTCGTCGAATATAGTCATCCTTAACTGTTATGTGTTGTATATGTGGGTACGTATGGGGAACGTTCTTCACTCCTTCTGGCTGGCTACGTGCGTTAACATATCCGCCGTCCAAACACGGTCGGGCATACTATCAACCCGATGCGCGCGGCGTGACCTAACCAGTTCATATATACTCCCTCCATTCTTAAATATTTGTCTTTTTAAAGATTTCAAATGATCATCATATACAGATGTATATAGACATATTTTGAAGTATAGATTCACTCATTTTGCTCTGTATGTAGTCACCATTTAAAACCTCTAAAAAGACAAATATTTAGGAACGTAGAGATATCTTCAACCGGTTTGGATGGCGGTTATGTAATAGGATAGGTAATTAGTTTATCTATCTTTGTTTTGCCTGCCGGTTGTGGCTTTTGGGCCTTGTATTTCTGGCGCTTGTGTCTCTTTGTGAGCTCGCCGTTATTTTGCTTTCAGACATGACGACCTTATTGAACAACTTTTATTTATTTATTTTTGTGACCGTATGTATCGTTCTGATGCAAGAGGCCGGGGAGACCCCTTTTTGGAAAAAAAAGCTGGTTCAAAAATATTCAGAAACGAAAGAGCAACGATGTGTCAATATATTGGATGCAGAATGGTCCATCAGAAAGGCAAGCACCGCCTGCTCGATCTAGCTAGGGTTTCATTACCCGCGAAGCTCTACCGCCAACCAAGCCAAGGGCGTGAGCGGTATGTCGCCGGCCGTTGTCGCCGGAGGGACATCTTTGAGGGCCATCTTGTGCGATCTGCAGGTACTACGATTATTCCTGCATGCATCCGCCCTTATTATCTTGATTCTGCTAGCTAGCTAGGCCAAGTAAACTTTCACGAGATTTAGCCCGCTAGAATCGGTTGAAGCACTATTGATTAGCCCGCTAGAATCATTTATTACTATTCTTCGACGACTTGTTAATCCAGGATCGGTAAAGGAAATTGCAAGAGAAACCCAAAAGGGAGGAGAAGCCGTCGATGCTACGATGAAGGGGACAGAAGAAAAAGAATATTCCGGCGACTGCCATCACAAAAATGCTGACGACAACTACGGCGACGGATACCATGGTATCAATGACGACGACAGCGTTGGCAGCAGTATATAAGATGATGATGATGATGGCTGGTACCATGACATTGGCGATGATGGTGTGTTCCACGACATCTACGGCAGCAGCGACGATGATATCGATAGGGAGCTGCCACCACCAAGTCATGGAATTTACTATGATGGAGACAGTGATAATTTATGCGCGGCTTACTCTTTTTCTCAGTACAGAAGAGAAGGATTATCACGATGCCGCCATGGTCAAGTTAAGGTGCGGATTACATACCAGTAGCAGCCGAAGTGCACGGAGATTCAGTGATGTAAACTGAGCTGAAGTTCTATCTAGCTAGTAATTTATGTGTGGATTGCCATTTATGCCTTTTGAGCAGCTTGTAGTTGGAGTCATGGTTTTCGGTGTCATGGCTTCTGGTGTGAGGCGCACCCGTTGAATATCCATGTGCAACTTGCTTGTGCGATGTGCAGTTATATTTTGATCTACGTTACTTAATTTGTCGAAATATTGCATGTCTATCCTTCTAGAACTTTAGCCTACTTGAAAGCACACCTGCAAAGTAAACCGCTAGGTAATAGAATAACTAATAAAACGGGGAAAAGATGCATTCTCAAAATTTGCGCTCCTTCTGTTGTAGATTCATTGCGATGTTGGAATAATGATATCCCTCTGCTTTTGATTAATTGCATGCCCCTCCTGTGTTAATTTACTTGGGTGAGCTCAACAAAGATTTCATATTCAAGCTTTGACAGGGTTTCCGAACATCTTGCAGTGCAGTTTGGCAAACATGATTTCCTTGCAATGCCGTTCTGCTATAATTTGTACCTCTAAACACTGACTTGAAAATCATGAGGATTCTAGATTTTGTTTTTCTTCTGATGAAAGAGATAATTGAGGGAAATACATTTGCTGAAATGTGTGCATGCTAGCTAGCTGGACTTGACCTATCCAATTGGAATTCAGATTTTGGTGTAGACAGTGATGCCAATGAATCACACACAACTTTT
The DNA here is from genome assembly GCA_034509565.1 of Triticum monococcum. Classification (NCBI taxonomy): domain Eukaryota; kingdom Viridiplantae; phylum Streptophyta; class Magnoliopsida; order Poales; family Poaceae; genus Triticum; species Triticum monococcum. The sequence continues at coordinate 725,429,276 of CM067847.1, read as the reverse complement.
TAATTGTTGTGTTGGTGGTAGTGGTACAACACACCATGTCCATGTGGGTCGGCTGGGGCTAATACTTGTACTGTAGCGGTGTGGAAGCGTGCACGCCGCCGTGAGCCCGTCGTTGCTTGAATTATAGCCTCCTAAGTAGAGCTCCTCAGAGCACGAGAGGATCGCTTGGCTCCGCGAAATCCTCAAATGCAGAAACAGCAGCAGCTAAGTCAGTATGCAGCACGACATGAGAACAACAGATGAGTACCTAATCTAAGTACAGCATAAGCTTCCTGTGCCTGTGTGTATAAACAGGATCGAAATGAGTCATAACTAATGGTTATAGTCGATAAAATGGCAGAATGAGTTGTATTAATGAACCTAAGTACCTAGTCTTGTTACGTCCATTGGACGGTATCAAAATCATGTGATAGTTTCCTAACTATTTCTAATCAGATAGATTGGATACGACACAAAGACTGATATTTTATAGATTCAAAAAGAAGAATCAAATATCAAAGGCTATTTGGACTTACTTTTGAATCACGCAACCGCTGGTTAAGTTCACTGCCTCCTCATAATAACACCATCAATCATTAGGTTGGTTTCAGCCATCAGTATGTTCACCCTTGAGAAGTCCAGGCTAGAGTGCTACAATTAGGACCCCTACCAGATAAACCAATAACTATATTTCTTGGTGTAATTGGAGGGATTCCACTACCATAACAACAGGTGGATGCAGCCGCTCAACCCGGGTGGGGAGCATACAAAATCTGCAAAATAGGGAGACTACAAGATGACAATTTCTTTAATAGTTCGATCCACACAGTATTTTATAGATGGTTGCTCACATATCTAAATGCCGCATTTCTTGATTCATGCCTAGAAAAAATTCCTTGCAATATTTTCTAGAACCAGGAACAATCACTACATTGTGAATGGCAAGGAGAACCTAGGTACAAATCTATCAAGGGATAGATGGCTAAGACAGGAATCAGTAAAATTCAGAGTTTCGGAGCTAAGTCAACACCTGTTATTCCTGCAACTTCCGTGCATCAACTAACAACCTAATACATGCCCTATGGTAGCATATATTGAGCGACTCAACTCTGTTGCTGCCTTACTGCAGCCATACAACAAAATATGCAAATTATAAACATGTAAAGAAAAAGGGGAAAGCTGCTATTGTCACATGCACAGCTCAAAGTAAATTGGTTCATCTGAACCTCCATGGGCAGTGCCCACCACGATTTAGAGAAGTAGAAGCAGAACAGCATGCGGAGATGATCTGATCAAGGAAATAGATTTGGCAGTAGGAGAAGATAGGATGCGTGGTACCTGGTTGGATCTAGAACGGTTGACCCTTGACGGCGCAGACAAAGCGGATCCGTGTCGAGAGAGAAAGGGGTAGGAGACGAGGCGGCGCAGACGAAGCGTATCCATGTCGAGAGAGAAAGGGGTAGGAGACGAGGCGGCAGTGAGGGGTGAGGGAGGGAAGGGAAAGAAAGGAGGCGACGTGTCTGTTGAGAGGAGGTGTGGACGACAGGAAGTTTGCTTCCTTCTCCGGCGGCCGGTAGCAGAGGACCTAGTCGTGATGGGGCGAGGCGGTGGCAGCGGCAACCCGTAGGGATTAGGTGTGAGGGCGATTTCCTCTTACTCTCTTATCTTTATCTTCTATATCTAAATAGCTAGCCCTCACTAACTATTTCTCTCAACATGCAACTATGCCACATCATTGCACAACATGCATGAGAAAAGGCCCACCCCCACTATCATATGTCTCTCCAAGCATGCCACTTCATCATGACATGCATGAAAAAAAGACTTATCTCAACATGTAACATACATGAGGGTTTTCATTCTATTATGCTATATATATTTAATAAACATTTTACAACTATATAGTAATCAAGCACAATAAATTATATGTATTTTTATTGTTAGTTTTTTATATTATTACTTCAGATATTCATGTTTCATACAACGAGTTACATTGAAATATGTTGCAAAATATTCCCACAACAACGTGCGGGGTATCATCTAGTTCTTCTGAACGAAGCAAACCATGCGGTGGGGCAGCGAAGGGCAAACCGCCGGTCCATCATGTCTATAGCTAATCTGACATGGACAGCGCGAAAGCACGCCCCTCTCCCGACGCTTATTGGGTTAGATGTTTATCAAGGTCACAGTACGGCATCAACTCAACACGACTAACAAGCGAATGAAGCAATCCAAAGCATCTCCAGGTTCAACATTCTGAGCTTCACAAAATTACAAATATAGGTAAATATGTGTTCTTCATCATTCCGACCCAAAAAACCAATACATAAGCAATAAGCCCACATAGTTCAAGTGTCTTGTGGGACAGAGCAGAAAGGAAAAATAAGAGAAAAGAAACTATGGTAAAATAAAAATCTCCCAGCGCTTCAGGCTATCTTGAATTGCATCTTCAACCTGGTGATAAGCTGCCAATTTTCAGCGCTCATTTCATCCTGTAAAAAGAGCATTTCAGAAGTGTTAGAGAGCCTATAGAAAGGAGGGGAAAAAACTATGGTAAAATAAAAATCTCCCAGCGCTCTCGGCTATGTTAAAGGATTGCTCCATGTGTTAAATGAACCGTGCTGGCATGGTGAGCGTCTTTACCCGATAGAACTCTTTGAGTACATCAATGGATCTCCTCGAGATCTCGCTGACCAGCTCATTGCTAGAATCGAAATGGCGTCCATAAGACCGGGATTTCTCCTGAGGGCTGTCACCGCTTATCTGGCAGAGGTGATGGCAATTGTTACAAGCTTTTTCAACTTTCATGTTGCAATTGCCACAACTACAATATCATGCTTATGTATGCACTAACACGTACCTTTATGGCCACAACTCCATTCCTGGCCGAGAAAATCTGATTGCCATTGGATGTTTGCATGGAGGAGATCCTTCCGAGGCTATGAACTATTATATTCTTGCTTTTATCCTTGCTCGGGGTGAAGACACATATCGGGGTTCCCACCTGAAACACAGTCAAGACATCAATTACTAACGTCGGCAACAAGATCAAACCATTTTGAATCGATGATACACTTGACAACACTAACTAAAAGATGTACCTTGACGACACCTTCCACAACTTCAACGTCGCAAACAATTGGATCCTTGCTATGGTAGACACGGTTTGGCAGAATCTTCAGGGTGCATGGGAAAACTGCCTCAGCTGCAAATTGCATTTTCTTCGCTTCCTTCAATCCCTTAATGTGCTCAGTATAGATGTTGACGAGCCTATATACTGTATCAGCAGTAATAATCTTCAACCCTGATTCAGCTGCAAGGGCACTAGCCTCAGGCATCACTTTGACATCAAAGGCCAAGATGACCGCATACTCTTCTTTCCGCTTCAGCATGGCACTTGCCTTCATGACATCCTGCTTGTAGACGGGTCCTAAGTTCCAAGCATAAACAGGAATGTCCACACTACTGCTCTTCAAGTGCGCAATGATAGCTTCCAAGGTTCCAACACTGGAAGCTTGCACATAGATGCCCTCCTTGCAAGTCTTGATACTACTAACTTCTTGAGTTTTTGTTCCCTTTTCGTTCTCATCTGTCGTTCTAATGGCCATATCAATCTCTTGCATTGCAGCTGCTTCAGCTTGTCGCAAATCATCCCCTGGCTTCACTACAATGAGAGAAGTGCCAGCCATTGCATATTGAAGTCCCTGAAGAAATAGAAATAAGCAATGAATTTTTTGACAATGGATTCCAACGTTCATAAGGCATGGCAATGGAAATCAAACTCACCCGTGCCACAATTTTTACCCCCTGTGCAGCTCTGACCTCCTTGTGATGCTTATATGCACCCTGGAGGAACAGAAATGATGATACATTAGGTACAACATTCGAAATTTTTGTGAACTCAGTCTCAGAAATTCTACTATTGAGTTGCCATATCTCAGTCAAAAACTCAAAACCTTAAACAGAGTACACAGGCTTCATGAAATTTAAGAACTATATAAAATATGCCAGCAAGCAAGACTTTGTAAATCCAATCCAAAATTCATCTGGGTTACAAGTGCACATGTTTATGCTCCAATGAAGGGTAGGATGTATAACAGTGTTCTGGACAAGTCAATACACACATGATATATGATATTTATGGTCTCAGCAGGATACCACAGACCAATTCAACTACTGAAAATGGTGCAACTGCACAGAAATCTTGGATTTCTGGATAGAGAACATTAAAGAGACCAATTGTGAGCAATAAAAAATATAATATCTTGGTGGTCAGAAGCAATTGATTATGGATCCTAAATTTTGAAGATATTATGATTATATATGCGGTGGGGAACTTAACAAATTGTAATAATATATGCGATGAACAGCCATCCGATCAAAAGAAATATGGTTCTTCAAAAATAGGCCGAGAAGCAATAAATAAAATTGTACATCATAAATTTCATAATTGACATATTTTTCCAACAATCAAACACTGATAAAAAAACATGCCAATATGTGTTAAAATTTGTGTCGTTCGAACAGAGTATCCAGAATTCTTGTTCCCAGAACTAACAAGAAAAATATGAATGCACAGAAGAAAATAAGTGTGGACTCACCTTAGCTTTGAGTTCTTTCATTGGATGAGGGGTCAACAAATCTCTAATAATGGTTGTAACAGGCCCCTAAAGATGTAAAGGTTAAAGTCAGAGATGAAATCGTTGATGCAGCATTCAAGGTAGCATGTAAATCTCAAATTTCATAAACTTTATATACCTGTTTAGTGCAAACAATTACTTGATCCCCTTGGCGCAGCACACCATTGATCAGTACTACGTCAACAGTAGTTCCCAAATCTTTATGTTCATTGACTTCTAGTACTGTACACTGAACAAACATATGTGGAGAAGTTGTCACATTAGGTTAATGATTAACTTCAGTAGAGAGAGTTATGGATTAATGTTTAACGAACCAACCTCTACTGTATCGTCATAGGCCAGCTTATCTGTAATTATGTCAGGCAGCCATCGCACCAGTAGCAGTAGAAGATCTGGCACACCTTCACCGCTGGAGGATAATACAGTAAAATATTGTCAAAGGCTAAAACTGCAAATAACATAGGAGAAACTGAAACTTAAAACATAAGCAACGAAGTATATATGTGCTAGTTGTCACACCTTTCAGCACTGGTCGGGACAATGTTAACCACTTTTTTCTTCTTATTGTTTTCATAGTAAGGAGCAGTGTTGAAGCCATTTTCCTTAAAATCTGTTACAACCTGTTTACAAAAAATCGAATCATCAGAAAATTTCAAAGAAACCATCTGTAGTTCAATGCAAATTTGGCATAACCAAAGAGATGCACAGAATGTCACAAGGGAAAATACCTTAGTTAACCTCCATTTGTATTCACTTTTGACATCATCAGATTGCTTCTTGAGTGCCTCAACTATTGGTGCATTGGTACATTCCTTCCACCCATAGAGCCGGTCAACCTTGTTCAAGGCGACAATGAAGCTCACATTGTGGCGTCTCAAAAGATGAAGGGATTCGACAGTCTGCTTCTCAAGCCCCTTAGTAATATCGACGACAACCACGGCGACGTCACACATACTCAATCCCCTTGAGCGCATTTTACTGAAGGACTCATGGCCAGGGGTGTCAATCACGAGCAAACCAGGAACTTTGATGGCGGTTTCAGCTTTTAAGCTCGTCCTGTCCCTGATGTTTTCAGCTGGTAAGTAGGTGGCGCCAATCTGTTGTGTGATGCCCCCGGCCTCCCGCTCCTGCACATGGGTGCCCCGGATGCAATCGAGGAGCTTTGTCTTTCCGGCATCCACGTGCCCAAGGATGCAGCATATCGGTGCCCGAAGCTCCTTTTCATCTCCTGAAGCTACATCCTGAGCGTCGAAGATATCCTCCACAATCTCATTGACTGCATTGTCTGGATTAACGACCGGAGCAGTGGAGATAACATGTTTCTCTTTGATATCTTCTTCAGAACCAGATGAGTGAGAATTGCCAGCAGCAGACATGACATCAAATTCATCCAGGCTCTTGCTATCCCAAGCATCCTCCTCCTCATCATCATCATCGCCGATTGCTGTTCTGTCCTGTTCCAATGATCCATCGCTTGATCCCTCCCCCAATTTGAGCACCTCATTGACGATGGCGCTGTTTTCCTGTTCTTGCGAAAGACTGCTCGAGCCCTGGTCTCCTCCCCCATCAGCTTCAGATTCGACAGTCTTGGGCTTCAACACAGGTCTCCTGGAGTGATACACCGGCCGCTTCTTCCGGCCATCATCCACACCAGCAGCACCGCCGCCCTCAACAAGGGGGGCGGTGATGCCGAGCCGCCTGCGCGCCTCCTCCGCGCGCCGGCTCTCCTCCCGCTTCCTCTCCTCCAGCCGCCTCCGCTGCCTGTCCTCCTCCCTCCGCTTCAGCTCCTGCTCCCTCAGCTCCTTCCTCCTCTCCGCCTCCTCGTCCTCCCGCCGCCTCCTCTCCTCCTCCGCCTGCGCCTGCAACGCCTCCTCGCGCGCCCTGCGCTCCTCCTCCTCCTTCTGGCGAGCAAGCCCCTCCCGCAGCGCCCGCAGGCTCATGCCCCCCGCGCCGCTAGCCACCTTCTTCGCGCCGCCGGCGCCGGCGCGGGACGGGCCCGCGGTCTTCCTGGACGACATGGGGGTACGATCGGTGACGGTGCCGGCGGTCCAGGTTGGCGGGGCTGCTGCTCATACGGCGGACAAGACACCCGCGGCGGCGGCGGCGGCGGCGGAAACCCTAGCGTCGTACGGGAGATCGGGTCGGGCGGCGGCGAAGGGCGACGCGGGCTGAAGAACGGGGACGGTGTCGCGTTGATGGGGAAGTGTAGGCGTGCGTGGCTACATATATGGGGCCCCGGGTGCAGTGACCGTGGCCGGCAAGGCTCCTGCGGACACGCCGGGTTACGCCGCGGACACGTTTGCAGATTCCAGTTGTCTTTTTGCGGGCAAACATGTTTGAGTTTAAATTTGAACTGCAAATCACGGAAATAAATTCTGCAACCAAAACCGTTTGGTTCGTTTGGGTCTAGGACTCTAGTTCGAATTTTCTATCCAATTGTTATCTAGCACGTGTCCACCTAGCTACCCTTGTGTTTTTTTAGACTGGCCTTGGCCCTTGTGTGTTTTCCTTCCTAAAAAAAACCCCTTTGGTTTAGGGAAAGTTTTCCGTCGCGTAAACTTTTGGCATGATGTCAACACTCCATCAGCCATTTTGATATGCTTATATATATCAGCCATTGCCTTTTTAGGATCGTGTAAACTCTATCTACCAAAGCATGTGAGAAATGAATGAAATAATAGTTTAAACATTTTGATCCTTTGGATTAAGAACAAAGTTTTCGCTAATCAAATAATAGTGATCTGGTAACATCCCTTCATAATGTGAGAAATTGTATTGCATCCATGGATCAAAATAAGCCCATGGATGGTAATCGATTTTATGTCTGGGGATGAGTTACATGGCATATGCATCAATAGCATGGTTGAAGAATATGGATGGTGTGCAAACCAAAGATCTTGATGGGCGAATGCAAAGCTTTGGCTTAATTGCTTATTAGCTCCATTCTTCATTTTTACTGTGCTTCTTGTAACACAAGCTTGAGCATCATTCTTATTTTGACCACTCCTATTGGGAACCCATGCCATGTTCTTTTTTTCATGTTATTGTGCACTAAGTGTTTGCAATTTATTCTTTTTACAATTCGAAGACCTGAGTGGACGCCTCGTCTGTGATTCTTTTTCAAACAATGACAAATTTTATTGTCTTAACTCATTTTCCTTAGATTTGGCACTTTGATTTTCAATGGTTGGATGTATCATCTCTTTGCTTTTAGTAGCTAATGTTGATATCTTACTTGGCTTTTTTTTCATTTTACTCCCTTTGTTCCCAAATAGTATAAGTCTTTATAGAGATTTTAACAAGTGACTACATACGGAGCAAAATGAGTGAATCTACACTCTAAAATATGTCTACATACATCCGTATATTGTAGTCCATTTAAAATGTTTAAAAAGACTTATATTTAGGAATGAAGGGAGTACATTAGATCTGAAATAGCACATTTACGATCATCTTTTGTAACACGGTAAACTTGCTTGAACACCTATTTCTTGTCTCTTGAGCTCCAGATCGTTCCCTTATGATTGAAGCGTATGATTTTTCATCAAATTTTGATCCTCTTGGAGTTGTATAATTTTAGAGAAATGGTCTAAAATAAGATAAAAATATGTCCTTGAATTCATGCCTGTCTCGTGATGGATATAGAAAATTACCATATATGGAGGTAGACATTGGCATTGATGGCCCAAAAGGTGGATATGAAGATGAATAAGGATATAGAAAATTACCATATGGAGGTAGACATTGGCATTGATGGCCCAAAAGGAGGATATGAAGATGAAGAATTCTCCCTCTGCCAATGCATGTCTTCAAACTTGTGCCTAAGGGGTGATCTTGACTTCTTTGCATTATTTTGCTGATAAGCATTTTTATTCCTCTTCTACTGAAAATTGGGGACTCGCCATAGCTTCAGTTTTTAGTTCTTTTACTATTCAGCATATTAATAGATCTTCGAATCTCCTGGCTCACCTTTGTGCAAAACGAGCTTGTTCGTTGGAGGTGACCGAGAGCTGGCAGGATCGTGTACCCTCTTTCATAGACAGCAGCCTCATGACTGACTGTGCTAGGTCCGCTTTTGTTGAATAAAAAGCCCCAAAGTTCCACGCAAAAAAAAGGCAAGCCGGCTTTGGTAGGAGGCGGCGACAACGGCTTGCTCAAGCGGCGGTAGTGGTCATTTGATGATTTCAAAATGTCGATGTAATTTTTATTATGTTTGAGGTACTTTTTACTTCCGATGAACTTCGATCATAGATTAGGATCATTAAAAAAAAGATGTGACATACATCTTATACTTGTCCAAAGTACACAACATCCGTCCTCGTTGAAGAGCTTACTATTGTAGCATCTCTGTCTTTGGCTACGCAAGGTCCGGGTTGCCATGCATTGATGCATGCGCAGGGCGTGTCAGAGCGGCTTCCTGTGCGCGGAGGAGGCCATGAGCACGGCCATGGCGACGACGAACATGAAGAGCATGCTCCCCAGCAGCGTGTACGTCCTCCTCGACGACCTGCGGTACTCTCCGAACAGCACCACGCCCCACAAGGTGCTCACCAGCGGCAGCGCCTGCACGGAGTCCGCCGCCGCGTACCCGGCCGCCTGCCCGGCCATGAACGTGAACGCGTTGCCCAGCCCGGACACCAGCCCCGCCAGCAGCGCCAGCCCCCTCCCCTCCCCGTCGGCGACGTAGGCCCGGAGCGTCGACCGCGGCACGCCGGCCATGGGGCGGTAGAGGCACCAGACGTTGAGCGCCACGCCGACGGCCAGCGAGGAGAGGCAGAAGTAGAAGTAGGCGGTGTAGACGACCAGGTGCGGCACGCCGTCGCGCAGCGTGCGCCATTGGTCGTTGGTCGCGAGGTTGAACGCCGGCGCGAACAGCGAGTAGCACACCCCGGCGAACGTCACAATCGCCAGCCCCACCAACGTGTTGGATCCAAGAACCTGTGTGAGCATCACCCACAAGCGTGTTTGATTGTTCAGAAATTGTCTGCAAGTAAATGATGTTCTACTCCCAGAAATACATGGATTTTCATCGTTTGTTGGTTTTTGCAGGGAATTTCTGCAGTTAGATCATGATAAACTTGTACTCTTCAGGTACCTACCTTGATTGACCTTTTGTCCTCGAGATCAATAAGGAAATCTGCTGTTCCTGCCTCCACTTTCTCCACGGCCTTTGGTAGTGCAGGCTTTCCTTCTTCACAATCCTTTTGTTCCTCTGTTGTCAATCGAAAGATTAATATTATTTTGACTGTCACTGAAAGATCATCATTTTTCTAATTAATGACGGGTTGTTTCTTTGAAGGGAAAGTACCATCTTCAAGAAGGCGTTGGGTGAGATCTTCCTTTGCAGTGTTCCTGTGAAGAAATTCAGCAAGTGATCTTCAGATGCAGTTATTTTCACCAGAGGAATGAATGCTGGGGAAGGAAGGAAGGAGGCAGAGATGAGACTCTACCCAGTAGAGTAGTTTCTGGAGTTTGATAGCTTCTCCTGGTTGTCAGCGGCATTGGAGGAGTGAACAAGTGAGCCTAGGCAGGCTGCAATCAGAAAGCATCCGACGCCGGGAAAGAGAACCTCCGCCCTGTTGATCCGGCCGTCCAGAAAATAGTTCAGTGTCGTCCCTGCAACAACAGAAATTTCAGTCATTCATTTAACTTCAGATTTTGGACTTTTGATCTTCGGTCATTTATCTCCATGATTGGAGAGTATCAATAGAGCTGCCTGTGGGTGTATGTACAGTAGGAGTACCTACCTATGACAACCTTGAGACTTGAGGCCATGACCTCGGTGACCGAGAGCCCGACGTATGCCCAGCCGTACTGCGTGGCCACGGTGCCGAGGGTGATCACCACGCCGCCGGCCAGCGCAAACATGATCGACGGCCAATAGTCCTGAATTGTTCGTCCAATATACAGATAGTTACAACAATTGCACTGTATAATAACAGTAAGCAAAGCCTGATGTAAAACTTGAGACCGGACAGAAAGACTGAAAGCCAACATGTTGCCCGAAATTCAGTCTTACATTCATGTTGACCTTTTCTTCCTAGTATGCGGGGAAGAAATATCGACAGTTTTAATTGAGCTACCTGGGGCTGGGCGAGCTGAGTGAGGAAATTGGGCGTCTCCGGCGTGTCGCCGCCGATCTGGCCGAATGTGAGGGCGATGAGCACGGCGGCCAGGAAGTTGGTGATGGAGTAGTCCAGGTACGTGTGCTGCGGCAGGCGTCCCCGGCGCTCCAGCACGGCGAGCACGACCGGCCAGGTGCCCAGGAGCACCAGGGCCGCCGCCATCAGCCCGATGGCCCCGCCGATGTCCTTCACCAGATACATCTGACCTTTGCGAGGACGACGGTGCAAGCTACCTGATTCAGGAAATTATGCAAAACTGAATCAAACTTCTCCTTAAAAAACTGAATCTATCTACACATCAAACCCAGCCTCAGTTAACACTGAAAAACTGAAAATATTACTACCTAGAGAAGAGCTTTGGATGGAACAGTTCAACAAGTCAGCAACATGCAAGAAGGTTCATAGGTCTGTCTGTGCTCGGCAAACCATAATCATCGTGTATAAATAACCCATGTCAGCTTGCAAGATATGCGGCAAGAAAAAAAATGCAAGATGCGCCAATGAGCCAAAAATAGAAACACAGCTCTAGAATCAGTTGAGGAGACAGATCTGGTAGGGGTGGAAATATGCTTAAGCAGCATGTTCTGTTGTCAGAAGAACAAGGGGGCCAGTGCATATGCCATTTCTTTGTCAGAAGAACAAGGTGGAAATATGTTCTTGCATGTTCTTTGTCAGAAGAACAAGGGGCACAAGTGTTCTTGCATGTTCTTTTGTCAGAAAAAAATCAGTGAACAGCCAAGCAAATCACCACTGTTCTAGAAAAGAGGGACAAAATTGCTTGAGAAAGAGCACAAGCGCTCGTATGTTTCTTTACGGAGGGAGCACATACCAGTTAGTCAGTTACCGATCGAAATGAAGCTGTTCTTGCTGATCACTGAGCACCAGAGTGTGTGTGTGTGTGTGAATATATATGCAATACTCTACCGGTGAGTATTATTTTTACGAATGAATGTTTGTGGTGTCTCTGGAAGCTCGGTCCAGCAGTGAGCTGAGCTGTGGATATGCGATGAGGAAAATGGAGATTGCTCACGGCTCACGGATGGTGAGGCGCTGGCGCGGGTCCCTCCCATGACGAGGGCGTATTTGGCCGCTAGTTATGAGTGCATTCGATATAATACAAGGACCGTACTCAATTATTGCTTATCTTCAGTAAGCTTTACACACAATACTGCAACTTGCAGCTAGGACACGATAGGAGAGGAGAGATGCCGCTGAGCCGCAGCTACCTAATCGCAGTTTAAGGGCCGGCTGCTACACGTGAATATGAATGCAAGCTGGGCCAAGGCGCCAGCGGGATGTCTGAAGCTGCCAAGTTAAGATTCATGCAGAAACGACCAAGAAAAACTGCCAAAACATGCATGTGGAAAGCTTGCTCCGGTCGTGGCTGTGAAGAGTGCGCTGCACTCATCAGCCTCAGCACGCACGCGGAGTATAAAATTGTGAAACGGTGTGCGTGCATGGCGGCGGCCTGTGACGTGGCTGCCTTGCATGGAGGCGGAGGACATGTGTCGACGGCCAGCCTCTCGCTCCGGTGGATCTCTACGGCGATGAGTCGTAGATCGGGGCTTGCATGGCTGCCAGCCCGGCTCGCCGGTCGGCAGGCCACCCACAGCGGTGCCAGGGAGTCAGAATCAGAGCAACACGATCGACGGCCGTGTGCCGCTATAAATTAATGTACATGTAGCGGCGAGTAAACAAAGTGGAATTGCAGCGCCCTCTAGACGGGTTCGTTCATTCGAAACATGAGTTGAAACAATGAGCACTTTCTAAATTAAGCTAATGCAGACCGACTGCTCGGCCAAAACCAGCATGACTGATCACCGACATCAAGCTCGATGTGTAAGTTTTCATCGAGTACTCCTTCCGTCCAAAATAAGTGTCTCAATTTTATCCTAACATTAGTATAAAATTACACTAAAATTGAGACATTTATTTTAAAATAAAGGGAGTGATAAACAAGCAAAACTGGATATACATATATATAGAAAAAGCAAGTACCTCTACATATGTACAACAAAATTGGATATAGTGTATATATAGCAAAAACAAGTACCTTCCTTTGTTCCGTATTAATTGACGTCCAAATAGATCAATTAATATGAGACGAACAGAGTACCTATCAAGATTGATGCTTGAATTTATTTTAGAATTTTCGATGATGCGTCTTTATAGGAGGGACGTTTCCGTTGACTATAAAGGGTCTATGATGACTTGGTAAAATCTAGATGATAAGACACCCAGTCTCATGAAGATGCTCATAAAAATATGTGTGCATGTGCACGTTTATATGGATGAGTGTATGGCGCATATATATGAGAGCTTGAGTTTATATCGAGTTAAAAAAAAGATTGATGCAGCACTTCCGAAAGACAAGGATGCGGATCATGCAAGTCAAGATGCTCAACGTACCCCGGCCCCGTCTGATTCGAATTTGACTCTTTTGTTTTCTTCGTGAGATATCTCACGGCCTCGTCTCAGTCGTCATGTACGCATGCATGTAGATGTTTTTCCGGTCGATGTGCACGGATCGCCCGAACCATGGATCAGCTCGACGTCGTTGTGGTGAGCGGGGCACCCCCACACTCGGGAAAACGTTTGCGAATGGGCCGTCGCCGTCGGGATTATTCCAACCTTGGAGCCGGACGTATGACGGATGGAGACTTCTCGTCGGCTCTGTACGTCTGGACATGGACGTGACGTGTGACCTTATTTACTTCACCCAACATTTTTTCTTTTGAGAATACTTCACTCAACTTTTGCTGCTATGGACTGAGGGAGTGGTTCCTTAATAAACTTTCAATTTGTCATTTTGTCAGCTAGTTCCCCGTCGGGATTCAGGAGATAGAAGTTGACCCGCTTGAGGGTTTTTTTTTTTTTGCATACGATCCAACACACGGATCGGCTTCCACTATCATCAGATAACATAACACAAAATCATGACCTAGCCGAGCGCCTCAAACTACTCTTATACGTATAGGCTGATCGGTACCGCTTATATCATGCCTAAATCTACGCTCGGGCGTGCCCACCGGATCACATTCGGTCCATTCAAGATCAAACTCTACCCACTTCACTGCACTTCACTCCACTCTACAACCAAGCTCCATTTCGACGATCTTTGATCATCTGTGACATGACGAGCAGCGGACTGGGCCTCAGATTTGGTTGAGTACAAGTACTAATTGAAGTTTATGTGCAATAATCATACATTAGTAGTACTAGTGCACAAGCACTTGCATGCTATTTCAGCAATCTACGCACCGAGACGAGTAGCACTCCTACTCCATCCCGTGCGTGTCCCCCCTTCCCTCTCCTCTTCAAATTAAAGGATACTTCTCGATTCTCCAATCATCACCTTCATAAATTATTATTTTGCAGCTTCCAAAATGAATCAATTATTAACGGTAAGTAACTACTGGCAACCATTGTAAATATACTAGTGTTCACCGAAGAGATTTTTTAGCGACTGGAAACAATATTTTGAAGGGGATTGCTTAAGAAACAATTGAAGATTATGTAAGCTCTTTAATTTTCAAAATGGAAAATGTTTTTGGATTTTTCGCAGTTTGCAGCAAATAAGCAACTTCAGCTGCAAATGTTTGTTTGAATACAGTTATGAAAAACAAATTTCCACGTCAAAGCTATTCGCACAAAAATTTCAACAAATGCAACATTTTTTTAGGGAGTAGTGTCAAAATATAAAATTTTGACTCCATATTATGTTTGATATTTGGGAACGGAGATAAGCATATTACCAAAAACACAAAAGGAGATGCCAGTTTTCAATGAAAATTAAAGGCATTCAAATTTTAAGATTCACTTTTTGATTAGATATAATTTCTGGGCATAACACTGTGAAATATGTAAATTGTTTTTTGTAATTAAATTATATGCAGTGCCTGATTTTAAATTTTGCACAGGGCCTCGAAATTCGTAGGTACGGCCTTGCATGCAGGCTTAAGAAGGCGATGACTGTCTACATGACTCTCCGCCGCACTTGGGAGGAGTCCGCCTCACTGCGGCCAGACTCGATCCGGCGGGAATCCATTGCGTCTGTGCAAATGACGCTTTGGATCCACCTCAAGGCGTGTGATCGTGGCGTCGCCGAATGCAGTGCGGTCCGTTTGGCGCCCCAACACGGGGATGGCACGTCCTCCCCGAGGCGTCCGGGGCGAAGGTGAACATCTATAGACCGTACACTGCGAAGGTGAGTCGTGTCCGTCGACTGAGGCAGAGCACGTGGAAGTCGCGGAGGCGGAGTCACATGCCGCCGGCTAGGCAAAGCCCCAATCGATGACCGGCACCTCCCGGCGCCACAACGAGGTTCCAGTCCATCAACGATTACACCTCTACCGACGACGTGCAAGCCACCGGTTGTGATGAGGAAGAGTGTGGTATGGGAGACGATGTCGCTTCGTGTTCCATGTGGGCCAGTCTATGTCCCATGCCTTATTTTTCTCACTGGCGCCCGGACCTTCATTTCGCGAGTTACATGATCGTCGAATATATGGGCGCGGAAGGGAACAACAAAGACATGGTTAACGGGCGTCGATGAAACATTTAGACTATACTTTATGTTGCATATAATTATACTTTCTTTGTTCGGAATTACTTGTCACAAAAATTGATGTATCTATAACTAAAATACATATAGATACATTCATTTTTTGAACGAGTAATTCCGAACGAAAAGAGTATGTATATGAGGGTTTGGTAATAAGGCGCATCCATGGACGTTTAGATAGTCAGATTAGCTCTTACCCCTGGTACCCCTGTGGGTGGTTCGCCGACCGACGAGCCGGGCTAGTTGCCATGCGAGCCTCGGTCTACGACTCATCGCCGTAAAAAAGGTCACACGTGACGCCCCATGTCCAGACATGCAGAGCCGACGAGTCGTCTCGATCAACCATATGTACGTCTCCAGGGCTTGATTAAACCCCGATGGCGACGAGGGCCAAACATGAACGTTTTCCCGTTTCCGATTGTGGGGGTGCCACGACGATGCCGAACTGATCCATGGTTCGGGGCGGGTGGTCCGTGCACATCCACCGGGAAATCATCTACATGCATGCGATGCGTACATGATGAGTGAGATGTGATCATGAGATATTATTGCATGAAATAAAAATAAAATAATCAAATCACATAGTAGGGTCAGTGATACGTTAAACATCTTGATTTCCATCGATCCGTTTCCTTGTCTTCGGGAAACTCTGCATCGATCTTATATGTTGGTTTTATTTAGCTTGGTGAAAACTTGTAAGTTGAGTTTGTCGTTGGTGATCGGTCATGCTGGTTTTGGCAGAACAGTCCTGCATTAGCTTACTCGCCTCGCCCATACATTAATTTATATATCGACGAGCCGGGATTAGATAGCTACTTCCTCCGCTCGAAAATATTTGTTTTTTTTTGCGGTTGAAACTTTGTATTACTTAAGTGATAATGTCACGGTCTGTATTACAAAGCTCAATAACTTATGACAAGCCAGAGTTAAGCCAAACTACGGTTCTATTCTCCGATCTAGCATATTTTGCCAAATAGTCACTAGCTAACAGCATTCTGGCTGCGATGAATATGGGTAAACATTGTTGTACGGAGAGATCGAAGATGCTTGATTTCTTCCACCAGCGAGGACAGTATAGATCTATCAGTGGCCCCATCATAATCATCCTCACGGCTTGTAAGGAATCCATCTCAACATGTATAGGTAGCTCCGTCCTCTGGATTGCTATTGATAATCCCTCCATACACGCACTGAGCTCTGCTTCCAGGGCGTTTCTGCAGGAGAAAAGCACCCTGCATGATGTAAAGTTGATCTGGCCCGTGCTATCTCGAAGGACCATCCCAGCACCTGCACCACCGTCGGCTGCCCAGGATCCATCAGTGTTTAATTTTTCCCAGCCTTCCACTGGCACCGTCCACAGAGCATTCGCCACTGGTTCCGCTCGTTCGTGAGGCAACAAAACATGATCATAAGGGATCACTTGTTTCCCCTTCATCCGCTCTTCCTCAGAATAATTTAGTGTTAAGAGTGAATCTAAATAGCTCACAAGGAAGCTTTTTGATACCTCCATTGGCGGGGGCTCCTTGTAGTGAGTCACCTCATTTCTGTTGTGCCATATTCGCCATAGCGTCAACATTAACATGCATCGTTCAATTTCAGGTAGTGGCTGCAGCACATGAAGTATCCACTCGGTACCTGTATTTCTCACTTCTTCCAGCTTCGGCAAACGCCATACAGTGCTCATACAACTCCACATTTGCACCGCTAAAGGGCATCTGCATAAGGCATGAAAGGTGCCTTCCTCCTCTCGTCCACAGATCAGACAGTTACCTGAGAGTTCAAGCGTCCGTTTATGTTTATTCTGCCATGTTGGGAGTGAGTTGATAGCAACGCGCCAGGCAAAGTTCTTCACAGTGGGCGGAACAAGGCTCTTCCATATCATTTTCCAACATATACGGTGGCCATCTGGGGCAATGCTAGAGGATTCTTCTGTCAGTCTACACATCTCGTTGAAGGCCAAAGTGTATGCCGATTTTACTGTAAATGTGCCACTCTCTGTTGGACCCCAAGCAAGCAAGTCATCACCAAGTCGTGGAGAGGCTCTTATTTTCAGAATCTCATGAACATCACAAGGGAGAAAAATTTGCTGTAGCAGGTTACTATTCCAGGATCCATTTTCTCTTAAGAGTTGGGAAACCCATCGGTATCGGCATGCACGTTGTGCCGAAATTGGCCTGTATGAGAAAGGCCTAGGAATCCAAGCATCCCTCCATATACGAATACTCCGGCCGTTTCCTACTCTCCATACGAGCCCTTTCTTGAGAAGCTCAAGCCCATGGCTGATAGCAGTCCAAGTAGAGGAAGCGTTACCAAAGAAAACTGTATCCTCTAAATTGCCATTAGGGTAATACTTACTCTTTAGCAGTCTTGCACATAAGCTCTCAGGCCTAGTTAGAAGCCTCCAGGCCTGCCGAGCTAGGAGGGCCTGGTTGAACAGCCGGTAATCATGGAACCCCGCCCCACCTTTGCTTTTTGGTTGTTGTAGTGTCTGCCAAGATTTCCAATGCACCTTCCGTTTCCCTTGTTCTGCACCCCAATAAAAGTTCCTGACCATCACCGTGAGATCATCACAGACCGAGTAGGGAATTTTAAAAACTCCCATGACAAACACCGGAAGGGCTTCAGCGACTGATTTGATCAGAACCTCCCTACCCGGTTGAGCTAAGTGCCCGTCTCCATTAGCTGCATTTGTAGATTTTGAAATCTACCTTTAGACATTCTGCCATTAGGTGTAGGTAACCCCAAATATTTCTCTTCGAATGCAGAGCTTGTGACAGATAAAACATCCCGTACATCCTCTTGGTCATTCATCGGGCAGGCTTCACCAAACATAATAGAGCACTTGTTGTAGTTTAGTAGTTGGCCTGTAGCACTTGCATACAGGTCTAGACAGGATTTAACTTGTTCAGCTTGCGCACGAGACGCCTCAAAAAATAGGAGTGTGTCATCAGCAAATAGGAGGTGTGATATGCCAGGAGCACGCCTACAAATCTTTACTGGAGTAATCAAGCCCACTTTAACACGCTGTCTCAGAATTGCAGACAGACCGTCAGCCACGAATAAAAACAAGAAAGGGGAGAGCGGATCACCTTGCCGAAGACCACACGACAGTGCAAATGAATCCAAGAGGGTTCCATTGAATCTCACAGAGTATCTCACCGATGTGACACAAGTCATAATCCAGTCAATCCATCGGTGAGCAAAACCCAACTTTTCCATCACTTGCCTCAAGAAGTTCCAGTCAACCCGATCATATGCTTTTGATAGGTCAAGTTTATAAGCACAAAAACTCTTGGTTGGATCCTTTTCTTGCTTGATATGGTGGATGCATTCAAAGGCAATCAAAGCGTTGTCTGCTATCATCCTTCCAGAGATGAAGGCACTTTGTTCTGGGGAGATAATTTCATCCAAAAGGGGCCTCAGTCTATTAACAAGGCATTTAGAGACCACCTTATAAATCACGTTACAAAGACTAATAGGTCTGAATTCAGAAAGTCTTGTAGGGGCAGCAACTTTTGGGATTAACAAGATACATGTCTCGTTAACCCCTTCTGGCATGATTCCTGTTTTAAAGAATTCCTTAACAACCTTGATAATACTTTCCTTCAAAACCTCCCAGTTCCACTGAAAAAATCTCGCTGGAAACCCATCTGGCCCAGACGCCTTTAAGGGCCCAATCTGGAATAGCGCATCAGAGATCTCCTGTTCAGTGAAATCAGCACAGAGCTTATCATTACCATTGTCGGTTATTACCGCATTAACCAGATCCACAACCTCCGAAGCCTCAAGGGACGGAGTTGCTGTGAATATTTCTTTAAAATATGATGTAGCCATATTACTCATAGTGTCAGTATCTGTATAGACATTGCCATCAGCATCATGCAACTGTTTAATTCTGTTTTTCCGTGCACGCCATACAGACTTACTCTGAAAAAACTTTGTGTTCCTATCTCCCTCTTTCAGCCACATGATACGCGACCGTTGCAACCATAGCATCTCCTATTTGTACAGAAGCTCATTTAGTTTGTCAGACACCTTCCTTATTTCATGTCTATCAGCATTCATTCGCATTAGTTCCTCAAGCTGGCTGCGTGATTTATTGTTTTCCCTTGTAACGTTCCCAAACCTTCTGTTACTCCATGACCGGAGTGATGTCATGGTTGATTGCAAGTCAGCACTAACCTGTCCCAGGTTCTCCATTGCACCGAATGCCGACCACGCCTTGTTTACAAGATCTGGCAATTCTGCGTCCCGTTCCCAAAAGATTTCATATCGCCGTGCTTTGGCTCTAGGCCTCTCCTGCTCTGCATCAAATTTGAGTAGCAATGAGATATGGTCTGAACACGGGGATGCAAGGTGTTGCACAGAAGAGTATGCGAACATATTCCTCCACTCATTTGTTGCCACCGCACGATCCAGCCGCACGCGTACATTCGCCGATCCCGAACGCATATTGTCGTATGTATAGGGTATGCCAGAAAACCCCAAATCGACTAACTCACATGTCATCAATACATCCCGAAAAGCAGCCATCTGAGCTTCTAGCCTAGGCGTCAAGGACATGTGTTCAAAGCTCCACAACGCCTCATTAAAGTCTCCGATTACTACCCAAGACAGGTCCGACGCTTGCTTCAACGATTGTAGTTTAGTCCACATCAAGTGCCTATTTTCAACCCTTGGTTCACCATAAACTGAAGTTAATCTCCATTGTTCCCCGCCGGGAGAGCTAACAGAAATGTCAATGAACCTGTCATCCGTTCCTAGAACTATTACTTGGTAAGATTCGTGCCAAAACAAAGCTAGGCCACCGCTTAAACCATTACTGTCCACACCCACAAAACCGTGAAGGCCGAGACGCCCTCTAATTCTTTTCATCTTACTAGCTTTTTGTCGAGTTTCGCACAAAAACACAAACATGGGGGAATGCGACTGTACCAACGTCGCAACATCACGAACTGTCGGGGGATTCCCCCCACCCCGGCAGTTCCAACTTAGTAGATTCATTGGGACGGGCGGTCCTCCGTCGAGGAGGCCGCCGATGTCTTAGTTGAGGAACTGTCAATGGCCGCGCCATCATCTGCCTTATACTTCTTCCGGTTTGCATTCTTTTGAGGAGTTCCACCATTAGAGCTGCTAGGTGGATCTGGCCCCTCGAAAGTACGCACCCTGTCTACTGTGATCCCCCGCGGCACAAGGGCTCCCACAGTCTTGTTCCGTACTTCTTCGTCGGTAATGGTATTCGAAGTGCCCGAATCATCTGCTCCCCTTTTACCCAAAATGAGCGGATCATTTATCTGTCCAAGTTGTGTCACACCCTCAGTATTGGCCAGCTGCACCCCGGGGTCATATAAGGCGTTTGTAGCATTGAATCGCCAGCTCCTTTGCATGGATTGATCTCTTCCGGTAGGGTCTACAGTTGTAGCAAAGGTCCTATTCTCATTACTGTGACCACGGCCATGGGATCTGTTTGCTCCCCGTCCCCTGCCATAGTCATTCACTTCACCCTCATCACCAAAGACACCTGCATCCCGTTCCGAGCTGCGACCATAGCCTCTGCCCGGGTTCCGGTTAGCATTGGTGCCCCTTCTAGTAGCAAGTATAAACGGACCCCACTCCATATCTTTATCATCATGTTCACCGGATCCACATTCTTCATGCCAGTGCCCTAGCAGGCCGCACATGTAACAGAAAATAGGGAGTTTCTCAAATTTGACTTGGTAATATTCAGTTTCTCCTCCCTTTGTAAAGCCAACGAACCTTGTCAGTTTTTTTGTGACATCAAGTTTAACTCTAACCCTTACAAACTCACCAATAAATCCATTCGACAGAACAATCTGTAGCTCAACCACTTCACCTATGCGCTGCGCCATGTTCTTCACGAACTGTTCCCTCTTAAGCACCATATCCGGGAGTCTATGGATCTGACACCACGTCTCAATTTTATCCAACTTTACTGATTCCGGGTTCTTGAACCCATCATACTCATCAATGATCAAAGCCATGCCCTTGAAGTCCCAAGGGCCCTGATGGAGCGCCTTATTCCAGTCTGCTAGACAATTGAACTGCACCGAAAACAGGTTTGGATTAATTCTTCTCCAAACCACCTCCTTGGCAGGGTTCCAAGCCGCTTTCATGTCAGCGATCAACGCACCCTGTCCAAAGGATTTGTTCGTTAAGACTCTAGCCAGCTCAAGCCACTTTGGCTTCTCATCTGGTTCATCCGCTTGTTCTTCCCACACCAAATTATCCAATTCATCTTCCTCCAGATGCAAGCGCTCCAGCAAAACGCTAGGGTCTTCAGGGGTTTTGGATCGTGATCCGCTAGCCTCCGAAGGTGCGGCCATCTTCCTGGTCGGTGAAAACCTAGCCGCCGGAGTCGCGCGAAGACGGACCCAGCAACCAGGACGGTGAACGGTAGCTGCGATCGCAGGGGGCGATCGATCACAAGGGAACTCTCGGCGGCGCAGCCGGAGGACAGGGAAACCCTAGCTCGAGTCGCTAGGGGAAAAACCGAAAATACTTGTTTTAGAAATGGATAAAATAAACGTATCTATAACTAAAATAAATCTAGATACAACCATTTTAAAGATAAGTATTTTCGGATGGATGAAGTACCATGTCATAGAGATCCATGGGAGATGAAGGATGCCTGTCGACACATGTCCTCCGTCTCCATGCAAGGCAGCCACGTCAGAGGCCGCCGTCATGCACCCACACCGCTTCAGAATTTTATACTCCGTCTGCGTGCATGGCTGAGTACAGCACACTCTTCACGGCGCAAACTTTCTACATGCATGTTCTAGCGGTCTTTTCTTCTTCTTTTCTGCATGAAGCTTAGGCCCCGTTTCTTTGGGCCTGGGCTTCAGCTTTTGCAGCTTTCCCACGTGTTGCACGCGGTCCTTAAACTGATAAGCATACGCGATTAAGTAGCTGTGGTTCATCTCTCCTATCCTAAGCTGCCAGTTGCAGTATTGTGTGTAAAATAAGCAATAATTGGGTGCGGTCCTTGTATATTGTATTGAATGTAATAACTAGCAGCCAAAAACGCCCTCGTCATGGGTGGGACCCACGCCAGCGCCTCACCATCCGTGAGCAATCTCCATTCTCCTCGTCGCATATCCACAGCTCAGCTCACTGCTGGACCTTCCAGAGACACCACAAACATTCAGAAAAAAATACTACTCACTGGTGGAGTACTACTGCATGTATATACGCACACCCACTCTCTGGGGGAGGCTCAGTAATCTGCAAGAACAACTTCATCTTTGATTGGTAGCAACTGGTATGTAGAATCTGAAAGCTTGAGTACCGGTTCTCCACTTTCTCAAGCAATTTTCCTATTCTGTTTTAGTGATTTGCTTGGCTGTTCAATGATTTTCTTTTCTTCTGACAAAAGAACATGCAAGAACATATCCCCCCCTTGTTCTTTGACAAAAGAACATGCTGCTTAAGCATATATTTTTTCCCCTTCTCTCATCCCAGATCTGTCTCTGAACGGATTCCAGACCTGTGTTTCTTCTATTTTTGCTTAATGGTGCATCTTGCATTTTTTTTCTCTCTCATGGCGGATATTATCTTGCATGTTGACATGGGTTTATTTATACGTATACATGACAATTGTGGTTTGCCGAGCACAGACAGACAATATGAACCTTCTTGCATGTTGACTTGTTGAACTGTTCCATCCAAAGCTCTTCTCTAGGTAACATCTTGATTTTTCACAGTGTTAATTGAGGCTGGGTCTGATGTGTATATCGATTCAGTTTTTCAAGGAAAACCTTCACTATTACCTGTACTGACTGTTGTTCCCAGTTTCCTGAATCAGGGTAGCACCGCCGCTTGCACCATCGTCGCAAAGATCAGATGTATCTGGTGAAGGACATCGGCGGCGCCATCGGCCTGATGGCGGCGGCCTTGGTGCTCCTGGGCACCTGGCCGGTCGTCCTCGCCGTGCTGGAGCGCCGGGGACGGCTGCCGCAGCACACGTACCTGGACTACTCCATAACCAACTTCCTGGCCGCCGTGCTGATCGCTCTCACATTCGGCCAGATCGGTGGCGACACGCCGGAGACGCCCAATTTCCTCAGTCAGCTCACCCGGCCCCAGGTAACTCAATTATCAGACTGAAATTTCAGAAAACTTGAGGTCAACATGTATTTTGTCGATATTCCTTCAAAGTATGTGAAGCTATAAAGAAATTCAGGCAACACCTGAAGTTGGCTTTCAGTCTTTCTGACCTCAAGTTTGTTGTTTAACTGACATATGTGAAGCCACAACTTCAGTTTGCTCTAAGTAGTGCAGTTGTCCTAACTATGTATGTTATTGAACGAACAATTCAGGACTACTGGCCGTCGATCATGTTTGCGCTGGCGGGCGGCGTGGTGATCACCCTCGGAACCGTGGCTACACAGTACGGCTGGGCATACGTCGGGCTTTCGGTCACCGAGGTCATGGCCTCAAGTCTCAAGGTTGTCATAGGTAGGTAGTGTCGGAGAAATGGATATATCTAGATGTATTCTAGTTCTAGATGCATCCATTTTTATCCATTTCTCTGACAAGTATTTCCACACGCTCACCGGCAGCTCTATTGATATCCTACTCTCCAAGCATGGAGATAAATGACTGAAGATCAATGTCCAAAACCTGAAGATAAATGAATGACTGAAATTTCTGTTGCAGGGACAACACTGAACTATTTTCTGGACGGCCGGATCAACAGGGCAGAGGTTCTCTTCCCCGGCGTCGGATGCTTTCTGATTGCAGCCTGCCTAGGCTCACTTGTTCACTCCTCCAATGCTGCTGACAACCAGGAGAAGCTATCAAACTCCAGAAACTACTCTGCTGGGTACAATCTCTGCTTCCTTCGTTTCCCAGAATTTTACCCTTAGATATCTGAATATTTGAGTGACAAGTATCCTCTTTGGCTAATCTGAAGATCACTTTGCTGAATTCCTCACAGGAACACTGCAAAGGAAGATCTCACCCAACACCTTCTTCAAGAAGAAGGTAACAACTTGTGCATCATTAATCAGATGAAAATGATGATCTACTGGTCTTCTTAATAAGAATCTTTCAATCGAGAACAGAGGAACCAAAGGATTGTGAAGAAGCAAAGCCTGCACTACCAAATAATAAGGCTGTGGAGAAAGCCGAGGCAGGAACAGCAGATTTCCTCATCGATCTGGAGGACAAGAGATCAATCAAGGTTCTTGGATCCAACACGCTGGTGGGGCTGGCGATCGTGACGTTCGCGGGGGTGTGCTACTCGCTGTTCGCGCCGGCGTTCAACCTGGCGACCAACGACCAGTGGCACACGCTGCGCGACGGCCTGCCGCACCTGGTGGTCTACACCGCCTACTTCTACTTCTGCCTCTCCTCCCTGGTCGTCGGCGTGGCGCTCAACGTCTGGTGCCTCTACCGCCCCATGGCCGGCGTGCCGCGGTCGACGCTGCGGGCGTACGCCGGCGACCGGGAGGGGAGGGGGCTGGCGCTGCTGGCGGGGATGGTGTCCGGGCTGGGCAACGCGTTCACGTTCATGGCCGGGCAGGCGGCCGGGTACGCGGCGGCGGACTCCGTGCAGGCGCTGCCGCTGGTGAGCACCTTCTGGGGCGTGGTGCTGTTCGGCGAGTACCGCAGGTCGTCGAGGAGGACCTACACGCTGCTGGGGAGCATGCTGTTCATGTTTGTCGTCGCCATGGCCGTGCTCATGGCCTCCTCCGCCCACAGGAAGCCGCTCTGACGCAACCACCGCTGCTCATGCATGGCATGGTAATCGGGACCTTGTAGCAATGGCGGAGAGGCTACAGTAGCAAGTTCTTCGACGAGGCCGGATGTTGTGTAATTTGGACAAGTGCGACGCATGTCACGTCTTTATGGATGGTTTGGAATTCAGACGCCCTATAACTAAGAGCATCGATGACCACAAACACCAAAATCCGGCCGTAAACGCGGGCTGACGCGTCCGGCACGCGTCCACAAACAATGACCGAGCAGCACACTAACGACGTCTGTCATAATCATGAACCTCAAATCCTAATGTATCGCGTACATAGCTAAAACTATTTATCGTTGGAGATGTCAACGGTCTCCGTGTCCGGCACCGGGTAGACGGGTAAGTGTGACAGCTCTTGCACCTGCGGGAGCTCCAGCTTTACCTCTCCCTCCACCTCCGCGTCGAGTTCAACGAACAACGCTTCTGTCGTCGCCTCTTCTTGCCAGATGAACCGCCGGTTGGTCTCGACCTAGACCTCATTCAGGATGGACTTCAGAATGGCGGTCTACTCCGCTATTTTCATCGCTTGAGCGGTCTCGTACTCCAAATGCGCCTGCCATGGCGAAGCTCGTAGTCAGCTCCGCCTCTCCTCCGCCGCATACACATAACCAAATTTACGGCCCGGTAACCAAACTTTGGGGATTATAAGTTTGATAATACTACTCGCACGGAACAAAAGGACGGGCTTTTACGGACTCCCCCACGTGCCCTCCACTAATTGGCCCTCCCTGATTTTCATTGGATGGGCCCGCCTTATTAAGCCAAATCTCAGCCAATCAATGCTAACCAGCCCTTTAAATTTTCGTAAACAGACAGTGAGTCTAGCATCGCTATTTTATTTCTTGTCATAAGACCTGAATCAACCTTAGTTCAATACCTCAACATTTATTATGGATCAGAGGGAGTAATAAATTTAAGCACTAGACTTAGGGGGTGTTTGTTTCAGAAGTCCTAGGACTTTTTCTAGTCATAAGGACTAATCAAAAAAGACTCTCCAATAGAGTCTTTTCCTAGTTCATGTAGAAAAAGTCCCTCCCGTTTAGTTGCTAGGGACTTTTTCTAGTCTCTGGAACTAAAAAGTCCCTAAACCAAACACCCCCTTAAGTTTGGCTGGAGATATTGAAAAAATTTCTTTGAAATTTCATAAACCTCGTTTCTTGTGTATCTGGATAACTGTCAAAATCTAAATACGGATCATAATTATGAGTCTTAGTTCAGAAGTTGCTGCCCTTCGAAATCACAAAAAAAAAAATCTTATTCTAAACTTTGTCTCTTGTATATGTAGCAAGTGGGGGAGAGAGCGCGGTGTGGAATTTAGGCCTTGTTTTTTCATTTTAGGATGTGGGGTTGGGCAACCTATACACGTGATGTGTGATTAGATAGACTTTTCAGCAGACAATTTGTCCTCTAGACGCATCCAACCTTGAAATTGTCATATATATATGTCGCTTTAAATCCATCTAATACATTTTAACTCAAATAATTGGTATCTGTGCGTTAGAATACATGTAGAATTATTAACTCCACACATAACAGGGGCCCAAACCTCTCGCAAAAAAAAGGGGCCCAAACAGATGATACCACCAGATATAAATCTAACTTTCCGAGATAACAATATACTCCATCTGTTTCAAAATAAGTGTCATGTTTTAGTTTAAATTTGAAATTCATTACCACATGTCAATTTACTTATGTTTTCATAAAACAATATCAAGAGTTTGACCATGAGGGACCATGTCAAGTACATGTTGGGCGAAGTGTGTTGGTTCCTAAATGTACTTTGACCACGAGGCATCTCAAGAGTGAGCAGCGCGGACACTTGGGAGAAGAAAGTGTGGCCCTTCTACATCAGATTTTGGACGGATGTCTAGTAATAGAAATTGTGACAGACAATGTGTTGCATTCCAGATGCAAAAGAATCTCGTGGGTCATCGATATTTCCGGTTTCCAAAAAATACCAGGTAGTTACTGGACAATTTTTCTTAATGAACTTGAAATCCAAACAAAATTTAGTCCAAATTCATTTATATGCAAAATTTTAGGATTTTTTGTTCGGTTTGCAATTTCTCGTGGCATGCAGAGATTTGCGGTTGTCGGGACATAACCAGATTTACCATGCGGTAACCAAAACTTTGGTGATGCATAAGTTTATCATGGGTCGTCTTTTTTATATTGTCGTAAGACCTGAAACGATGCAATAAACTAGTCCACAAACATCAGGTTCAATACCAAAGTGTTCTAATTATTGTAGCATGTAATAAATTTGAGCACCAGATTTAAGTTTGTCTGGAGATATTAAAAAGTTGCTTTGAAATTTCGTAAATTTTGTCAAATTTGTGAATCTTGATCAGGTATTAATAAATTTCTAAACGAAATGTCAACCCCATTTTCTCCTTGGTTCTCGTGTATCCGGGTAGTTGTCAAAATCTGAATACTTTTAGTAAGTAAGATTATTTGTGTATTCTAACTGCGTGCAATTTTTTATGAGGAATGAGTTTTGAAGAGCTCGTGGCAAGAAATCAAATGGTGAATACGGATCATAATTCAAGAACACGCAAGAAAATTCCAAAGTTTGTCCTTTGTATGTGGCAAGTGGGGTAGAGAGTGCGGTGTAGAATTTGGGCCGGGTATTTTCCATTTTAGGATGTGGGGTTGAGCAATTTATAGACGTGCTTTGTGATTAGTTAGACTTTTCAGCAGACGATTTGTCCTCTAGACGCGTCCAACCTTGAAATTGTCATATATGTCGCTTTAAATCCATCTGTTACATTTAAACTCTAACAATTGGTAGGTGTGCATTAGAACTTAGAATGCATGTAGAATTATTAACTCCACACATAACAGGGTCCCAAACAGATGATACCATCGGATATAAACCTAACTTTCCGAGATAACAATATACTCTATCTGTTTCAAAATAAGTGTTGTGTTTTAGTTCAAATTTGAAACTCATTACCACCCGTCAAATTACTTATGTTTTCATAACAGAATTGTTTATTACCACCCCTAGCCATCAACCTATTTTGCAACACGTTACCACATGCAATCTTGGTATTAATACATCGAGAATCTCCCAAGTCACCGTTCTTTTGTCAAACATACTCATATAGTTCTCGCAAAATAAACCATACCCATATGGTTTGAGAGTTAAACTATTTGAACTTTCTAATCGCCACAATTCTTGATAATGTCATCCTTATGGTCTCTCTCTTTGGCGCATGCATGCATGCATACAGGCCCGTACCAAAAGCCTGTGCAGGGTGTGCGCCTGCACAGGGCCTCCAGATCGGAGGGGCCCCAAATTTGGTTGAGTACAAGTACTAATTGAAGTTTATGTGCAATAATCATGCATTAGTAGTACTAGTGCACAAGCACTTGCATGCTATTTCAGCAATCTACGCACCGAGACGAGTAGCACTCCTACTCCATCCTGTGCGTGTCCCCCCTTCTCTCTCCTCTTCAAATTGAAGGATACTTCTCAATTCTCCAATCATCACCTTCATAAATTATTATTTTGCAGCTTCCAAAATGAATCAATTATTAACGGTAAGTAACTACTGTCAACCATTGTAAATATACTAGTGTTCACCGAAGAGATTTTTTAGCGACTGGAAACAATATTTTGAAGGGGATTGCTTAAGAAACAATTGAAGATTATGTAAGCTCTTTAATTTTCAAAATGGAAAATGTTTTTGGATTTTTCGCAGTTTGCAGCAAATAAGCAACTTCAGCTGCAAATGTTTGTTTGAATACAGTTATGAAAAACAAATTTCCACGTCAAAGCTATTCGCACAAAAATTTCAACAAATGCAACATTTTTTTAGGGAGTAGTGTCAAAATATAAAATTTTGACTCCATATTATGTTTGATATTTGGGAACGGAGATAAGCATATTACCAAAAACACAAAAGGAGATGCCAGTTTTCAGTGAAAATTAAAGGCATTCAAATTTTAAGATTCACTTTTTGATTAGATATAATTTCTGGGCATAACACTGTGAAATATGTAAATTGTTTTTTGTAATTAAATTATATGCAATGCCTGATTTTAAATTTTGCACAAGGCCTCGAAATTCGTAGGTACGGCCCTGCATGCAGGCTTAAGAAGGCGATGACTGTCTACATGACTCTCCGCCGCACTTGGGAGGAGTCCGCCTCACTGCGGCCAGACTCGATCCGGCAGGAATCCATTGCGTCTGTGCAAATGACGCTTTGGATCCACCTCGAGGCGTGTGATCGTGGCGTCGCCGAATGCAGTGCCGTCCGTTTGGCGCCCCAACACGGGGATGGCACGTCCTCCCCGAGGCGTCCGGGGCGAAGGTGAACATCTATAGACCGTACACTGCGAAGGTGAGTCGTGTCCGTCGACTGAGGCAGAGCACGTGGAAGTCGCGGAGGCGGAGTCACATGCCGCCGCCCAGGCAAAGCCTCAATCGATGACCGGCACCTCCCGGCGCCACAACGAGGTTCCAGTCCATCAACGATTACACCTCTACCGACAGTTGATGTGTACTTTACTAGTACTCCTAGTAGCACCAGGGTATTAGATACCGGTTCGGTTGCTAAGTGTTAGTAACTCGAAATAAAAGCTACGGAATAAACGGAGACTAGCTAAAGGTGAGCTGACGATATGTGTTGGAAGTGTTTCCAATGTTGATATGATCAAGCATCGCACGCTCCCTCTACCATCGAGATTGGTGTTTGTGTTGAGCATAGACATGATTGGATTATGTCCATCGCAATACGGTTATTCATTTAAGGAGAATAATGGTTACTCTGTTTATTTGAATAATGCCTTCAATGGTCTTACACCTAAAATGAATGGTTTATTGAATCTCGATCGTAGTGATACACATGTTCATGCCAAAAGATAATAATGATAGTACCACCTACTTGTGGCACTGCCACGTAAGTCATATCGGTATAAAACGCATGAGGAAGCTCCATGTTGATGGATCTTTGGGCTCACTCATTTTTGAAAAGTTTGAGACATGCGGACCATGTCTATTGGTGTATATGCATGAAGAAACTCCATGCAAATGGACCGTTTGGACTCACTTGATTTTGAATCAGTTGAGACATGCAAATCATACCACATGGGCAAGATGACTGAAAACCTCGGTTTCGGTAAAATGGAACCAGAAAGCAACTTGCTGGAAGTAATACATTTTGATGTGTGCAGTCCAATAAGTGCTGAGGCGTGTAGTGGATATCGTTATGTTCTTACTTCACAGATGATTTGAGTAGATGTTGAGTATATTTACTTGATGAATCACGAGTCTGAATTATTGAAAGGTTCAAGTAATTTCAGGGTGAAGTTGAAAGATTATCGTGACAAGAGGATAAAAGATCTATGATATGATCATAGAGATGAATATCTGAATTACGAGTTTGGCACTGAATTAAGACATTGTGGAAATTGTTTCACAACTAATACAGCCTGGAACACCATAGTGTGATGGTGTGTCCGAACATCATAACTGCACCCTATTGGATATGATGCATACCATGATGTTTCTTATCGAGTTACCACGATAGTTTATGGGTTAGGCATTAGAGATAACCGCATTCACTTTAAATAGGGCACCACGTAATTCCGATGAGATGACACCGTATGAACTATGGTTTAGAGAAACCTAAGCTGTCATTTCTTAAAAGTTTGGGGCTGCGACGCTTATATGAAAAGCTTCAGGCTGATAAGCTCGAACCCAAAGCGGATAAATGCATCTTCATAGGACACCCAAAACTGTTGGGTATACCTCCTGTTTCAGATTCGAAAGCAATAAGGGATTGTTTCTAGAATCGGGTCCTTTCTCGAGGAAAAGTTTCTCTCGAAGGATTGAGTGGGAGGATGGTGGAAACTTGATGAGGTTATTGAACCGTCTCTTCAACTAGTGTGTGGCAGAGCACGGAAATTGTTCCTGTGGCACCCACACCAATTGAAGTGGAAGCTTATGATATTGATCACGAGACTTCAGGTCAAGTCACTCCCAAACCTCGTAGGATGACAAGGATGCGTACTACTTCTGAGTGGTACGTAATCCTGTCTTGAAGTCATGTTGCTAGACAACAATGAACCTACAAGCTGTGGAGAAGCGTTGGTGGGCCCGGATTCCGATAAATGGCTCGAGGCCATAAAATCCGAGGTAGGATCCATGTATGAAAACAAAGTGTAGACTTTGGAAGAACTACTTGATGGCCGTAAGGCTGTTGAGTATAGATGGATTTTAAAAGGAAGACGGACAATGATGGTAAATGTCACCATTAAGAAAGCTCGACTTGTCGTTAGAAGTTTCCCGACAAGTTCAAGGAGTTGACTACGATGAGACTTTCTCACTCGTAGCGATGCTAAGAGTCTGTTGGAATTATATTAGCGATTACTGCATTATTTATGAAATCTTGCAGATAGGATGTCAAAACATTGTTTCCTCGACGATTTTCTTCAGGAAAGGTTGTATGTGATACAACCGGAAGGTTTTGTCAATACTGAAAGATGCTAATAGGTATGAAAAGCTCCAGCAATCCTTCTAAGGACTGGAGTAAGCATCTCGGAGTTGGAATGTATGCTTTGATGAGATGATCGAAGATTTGGGTCTATACAAAGTTTATGAGAAACTTGTATTTCCAAAGAAGTGAGTGG
The DNA here is from genome assembly GCA_034509565.1 of Triticum monococcum. NCBI lineage: Eukaryota > Viridiplantae > Streptophyta > Magnoliopsida > Poales > Poaceae > Triticum > Triticum monococcum. The sequence goes on along the minus strand of CM067847.1, from coordinate 725,397,557 downwards.
GAGCACTATAGAATTTCTGATGAATATATGTTGTTGACATATTGTTGATCAGAAATGATGTAGAATTTCTGGAAAGCATGTAGGGTTGTTTGGAAAGTGTTTTTCAATGGAAAACCTGGATTAAGCTACTTGAACATTGAGCATCAAGATCTATAAGGATAGATCAAAACGCTTAATGGTACTTTCAAATGAGCACATACCTTGACGTGATCTTGAAGGTGTTCAAGATGGATCAGTCAAAGAAGGAGTTCTTACCTGAGTTGTAAGGTATGAAGTTAAGACTTAAAGCTCGACCACGGCAGAATAGAGAGAAAGGACGAAGGTCGTCCCCTATGCTTAAGACGTAGGCTCTACAGTATGCTATGCTGTGTACCGCACCTGAAGTGTGCCTTGCCATGAGTCAGTCAAGGGGTACAAGAGTGATCCAAGAATGGATCACAGGACAGCGGTCAAAGTTATCCTTAGTAACCAGTGGACTAAGGAATTTTTTCTCGATTATGGAGGTGGTAAAAGAGTTCGTCGTAAAAGGTTACGTCGATGCAAGCTTAACACCTATCCGGATAGCTCTGAGTAGAGATACCGGATACGTATAATGGAGCAACAATTTAGAATAGCTCCAAGTAGAACAGTTATTTGGAATAGCTCCAAATAGAACGTGGAAGCTACATCTAGGAGATGACATAGAGATTTGTAAAGCACACACGGATCTGAAAGGTTTAGACCCGTTGACTAAAACCTCTCTCACAAGCAACATGATCAAACACAGAACTCATTGAGTGCTAATCACATAGTGATGTGAACTAGACTCTTGGGTGTTAGTCACATGGTGATGTGACCTTGAGTATTAATCACATAGCGATGTGAACTGGATTATTGACTCTAGTGCAAGTGGGAGACTGTTGGAAATATGCCCTAGAGGCAATAATAAATTGATTATTATTATATTTCCTTGTTCATGATAATCGTTTATTATCCATGCTAGAATTGTATTGATAGGAAACTCAGATACATGTGTGGATACATAGACAACACCATGTCCCTAGTAAGCCTCTAGTTGACTAGCTCGTTGATCAATAGATGGTTACGGTTTCCTAACCATGGACATTGGATGTCATTGATAACGGGATCACATCATTAGGAGGATGATGTGATGGACAAGACCCAATCCTAAGCATAGCACTAGATCGTGTAGTTCGTATGCTAAAGCTTTGCTAATGTCAAGTATCATTTCCTTAGACCATGAGATTGTGCAGCTCCCGGATACCGTAGGAATGCTTTGGGTGTACCAAACGTCACAACGTAACTGGGTGACTATAAAGGTGCACTACAGGTATCTCCGAAAGTGTCTGTTGGGTTGGCACGAATCGAGACTGGGATTTGTCACTCCGTGTGACGGAGAGGTATCTCTGGGCCCACTCGGTAGGACATCATCATAATGTGCACAATGTGATCAAGGAGTTGATCACGGGATGATGTGTTACGGAACGAGTAAAGAGACTTGCCGGTAACGAGATTGAACAAGGTATCGTAATACCGACGATCGAATCTCAGGCAAGTATCGTACCGATAGACAAAGGGAATTGTATACGGGATTGATTAAGTCCTTGACATCGTGGTTCATCCGATGAGATCATCGTGGAACATGTGGGAGCCAACATGGGTATCCAGATCCTGCTGTTGGTTATTGACCGGAGAACGTCTCGGTCATGTCTGCATGTCTCCCGAACCCGTAGGGTCTACACACTTAAGGTTCGATGACGCTAGGGTTATAAAGGAAGTTAGTATGTGGTTACCGAATGTTGTTCGGAGTCCCGGATGAGATCCCGGACGTCACGAGGAGTTCCGGAATGGTCCAGAGGTAAAGATTTATATATGGGAAGTCCTGTTTTGGTCACCGGAAAGGTTTCGGGGTTTATCGGTAATGTACCGGGACCACCGGGAGGGTCCCGGGGGTCCACCAAGTGGGGCCACCTGCCCCAGAAGGCTGCGTGGGCCAAGTGTGGGAGGGGACCAGCCCCTAGGAGGGCTGGTGCGCCCCCCACAAGGGGCCCAAGGCGCAAGGATGAGTGGGAGGGGGCAAACCCTAGTCCTGTTGGGCCTTAAGGCCCACCTAGTGGGTTCCTTCCCCTCTCCCCCCCCTTGGCCGCCCCTTTGGTTCCCATCTAGGGCTGGCCGCCACCCCTAGGGTGTGGAAACCCTAGAGGGGGCGCAGCCCTCCCCTTCCCCTATATATATGAGGCCTAAGGGCTGCCCACAACACGGATTAGATCTCTCTTGGTGCAGCCCTGCGTCTCTCTCTCCCTCCTCTTCTGTGGTGCTTGGCGAAGCCCTGCAGGATAGCCACGCTCCTCCATCACCACCACGCCGTTGTGCTGCTGCTGGAAGGAGTCTTCCTCATCCTCTCCCTCTCTCCTTGCTGGATCAAGGCGTGGGAGACGTCACCGGGCTGTACGTGTGTTGAACGCGGAGGTGCCGTCCGTTCGGCACTTGGTCATCGGTGGTTTGAATCACGACGAGTACGACTCCATCAACCCCGTTCACTTGAACGCTTCCGCTTAGCGATCTACAAGGGTATGTAGATGCACTCTCCTTTCCCCTCGTTGCTAGTTTCTCCATAGATAGATCTTGGTGACACGTAGGAAAATTTTGAATTTCTGCTACGTTCCCCAACAATCAGTGTCTGGGGGTCGCACATAAGTGCCCTGGAAATTGTCGAGGAATGCGGCTTCAAGGTCTTCCCAACAACTGATTGATCCTGTTGGCAAGCTGTTAAGCCAATGCCGAGCTGGTCCTTTAAGCTTGAGTGGGAGGTATTTGATGGCGTGGAAATCGTCACCGCGGGCCATATGGATATGAAGGAGATAATCCTCAATCCATACCGCAGGATCTGTTGTGCCATCATATGATTCGATGTTTAAGGGTTTGAAACCCTCGGGGATTTGATGATCCATTATTTTGTCTGTGAAGCAAAGTGGGTGTGCGGCGCCTCTGTACTGGGCTATATCATGACATAGCTCCAGTGAGCCTTGTCTACTGTGTTCGACCCTGCCGAATTTGTGGCCGGCGTGATGGATGCTGTCTCGAGCCGTGGGGCGCCCACGCGATCCGTAGATCGATCTTGTTTGTTTAGCCTTGTCCTCCAACGTATCTCGTAAGTCCGACGCATAGTCCCGTGCCTTGGTACGGGGTGCGGCTTGAGTGGAGGGCCGAGAGGCCTCTCTGTCACGGCCACGAGGTGGCCGGTCGGCCGCATCGAGTGCTTCCTCCTCTAATTGGGGTAGCAACCTGCGCTTTGGGTAGCTCTTGGAGGGGCGTTCGAGTTTATGCTCTTCAACCGCAAGGACTTCAGTCCATCTGTCAACTAGCAAATCTTGATCAGCTCTGAGCTGTTGCTGTTTTTTCTTGAGGCTTCTTGCCGTGGCCATAAGCCTGCGTTGAAAACGCTCTTGCTCGACGGGATCCTCTGGCACGACGAATTCGTCGTCGTCGAGGCTTGCCTCGTCTTCGGAGGGAGGCATATAATTATCGTCCTCGACCTCTCTGTCTGCCGCTCTCTCATGAGGGCTGGTTTCTCCATCCTCCTGTGCTAAATCTTGCTGGAGGGGGTTTTCTTCGGCGCTTTCCGGAGTATTATTATCTCCCGTGCTGGAATCACCGTGTTTGTTTTGGCGGGATTTTGAGCGGTGCCGCTGACGTCGGCGCTTAGGCTGTTTCTTGGAGGGGTCATCCTCCAATGTTCCATCGCCATCTCCCTCTTTTGGGGTGTCCACCATGTATATGTCATACGACGAGGTGGCTTTCCAGGGCCTAGTAGGCGCTGGTTCTTCATTATCTCCTTCATCAGCGTCCATACCATTGATGTCTTCGTAGTCGAAGTCAAGCATGTCGGTTAAGTCGTCGACAGTGGCTACAAAGTGGGTGGTGGGTGGGCTTTGAATTTCTTCATTGTCCGAATCCCAACCTCGCTGGCCGCAGTCTGGCCAGGGCTCTCCTGATAAAGAGAGAGACTTCAGTGACTTCAGAATATCGCCAAAAGGCGAGTGCTGAAAGATGTCCGCGGCAGTGAACTCCATGATCGGCGCCCAATCGAATTCAATAGGCCGGGGCGCAGAGGGTTCGGAGTCCGGCTCCTTGGAGTCATGAGTCTCGCGGAGTGCGGGGCTGGTGTTCGGCTCAATTGCCGTTGGGATCGCAGCCCCCGAGGTGGCGTCCAACCGCCCATCCTCGATCGGCGCAGTTGGCTCCGAATTAGGGACCGGAGACGATGCGGGTGCGGCCTCCAGGGCACTGTTCAGCGGCAGAGCTAGATCATGCTCGTCGGGACAGTGCGGCGCGCTCGGCAGTGGCTCGAATCCGTCAAAGATCAAGTCCCCGCAGATGTTAGCCGTGTAGTTAAAACTTCCAAATCTGACCTGACGGCCAGGGGCGTAGCTTTCGATCTACTCCAGATGGCCAAGTGAATTGGCCCGCAGTGCGAAGCCACCGAAGACGAAGATCTGTCCGGGGAGGAAGGTCTCACCCTGGACTGCATCGCTTTTGAAGATCGTAGGAGCCATCGGGCCTGATGGCGACGGCACAGAGGAACTCTCAATGAAAGCACCAATGTCTGTGTCAAAACCGGCGGATCTCGGGTAGGGGGTCCCGAACTGTGCGTCTAGGCCGGATGGTAACAGGAGGCAGGGGACACGAAGTTTTACCCAGGTTCGGGCCCTCTCGATGGAGGTAAAACCCTACGTCCTGCTTGATTAATATTAATGGTATGGGTATTACAAGAGTTGATCTACCACGAGATCAGAGAGGCTAAACCCTAGAAGCTAGCCTATGGTATGATTGTTGATGTGTATGTTGTCCTACGGACTAAAACCCTCCGGTTTATATAGACACCGGATAGGGTTAGGGTTACATAGAGTCGGTTACAATGGTAGGAGATCTGAAAATCCGTATCGCCAAGCTTGCCTTCCACGCCAAGGAAAGTCCCTTCCAGACACGGGACGAAGTCTTCAATCTTGTATCTTCATAGTCCTGGAGTCCGGCTGAAGGTATAGTCCGGCCATCCGGACACCCCCTAATCCAGGACTCCCTCACCAGGCTTCAATGACGATGTCGGGACCCCGATCCTAAGTCACACCGATCTACCATGTAACACCTCATATCACTTTGCGGCCTCACGCACGGTATTCCCACGGGTGCCACCTTACCTGGCCCGGGACCGTTTGCGCCTTTTGGCTCACGTATATGATAGTGTCGCTAGCATCCATATGACAGAGAACCCGGGCCGACATGACTAGTCGTGAACCCAAAGTAGCACTAACTTACAGGGACAGGCATACATGATTCAACCTCGAGCATGTCGGTCAACAGCGCATGAATCCAGGCTGTAGCAGGCTAGGCAGGACTCCGGATGTCACCGCGTGACATTTCCCCGAAGGGACAGACACAGGAACGAAGTGAATCACATGCCGGCCAGTCAAGTGTTCTGGAGCAGTAGTGTTGGGCTAGCAGGACTCCGGTGAACCGGGCTGTAGCGGACTACTATGGCACATGGAAACACAAGACTACATTTCCCCATAAGAGAGGCTATTAGAGGTAAACAACTAGGTTGTCGGATCCCACACATAGCAATACATGTTACACGTACGCATAACATGCAAGTATGTGCTGTACATCATGGCATCACAACATAACTCAAACTCATATAGATAAAGGCCCGGAAGAGCCACATAGCATTCAATACAAACAGGGGTCTCATGACCCATCATTCAGAGCATACAAGCAACGGAAGCATTACATGTTTGAGTACAGACAACTACAAAAGGAAAAGACTAAGAAGCCTGACTAAAAACGGCCCTCCCAAGGGTACAAGATCGTAGCTGGGATACATGCTACTCATCGAAGTCACTAGGGTAACCAACTGCAAAACATAAATAAGCAAACGTGAGTACAAAGGTACTCAGCAAGTCTTACTTCAGAACTATCTACATATGCAACATTATCAACAAAGGGGGTGGTGGAGTTTAATAGCAGCAAGCCAGCTTTGACTCAGTGGCTAACCTATACTACGAGTATCAGAAACTTCTTGAGGTGAGAAGACGCACACGAGTCCACAAATTTACCATATCAATACTCCACTATGGATCCGTTCCTGTCTCCCTACGAGAAGGCCATCCATAGCACTCACGCTTATCTTGCGGATTTTAGAGTATCCACTTCAAGTTGTCTATGTACTACATAAGTCCTCCAAGTTTCCATATCCGAGGAAAACGGCTATTCGAATAGATAATATTGACCCTGCAGGTGTGTACTTCGTCACACACGCTCTCGCCACTTATAGCCCTGTACACATCATGTACATCGGCAACCTTCAAGCGGAAGCCGGGCGAGGGTGTCGGCCACGACCTGACTAACCACACAAGTCTCTCGTCCAGGTTTATCGCCTATTCAGGTTCCATCCGCAAGGAGATCCGGCCGGGGTGTCGCTCGCGGCCCCAAACGATGTGTGCAGGGTTCCCAAGCCCACCATCCGAGTGCCACTTGGTACACCGTGCCACAGTGCCTAGTCTGTCCCAAGCCCGTCCCGTCGGACACCACCTGGTAGACAAGTAGCACTACCTACAAACGCCAGAAACTAGTTGCAACTCCTGGACAGAGATCAAGTGGATTAATAAGCCGAGAGGGGCCGGATAACCGGAACCCAATGTGTGGTAGTAACTGGACTTGGACAACATACACAGAACTCAGTGCTTAAGGACGGTTCCAATGAGACAACCCACCATGTACTCCTACATGGCCTCTCATCGCTACCTTTACCAAAACATGTTCACACACACTTAGCTTTTACCGGTACGACATGTTCACCACTCTGATTCATTCCCGATGAATCAGACCTGACACAATTCTAAGCATAGCTGGCATAAAGAAAACAAGCATGGATGAGCAGGCACATCAAGGCTCAAGCAACTCCTACTCATGCTAGTGGGTTTCAACTATTTACTGTGGCAATGACAGGTCATGCAGAGGAATGGGTTCAGCTACCGCAGCAGAAAGTAGCAGATTGAATCATTGTTGTCCTAATGCAGTAAAAGGAGTAGGAGCGAGAGAGTGGGATTTTATCGAGATGCTCAAGGCGGTTTGCTTGCCTAATAGATCGACGAAGAAGCACTGCTCCTCAGACAGGTACTCGGGACACCTTCCGGAGTAGAACCTATCGAGAGGGAACGGTGCCGGCAATCAATAAGCAACCATATGCAACAATATGATGCATGAAGATGACATTCAAAGATGCTATGATTTGCCCTAATGCATCTAGCATCAATTTGGTTGAAGTCCATATGAACCAAGGGTTCATATGCAAATCCCAAATTAATTATATAACATGCCATTATTACGTTTTCACTTATACAGCAAGTATAAGTTGGTTTTTCATGCATGAAACTAGCATAAATGGATTCCTTGCATTTTTTGATAATTTTTCATATATAATTTATTTGATTTGGAGTTACGGTTGAATTTCTATGATTTTTAGAAGATTTAACTATTTTTCTGAAATTTCCTGATTAAAATTAATACCAGAAAATGATATAATGCGTCAGCACAGCGTCATGCTTACGTCAGCAGGTCAAAGGCGGCTGACCAGGTCAAACCTGACGTGTGGGGTCCTGTAGGATCGAAAGTATGTCTAGAGGGGGATGATTAGACTACTTGACCAAATAAAAACTTGACCTTTTCCCAATTTTAGTTCTTGGCAGATTTTAGCTATTTTAGGACAAGTCAAGCAATCATCACACAATTCAAGCAAGCATGCAAAGAGTATATTGGCAGTGGAAAGTAAAGCATGCAACTTGCAAGAATGTAAAGGGAAGGGTTTGGAGGATTCAAACGCAATTGGAGACACGGATGTTTTTCCCGTGGTTCGGATAGGTGGTGCTATCCTACATCCACGTTGATGGAGACTTCAACCCACGAAGGGTAACGGTTGCACGAGTCCACGGAGGGCTCCACCCACGAAGGGTCCACAAAGTAGCAACCTTGTCTATCCCACCATGGCCATCGCCCACGAAGGACTTGCCTCACTAGCGGTAGATCTTCACGAAGTAGGCAATCTCCTTGCCCTTACAAACTCCTGGTTCAACTCCACAATCTTGTCGGAGGCTCCCAAGTGACACCTAGCCAATCTAGGAGACACCACTCTCCAAGAAGTAACAAATGGTGTGTTGATGATGAACTCCTTGCTCTTGTGCTTCAAATGATAGTCTCCCCAACACTCAACTCTCTCTGATAGGATTTGGATCTGGTGGAAAGAAGATTTCAGTGGAAAGCAACTTGGGGAAGGCTAGAGATCAAGATTCATATGGTAGGAATGGAATATCTTGGTATCAACACATGAGTAGGTGGTTCTCTCTCAGAACATATGAGTTGGAATGGTATGTGTGTTCTGATGGCTCTCTCTTGCGAATGAAGAGGAGGTGGAGGGGTATATATAGCCTCCACACAAAATCCAACCGTTACACACAATCTACCAATCTCGGTGGGACCGAATCAATAAACTCGGTCACACCGAAAAGGTAAACCTAGTGACCGTTAGAGATTTTCGGTGGGATTGACATGCAACTCGGTAGGACCAATTCTGTTAGGGTTTGGGCATAACGTAATCTCGATGAGACCGATTACACAAACTCGGTGAGACCGAGTCTGGTAATAAGCTAACCAGAGAGTTGGTCAGGCAAACTCAGTGGGACCGATTTGCTCTTTCGGTGAGACCGAAAAGTTACAAAAGGGAAATACAGAGTTTACATTGCAATCTTGGTGGGACCGATTCGCTCTTTCGGTGAGACCGAAAAGTTACGAAAGGGAAACAGAGATTTGCAACCCCATCTTGGTGAGACCGAGATCCCTATCGGTAGGACCGAATTTCTAGGGTTTGGCGGTGGCTTATGACATATGAAACTCGGTGGCGCCGGATAGAAAGAATCGGTATGACCGAGTTTGGCTTAGGGTTTAGGTCATTTGTGGATATGGGAAAGTACCTGAGGATTTTGGAGCATATCATTAAGCACATGAAGCAAGAGGCTCATTAAGCAACACCTCATCCCTCCTTGATAGTATTGGCTTTTCCTAAAGACTCAATGTGATCTTGGATCACTAAAATATAAAATGAAGAGTCTTGAGCTTTTGAGCTTGAGCCAATCCTTTGTCCTTAGCATTTTGAGGGTTCCACTTTCACATCCATGCCATGCCAATCATTGAGCTTTCCTGAAATAATCATCTTGAAATAGCATTAGCTCAATGAGCTATATGTTGTTATGAATTACCAAAACCACCTAGGGATAGTTGCACTTTCAATCTCCCCCTTTTTGGTAATTGATGACAACATATAGATCAAAGCTTCGACAAATGATAATAAGCATGAAATATATCATCGCTTTGAGAAGTATGTGACAAGTAAGAGCTCCCCCTAAATTTGTGCATATTTAAAATTTGCTTTGGACTGCAAATGCACAAAGAGTTAGAGTTATGGGTTACTCTTCCATGTCACATACATCTTGGTGGAGCGCTCAAAATGATAAGAATGAAATACATGCACTCATCACCAAGAATAGTGAATGATCTCATAAGATAGATAGGATAAAAATAGCATTAAGCAAACATTAAGTGTAGCTTATGATCAAACACATGATCATCGATGTCTCACAGATAATGACATAGTATCTCACACAAAAGCAAACGAAGTTCGAAAAACTACCAAATAAAACAAGAGAGAATAAAAGCAACACTGTCTCTCGAAGCCTATGATCTATACATTTTCTCCCCCTTTGGCAACAAGTTACCAAAAAGTTCCTAGAAAATGCATAGTGCTAAGTCAACACTCAGGCTTGATCTTCAGGTGGTGGTGGAGTCCAGATCACTCCAAGTACGAAGGCTTCCGTAGATGCTGAAGTAGACGCTAGAGCTGAAGTAGATGCTGGAGTTGGAGCTGATGATGCGGCTGGAGCTGAGGCGGTTGCCCTTGTTTCAGGAACTGGCACTGCAGACGACCTCGGAGCTTGGGGCACTCTGACAAAGGCATCAGTTGTAGTCTTGCCTCTCCTCTCCTGCATGTCATCCTGGAGCTACTCCACTTCAGACTGAATCTCTGTCACTTTGACATCTAAATCATAGAACTTTTGTTCCATGATCCTCTCTAAGCTTGCCTGGTTTTGAGTTAGGGTGGCTAGTCCTTGCTCAATCCGCAGGGTGGATGCAATCAAGTAACCAAGCTGCTCTTGTTTGGTTTTCAGGAAATATTCAGATGCCTCCGCTTGAGTAGGCATCTTGGCAGCTTTCTCCTTCCTAGCCTTCTCCTTCTTGGCTTGTGCTTGGGTAGATGAAGGTTCACTCTCAGTCATGACCACTTGGTTATCTTCAAAATCTGGACGGATAGGCAGGTGTTCCTTGTCCAACAGGTATATGCCCGTGCCCATCTTGGAGTTGATGAGCTCCTGAATCTGTGGGGCATATCCACAGCTCCTCTTCTGGTCTGCTGCTGTCCTCTTAATGGTCTCTACCATTAGGCTCATCACCTTGAATTTCTGAGGCACGTCAAAGATATGAAGCAAGTTGATCGCGTGGCCTCTGATCATCTTGTGATCTCCAGACTTGGGCAATAAGATGTGCCTCAGTATCCAATTGATAGTGGGCAGCCCTGATAGAAGATAATGTACTGAGCCAAACTTGAAAGTGTCAAGTGCTTCATTTGGAATCTCCTTATACACGTTGGACATAGAATTGTGGTCCATCTTCTTCTTGGCATAAACGTCCAAGTCATCTGCTTGCTCCTTTGGGGCATTTATCACCTGAGCCCATTCAGCAACTGTAGACTGGTACCTCGTACCCTCTGACATCCAAATTATCATACCATCTGGATAAAAATGGGCTGTGGAGTAGAACTGCATGATGAGTTCCTCGTTCCACTTTGTGAGCTTCTGCCCAACAAAGTCCCCTACTCCACACGCCTTGAAGCTGTCCTGCACTCCAGGGAAGTACTCCTTGTTATCCTTGATATATTGCCAATCGACCCATCTCATGTCACAGACAATGGGCTTCTTGTCTAGCAGCACTGTCTCATAGAAATCTTGCTGCTCCTTGGTGTGAAACCTGTAGTCAACTGCAGTCCTTCTCCTTGAAGCATACGGGTCTGCTTCTATCCACTTCTGGAGCCCTGAATCTCTCCTGAGTTTCATATCCTCAGCCACAGGATGAGCATCGTTGTGGTCTGGGATCTTGGGCTTGAGCTTCCTGAGGACATTCTCTTCCTCTTCTTCTGCAGCTTCAGGCACTGGGGCCTTGTTCTTCTCAGCAGCTGGGATGCTTCTTGTATTCCTCTTTGGCTTGGGCTTTGGATCTGCCTTGGCCTTGGAAGCAGCTCCCCCTAATCTTATGGCATCACCCATCAGCTTGGGTGCCTTCGGTGCTGGTGCAGCCACCTCTTCTTCTTCCTCCTCATCTTCCATGATGGAAGCTTTGCCAAGCACTCTGGCTACAGTTTTCTTCACCCTTTCTTTCCTCTTCTTGCCCTCAGCAGCAACTGGCTCAATGGGAGTGGGCTTCTCAGTTGAAGCTCTTGCCTTTGACATAGGCTGCCTGCCTGCTGGCCTTTTGAACTTCAACCCTGGCTTTGTACCCTGTGCTGGCTCAACTCTCTTGGAGGTTGCTTCCTCTTCTGCCATATAATCCTCATCTTCTGAGTCTGAGGTTCTCTTCTTTCTCTGTCTTGTGGCAGCTTTAGGCAGATTGCTAGGGGTGCTCCTGCTGCCATCATCTGAGGAGCTTGAGGGACTAGTGCCCTCACTCAGCTGCACTTGCTGTTCTGACAGGTTTTGGCTATCACTTTGGTCTGACATGATGCAAGCTCTGACTGCTGACCCTGTGAATAGGTTATAGATGAGATAGAGTAGATGAGCATCACAAAATGCGGAGATTTTTGCAAAAGAATAATTCAAAAACTTAGTTTTAGTTTCCCACTGAAAGCATCTCGGATCTACCGATTTCTAAACTCGGTGATACCGAAGCAGTTTTGGAACCTAAACTAGTGAACTCGGTCAGACCGAGTCACAGTTCGGTGGCACCGAGACTTCTAGGGTTTCACAGAATTCCAAAATCGGTCACACCGATAAGTAATTCTCGGTCAGACCGAGTCTCACTTGTGCAATGGCATAAGCCAAATCGGTGGGACCGAGTTTTTCAACTCGGTGGGTCCGAGATGGTTTCGGCGGAAACCTAACCCTAAAATTTTCAAATTAAACCTAATCTACGAGTTCATTGACTGGATAGGAGTTTACCAATCGTGGCAAGAATCATGATGATCACAATGTGCTAGGAATCGGATTGGAGAATAGCACAAAGATCGAGTCCATACCCTAGTGCGGCGGAGACTCGCTACGGTGGCAACGGCGGGGTAGAATTCCCGTTGACGGCGACGGATGTCAGGACCCCGATTCCAAGCCACATCGATCTAGCTGGTAACACCTCATATCACTTTGCGGCCTCACACACGGTATCCCATGGGTGTCGCCTTACCATGGCCCGGGACCGTTTGCGCCTTTTGGCTCACGTATATGATAGCGTCGCTAGCATCCATATGACGGAGAACCCGGGCCGACATGGCTAGTCGTGAACCCAAAGCGGCACAGACCTATGGAGACAGGCATACATGAATCACATCAACCATGTCGGTCATCAACGAGTGATTCCGGGCTGTAGCACTGGGCTAACAGGACTCCGGGGATCCCGGGCTGTAGCAGGCTAGGCAGGACTCTGGAAATCACCGCGTGACATTTCCCCGAAGGGACAGACATAGGGACGAAGTGAAACACATGCCGGCCAGTCAAGTGTCCTGAATAGTAGTGCTAGGCTAGCAGGACTCCGGTGAACCGGGCTGTAGCGGACTACTATGGCTCGAGGAACACTAGACTACATTTCCCCATAAGAAAGGCTGCCGAGGATAAACAAATAGATTGTCGGATCCCACTCATACCAAGCATTTCAATCATACACACAATATGCTCGATATGAGTGAAGGAAATATGCCCTAGAGGCAATAATAAAGTTATTATTTATTTCCTTATATCATGATAAATGTTTATTATTCATGCTAGAATTGTATTAACCGGAAACATAATACATGTGTGAATACATAGACAAACAGAGTGTCACTAGTATGCCTCTACTTGACTAGCTTGTTAATCAAAGATGGTTAAGTTTCCTAACCATGAACAATGTGTTGTTATTTGATTAACAAGGTCACATCATTAGTTGAATGATCTGATTGACATGACCCATTTCATTAGCTTAGCACCCGATCGTTTAGTATGTTGCTATTGCTTTCTTCATGACTTATACATGTTCCTATGACTATGAGATTATGCAACTCCCGTTTGCCGGAGGAACACTTTGGGTACTACCAAACGTCACAACGTAACTGGGTGATTATAAAGGAGTACTACAGGTTTCTCCAATGGTAGATGTTGGGTTGGCGTATTTCGAGATTAGGGTTTGTCACTCCGATTGTCGGAGAGGTATCTCTGGGCCCTCTCGGTAATACACATCACATAAGCCTTGCAAGCATTATAACTAAGATGTTAGTTGTGAGATGATGTATTACGGAACGAGTAAAGAGACTTTCCAGTAACGAGATTGAACTAGGTATTGGATACCGACGATCGAATCTCGGGCAAGTAACATACCGATGACAAAGGGAACAACGTATGTTGTTATGTGGTCTGACCGATAAAGATCTTCGTAGAATATGTAGGAGCCAATATGGGTACCCAGGTCCCGCTATTGGTTATTGACCGGAGACGTGTCTCGGTCATGTCTACATTGTTCTCGAACCGTAGGGTCCGCACGCTTAACGTTACGATGACAGTTATTATGAGTTTATGCATTTTGATGTACCGAAGGTTGTTCGGAGTCCCGGATGTGATCACGGACATGACGAGGAGTCTCGAAATGGTCGAGACATAAAGATTGATATATTGGAAGCCTATGTTTGGACATCGGAAGTGTTCCGGGTGAAATCGGGATTTTACCGGAATACCGGGAGGGTTACCGGAACCCCCCGGGAGCTAAATGGGCCATAATGGGCCTTAGTGGAAAAGAGAAGGGGCTGCCCTAGATGGGCTGCGCGCCTCCCCCTTCCCCTAGTCCTATTAGGACTAGGAAAGGGTCGCCGGCCACCTCCTCCTCTTTTCCCCTCCGAGGAATCCTAGTTGGACTAGGATTGGAGGGGGAATCCTACTCCCAGTGGGAGTAGGACTCTCCTGCGCCTCCTCCTTGGCCGGCCAGCCCCTCCCCCTTGGATCCTTTATATACGGGGGCAGGGGGCACCTCTAGACACAAGTTGATCCTTGAGATCGTTCCTTAGCCGTGTGCGGTGCCCCTGCCACCAAATTCCACCTCGATCATACCGTTGTAGTGCTTAGGCGAAGCCCTGCGTCGGTAGTACATCAAGATCGTCACCACGCCGTCGTGCTGACGGAACTCCTCCCCGAAGCTTTGCTGGATCGGAGCCCGGGGATCGTCATCGAGTTGAACGTGTGCTAAGAACTCGGAGGTGCCGCAGTAACGGTGCTTGGATCGGTCGGATCGGGAAGAAGACGTACGACTACTTCCTTTACGTTGTGTCAACGCTTCCGTTGCGATCTACAAGGGTACGTAGATCAGACTCTCCCTCTCGTTGCTATGCATCACCATGATCTTGCGTGTGCGTAGGAAATTTTTTGAAATTACTACGTTCCCCAACAGTGGCATCCGAGCCTAGGTTTTATGGTTTGATGTTATTTGCACGAGTAGAACACAAGTGAGTTGAGGGCGATACAAGTCATACTGCCTACCAGCATGTCATACTTTGGTTCGGCGGTATTGTTGGACAAGACGACCCGGACCAACCTTACGCGTACGCTTACGCGAGACCGGTTCCCTCGACGTGCTTTGCACATAGATGGCTTGCGGGCGACTGTCTCTCCAACTTTAGTTGAACCGAGTGTGGCTACGCCCGGTCCTTGAGAAGGTTAAAACGGAGTCTATTTGACAAACTATCGTTGTGGTTTTGATGCATAGGTGAGATGAGTTCTTGCTTAAGCCCGTAGCAGCCACGTAAAACTTGCAACAACAAAGTAGAGGACGTCTAACTTGTTTTTGCAGGGCATGTTGTGATGTGATATGGTCAAGGCATGATGCTGATTTTATTGTATGAGATGATCATGTTTTGTAACCAAGTTATCGGCAACTGGCAGGAGCCATATGGTTGTCGCTTTATTGTATGCAATGCAATCGCGATGTAATGCTTTACATTATTGCTAAGCGGTAGTGATAGTCGTGGAAGCATAAGATTGGCAAGACAACAACGATGCTACGATGGAGATCAAGGTGTCGCGCCGGTGACGATGGTGATCATGACGGTGCTTCGGAGATGGAGATCACAAGCACAAGATGATGATGGCCATATCATATCACTTATATTGATTGCATGTGATGTTTATCTTTTATGCATCTTATCTTGCTTGGATTGACGGTAGCATTATAAGATGATCTCTCACTAAATTATCAAGAAGTGTTCTCCCTGAGTATGCACCGTTGCGAAAGTTCTTCGTGCTGAGACACCACGTGATGATCGGGTGTGATAGGCTCTACGTTCAAATACAACGGGTGCAAAACAGTTGCACACGCGGAATACTCAGGTTATACTTGACGAGCCAAGCATATACAGATATGGCCTCGGAACACGGAGACCGAAAGGTCGAGCGTGAATCATATAGTAGATATGATCAACATAATGATGTTCACCGATGAAACTACTCCATCTCACGTGATGATCGGACATGGTTTAGTTGATTTGGATCACGTGATCACTTAGAGGATTAGAGGGATGTCTATCTAAGTGGGAGTTCTTAAGTAATATCATTAATTGAACTTAAATTTATCATGAACTTAGTACCTGATAGTATCTTGCTTGTTTATGTTGATTGTAGATAGATGGCTCGTGCTGTTGTTCCGTTGAATTTTAATGCGTTCCTTGAGAAAGCAAAGTTGAAAGATGATGGTAGCGATTACACGGACTGGGTCCATAACTTGAGGATTATCCTCATTGCTGCATAGAAGAATTACGTCCTGGAAGCACCGCTGGGTGCCAGGCCTGCTGCTGGAGCAACACCATATGTTATGAACGTCTGGCAGAGCAAAGCTGATGACTACTCGATAGTTCAGTGTGCCATGCTTTACGGCTTAGAATCGGGACTTCAACGACGTTTTGAACATCATGGAGCATATGAGATGTTCCAGGAGTTGAAGTTAATATTTCAAGCAAATGCCCGGATTGAGAGATATGAAGTCTCCAATAAGTTCTATAGCTGCAAGATGGAGGAGAACAGTTCTGTCAGTGAGCATATACTCAAAGTGTCTGGGTATAACAATCACTTGATTCAGATGGGAGTTAATCTTCCAGATGATTGCGTCATTGACAGAATTCTCCAATCACTGCCACCAAGCTACAAGAGCTTCGTGATGAACTATAATATGCAAGGGATGAACAAGACTATTCCCGAGCTCTTCGCAATGCTGAAAGCTGCGGAGGTAGAAATCAAGAAGGAGCATCAAGTGTTGATGGTTAACAAAACCACTAGTATCAAGAAAAAGGGCAAAGGGAAGAAGAAGGGGAACTTCAAGAAGAACGGCAAGCAAGTTGCTGCTCAGGAGAAGAAACCCAAGTCTGGACCTAAGCCTGAAACTGAGTGCTTCTACTACAAGCAGACTGGTCACTGGAAGCGGAACTGCCCCAAGTATTTGGCGGATAAGAAGGATGGCAAGGTGAACAAAGGTATATGTGATGTACATGTTATTGATGTGTACCTTACTAATGCACGCAGTAGCACCTGGGTATTTGATACTGGTTCTGTTGCTAATATTTGCAACTCGAAACAGGGACTACGGATTAAGCGAAGATTAGCTAAGGACGAGGTGACGATGCGCGTCGGAAACGGTTCCAAAGTCGATGTGATCGCGGTTGGCACGCTACCTCTACATCTACCTTCGGGATTAATATTAGACCTAAATAATTGTTATTTGGTGCCAGCGTTGAGCAGGAACATTATATCTGGATCTTGTTTAATGCGAGACGGTTATTCATTTAAATCGGAGAATAATGGTTGCTCTATTTATATGAGTAATATCTTTTATGGTCATGCACCCTTGAAGAGTGGTCTATTCTTGTTAAATCTCGATAGTAGTGATACACATATTCATAATGTAGAAGCCAAAAGATGCAGAGTTGATAATGATAGTGCAACTTATTTGCGGCACTGCCGTTTAGGTCATATCGGTATAAAGCGCATGAAGAAACTCCATACTGATGGACTTTTGGAACCACTTGATTATGAATCACTTGGTACTTGCGAACCGTGCCTCATGGGCAAGATGACTAAAACACCATTCTCCGGTACTATGGAGAGAGCAACAGATTTATTGGAAATCATACATACCGATGTATGTGGTCCGATGAATATTGAGGCTCGTGACGGATATCGTTATTTTCTCACCTTCACAGATGATTTAAGCAGATACGGGTATATCGACTTGATGAAACACAAGTCTGAAACATTTGAAAAGTTCAAGGAATTTCAGAGTGAAGTTGAAAATCATCGTAACAAGAAAATAAAGTTTCTACGATCTGATCGTGGAGGAGAATATTTGAGTTACGAGTTTGGTATACATTTGAAAAATTGTGGAATAGTTTCGCAACTCACGCCACCCGGAACACCACAGCGTAATGGTGTGTCCGAACGTCGTAATCGTACTTTACTAGATATGGTGCGATCTATGATGTCTCTTACTGATTTACCGCTATCGTTTTGGGGATACACTTTAGAGACGGCCGCATTCACGTTAAATAGGGCACCATCAAAATCCGTTAAGACGACGCCTTATGAACTGTGGTTTGGCAAGAAACCAAAGTTGTCGTTTCTTAAAGTTTGGGGTTGCGATGCTTATGTGAAAAAGCTTCAACCTGATAAGCTCGAACCCAAATCGGAGAAATGTGTCTTCATAGGATATCCAAAGGAAACTATTGGATACACCTTCTATCACAGATCCGAAGGCAAGACTTTTGTTGCTAAATTCGGAAACTTTCTTGAGAAGGGGTTTCTCTCGAAAGAAGTGAGTGGGAGGAAAGTAGAACTTGACGAGGTAACTGTACCCGCTACCTTATTAGAAAGTAGTACATCACAGAAAACTGTTTCTCCGACACCTACACCAATAAGTGAGGAAGTTGATGATAATGATCATGAAACTTCAGAACAAGATACTACTGAACCTCGTAGATCAACCAGAGCAAGATCCGCGCCAGAGTGGTACGGTAATCCAGTTCTGGAAGTCATGCTACTAGATCATGATGAACCTACGAACTATGAAGAAGCGATGGTGAGCCCAGATTCCGCAAAGTGGCTTGAGGCCATGAAATCTGAGATGGGATCCATGTATGAGAACAAAGTATGGACTTTGGTTGACTTGCCCGATGATCGGCAAGCAATTGAGAATAAATGGATCTTCAAGAAAAAGACTGACGCTGACGGTAATGTTACTGTCTATAAAGCTCGACTTGTTGCAAAAGGTTTTCGACAAGTTCAAGGGGTTGACTACGATGAGACATTCTCACCCGTAGCGATGCTTAAGTCGGTCAGAATCATGTTAGCAATTGCCGCATTTTATGATTATGAAATTTGGCAGATGGATGTCAAAACTGCATTCCTGAATGGATTTCTGGAAGAAGAGTTGTATATGATGCAACCGGAAGGTTTTGTCGATCCAAAGGGAGCTAACAAAGTGTGCAAACTCCAGCGATCCATTTATGGACTGGTGCAAGCATCTCGGAGTTGGAATAAACGCTTTGATAGTGTGATCAAAGCATTTGGCTTTATACAGACTTTTGGAGAAGCCTGTATTTACAAGAAAGTGAGTGGGACCTCTGTAGCATTTCTGATATTATATGTGGATGACATATTGCTGATTGGAAATGATATAGAATTTCTGGATAGCATAAAGGGATACTTGAATAAGAGTTTTTCAATGAAAGACCTCGGTGAAGCTGCTTACATATTGGGCATTAAGATCTAAAGAGATAGATCAAGATGCTTAATTGGACTTTCACAAAGCACATACCTTGACAAGATTTTGAAGAAGTTCAAAATGGATCAAGCAAAGAAAGGGTTCTTGCCTATGTTACAAGGTGTGAAGTTGAGTCAGACTCAATGCCCGACCACTGCAGAAGATAGAGAGAAAATGAAAGATGTTCCCTATGCTTCAGCCATAGGCTCTATCATGTATGCAATGCTGTGTACCAGACCTGATGTGTGCCTTGCTATAAGTTTAGCAGGGAGGTACCAAAGTAATCCAGGAGTGGATCACTGGACAGCGGTCAAGAACATCCTAAAATACCTAAAAAGGACTAAGGATATGTTTCTCGTATATGGAGGTGACAAAGAGCTCACCGTAAGAGATTACGTTGATGCAAGCTTTGACACTAATCTGGACGATTCTAAATCGCAAACCGGATACGTGTTTACTTTAAACAGTGGAGCTGTCAGTTGGTGCAGTTCTAAACAAAGCGTCGTAGCGGGATCTACATGTGAAGCGGAGTACATAGCTGCTTCGGAAGCAGCGAACGAAGGAGTCTGGATGAAGGAGTTCATATCCGATCTAGGTGTCATACCTAGTGCATCGGGTCCAATGAAAATCTTTTGTGACAATACTGGTGCAATTGCTTTGGCAAAGGAATCCAGATTTCACAAAAGGACCAAACACATCAAGAGACGCTTCAATTCCATCCGGGATCTAGTCCAGGTGGGAGACATAGAGATTTGCAAGATACATACGGATCTGAATGTTGCAGACCCGTTGACTAAGCCTCTTCCACGAGCAAAACATGATCAGCACCAAGGCTCCATGGGTGTTAGAATCATTACTGTGTAATCTAGATTATTGACTCTAGTGCAAGTGGGAGACTGAAGGAAATATGCCCTAGAGGCAATAATAAAGTTATTATTTATTTCCTTATATCATGATAAATGTTTATTATTCATGCTAGAATTGTATTAACCGGAAACATAATACATGTGTGAATACATAGACAAACAGAGTGTCACTAGTATGCCTCTACTTGACTAGCTCGTTAATCAAAGATGGTTAAGTTTCCTAACCATGAACAATGTGTTGTTATTTGATTAACAAGGTCACATCATTAGTTGAATGATCTGATTGACATGACCCATTTCATTAGCTTAGCACCCGATCGTTTAGTATGTTGCTATTGCTTTCTTCATGACTTATACATGTTCCTATGACTATGAGATTATGCAACTCCCGTTTGCCGGAGGAACACTTTGGGTACTACCAAACGTCACAACGTAACTGGGTGATTATAAAGGAGTACTACAGGTGTCTCCAATGGTAGATGTTGGGTTGGCGTATTTCGAGATTAGGGTTTGTCACTCCGATTGTCGGAGAGGTATCTCTGGGCCCTCTCGGTAATACACATCACATAAACCTTGCAAGCATTATAACTAAGATGTTAGTTGTGAGATGATGTATTATGGAACGAGTAAAGAGACTTGCCAGTAACGAGATTGAACTAGGTATTGGATACCGACGATCGAATCTCGGGCAAGTAACATACCGATGACAAAGGGAACAACGTGTGTTGTTATGCGGCCTGACCGATAAAGATCTTCGTAGAATATGTAGGAGCCAATATGGGCATCCAGGTCCCGCTATTGGTTATTGACCGGAGACGTGTCTCGGTCATGTCTACATTGTTCTCGAACCGTAGGGTCCGCACGCTTAACGTTACGATGACAGTTATTATGAGTTTATGCATTTTGATGTACCGAAGGTTGTTCGGAGTCCCGGATGTGATCACGGACATGACGAGGAGTCTCGAAATGGTCGAGACATAAAGATTGATATATTGGAAGCCTATGTTTGGACATCGGAAGTGTTCCGGGTGAAATCGGGATTTTACCGGAATACCGGGAGGGTTACCGGAACCCCCCGGGAGCTAAATGGGCCATAATGGGCCTTAGTGGAAAAGAGAAGGGGCTGCCCTAGATGGGCTGCGCGCCTCCCCCTTCCCCTAGTCCTATTAGGACTAGGAAAGGGTGGCCGGCCACCTCCTCCTCTTTTCCCCTCCGAGGAATCCTAGTTGGACTAGGATTGGAGGGGGAATCCTACTCCCAGTGGGAGTAGGACTCTCCTGCGCCTCCTCCTTGGCCGGCCAGCTCCTCCCCCTTGGATCCTTTATATACGGGGGCAGGGGGCACCTCTAGACACAAGTTGATCCTTGAGATCGTTCCTTAGCCGTGTGCGGTGCCCCCTGCCACCAAATTCCACCTCGACCATACCGTTGTAGTGCTTAGGCGAAGCCCTGCGTCGGTAGTACATCAAGATCGTCACCACGCCGTCGTGCTGACGGAACTCCTCCCCGAAGCTTTGCTGGATCGGAGCCCGGGGATCGTCATCGAGCTGAACGTGTGCTAAGAACTCGGAGGTGCCGGAGTAACGGTGCTTGGATCGGTCGGATCGGGAAGAAGACGTACGACTACTTCCTTTACGTTGTGTCAACGCTTCCGTTGCGATCTACAAGGGTACGTAGATCAGACTCTCCCTCTCGTTGCTATGCATCACCATGATCTTGCGTGTGCGTAGGAATTTTTTTGAAATTACTACGTTCCCCAACAGTGGCATCCGAGCCTAGGTTTTATGGTTTGATGTTATTTGCACGAGTAGAACACAAGTGAGTTGTGGGCGATACAAGTCATACTGCCTACCAGCATGTCATACTTTGGTTCGGCGGTATTGTTGGACGAGACGATCCGGACCAACCTTACGCGTACGCTTACGCGAGACTGGTTCCCTCGACGTGCTTTGCACATAGATGGCTTGTGGGCGACTGTCTCTCCAACTTTAGTTGAACCGAGTGTGGCTACGCCCGGTCCTTGAGAAGGTTAAAACGGAGTCTATTTGACAAACTATCATTGTGGTTTTGATGCATAGGTGAGATGAGTTCTTGCTTAAGCCCGTAGCAGCCACGTAAAACTTGCAACAACAAAGTAGAGGACGTCTAACTTGTTTTTGCAGGGCATGTTGTGATGTGATATGGTCAAGGCATGATGCTGATTTTATTGTATGAGATGATCATGTTTTGTAACCAAGTTATCGGCAACTGGCAGGAGCCATATGGTTGTCGCTTTATTGTATGCAATGCAATCGCGATGTAATGCTTTACATTATTGCTAAGCGGTAGTGATAGTCGTGGAAGCATAAGATTGGCAAGACGACAACGATGCTACGATGGAGATCAAGGTGTCGCGCCGGTGACGATGGTGATCATGACGGTGCTTCGGAGATGGAGATCAAAAGCACAAGATGATGATGGCCATATCATATCACTTATATTGATTGCATGTGATGTTTATCTTTTATGCATCTTATCTTGCTTGGATTGACGGTAGCATTATAAGATGATCTCTCACTAAATTATCAAGAAGTGTTCTCCCTGAGTATGCACCGTTGCGAAAGTTCTTCATGCTGAGACACCACGTGATGATCGGGTGTGATAGGCTCTACGTTCAAATACAACGGGTGCAAAACAGTTGCACACGCGGAATACTCAGGTTATACTTGACGAGCCAAGCATATACAGATATGGCCTCGGAACACGGAGACCGAAAGGTCGAGCATGAATCATATAGTAGATATGATCAACATAATGATGTTCACCGATGAAACTACTCCATCTCACGTGATGATCGGACATGGTTTAGTTGATTTGGATCACGTGATCACTTAGAGGATTAGAGGGATGTCTATCTAAGTGGGAGTTCTTAAGTAATATCATTAATTGAACTTAAATTTATCATGAACTTAGTACCTGATAGTATCTTGCTTGTTTATGTTGATTGTAGATAGATGGCTCGTGCTGTTGTTCCGTTGAATTTTAATGCGTTCCTTGAGAAAGCAAAGTTGAAAGATGATGGTAGCGATTACACGGACTGGGTCCATAACTTGAGGATTATCCTCATTGCTGCATAGAAGAATTACGTCCTGGAAGCACCGCTGGGTGCCAGGCCTGCTGCTGGAGCAAAACCATATGTTATGAACGTCTGGCAGAGCAAAGCTGATGACTACTCGATAGTTCAGTGTGCCATGCTTTACGGCTTAGAATCGGGACTTCAACGACGTTTTGAACATCATGGAGCATATGAGATGTTCCAGGAGTTGAAGTTAATATTTCAAGCAAATGCCCGGATTGAGAGATATGAAGTCTCCAATAAGTTCTATAGCTGCAAGATGGAGGAGAACAGTTCTGTCAGTGAGCATATACTCAAAGTGTCTGGGTATAACAATCACTTGATTCAGATGGGAGTTAATCTTCCAGATGATTGCGTCATTGACAGAATTCTCCAATCACTACCACCAAGCTACAAGAGCTTCGTGATGAACTATAATATGCAAGGGATGAACAAGACTATTCCCGAGCTCTTCGCAATGCTGAAAGCTGCGGAGGTAGAAATCAAGAAGGAGCATCAAGTGTTGATGGTTAACAAAACCACTAGTTTCAAGAAAAAGGGCAAAGGGAAGAAGAAGGGGAACTTCAAGAAGAACGGCAAGCAAGTTGCTGCTCAGGAGAAGAAACCCAAGTCTGGACCTAAGCCTGAAACTGAGTGCTTCTACTGCAAGCAGTCTGGTCACTGGAAGCGGAACTGCCCCAAGTATTTGGCGGATAAGAAGGATGGCAAGGTGAACAAAGGTATATGTGATGTACATGTTATTGATGTGTACCTTACTAATGCACGCAGTAGCACCTGGGTATTTGATACTGGTTCTGTTGCTAATATTTGCAACTCAAAACAGGGACTACGGATTAAGCGAAGATTAGCTAAGGACAAGGTGACGATGCGCGTCGGAAACGGTTCCAAAGTCGATGTGATCGCGGTCGGCACGCTACCTCTACATCTACCTTCGGGATTAATATTAGACCTAAATAATTGTTATTTGGTGCCAGCGTTGAGCAGGAACATTATATCTGGATCTTGTTTAATGCGAGACGGTTATTCATTTAAATCGGAGAACAATGGTTGCTCTATTTATATGAGTAATAT
This sequence comes from Triticum monococcum, assembly GCA_034509565.1. Classification (NCBI taxonomy): domain Eukaryota; kingdom Viridiplantae; phylum Streptophyta; class Magnoliopsida; order Poales; family Poaceae; genus Triticum; species Triticum monococcum. The sequence goes on along the minus strand of CM067847.1, from coordinate 725,373,375 downwards.
CTTTTATGGTCATGCACCCTTGAAGAGTGGTCTATTCTTGTTAAATCTCGATAGTAGTGATACACATATTCATAATGTAGAAGCCAAAAGATGCAGAGTTGATAATGATAGTGCAACTTATTTGCGGCACTGCCGTTTAGGTCATATCGGTATAAAGCGCATGAAGAAACTCCATACTGATGGACTTTTGGAACCACTTGATTATGAATCACTTGGTACTTGCGAACCGTGCCTCATGGGCAAGATGACTAAAACACCGTTCTCCGGTACTATGGAGAGAGCAACAGATTTATTGGAAATCATACATACCGATGTATGTGGTCCGATGAATATTGAGGCTCGTGACGGATATCGTTATTTTCTCACCTTCACAGATGATTTAAGCAGATACGGGTATATCGACTTGATGAAACACAAGTCTGAAACATTTGAAAAGTTCAAGGAATTTCAGAGTGAAGTTGAAAATCATCGTAACAAGAAAATAAAGTTTCTACGATCTGATCGTGGAGGAGAATATTTGAGTTACGAGTTTGGTATACATTTGAAAAATTGTGGAATAGTTTCGCAACTCACGCCACCCGGAACACCACAGCGTAATGGTGTGTCCGAACGTCGTAATCGTACTTTACTAGATATGGTGCGATCTATGATGTCTCTTACTGATTTACCGCTATCGTTTTGGGGATACACTTTAGAGACGGCCGCATTCACGTTAAATAGGGCACCATCAAAATCCGTTAAGACGACGCCTTATGAACTGTGGTTTGGCAAGAAACCAAAGTTGTCGTTTCTTAAAGTTTGGGGTTGCGATGCTTATGTGAAAAAGCTTCAACTTGATAAGCTCGAACCCAAATCGGAGAAATGTGTCTTCATAGGATATCCAAAGGAAACTATTGGATACACCTTCTATCACAGATCCGAAGGCAAGACTTTTGTTGCTAAATTCGGAAACTTTCTTGAGAAGGGGTTTCTCTCGAAAGAAGTGAGTGGGAGGAAAGTAGAACTTGACGAGGTAACTGTACCCGCTCCCTTATTAGAAAGTAGTACATCACAGAAAACTGTTTCTGCGACACCTACACCAATAAGTGAGGAAGTTGATGATAATGATCATGAAACTTCAGAACAAGATACTACTGAACCTCGTAGATCAACCAGAGCAAGATCCGCGCCAGAGTGGTACGGTAATCCAGTTCTGGAAGTCATGCTACTAGATCATGATGAACCTACGAACTATGAAGAAGCGATGGTGAGCCCAGATTCCGCAAAGTGGCTTGAGGCCATGAAATCTGAGATGGGATCCATGTATGAGAACAAAGTATGGACTTTGGTTGACTTGCCCGATGATCAGCAAGCAATTGAGAATAAATGGATCTTCAAGAAAAAGACTGACGCTGACGGTAATGTTACTGTCTATAAAGCTCGACTTGTTGCAAAAGGTTTTCGACAAGTTCAAGGGGTTGACTACGATGAGACATTCTCACCCGTAGCGATGCTTAAGTCGGTCAGAATCATGTTAGCAATTGCCGCATTTTATGATTATGAAATTTGGCAGATGGATGTCAAAACTGCATTCCTGAATGGATTTCTGGAAGAAGAGTTGTATATGATGCAACCGGAAGGTTTTGTCGATCCAAAGGGAGCTAACAAAGTGTGCAAACTCCAGCGATCCATTTATGGACTGGTGCAAGCATCTCGGAGTTGGAATAAACGCTTTGATAGTGTGATCAAAGCATTTGGCTTTATACAGACTTTTGGAGAAGCCTGTATTTACAAGAAAGTGAGTGGGACCTCTGTAGCATTTCTGATATTATATGTGGATGACATATTGCTGATTGGAAATGATATAGAATTTCTGGATTGCATAAAGGGATACTTGAATAAGAGTTTTTCAATGAAAGACCTCGGTGAAGCTGCTTACATATTGGGCATTAAGATCTATAGGGATAGATCAAGACGCTTAATTGGACTTTCACAAAGCACATACCTTGACAAGATTTTGAAGAAGTTCAAAATGGATCAAGCAAAGAAAGGGTTCTTGCCTATGTTACAAGGTGTGAAGTTGAGTCAGACTCAATGCCCGACCACTGCAGAAGATAGAGAGAAAATGAAAGATGTTCCCTATGCTTCAGCCATAGGCTCTATCATGTATGCAATGCTGTGTACCAGACCTGATGTGTGCCTTGCTATAAGTTTAGCAGGGAGGTACCAAAGTAATCCAGGAGTGGATCACTGGACAGCGGTCAAGAACATCCTGAAATACCTAAAAAGGACTAAGGATATGTTTCTCGTATATGGAGGTGACAAAGAGCTCACCGTAAGAGGTTACGTTGATGCAAGCTTTGACACTGATCCGGACGATTCTAAATCGCAAACCGGATACGTGTTTACTTTAAACGGTGGAGCTGTCAGTTGGTGCAGTTCTAAACAAAGCGTCGTAGCGGGATCTACATGTGAAGCGGAGTACATAGCTGCTTCGGAAGCAGCGAAAGAAGGAGTCTGGATGAAGGAGTTCATATCCGATCTAGGTGTCATACCTAGTGCATCGGGTCCAATGAAAATCTTTTGTGACAATACTGGTGCAATTGCTTTGGCAAAGGAATCCAGATTTCACAAAAGGACCAAACACATCAAGAGACGCTTCAATTCCATCCGGGATCTAGTCCAGGTGGGAGACATAGAGATTTGCAAGATACATATGGATCTGAATGTTGCAGACCCGTTGACTAAGCCTCTTCCACGAGCAAAACATGATCAGCACCAAGGCTCCATGGGTGTTAGAATCATTACTGTGTAATCTAGATTATTGACTCTAGTGCAAGTGGGAGACTGAAGGAAATATGCCCTAGAGGCAATAATAAAGTTATTATTTATTTCCTTATATCATGATAAATGTTTATTATTCATGCTAGAATTGTATTAACCGGAAACATAATACATGTGTGAATACATAGACAAACAGAGTGTCACTAGTATGCCTCTACTTGACTAGCTCGTTAATCAAAGATGGTTAAGTTTCCTAACCATGAACAATGTGTTGTTATTTGATTAACAAGGTCACATCATTAGTTGAATGATCTGATTGACATGACCCATTTCATTAGCTTAGCACCCGATCGTTTAGTATGTTGCTATTGCTTTCTTCATGACTTATACATGTTCCTATGACTATGAGATTATGCAACTCCCGTTTGCCGGAGGAACACTTTGGGTACTACCAAACGTCACAACGTAACTGGGTGATTATAAAGGAGTACTATAGGTGTCTCCAATGGTAGATGTTGGGTTGGCGTATTTCGAGATTAGGGTTTGTCACTCCGATTGTCGGAGAGGTATCTCTGGGCCCTCTCGGTAATACACATCACATAAGCCTTGCAAGCATTATAACTAAGATGTTAGTTGTGAGATGATGTATTACGGAACGAGTAAAGAGACTTGCCAGTAACGAGATTGAACTAGGTATTGGATACCGACGATCGAATCTCGGGCAAGTAACATACCGATGACAAAGGGAACAACGTATGTTGTTATGCGGTCTGACCGATAAAGATCTTCGTAGAATATGTAGGGGCCAATATGGGCATCCAGGTCCCGCTATTGGTTGTTGACCGGAGACGTGTCTCGGTCATGTCTACATTGTTCTCGAACCGTAGGGTCCGCACGCTTAACGTTACGATGACAGTTATTATGAGTTTATGCATTTTGATGTACCGAAGGTTGTTCGGAGTCCCGGATGTGATCACGGACATGACGAGGAGTCTCGAAATGGTTGAGACATAAAGATTGATATATTGGAAGCCTATGTTTGGACATCGGAAGTGTTCCGGGTGAAATCGGGATTTTACCGGAATACCGGGAGGGTTACCGGAACCCCCCGGGAGCTAAATGGGCCATAATGGGCCTTAGTGGAAAAGAGAAGGGGCTGCCCTAGATGGGCTGCGCGCCTCCCTCTTCCCCTAGTCCTATTAGGACTAGGAAAGGGTGGCCGGCCACCTCCTCCTCTTTTCCCCTCCGAGGAATCCTAGTTGGACTAGGATTGGAGGGGGAATCCTACTCCCAGTGGGAGTAGGACTCTCCTGCGCCTCCTCCTTGGCCGGCCAGCCCCTCCCCCTTGGATCCTTTATATACGGGGGCAGGGGGCACCTCTAGACACAAGTTGATCCTTGAGATCGTTCCTTAGCCGTGTGCGGTGCCCCCTGCCACCAAATTCCACCTCGATCATACCGTTGTAGTGCTTAGGCGAAGCCCTGCGTCGGTAGTACATCAAGATCGTCACCACGCCGTCGTGCTGACGGAACTCCTCCCCGAAGCTTTGCTGGATCGGAGCCCGGGGATCGTCATCGAGCTGAACGTGTGCTAAGAACTCGGAGGTGCCGGAGTAACGGTGCTTGGATCGGTCGGATCGGGAAGAAGACGTACGACTACTTCCTTTACGTTGTGTCAACGCTTCCGTTGCGATCTACAAGGGTATGTAGATCAGACTCTCCCTCTCGTTGCTATGCATCACCATGATCTTGCGTGTGCGTAGGAAATTTTTTGAAATTACTACATTCCCCAACAGTGGCATCCGAGCCTAGGTTTTATGGTTTGATGTTATTTGCACGAGTAGAAGACAAGTGAGTTGTGGGCGATACAAGTCATACTGCCTACCAGCATGTCATACTTTGGTTCGGCGGTATTGTTGGACGAGACGACCCGGACCAACCTTACGCGTACGCTTACGCGAGACCGGTTCCCTCGACGTGCTTTGCACATAGATGGCTTGCGGGCGACTGTCTCTCCAACTTTAGTTGAACCGAGTGTGGCTACGCCCGGTGCTTGAGAAGGTTAAAACGGAGTCTATTTGACAAACTATCGTTGTGGTTTTGATGCATAGGTGAGATGAGTTCTTGCTTAAGCCCGTAGCAGCCACGTAAAACTTGCAACAACAAAGTAGAGGACGTCTAACTTGTTTTTGCAGGGCATGTTGTGATGTGATATGGTCAAGGCATGATGCTGATTTTATTGTATGAGATGATCATGTTCTGTAACCAAGTTATCGGCAACTGGCAGGAGCCATATGGTTGTCGCTTTATTGTATGCAATGCAATCGCGATGTAATGCTTTACTTTATTGCTAAGCGGTAGTGATAGTCGTGGAAGCATAAGATTGGCAAGACGACAACGATGCTACGATGGAGATCAAGGTGTCGCGCCGGTGACGATGGTGATCATGACGGTGCTTCGGAGATGGAGATCACAAGCACAAGATGATGATGGCCATATCATATCACTTATATTGATTGCATGTGATGTTTATCTTTTATGCATCTTATCTTGCTTGGATTGACGGTAGCATTATAAGATGATCTCTCACTAAATTATCAAGAGGTGTTCTCCCGGAGTATGCACCGTTGCGAAAGTTCTTCGTGCTGAGACACCACGTGATGATCGGGTGTGATAGGCTCTACGTTCAAATACAACGGGTGCAAAACAGTTGCACACGCGGAATACTCAGGTTATACTTGACGATCCAAGCATATACAGATATGGCCTCGGAACACGGAGACCGAAAGGTCGAGCGTGAATCATATAGTAGATATGATCAACATAATGATGTTCACCGATGAAACTACTCCATCTCACGTGATGATCGGACATGGTTTAGTTGATTTGGATCACGTGATCACTTAGAGGATTAGAGGGATGTCTATCTAAGTGGGAGTTCTTAAGTAATATCATTAATTGAACTTAAATTTATCATGAACTTAGTACCTGATAGTATCTTGCTTGTTTATGTTGATTGTAGATAGATGGCTCGTGCTGTTGTTCCGTTGAATTTTAATGCGTTCCTTGAGAAAGCAAAGTTGAAAGATGATGGTAGCGATTACACGGACTGGGTCCATAACTTGAGGATTATCCTCATTGCTGCATAGAAGAATTACGTCCTGGAAGCACCGCTGGGTGCCAGGCCTGCTGCTGGAGCAACACCATATGTTATGAACGTCTGGCAGAGCAAAGCTGATGACTACTCGATAGTTCAGTATGCCATGCTTTACGGCTTAGAATCGGGACTTCAACGACGTTTTGAACATCATGGAGCATATGAGATGTTCCAGGAGTTGAAGTTAATATTTCAAGCAAATGCCCGGATTGAGAGATATGAAGTCTCCAATAAGTTCTATAGCTGCAAGATGGAGGAGAACAGATCTGTCAGTGAGCGTATACTCAAAATGTCTTGGTATAACAATCACTTGATTCAGATGGGAGTTAATCTTCCAGATGATTGCGTCATTGACAGAATTCTCCAATCACTGCCACCAAGCTACAAGAGCTTCGTGATGAACTATAATATGCAAGGGATGAACAAGACTATTCCCGAGCTCTTCGCAATGCTGAAAGCTGCGGAGGTAGAAATCAAGAAGGAGCATCAAGTGTTGATGGTTAACAAAACCACTAGTTTCAAGAAAAAGGGCAAAGGGAAGAAGAAGGGGAACTTCAAGAAGAACGGCAAGCAAGTTGCTGCTCAGGAGAAGAAACCCAAGTCTGGACCTAAGCCTGAAACTGAGTGCTTCTACTGCAAGCAGACTGGTCACTGGAAGCGGAACTGCCCCAAGTATTTGGCGGATAAGAAGGATGGCAAGGTGAACAAAGGTATATGTGATATACATGTTATTGATGTGTACCTTACTAATGCATGCAGTAGCACCTGGGTATTTGATACTGGTTCTGTTGCTAATATTTGCAACTCGAAACAGGGACTACGGATTAAGCGAAGATTAGCTAAGGACGAGGTGACGATGCGCGTGGGAAACGGTTCCAAAGTCGATGTGATCGCGGTCGGCACGCTACCTCTACATCTACCTTCGGGATTAATATTAGACCTAAATAATTGTTATTTGGTGCCAGCGTTGAGCAGGAACATTATATCTGGATCTTGTTTAATGCGAGACGGTTATTCATTTAAATCGGAGAATAATGGTTGCTCTATTTATATGAGTAATATCTTTTATGGTCATGCACCCTTGAAGAGTGGTCTATTCTTGTTAAATCTCGATAGTAGTGATACACATATTCATAATGTAGAAGCCAAAAGATGCAGAGTTGATAATGATAGTGCAACTTATTTGTGGCACTGCCGTTTAGGTCATATCGGTATAAAGCGCATGAAGAAACTCCATACTGATGGACTTTTGGAACCACTTGATTATGAATCACTTGGTACTTGCGAACCGTGCCTCATGGGCAAGATGACTAAAACACCGTTCTCCGGTACTATGGAGAGAGCAATAGATTTATTGGAAATCATACATACCGATGTATGTGGTCCGATGAATATTGAGGCTCGTGACAGATATCGTTATTTTCTCACCTTCACAGATGATTTAAGCAGATACGGGTATATCGACTTGATGAAACACAAGTCTGAAACATTTGAAAAGTTCAAGGAATTTCAGAGTGAAGTTGAAAATCATCGTAACAAGAAAATAAAGTTTCTACGATCTGATCATGGAGGAGAATATTTGAGTTACGAGTTTGGTATACATTTGAAAAATTGTGGAATAGTTTCGCAACTCACGCCACCCGGAACACCACAGCGTAATGGTGTGTCCGAACGTCGTAATCGTACTTTACTAGATATGGTGCGATCTATGATGTCTCTTACTGATTTACCGCTATCGTTTTGGGGATACACTTTAGAGACGGCCGCATTCACGTTAAATAGGGCACCATCAAAATCCGTTAAGACGACGCCTTATGAACTGTGGTTTGGCAAGAAACCAAAGTTGTCGTTTCTTAAAGTTTGGGGTTGCGATGCTTATGTGAAAAAGCTTCAACCTGATAAGCTCGAACCCAAATCGGAGAAATGTGTCTTCATAGGATATCCAAAGGAAACTATTGGATACACCTTCTATCACAGATCCGAAGGCAAGACTTTTGTTGCTAAATTCGGAAACTTTCTTGAGAAGGAGTTTCTCTCGAAAGAAGTGAGTGGGAGGAAAGTAGAACTTGACGAGGTAACTGTACCCGCTCCCTTATTAGAAAGTAGTACATCACAGAAAACTGTTTCTGCGACACCTACACCAATAAGTGAGGAAGTTGATGATAATGATCATGAAACTTCAGAACAAGATACTACTGAACCTCGTAGATCAACCAGAGCAGGATCCGCGCCAGAGTGGTACGGTAATCCAGTTCTGGAAGTCATGCTACTAGATCATGATGAACCTACAAACTATGAAGAAGCGACGGTGAGCCAAGATTCCGCAAAGTGGCTTGTGGCCATGAAATCTGAGATGGGATCCATGTATGAGAACAAAGTATGGACTTTGGTTGACTTGCCCGATGATCGGCAAGCAATTGAGAATAAATGGATCTTCAAGAAAAAGACTGACGCTGACGGTAATGTTACTGTCTATAAAGCTCAACTTGTTGCAAAAGGTTTTCGACAAGTTCAAGGGGTTGACTACGATGAGACATTCTCACCCGTAGCGATGCTTAAGTCGGTCAGAATCATGTTAGCAATTGCCGCATTTTATGATTATGAAATTTGGCAGATGGATGTCAAAACTGCATTCCTGAATGGATTTCTGGAAGAAGAGTTGTATATGATGCAACCGGAAGGTTTTGTCGATCCAAAGGGAGCTAACAAAGTGTGCAAACTCCAGCGATCCATTTATGGACTGGTGCAAGCATCTCGGAGTTGGAATAAACGCTTTGATAGTGTGATCAAAGCATTTGGCTTTATACAGACTTTTGGAGAAGCCTGTATTTACAAGAAAGTGAGTGGGACCTCTGTAGCATTTCTGATATTATATGTGGATGACATATTGCTGATTGGAAATGATATAGAATTTCTGGATTGCATAAAGGGATACTTGAATAAGAGTTTTTCAATGAAAGACCTCGGTGAAGCTGCTTACATATTGGGCATTAAGATCTATAGAGATAGATCAAGACGCTTAATTGGACTTTCACAAAGCACATACCTTGACAAGATTTTGAAGAAGTTCAAAATGGATCAAGCAAAGAAAGGGTTCTTGCCTATGTTACAAGGTGTGAAGTTGAGTCAGACTCAATGTCCGACCACTGCAGAAGATAGAGAGAAAATGAAAGATGTTCCCTATGCTTCAGCCATAGGCTCTATCATGTATGCAATGCTGTGTACCAGACCTTATGTGTGCCTTGCTATAAGTTTAGCAGGGAGGTACCAAAGTAATCCAGGAGTGGATCACTGGACAGCGGTCAAGAACATCCTGAAATACCTAAAAAGGACTAAGGATATGTTTCTCGTATATGGAGGTGACAAAGAGCTCACCGTAAGAGGTTACGTTGATGCAAGCTTTGACACTGATCCGGACGATTCTAAATCGCAAACCGGATACGTGTTTACTTTAAACGGTGGAGCTGTCAGTTGGTGCAGTTCTAAACAAAGCGTCGTAGCAGGATCTACATGTGAAGTGGAGTACATAGCTGCTTCGGAAGCAGCGAACGAAGGAGTCTGGATGAAGGAGTTCATATCCGATCTAGGTGTCATACCTAGTGCATCGGGTCCAATGAAAATCTTTTGTGACAATACTGGTGCAATTGCTTTGGCAAAGGAATCCAGATTTCACAAAAGGACCAAACACATCAAGAGACGCTTCAATTCCATCCGGGATCTAGTCCAGGTGGGAGACATAGAGATTTGCAAGATACATACGGATCTGAATGTTGCAGAGCCGTTGACTAAGCCTCTTCCACGAGCAAAACATGATCAGCACCAAGGCTCCATGGGTGTTAGAATCATTACTGTGTAATCTAGATTATTGACTCTAGTGCAAGTGGGAGACTGAAGGAAATATGCCCTAGAGGCAATAATAAAGTTATTATTTATTTCCTTATATCATGATAAATGTTTATTATTCATGCTAGAATTGTATTAACTGGAAACATAATACATGTGTGAATACATAGACAAACAGAGTGTCACTAGTATGCCTCTACTTGACTAGCTCGTTAATCAAAGATGGTTAAGTTTCCTAACCATGAACAATGTGTTGTTATTTGATTAACAAGGTCACATCATTAGTTGAATGATCTGATTGACATGACCCATTTCATTAGCTTAGCACCCGATCGTTTAGTATGTTGCTATTGCTTTCTTCATGACTTATACATGTTCCTATGACTATGAGATTATGCAACTCCCGTTTGCCGGAGGAACACTTTGGGTACTACCAAACGTCACAACGTAACTGGGTGATTATAAAGGAGTACTACAGGTGTCTCCAATGGTAGATGTTGGGTTGGCGTATTTCGAGATTAGGGTTTGTCACTCCGATTGTCGGAGAGGTATCTCTGAGCCCTCTCGGTAATACACATCACATAAGCCTTGCAAGCATTATAACTAAGATGTTAGTTGTGAGATGATGTATTACGGAACGAGTAAAGAGACTTGCCAGTAACGAGATTGAACTAGGTATTGGATACCGACGATCGAATCTCGGGCAAGTAACATACCGATGACAAAGGGAACAACGTATGTTGTTATGCGGTCTGACCGATAAAGATCTTCGTAGAATATGTAGGAGCCAATATGGGCATCCAGGTCCCGCTATTGGTTATTGACCGGAGACGTGTCTCGGTCATGTCTACATTGTTCTCGAACCGTAGGGTCCGCATGCTTAACGTTACGATGACAGTTATTATGAGTTTATGCATTTTGATGTACCGAAGGTTGTTCGGAGTCCCGGATGTGATCACGGACATGACGAGGAGTCTCGAAATGGTCGAGACATAAAGATTGATATATTGGAAGCCTATGTTTGGACATCGGAAGTGTTCCGGGTGAAATCGGGATTTTACTGGAATACCGGGAGGGTTACCGGAACCCCCCGGGAGCTAAATGGGCCATAATGGGCCTTAGTGGAAAAGAGAAGGGGCTTCCCTAGATGGGCTGCGCGCCTCCCCCTTCCCCTAGTCCTATTAGGACTAGGAAAGGGCGGCCGGCCACCTCCTCCTCTTTTCCCCTCCGAGGAATCCTAGTTGGACTAGGATTGGAGGGGGAATCCTACTCCCAGTGGGAGTAGGACTCTCCTGCGCCTCCTCCTTGGCCGGCCAGCCCCTCCCCCTTGGATCCTTTATATACGGGGGCAGGGGGCACCTCTAGACACAAGTTGATCCTTGAGATCGTTCCTTAGCCGTGTGCGGTGCCCCCTGCCACCAAATTCCACCTCGATCATACCGTTGTAGTGCTTAGGCGAAGCCCTGCGTCGGTAGTACATCGAGATCGTCACCACGCCGTCGTGCTGACGGAACTCCTCCCCGAAGCTTTGCTGGATCGGAGCCCGGGGATCGTCATCGAGCTGAACGTGTGCTAAGAACTCGGAGGTGCCGGAGTAACGGTGCTTGGATCGGTCGGATCAGGAAGAAGACGTACGACTACTTCCTCTACGTTGTGTCAACGCTTCCGTTGCGATCTACAAGGGTACGTAGATCAGACTCTCCCTCTCGTTGCTATGCATCACCATGATCTTGCGTGTGCGTAGGAAATTTTTTGAAATTACTACGTTCCCCAACAATGAGTACATACAACATGGCATAACAACGAAACTCTACAACTCAAGTACTTGATTTAAAGGCTCCAGAGAGCCATACATAACATGTTCATACAGATAGGGGTCACATGACCCGACACTCAAGTCATACAATCATACAAGCACATGCGGAAGCAACTAGTCTGAGTACAGACTCTTGAAAGAAAGAAGGCTTCTCGAAGCCTGTCTATCTACATAGGGCCCTCCATGGCCGGGATCACCACCTGGGTGGCTAGTCACTCGTCGACGTCAAGGTCTACATAAAACCCATCGGAGGGGGCAGTGTTGTCGTCTGAAAACAGTAAATAAGCAAACATGAGTACAAGGGTACTCAGCAAGTCTTACATCAGAACCTACTATACATGCTTATTCTCAAGAAGGTGGTGGGGTTATGCAGCAAGCCAGCTTTGACTCTTGGCTAAGCTATCCTACGGAACCTCTCTAGTAAAATAGTTTTCGCACACGAGTCCACTACTCACCAACACAATACTCCACCGGGGATCCTCCCTCGTCATCCTGCGAGAGGGCCATCCTCGGTACTCACACTTATCTTGAGTCTTTTAGTAGTATCCATTAACTTGTCTATGATCTGTATAGGCAACCAAGTAGTCCTTCACCGCGGACGCGGCTATTCGAATAGTTTTATACCCTACAGGGGTGTACTTCGTCATACACGCTTTCACTGCTTACCGTCGTCTACACAACATGTACTCGGCAACCTTCAAGTGGAAGCCCAACGAGGGTGTCGGCCACGGCCTACCTAAACACCTAAGTCTCTAGTCCAGGTTTATCGCCTATCCAGGTTCCATCCGCAGGGAGTCCGTCCGAGGTTTCCACATACGGCCCCGAACGATGTGAACAGGGTTCCCGAGACACCAAACGGGTGACTCGGCACGGTGTATCTACCGCAACATAGCCCATCCCTAGGGTCAGCGCTACGCACGGCCGCCAACACATAACCTACAAACACCAGAAACTAATTGCAACTCATGGACAGAGTACTAGGGTGACTAAGAAGCCGAGAGGGTCCATTGGTTTCGGGCCCAATGTACGGTAGTAACTGCATCTTAAATCACACATACAGATCTCAGTTCTTATGGACGGCCTCAATGAAACAACCCACCATGTACTCCTACATGGCCTCTCATCGATACCTTTACCAAAACATGTTCAACACATCCCTCATATTACCGACATAAGCATTTCACTCTAGCCCATCACCCAGATGAACCAGACCTGACACAACTCTAAGCATAGCAGGCATAGCAAGGTAGGAATCACATACATGGCTCAATCAACTCCTACACATGCTACTGGGTTTCATCTAGTTACTGTGGCAATGACAGGTCATGCAGAGGATAAGGGTTCAACTACCATAGCACACAGCAGTTTGAATCGCGTTGTCTTAATGCATTAAACAAGAGCAAAGGCGAGAACATGGGTTTGTATCGGAATGATCAATGGTTGCTTGCCTGACGGAGTGGTAGCGGGATACTGCCCTTCAGTTGGATACTCGTGAATATCCTCGGAGGCAGAACCTACCACGAAGAACACATCGAAACACAATCAACACATGACGATGTGCAACAATATGATGCATGCTATGACATGGCAATATGATTGTGTCTTGGCCTAATGCAAGCTAAAATAGAAGGGGATGAACTCATTTGAATCAAAGATTCAAATATTAGCTCATTAAACATGGCATTTATAGTACATTACCTTACTCTGCTTAAACAGCAAGGTAAACTTGTTTTGTCATGCATGAAACCATTACAGATGGATAGATTGAATTTTTCTGATAATTTTTCATATATAATTTATCTCATTTGGAGCTAAGGTTGAATTTCTATGAATTTTTGAAGTTTGAACTATTTTCTGGAATTTCCTGAATAAAAATAATTCCAGAAAAACAATTACTGCGTCAGCAATGCGTCAGGGTGACGTCAGCGCCAGCCAGGTCAAACCTGACTGGCAGGGCCCACTGGTCAGTGTCTCTGTGCACTAACTACGTTTAGTTAGCCTAATTAACTGGCAGGGCCCACTACTCAGTGACTATACTAATTAAACTAACCTATTTAGTTAGCACTAATAGGGTAATTAGTCGGCGGGGCCCGCATGTCGGTGAGAGAGAGGGGGGAGGTCAACCCACGTCAGCAGGTCAACCTCGCCGGTCAGCGGGTCAAAACCTGCCGGCGTTTAGCCGCCGGCGAGGCCAGACGCGGTGGCGCGCTGCGGAAATCGCCCACAGGGCACCAATTGCGACGTGGTTGGGTTCTATGGCGAGCTGGGGCTCGTGCGCATCCAGCGGTGGCAGTGGGAGGGCGTGAGGTGGCCGGAATCGACGCCGGCGACGACCTTGGCGGTCGCCGGAGTTTGGGCGTGGTTGAATCCGACGCTACGGGGCACGGCGAAGCGCGGGGAGTGGTGCGTTAGGCTCCTGGGACTGCACTGAGCATGGTGGTGTGCCCGGCTTCAAGCCACGGTGGCCCTGGCCACGATGGCGACGAGGCACGGCGCCGGCGAGCTTCGGCCGCGGTGGAAAACGGAGCTACAAGGCGCAAACGAGCAAGGGGAAGGTGGGGATCGATGGAGAAGCTCACGGTGAACTCGCAGAGAAGCCCAGCGTGCTCGGGGAAGCACCGGAGCGAAGCGGGCGGCGAGGGGATCTCCGGCGACCCGAGGAGGAAGAAGATGAAGCAGTCGGCGATGTAGGCCGTCCCAGCGCTCGGGGCCAGGGTGGAGCGAAGCGGCGGACGATGGCGGAGCTTGCAGACAAGGTGGGGAGGCGAGGGGAGCACGGTGGCCGTGGCTACGTCGGCGGTGCAGCTGCGGCTGCGCTCGGTTGAGCTAGAGGGAGAGAGACAGGCGAGGGGATGGGGATGAGACAGTGAGCGAGGGGGTTCCAGGGGTGCGTGGCGTCGTTGGGGACGTCCAGAGCGTCGAGGACGCAGGCAGGCAGGGTGGAGGTGGCGCGCGCGTGCCGGCGCGCCGCGGGCACACGCCCTCTGCCTACAGTCGAAGGAGGAAGAAGACCGGGGAGCCCCTGGTGGGCTGGGCCAGAACAGGAGTTGGGCCTGGTGGGTGGCGCCAGGTAAGGCCCAGGTGGCCTTCTCCCTCTCCCTTTTTTTGATTTTTGTTTCCTTTTCTAGTTTTCTGTAGCTTTAGGGCTTTATTTAAAATACCTAGGCACTTTCTAAAATCCTGGAAATAATTGTGGACTCTGTTGGGATTATTCCTAATAGCAAACATTTATTTCCAGAATTATTTGAGCATTTGAATTATTTTATAGCATTTAAATGCCCAAATTCAAATATTTATGATTTAAATCAATGACCTTCTGTTGACCTAGAAAAATGTGCACCTATTTTCCCAGAGGTTCTAACCCAAGGCAAAGAGGGTGAACATTTTAGAAGGGCATTTCAGGTTCATTGAAATTATTTTTAGTAAACCCTAGTTGATTTCAGGGGGGGTGCTGGGGGTTCTGCCTTACCCATTTCAAGTTTCTGATGAAAGTGAACATGATGCACACTCTAATGCATTGACTAGCTAGGGTGTGACAACTCACCCCCACTCAAAAGAATCTCGTCCTGAGATTTAGGATCCTCTGGAAAGAAGGTGGGGTACTCGAGTCGAAGACGATCCTCCCTTTCCCAAGTGGGTTCTTCCTCGGAATGGTGTGACCATTGAACCTTGAGAAACTTGATATTATGACGTCGAGTGGTACGCTCGACTTGATCAAGGATATGAACGGGATATTCCCGATAAGAGGGGTTATCTTGTAGATCAAGCGTTTCATGGTCCACTCCACGGATAGGATCCGCGAAGCAACGCCTGAGTTGCGAAACGTGGAAGACATCGTGAACTCTGGAAAGATGCGGAGGTAGTTCCAATTGGTAGGCAACTTCTCCTCGTTTGGCAAGAATGCAAAAGGGTCCAATGTAACGAGGAGCCAATTTGCCTTTGATACCGAAACGATGGGTTCCCTTTAACGGGGTAACCCGAAGGTAAGCCTTCTTGTCAACTTCATAAGTCATAGGCTTATGTTTATGATCATATTGACTCTTTTGACGAGATTGGGCTGTTTTCAATTTCTCACGAATAATGCGAACCTGCTCTTCCGCTTCCTGAATCATATCCGGGCCAAAGAGTTGTCTTTCCCCGGTTTCTGACCAGTTAAGAGGAGTTCAACATTTTCGTCCATAGAGAACTTCGAAAGGAGCTTTGCCCAAGCTGGCTTGATAACTATTGTTATAAGCAAACTCCGCGAATGGAAGGCATTTCTCCCAACTCATTCCGAACAAGATAGCAGAAGCTCGGAGCATATCTTCCAGAATTTGATTGACTCGCTCTACTTGACCACTTGATTGAGGATGGAAGGCGGTGCTAAAGGAGAGATGAGTTCCCATAGCATTTTGGAAACTTTCCCAAAATCGAGAGGTGAAGAGACTCCCACGATCTGAGTTAATTTCCAATGGAACACCATGAAGAGACACTATTCGGGAGATGTATAAGTCAGCTAGCTGGCTAGCAGTGATACTCTCACGAACAGGTAGAAAGTGGGCTACTTTGGAAAGACGGTCGATCATGACGAAGATGGCATTATTCCCTCTCTTGGTCCTGGGAAACCCAGTGATGAAATCCATACTGATTTTATCCCATTTCCATTCAGGAATAGCCAAAGGTTGAAGGGTGCTGGCAGGCCGTTGATGCTCTGCTTTAACACGACGACAAACGTCGCAATTAGCAATGTATTGAGCGATTTCTCTCTTCATCCTAGTCCACCAAAACCTCTGGCGTAGGTCTTGATACATTTTAGTACTACCGGGATGAATGGTGAGAGGGGATTCATGAGCTTCCTTAAGGATCAGTCGCCTCAGGTTTCGCGCCTTTGGAACCACTAGGCGATTCCCAAAGTATACGACACCTTGATCATCAATGGAGAAACAATTCACGACTCCTTTCTTAATGTTTATCTTGATACGGGAGATTCCCGGATCTACCTTTTGTGCCTTGATGACCTGATCCGTAAGGGTAGGTTCCGCCACAAGGGTGGATAGGAATCCTCGAGGAACAATGTGAAGGTTTAGCTTACGAAATTCCTCATGGAGAAGTGGTTGACTTTGTTGTAACATCAGGTTGTTACAATAGGACTTACGGCTTAGCGCATCAGCCATGACATTGGCTTTGCCCGGGGTGTAAGTTATTCCTAAGTCGTAATCCGAAATCAACTCGACCCAACGTCTTTGCCTGAGATTCAAATCTGGTTGGGTGAAGATATATTTCAAACTTTGGTGATCGGTGAAGATCTCGCAACGATTACCGAGAAAGTAATGTCGCCAGGTTTTAAGTGCATGGACTACAGCTGCAAGCTCTAGATCATGTGTAGGATAATTTTCCTCATGTGGGTGTAATTGCCGTGAAGCATAGGCAATTACCTGACGATCTTGCATGAGTATGCAACCTAGTCCTTGTCGCGAGGCGTCGCAATAGATAATAAAGTCCTTGGAGAAGTCTGGTGGTACCAGTACGGGGGCAGATGTCAGGCATCTTTTCAGTTCCTGAAAGCTGAACTCGCACTGCGGAGTCCACTCGAACTTTTTATCTTTCTTGAGGAGTTCAGTTAGAGGTTTAGCAACCTTGGAGAAATTTTCGACGAAGCGGCGACAATAGCTCGCTAGGCCAAGGAAACTCCGAACTTGCTTGACCGTTTCAGGTGGAGTCCAATCAAGGACGGCTTGAACTCGCTCGGGATTGACAGCAATACCCTTACCAGAGATTACATGGCCTAGATAGGTCACTTCTGGCAACCAAAATTCACACTTGGAGAATTTGGCATAAAGGCGATGCTCTCGAAGTTTCGTCAATACCAGCCTTAGATGTTCGGCATGTTCCTCTTCATTCTTGGAGTAGATGAGTATGTCATCGAGGTATACTACGACGAATTTATCCAAATACTCCATGAAGACCGATTTCATTAACCGAGAGAAGGTGGCTGGGGCATTGGCTAAGCCGAAGGACATAACGGTGTACTCGTATTGGCCATAACGAGTAACAAAAGCCGTTTTGGGGATGTCCCCATTTCTAATTTTGATTTGATGGTAGCCCAACCTCAAATCCATCTTGGAAAAGACTGAGGATCCAGCGAGCTGGTCATACAGATCATTGATCCTGGGAAGCGGATACTTGTTCTTGATAGTGACCAAGTTGACAGGTCGGTAATCTACAAACTTCCGATCCGTTCCATCCTTCTTCTTGACAAAGAGGACGGGGCAAGCCCAAGGAGAGGAACTAGGACGGATGAAACCCTTTTTCAAGGACTCACCGAGTTGGTGCTTAAGCTCGGCTAGTTCTAAGGGTGCCATCTTGTAGGGTCTTCTAGAAATTGGCACGGTTCCTGGAACAAGGTCTATCACAAACTCGACATCCCTGTCAGGTGGAACACCTGGCAGTTCTTCTGGAAAGACATCCAGAAAGTCTCGGACTACCGGAATATCTTCAAGGTGTGGAAGGGGGTTGGCATTTAGGGAGTAAAGCTGGCGCTTGGCCACTCGAGTTAAGACATTGACTGTCTTGCCCGAGGGGTGGGTAAGTTGAACGGTTCTAGTGGCACAGTCAATCTTAGCATAATGAGATGACATCCAGTCCATACCCAAGATGATGTTTATGTCGGAGGACTTGAGAGCTATTAAAGATGCAAGGAAGACAAGTCTATCGACAAGAATTTCGTTCCCATGGCTTACTCTAGAAGTTTGCCATCTAGAGCCAGGGGTTTGAATTTCCATGGTAGAGGGCATGTCACAGAATGTCGTGTTATGCAATCGAGCATAATTCTCGGATATGAATAAATGAGATGCTCCAGTATCGAAAAGAACAGATGCCGGGTGGCAGTTAACAAGGAGCGTACCAAGGACGATGTTAGGATCCTCATGAGCCTCCTCGGCTGAAACATAATTGACATGGCCACGTGCAGTGGTGGCCGGCTTGGCGTAGAAAGTCTTTCCCGCGGGCTTACCACGGCCAACGGACTTTCCAGTTTGATTGGGGTTGTTGTTCTAGGGACACTCTCGGCTATAGTGACCCGGCTCTCCACACTTGAAGCATGTTACCACATTGGGGCATGGAGCAGCATTAGCAGCGGGGCCACCATAGGGCTTGGGCGGTGCGAATTGCTGGTTGGGATGAGGCGCCTCAAAGGATGGCCTCGGGATGAATTTGGGTGGCAGTGCCGTGCTTGGGATCCACACCCGGCGCTTCTGAGCTCCAGAGCCGGATGAAGAGCCAAAATCACGGGAGTGCTTGCATGAAGCGTCATAATCAGTCTGGCCTATCTCAGCACTGATGGCTTTATTGACCAACTTCTGGAAAGATGTGCACTCGTGCAGACGAAGATCACGGCGAAGCTCAGGGCTAAGTCCCTTGCGGAACCTTGCCTGCTTCTTGGCGTCAGTAGAAACCTCTTCAGGAGCATAGCGTGCCAGGTTCCCAAATTCACGACTGTAAGCATCCACAGTCAGTCTTCCTTGGGTGAAGTTGCAGAACTCCTCCCTCTTGCGATCCATGAGACCTTCCGGAATGTGATGCTCACGGAAAGCCTCACTGAATTCAGCCCAAGTAGTGATTTGAACGACCGGGCGCATAGCTTCGAAGTTTTCCCACCAATGGCCAGCAGGGCCTTCGAGATGATAGGCAGCATAGGTAACCTTGTCGGCTTCGGCTATGTTGGCAGAACGTAGCTTGTGGGTGATGCTGCGAAGCCAGTCATCCGCGTCGAGGGGCTCAACGGAATGGTTAAACTTTGGTGGGTATAGCTTGATAAAGTCATTGATTGACACCAAGTCATTTCGTGGGTGGCGTGCAGTGTTCTGCTCAATCCGCTCTAGCAGGCGGTTGGTCTCACGCTTGTTTCTTTCCGCCTCCAGCATCACTTCGGCCAGAGAAGGCGGGTGAGGCAGATTTTCACCTCTAGCTGCACTGGCTCCCCCCTGCTCCGGGACAGCAGGGTTGCCGCGGGTGTTGACCATCCTAGGAGAAAACAAGACAACGGTTTAGACAAGGATGGCTCAGACTTAGCAAGGAAGTGCAGAATGTAATGGATAACACGGAATGCAGAGATGTTCATCCGTATGTCATGGTAATATAAAACTGCCATATATATACCAACGGTCATACACACCATACATAGTTTAGTACAAGCCCAGGCTACAGTACAACTATGATGAAAGACGTTACATCTCATCGGAGGCATTCCAAGCTCCTATACATTATTTGTCTACACCTCCGGAATCGATTACATGCAAAGTCATATTCCACAAGTCACGCAGGACAGTGGAGATACAACTACTACAATACTAGTGGTACTACTACTAACTCAGACAGCTCCGTAGTAGTCCTCATAGAATTCACCTCCATAGCCTGGAAGTTCAACGTGATCATCCGGAAACAGACGGTCCTGAGGAGCCTGTGGACCATAGGGGCTAGGATGAGGTCTTGGACCAACAAACGGTGGCCTGCGGGGACCACGGGGTGGGGTGATGCCTCCCACATCACGCCAATCCACCATGTCTGGCAGAGCTGATCTCACAGGATACAGATCCCTTGTATCCATACATCTAGCTTGCACCACAGGTGCAGACCGAGTCAATGTGGCCCAATGATCAGCACGAGTATTAAAAAGCTCCAGCCTCAAGGCCCGATTCTCTCGGTCCTTATCTTCGAGCATCTCAGCAGTGGTACGAGTTAATGAGTCCTCCTGAGTGGAGTCAGCATAGATAGCCTGAAGATACCCTTGCGCTCCCGGAAGTGAAGCTGGCATGTAACGGAAATCAGTGTTCCGAAGCAGGCCAGTCCGGACTCGCATGATGGTCATCATGGAATAGGCAGCATCCTGCACAGCCATCTCAACGGTAACCCCGAGTCCATAGGAACAGTGAAGGGGCTCGGTAGATCCAGGATAAGAAGGAAATATCCTGACGGTGCAGAAATACTGGCTTTGATTAAAGTCGCGGAACTACTCTTCGACAGTGTATTCGGGATACCAGCGGTAACCCGTCTCGATCATGACCCGGACTAACATAGCAGTATGACCGGGCACGTCGAGGCACCTGGTCAGGCGAACCACTTGGTGTTGAGGACGGTTGGCCATCTGAAAGCACCACCACAATGCAAAGACATTAGAATTTCTAGGGAAAATTGGACAACATAACAGCTGTAAATGCTCAGAAAAAGATTTGAGACATCCACAACAGTTCACAATACCACTCAACAACATCATATCAAGGTTCTGATTCAATTAGCAACATACTAAGAATAATAGAAACTGAACTGGAACTCGTAACAATAATCCTGTAAGCTACTACGGATTAGTAACACATGAACCTGATAGAAGAAGAGAGCCTAGTCCTTAACCCACGTTGAATGAGGAGAGAATGACTCAGATTAGGGGCATAGGTAAAGGAGTAAAAGAACCTTACGTTCCCTCCGACAATCAATTCCCCTACATATAACTAAAGCATTTCTAGACTCGACATCGACCAGTTTGGCTCAATGAACCTACAGGCAGTCCGGCTCTGATGCCAACGCTGTCAGGACCCCGATTCCAAGCCACATCGATCTAGCCGGTAACACCTCATATCACTTTGCGGCCTCACGCACGGTATCCCACGGGTGTCGCCTTACCATGGCCCGGGACCGTTTGCGCCTTTTGGCTCACGTATATGATAGTGTCGCTAGCATCCATATGACGGAAAACCTGGGCCGACATGGCTAGTCATGAACCCAAAGCGGCACAGACCTATGGAGACAGGCATACATGAATCACATCGAACATGTCGGTCATCAACGAGTGATTCCGGGCTGTAGCACTGGGCTAACAGGACTCCGGGGATCCCGGGCTGTAGCAGGCTAGGCAGGACTCCGGAAATCACCGCGTGACATTTCCCCGAAGGGACAGACATAGGGACGAAGTGAAACGCATGCCGCCCAGTCAAGTGTCCTGAACAGTAGTGCTGGGCTAGCAGGACTCCGGTGAACCGGGCTGTAGCGGACTACTATGGCTCGAGGAACACTAGACTACATTTCCCCATAAGAAAGGCTGCCAAGGATAAACAACTAGATTGTCAGATCCCACTCATACCAAGCATTTCAATCATACACACAATATGCTCGATATGAGTACATACAACATGGCATCACAACAAAACTCTACAACTCAAGTACTTTATTTAAAGGCTCCAGAGAGCCATACATAACATGTTCATACAGATAGGGGTCACATGACCCGACACTCAAGTCATACAATCATACAAGCACATGCGGAAGCAACTAGTCTGAGTACAGACTCTAGAAAGAAAGAAGGCTTCTCGAAGCCTGTCTATCTACATAGGGCCCTCCATGGCCGGGATCACCACCTGGGTGGCTAGTCACTCGTCGACGTCAAGGTCTACATAAAACCCATCGGAGGGGGCAGTGTTGTCGTCTGAAAACAATAAATAAGCAAACATGAGTACAAGGGTACTCAGCAAGTCTTACATCAGAACCTACTGTGCATGCTTATTCTCAAGAAGGTGGTGGGGTTATGCAGCAAGCCAGCTTTGACTCTTGGCTAAGCTATCCTACGGAACCTCTCTAGTAAAATAGTTTTCGCACACGAGTCCACTACAAACCAACACAATACTCCACCGGGGATCCTCCCTCGTCATCCTGCGAGAGGGCCATCCTCGGTACTCACACTTATCTTGAGTCTTTTAGTAGTATCCATTAACTTGTCTATGAACTATATAGGCAACCAAGTAGTCCTTCACCGCGGACGCGGCTATTCGAATAGTTTTATACCCTGCAGGGGCGTACTTCGTCATACATGCTTTCACTGCTTACCGCCGACTACACGACATGTACTCGGCAACCTTCAAGCGGAAGCCCAGCGAGGGTGTCGGCCACGGCCTACCTAAACACCTAAGTCCCTAGTCCAGGTTTATCGCCTAT
This sequence comes from Triticum monococcum, assembly GCA_034509565.1. Taxonomy (NCBI): domain Eukaryota; kingdom Viridiplantae; phylum Streptophyta; class Magnoliopsida; order Poales; family Poaceae; genus Triticum; species Triticum monococcum. Next base: position 725,350,838 of record CM067847.1, on the reverse strand, counting down.
CCAGGTTCCATCCGCAGGGAGTCCGGCCGAGGTTTCCACATACGGCCCCGAATGATGTGAACAGGGTTCCTGAGACACCAAACGGGTGACTCGGTACACCCGGCCACGGTGTATCTACCGCAACATAGCCCACCCCTAGGGTCAGCGCTACGCACGGCCGCCAACACATAACCTACAAACACCAGAAACTAATTGCAACTCCTGGACAGAGTACTAGGGTGACTAAGAAGCTGAGAGGGTCCATTGGTTTCGGGCCCAATGTATGGTAGTAACTGCATCTTAAATCACACATACATATCTCAGTTCTTATGGACGGCCTCAATGAAACAACCCACCATGTACTCCTACATGGCCTCTCATCGATACCTTTACCAAAACATGTTCAACACATCCCTCATATTACCGACATAAGCATTTCACTCTAGCCCATCACCCAGATGAACCAGACCTGACACAACTCTAAGCATAGCAGGCATAGCAAGGTAGGAATCACATACATGGCTCAATCAACTCCTACACATGCTAGTGGGTTTCATCTAGTTACTGTGGCAATGACAGGTCATGCAGAGGATAAGGGTTCAACTACCATAGCACACAGCAGTTTGAATTGCGTTGTCTTAATGCATTAAACAAGAGTAGAGGCAAGAACATGGGTTTGTATCGGAATGATCAATGGCTGCTTGCCTGATGGAGTGGTAGCGGGATACTGCCCTTCAGTTGGATACTCGTGAATATCCTCGGAGGCAGAACCTACCACGAAGAACACATCGGAACACAATCAACACATGACGATGTGCAACACTATGATGCATGCTATGACATGGCAATATGATTGTGTCTTGGCCTAATGCAAGCTAAAATAGAAGGGGATGAACTCATTTGAATCAAAGATTCAAATATTAGCTCATTAAACATGGCATTTATAGTGCATTACCTTATTCTGCTTAAACAGCAAGGTAAACTTGTTTTGTCATGCATGAAACCATTACAGATGGATAGATTGAATTTTTCTGATAATTTTTCATATATAATTTATCTCATTTGGAGCTAAGGTTGAATTTCTATGAATTTTTGAAGTTTGAACTATTTTCTGGAATTTCCTGAATAAAAATAATTCCAGAAAAACAATCACTGCGTCAGCAATGCGTCAGGGTGACGTCAGCAGGTCAAAGGCGCCAGCCAGGTCAAACCTGACTGGCGGGGCCCACTGGTCAGTGTCTCTGTGCATTAACTACGTTTAGTTAGCCTAATTAACTGGCAGGGCCCACTAGTCAGTGACTATACTAATTAAACTAACCTATTTAGTTAGCACTAACAGGGTAATTAGTCGGCGGGGCCCGCATGTCGGTGAGAGAGAGGGGGAGGTCAACCCACGTTAGCAGGTCAACCTCGCCGGTCAGCGGGTCAAAACCTGCCGGCGTTTAGCCGCCGGCGAGGCCAGACGCGGTGGCGCGCTGCGGAAATCGCCCATAGGGCACCAATTGCGACGTGGTTGGGTTCTATGGCGAGCTGGGGCTCGTGCGCATCCAGCGGTGGCAGTGGGAGGGCGCGAGGTGGCCGGAATCGACGCCGGCGATGACCTTGGCGGTCGCCAGAGTTCGGGCATGGTTGAATCCGACGCTACGGGGCACGGCGAAGCGCGGGGAGTGGTGCGTTAGGCTCCTGGGACTGCGCTGAGCACAGTGGTGTGCCCGGCTTCAAGCCACGGTGGCCCTGGCCATGACGGCGACGAGGCACGGCACCGGCGAGCTTCGGCCACGGTGGAAAACGGAGCTACAGGGCGCAAACGAGCAAGGGGAAGGTGGGGATCGATGGAGAAGCTCACGATGAACTCGCAGAGAAGCCCAGCATGCTCGGGGAAGCACCAGAGCGAAGCGGGCGGCGAGGGGATCTCCGGCGACCCGAGGAGGAAGAAGATGAAGCAGTCGGCGATGCAGGCCGTCCCAGCGCTCGGGGCCAGGGTGGAGCGAAGCGGCGGACGATGGCGGAGCTTGCAGACAAGGTGGGTAGGCGAGGGGAGCATGGTGGCCGTGGCTACGTCGGCGGTGCGGCTGCGGCTGCGCTCGGTTGAGCTAGAGGGAGAGAGACAGGCGAGGGGATGGGGATGAGAGAGTGAGCGAGGGGGTTCCAGGGGTGCGTGGCGTCGTTGGGGACGTCCAGAGCGTCGAGGACGTAGGCAGGCAGGGTGGAGGTGGCGCGCATGTGCCGACGCGCCGCGGGCACACGCCCTCTGCCTACTGTCGAAGGAGGAAGAAGACCGGGGAGCCCCTGGTGGGCTGGGCCAGAACAGGAGCTGGGCTTGGTGGGTGGCGCCAGGTAAGGCCCAGGTGGCCTTCTCCCTCTCCTCTTTTTGATTTTTGTTTCCTTTTCTATTTTTCTGTAGCTTTAGGGCTTTATTTAAAATACCTAGGCACTTTCTAAAATCCTAGAAATAATTGTGGGCTCTGTTGGGATTATTCCTAACAGCAAACATTTATTTCCAGAATTATTTGAGCATTTGAATTATTTTATAGCATTTAAATGCCCAAATTCAAATATTTATGATTTAAATCAATGACCTTCTATTGACCTAGAAAAATGTGCACCTATTTTCCCAGAGGTTCTAACCCAAGGCAAAGAGGGTGAACATTTTAGAAGGGCATTTCAGGTTCATTGAAATTATTTTTAGTAAACCCTAGTTGATTTCAGGGGGCTGGGGGTTCTGCCTTCCACATTTCAAGTTTCTGATGAAAGTGAACATGATGCACACTCTAATGCATAGACTAGCTAGGGTGTGACAACGGAGACCAGTGACTGGAGGCTGTTGGCGGCGAGGAGACGATCCGGAGACCAAGTTGGCAGAGCAGGCTATCGCGCGGGCGAAGGGGTTCAGAGAAATTTCCAAATTTTTGCCCGTGACTATATATAGCCCGACCCTGTCGGTGTGACCGAGTGGAACAACTCGGTGGCACCGAGATGCAGAACTGCGAGCAGTTACTGTAACTCGGTGTGACCGAAAGGTTCAAATCGGTTGCACCGAGATCAAAAACCTAGATCAACTTAATGATCTCGATAGGACTGAAAGTGCGGAATTGGTCAGACCGAGAATCACAAAGAGGTTTTGGAAGTTTAAGTCTATGACGAATCGGGGACTCCGAGTGCTCCTCACACAGAGTGGTTTGAATCTGACTTGATCAAATTTTGTGATGTAGCATGAATAGAGTTTGGGACGAGAAAAGCATAGATAGCTAGAGGAGGTTCTTAGGCATTCTTGTCCATCCACTTGGCAAAAGAAAATAAAGCCAAACAATCAAAACAACAAGTGGATGTCCTCGAATGAGTAAAATATGCAACCAACATGCTCACACAATAAGATGGCAAATGAAATATGTGACAAAGCATGCACAACCAATTCTAGCATCTATCAAGCAATTTGCGATGACTAGGTCATCTATATATGAGTATATTGACTTAGGAGTCAAGTGAGAACACTTGATCGTAGGTCATACTCATCGTTTAAGCTCAAGTGGGGTTACCACTTTTACATAAAGCATTGTTGTGTTCACATCTTTAGAGTTGCTTTAGCTCAAGTCTTAGAGTAAAGCTCCCCCTAGATGTGATATCCCCCCTAAGAGGGATGAACTAACCTTGGGTTTTGTCGATGATGACTTCATGTAGATGTTGAAGATGTGGATGCTCAATGTTGATGTAGATCACTTGGAGCTATCCATTTGAGTGAATTGCACTTTCAATACCTACATGGGTTAGTCCCACAAGAAACAAACAAGGATATCCATAGACATAGAGTGATGCACACACAAGATGATGTCCATGAAAACTTTTAGGTTACCTTGTCCCTTGTCATACCAACAAGAGGGTTTTGTGACTCCTTGAACTAGTGCAAGATGTGGAAGTTGATTGCACTTGTTCTTGCCAAAATGATAAGAGTGAAGTATGTTGGTGGAGTCACCCTCAAGAACTCTCTAGTTCTTCTTCTTTTGGGTCCACATCATCTTGATGGGAATCCTTGGAGTTGTAGTCGTACTTGATGAAGTGGAACTTGAAGTAGTCTTGGGAATCCACTTGACTAAGGTCTTAGGAGCTTCTTCAAATGCATCAATTTCCTCTTGAAGCTTGTCCTTGCCTTTTTGCTTGTAGTCTTGTGGTGGAAGATCATCTTGAGCTTGTGTCCCTTTGAAGGAAGTATCATACTTCTCTTGTTGAGGAACAAACTTTGTCTTGGGGTATTGATCTTCTTCCCACTCAACTCCATTGGCATTGAACTTTCGTTCAAAACCAACACCTTGATTCTTCCGGTGCATTCCTTGCTTGCGCACAATTTCCTCGAATTGCTTACTCCCGGCAAGGCTTTTGTACACTCCTTTCTCTATAATTCCCTTCAATAAGCTATTTTCTTGCTCAAGTGTAACTTGGCTAAGAGAATCATTAGTGGAATCAAGGGAACTACTAGAAGCAACAATATTGGATTTAGCATGATCATTGTTACTACTAGAGGAAGAATCTTTCTTGTTCTTGTTACTAGACTTGACTTGAGGCATGTAAGTGGATAAGAGTAAACGCTTGGCAATGTAAGAAGAACTTTTCTTGCGAAGATCATCATTGATTGATTTTAAAAACTCATGTTCTTGCTCAAGATTGAGCTTTTCAAAGCGTAATTTCTCATGAGCTCTTAAAAGTTCTCGATGATCTTCGAAGATAGTTTCATGAGCTAACTTAAGAGTGTTTAGTTCTTTAGTTAGAGCCTCAATCTTCTCCTTATCATTGTCATTCGTTTTATCTTGATTAGCATGATTAATTGACGTTTCATCATAGTATTCATCACTAGAGTTGTCAACAAGCAAATCATCATCACCTAACAAGTCATCTTCATCACTATTAAAATCAACATACTCGGGGTGTGTTACCTTAGGACCTTTGGCCATGAAGCATCTTCCAATTCCTTCATTTGGTGAATCAAATATGTCGTAGGAGTTGGATGACACAAGTGCTAGACCGGCAACACCTTCATCTTGAGTATCTTCGGAGTCAGAGTGATAACTTCTCTCGGAGTGGCTGTCGGAGTCGGAGTCGGATACCCATTCACCAACATGAGCTTGATGTCTTTGTTTTGTGTAGCTCCTTGATGATTTTTCCTTCCTTTCCGAATCCTTGCTTCTCCGTGAGTATCTTCGTTCATAATGATCATCTCTACTCCTTCTCTCTCTTGGTGGTGAATCTTTGCTTCTTCTTTTTGGAGAATCTTCTCTTCTCTTGTAGGGAGCCGTACACTCATTGGAATAGTGTCCAGGTCTTCCACAATTGTAGCAGTTTCACTCTCGACTAGAAGATCTTTTGTCATTGTAGGACCTTGACTTGAAGCTTCTATCTTTGCTTCTACTCTTGTAGAACTTGTTGAAGTTCTTCACCATTAAGCTCAGTTCTTCGTTGAAGCTTTGTTTCTCACTTGATGATGTAGGGGCTTCACATGAGGCTTTGTAGGCACCACTTGATTTGTTGTGAAGTTCCTCTTTATCCTTAAGTGACATCTCATGAGCAACAATTCTTCCAATCACTTCCGTTGGCTTGAGATCTTTGTAATTGGGCATCATTTGGATCAATGTGAACACGGTATCATATTTTCCATCCAAGTCTCTTAGAATCTTCTTGATGATGAATCTATCGGTCATCTCTTCACTTCCTAAGCCGGCAATCTCATTTGTGATGAGAGCAAGCCTAGAGTACATTTCAGCGACACCTTCACCATCCTTCACTTTGAACTTGTCAAGTTGACTTTGAAGCACATCCAACTTGGATTCCTTGACGGAGTCGGTACCTTCGTGCATATCAATCAAAGTGTCCCAAATTTCCTTTGCATTCTCAAGACGGCTGATTTTGTTGAATTCTTCGGGGCATAATCCGTTGAAGAGAATATCACAAGCTTGAGCATTATATTGCAACATCTTCAACTCATCCGCGGTAGCTTCATGGTTTGGTTCTCTCCCATCAAAGAAGTCACCTTGCATACCAACACACATAATAGCCCAAACGGCGGGGTTATGTCCAAGAATATGCATTTTCACTTTATGCTTGCAACTAGCAAAATTAGTACCATCAAAGTAAGGACCTCTACGGTGATAATTTCCCTCGCTAGACGCCATACTCTCCTAGGTTGTGAAACCAAGGCTATGACCACCAAAAGCTATGGAGATCAAATCAAATGGAGACCAAAGCTCTGATACCACTTGTAGGATCGAAAGTATGTCTAGAGGGGGGTGATTAGACTACTTGACCAAATAAAAACTTGACCTTTTACCAATTTTAGTTCTTGGCAGATTTTAGCTACTTTAGGACAAGTCAAGAAATCATCACACAATTCAAGCAAGCATGCAAAGAGTATATTGGCAGCGGAAAGTAAAGCATGCAACTTGCAAGAATGTAAAGGGAAGGGTTTGGAGGATTCAAACGCAATTGGAGACATGGATGTTTTTCCCATGGTTCGGATAGGTGGTGCTATCCTACATCCACGTTGATGGAGACTTCAACCCATGAAGGGTAACGGTTGCGCGAGTCCACGGAGGGCTCCACCCACGAAGGGTCCACGAAGTAGCAACCTTGTCTATCCCACCATGGCCATCGCCCACGAAGGACTTGCCTCACTAGCGGTAGATCTTCACGAAGTAGGTGATCTCCTTGCCCTTACAAACTCCTTGGTTCAACTCCACAATCTTGTCGGAGGCTCCCAAGTGACACCTAGCCAATCTAGGAGACACTACTCTCCAAGAAGTAACAAATGGTGTGTTGATGATGAACTCCTTGCTCTTGTGCTTTAAATGATAGTCTCCCCAACACTCAACTCTCTCTCATAGGATTTGGATCTGGTGGAAAGAAGATTTGAGTGGAAAGCAACTTGGGGAAGGCTAGAGATCAAGATTCATATGGTAGGAATGGAATATCTTGGTCCCAACACATGAGTAGGTGGTTCTCTCTCAGAACATATGAGTTGGAATGGTATGTGTGTTCTGATGGCTCTCTCTTGCGAATGAAGAGGAGGTGGAGGGGTATATATAGCCTCCACACAAAATCCAACCGTTACACACAAGCTACCAATCTCGGTGGGACCGAATCAATAAACTCGGTCACACCAAAAAGGTAAACCTAGTGACCGTTAGAGATTTTCGGTGGGACTGACATGCAACTCGGTAGGACCGATTCTGTTAGGGTTTGGGCATAACGTAATCTCGGTGAGACCGATTACACAAACTCGGTGAGACCGAGTCTGGTAATAAGCTAACCAGAGAGTTGGTCAGGCAAAATCGGTGGGACCGATTTGCTCTTTCGGTGAGACCGAAAAGTTACAAAAGGGAAACACGGAGTTTACATTGCAATCTCGGTGGGACCGATTCGCTCTTTCGGTGAGACCGAAAAGTTATGAAAGGGAAATAGAGAGTTTCCAACCCCATATCGGTGAGACCGAGATCCCTATCGGTAGGACCGAATTGCTAGGGTTTGGCAGTGGCTTATGACATATGAAACTCGGTCGCGCCAGATAGAAAGAATCGGTATGACCGAGTTTGGCTTAGGGTTTAGGTCATTTGTGGATATGGGAAAGTAGCTGAGGATTTTGGAGCATATCATTAAGCACATGAAGCAAGAGGCTCATTAAGCAACACCTCATCCCTCCTTGATAGTATTGGCTTTTCCTAAAGACTCAATGTGATCTTGGATCACTAAAATATAAAATGAAGAGTCTTGAGCTTTTGAGCTTGAGCCAATCCTTTGTCCTTAGCATTTTGAGGGTTCCACTTTCACATCCATGCCATGCCAATCATTGAGCTTTCCTGAAATAATTATCTTGAAATAGCATTAGCTCAATGAGCTATATGTTGTTATGAATTACCAAAACCACCTAGGGATAGTTGCACTTTTAGGTCCAGACGTCAGTGTCTGTGGTTAATCCTAATTTAAAATAAACCTAAACTGGTTTAGTTAATGGGGTTGGGCGCACGTGTCAGTGACCCAATTAGCTAAACAGGGTTTAATTAGTTGTTAAACTAATCCTAACTAAAATTTAACAGGGCCGGGGCCCACATGTCAGCGAGAGAGAGGGGGGAGGTCAACTGGGCTGTGGGGGTCAGACCGGTCAACCCCACCGGCGTTTAGCCGCCGGCGAGGCCGAACGCGGCGGAGGGGCTCGGGATCGCCGTTCCGGCGACCAAAAGGACGGCGGAGGGGCTCTGCGTGGAGCTGGGCGTGCGCCGCATCCAGGGAAGCACGCGAGAGGGGCTGGGGTGGCCGGAGTTCACCGGAATGGAGCTCGCGGCGGCACCGGAGTTCGGGTTCGAGCGGCGCAGTGCTATGGTGCACGGGAGGGCGAACTGGTGGCAGAGTTAGCTTTCTGCGGAGCTGCTGAGCACGTAGTCATGCTCGGGCACGAGCTTTGCTAGCTCTGGCTACGGTGGCGACAAGAACGGCGGCGGCCGGCTCTCGGCTCCGGTGGAACCACGATCTAGAGAGAGCAAAAGAGCGCGGGGAGAGAGGGGTTCGGTGCAGAGGCTCACAGCGAGGTCGTAGAGCAGATCAGTGGGCTCGGGGAGGGGCCGGAGCAAGCGAGGCGGCGATGGAGATCTCCGGTGTCGGGAGGTTGAAGACGACGGCATGGAGGCGCTCGGGGGCGTCTGGCGCCGCGTGGCCTGGCGGAGAGGACTAGGGAGACGAGGCGGACCTCGTGGGCACGTCGGAGAGGCGATTGGAAGGCGGTGGTCGTGGTGGCGCACAGCGGTGCTCTCCGATGCGCTCGGGACAGAGGGGGAGAGCGAGACAGAGGAGAGGAGAGGAGCTCCGGGAGAATGGAGAGAGACCAGGGGGGCTCGGTGGAGCTCTCGGGGGTGGACAGCGCCGAGGAGGGAGAGGAGGCAGCAAGCAGCTGCCTGGCGGGCATGCACGCTCGCCGTGCTCCCTTTCGTCGCTGCCTCCTGGCGAGGGAGACGACTGGCAACGGCCAGTTGGGCTGGGCCACTGCTGGGCCGTGGTGGGCGCTAGGTAACGCCAGGTAATGCCTTTTCCTTCCTGTTTTCTTTTTCTATTTCTGACATTTGTTTGTATTTAAAAGAAATGTTAAAACATTTCCATAAATGCTGAAAATAATTGTGGCATCTAGATATAATATTCTAGAGGCCCTTACCAATTCCCAACATTTTTGGAGCCATTAAAAATATTTATAAAATTTAAATAGCTCCAAATCAAATACTTATGCATTGATTCAAAAATCCAAAATGAGTAGTAAAAATGTGCATCACCTCTGGTTGTTGTTCCCAACATTATCCAAAGAGCATGAACATTTTTGAAAAGCATTTTGGGTTCATTGAAATTCCATTTTAAATTTGAACCTATTTGAATTGCTTTGGTGCTAGGGTTTGAAACATCCCCATTTCAATTTCATTTGAAATTTAAACATGATGCACAAAGCAAGCCTAGGACCATACCAAACTAGGGATGTGACAACTCGCCCCCACTCGAAGAAATCTCGTCCCGAGATTCAGGAGTTGGCGGAAAGAAAGCGGGGTACTCAAGTCGAAGACGATCTTCTCGCTCCCAAGTAGCTTCTCTCTCAGAATGATGAGACCATTGAACCTTGAGAAACTTGATGTTGTGACGTCGAGTGACACGCTCTGCTTGATCCAGAATGCGAACGGGGTACTCTCGATAAGTAAGGTTATCTTGAAGATCAAGCATTTCGTGGTCCACTCCGCGGATGGGATCCGAGAAGCAACGCCTGAGTTGAGAGACGTGGAAGACATCATGAACTCGAGAAAGATGTGGGGGTAGTTCCAACTGGTAGGCAACCTCTCCTCGTTTAGCGAGAATGCGAAAAGGACCGATGTAACGAGGAGCCAACTTGCCCCTGATACCGAAACGATGGGTACCCTTCAAAGGAGTAACCTGAAGGTAAGCCTTGTCGCCAACTTCATAAGCCACTTCCTTATGACGACGGTCATACTGGCTCTTTTGGCGAGATTGGGCTGTTTTCAAATTCTCACGAATGATGCGAACTTGCTCTTCTGCCTCCTGGATCATATCCGGTCCAAAGTATTGTCTTTCGCCGGTTTCTGACCAGTTCAAAGGTGTTCGACATCTTCGTCCATACAGGATCTCGAAGGGTGCTTTCTTAAGACTGGATTGATAGCTATTGTTATAAGAAAACTCGGCGAAAGGAAGACATTTCTCCCAATCCATACCGAATGAGATAACGCAAGCTCTAAGCATGTCTTCGAGAATTTGGTTGACCCTTTCCACCTGACCACTTGACTGAGGGTGGAAAGCGGTACTGAAGGAAAGATGGGTGCCCATGGCAGTTTGGAAACTTTCCCAGAAATGAGAGGTGAAAAGACTGCCACGGTCTGAATTGATCTCTAGTGGAACACCATGGAGTGACACAATCCGGGAGATATATATAAGTCAGCGAGCTGACTAGCAGTGATACTCTCTCGAACAGGTAGGAAGTGAGCCACTTTGGAGAGACGATCAATGACTACGAATATAGCATTATTCCCTTTCTTGGTCCTGGGAAAGCCGGTGATGAAATCCATACCAACTTTGTCCCATTTCCACTCGGGAATAGCTAAAGGTTGAAGTCTGCCAGCAGGTCTTTGATGCTCTGCCTTAACGCGACGACAAACGTCACAGTTGGCAATATACTGAGCGATTTCTCTCTTCATCCTAGTCCACCAGAACCTGTGGCGTAGGTCCTGATACATCTTTGTACTACCGGGATGAATCATGAGAGGGGATTCATGGGCCTCCTTAAGGATCAGTTGCTGCATCTGTTGACATTTGGGAACCACCAAACGGTTACCAAAGTAAACAACACCTCGTTCATCCATAGAGAAACAGTTGGCAACTCCCTTGGAAATATTCTTCTTGATTCGGGAGATTCCCGTATCATGCTTCTTAGCCTCTATGATCTGATCCGTAAGGGTAGGTTTCGCCACCAAGGTAGAAAGGGAACCATGAGGAGCTATGTGAAGGTTAAGCTTACAGAATTCCTCATGGAGGCGTGGTTGACATTGTTGCAACATGAGGTTGTTGCAATAGGATTTACGACTTAAAGCATCAGTCATGACATTGGCTTTGCCTGGTGTGTAGGTGATTCCTAAGTCGTAATCCGAGATCAACTCCAACCAGCATCTCTGTCTGAGATTCAGATCCGGTTGGGTGAAGATATACTTGAGACTCTGATGGTCAGTGTAGATTTCGCAACGGTTACCAAGAAGGTAATGTCGCCAAGTCTTAAGTGCATAGACTACGGCTGCAAGCTCCAGATCATGTGTAGGATAATTTTCCTCATGTGGATGCAACTGTCGAGATGCATAGGCAATCACATGACGATCCTACATAAGAATGCAACCTAATCCTTGACGTGAAGTGTCGCAATAGATAACAAAGTCTTTAGTGAAATCCGGTGGCACGAGTATGGGCGCAGAAGTCAGGCGTCTTTTCAGTTCCTGAAAACTGTGCTCACACTGTGGGGTCCACTCAAACCTTTTATCTTTCTTGAGAAGCTCCGTGAGGGGTTTGGCCACTTTGGAGAAGTTTTCAACGAAGCGGCGACAATAACTGGCTAGACCAAGGAAACTTCTAACTTGCTTAACGGTTTCAGGTGGAGTCCAATCAAGAACGGCTTGAACTCTTTCGGGATTGACAGCAATGCCCTTACCAGAGATTACGTGGCTGAGATAGGTCACTTCTGGCAACCAAAATTCGCACTTGGAGAACTTGGCATGAAGGCGGTGTTCTCTGAGTTTTTCTAACACAAGTCTAAGATGTTCGGCATGCTCTTCCTCGTTCTTCGAGTAAATAAGGATATCATCGAGGTAAACCACGACGAACTTATCTAGGTACTCCATGAAGATCGAGTTCATCAAGCAGGAGAATGTAGCCGAAGCATTGGTTAGGCCGAAGGACATGACGGTGTACTCGTACTGGCCATAACGAGTGACAAAGGCCGTTTTGGGGATGTCCCCGTTTTTTATCTTGATTTGGTGGTAGCCTAACCTCAAATCCATCTTGGAAAAGACTGAGGATCCAGCAAGCTGATCATATAGGTCGTTGATCCTGGGGAGCGGGTACTTGTTCTTTATCGTGACCAAATTAATGGGACGATAATCTACAACCATTCGATCCGTACCATCCTTCTTCTTGACGAAGAGGACAGGACAAGCCCAAGGAGAAGAACTGGGACGGATGAAACCCTTTTGCAAGGACTCATCAAGTTGTTTCTTAAGCTCGGCTAACTCCAAAGGTGCCATCTTGTATGGTCTCCTAGAGATTGGAACAGTTCCTGGGATAAGTTCTATGACAAACTCTACATCTGTGTCAGGTGGGACACCTGGCAGTTCTTCTGGAAAGACATCCGGAAAGTCGCGGACTACCGGGATATCTTCAAGGTCTGGAAGAGGGCTGGCATTAAGCGAATAGAGTTGGCGCCTTACAACTCTGGTGGAGACAGTGACTATTTTGCCAGATGGATGTGTAAGTTGAACAGATCTGGTGTAACAATCGATCTTGGCATGATGAGCTGTCATCCAGTCCATACCCAAGATGATGTTAATATCTGCGGACTTGAGAGATATCAAAGAAGCAAGGAAAACCAGTCTATCAACAAGGATTTCATTACCATGGCTTACCTTGGAGGTTTGCCATTTGGAACCAGGAGTCTGGATTATTAGTGGAGTCAGCATATCACAAAATGACATGTCGTGCAACCGAGCGTAACCTTCGGATATGAAGGAGTGGGATGCTCCAGTATCAAACATAACTGAAGCTGGGTGACAATTGACAAGAAGTGTACCCAGTACGACATCAGGATCATCTTGAACTTCTGAAGCTGAGACATGGTGCACACATGCTCATTCAATGGAGGCTGGCTTGGTACTGATCATCTTGACTGATGTCTTTTCACGGCCAACAGGCCTCTCAGACTGGGGTGGAGTATAACTGGACTGAGGGCAGTCATGTGCATAGTGTCCTGGTTCTCCGCAGGTGAAGCAAGTTCCTAAGGTAGGACGTGGACCTACATTGGCAGGTGGTCCACTAATAGGCCTGGGTGGAGCATGTTGCTGAGTTGGGTGAGGCGCTACATCGGATGGCCTCGGTGCATATCCGGGTGGAAGAGCTGAGTTCGGAATCCAAATCCGTCGCTTCTGAGAGCCAGAGCGGGAGGAAGAACCCAGATCATGGTTGTGCTTACGAGACTCCTCGTAAGTGAGCTGAGCGGTCTCTGCATTAATGGCCTTGTTCATGAGAGCCTGGAAATTATCACAATGATGGAGGTGGAGATCACGACGCAACTTAGGGTTGAGACCCTTCCAGAACCTAGCCTGCTTCTTAGCGTCCGTGGACACTTCTTCTGTAGCATAGTGGGCGAGGTTTCCAAACTCCCTACTGTAAGCATCAACAGGCAGCTTACCCTGGGTAAAACTACAGAACTCTTCCCTCTTGCGGTCAATGAGAGCCTGAGGAATGTGGTGCTCACGAAAAGCCTCGGTGAAATCCCTCCAGGTAGGAATCTGACCAGCTGGAAGCATAGCCTCATAGCTCTGCCACCAAATACTAGCAGGACCTTCCAGGTGATAGGTAGCATAGGTGACCTTGTCACTTTCAGCGACGTTCGCAGAATGCAACTTGTGAGTAATGCTTCGGAGCCAGTCATCCGCATCGAGTGGCTCAATGGAATGATGGAAGGTGGGTGGTTTCAGACCAATGAAGTCGGTGATGGGAGTCAACTTCTTACGCTGATGTGCGGTGTTCTGCTCAATCTGTGCCAGCAAGCGGTTAGTCTCACGCTTGTTCCTCTCGGATGCTAACAAGAACTCAGCCATCAAAGGCTGATCAGGAGGATCCTCATCCCTACCATCTCCGTGGTTCTTGCTATGAGCAACTGAACCTCGGTTAGCAGACGACATCCTGGCACACGAACCAAGGAGACAAGGATGGAATTAGCATCGACATAAGGATGCGGAATGTAATGCAAAAGCATTGGAAACTCTTGAAATCCTAGGACAATTTCGGCAGCATAACAGCTGTAAATGCTCAAAAGGATTTTGAGACATTCACCAAAGGAATAGCATAATCAATCAGCATCATAATATCAAGGTTCTGGGTCATACTGAGGACACACGGAAGTAGTAGAACTGTACGGTGACACAACCCAACAATCCTAAGACTTTACGGTTTAGTAACACGTCATCCTGAGAGATAGAGGAGAAACCTAGGCCTTAACCCTCGTAGAAAAGAAGGGGCTGACTCACAAAGAATGACATGAGGTAAAGGAGTAAAAAGAGCCTTATGTTCCCTTCCACAATCAATTCCCTTATATAACTAAAGCATTTCTGGACTCAACTTCGACCAGTTTGGCTTGGTAATCCTACAGTCAGTCAGGCTCTGATACCAACGCTGTCGGGACCCCGATCCTAAGTCACACCGATCTAGCATGTAACACCTCATATCACTTTGCAGCCTCATGCAGGGTATTCCCACGGGTGCCACCTTACCTAGCCCGGGACCATTTGCGCCTTTTGGCTCACGTATATGATAGTGTCGCTAGCATCCATATGACAGAGAACCCGGGCCGACATGACTAGTCGTGAACCCAAAGTAGCACTAACTTACAGGGACAGGCATACATGATTCAACCTCGAGCATGTCGGTCAACAGCGCATGAATCCGGGCTGTAGCAGGCTAGGCAGGCCTCCGGATGTCACCGCGTGACATTTTCCCGAAGGGACAGACACAGGAACGAAGTGAATCACATGCTGGCCAGTCAAGTGTTCCGGAGCAGTAGTGCTGGGCTAGCAAGACTCCGGTGAACCGAGCTGTAGCGGACTACTATGGCACATGGAAACACAAGACTACATTTCCCCATAAGAGAGGCTATCAGAGGTAAACAACTAGGTTGTCGGATCCCACACATAGCAATACACGTTACACGTACGCATAACATGCAAGTATGTGTTGTACATCATGGCATCACAACATAACTCAAAGTCATATAGATAAAGGCCCGGAAGAGCCACATAGCATTCAATACAAATAGGGGTCTCATGACCCATCATTCAGAGCATACAAGCAACGGAAGCATTACATGTCTGAGTACAGACAACTACAAAAGGAAAAGACTAAGAAGCCTGACTAAAAACGACCCTCCCAAGGGTACAAGATCGTAGCTGGGATACAGGCTACTCATCAAAGTCACTAGGATAACCAACTGCAAAACATAAATAAGCAAACGTGAGTACAAAGGTACTCAGCAAGTCTTACTTCAGAACTATCTACATATGCAACATTATCAACAACGGGGGTGGTGGAGTTTAACAGCAGCAAGCCAGCTTTGACTCAGTGGCTAACCTATACTACGAGTATCAGAAACTTCTTGAGGTGAGAAGACGCACACGAGTCCACAAATTCACCATATCAATACTCCACTATGGATCCGTTCCCGTCTCCCTACGAGAAGGCCATCCATAGCACTCACGCTTATCTTGCGGATTTTAGAGTATCCACTTCAAGTTGTCTATGTACTACATAAGTCCTCCAAGTTTCCATATCCGAGGAAATCGGCTATTCGAATAGATAATATTAACCCTGCAGGGGTGTACTTCGTCACACACGCTCTCGCCACTTATAGCCCTGTACACGTCATGTACCTCGGCAACCTTCAAGCGGAAGCCGGGCGAGGGTGTCGGCCACGACCTGACTAACCACACAAGTCTCTCGTCCAGGTTTATCGCCTATTCAGGTTCCATCCGCAAGGAGATCCGGCCGGGGTGTCGCTCGCGGCCCCAAACGATGTGTGCAGGATTCCCAAGCCCACCATTCGGGTGCCACTTTGTACATCGTGCCACAGTGCCTAGTCTGTCCCAAGCCCGTCACGTCAAACACCACCTGGTAGACAAGTAGCACTACCTACAAACGCCAGAAACTAGTTGCAACTCCTGGACAAAGATCAAGTGGATTAATAAGCCGAGAGGGGCCGGATAACCGGAACCCAATGTGTGGTAGTAACTGGACTTGGACAACATACACAGAACTCAGTGCTTAAGGACGGTTCCAATGAGACAACCCACCATGTACTCCTACATGGCCTCTCATCGCTGCCTTTACCAAAACGTGTTCACACACACTTAGCTTTTACCGGTAGGACATGTTCACCACTCCTATTCATTCCCGATGAATCAGACCCGACACAATTCTAAGCATAGCTGGCATAAAGAAAACAAGCATGGATGAGCAGGCACATCAAGGCTCAAGCAACTCCTACTCATGCTAGTGGGTTTTAACTATTTACTGTGGCAATGACAGGTCATGCAAAGGAATGGGTTCAGCTACCGCAGCAGAAAGTAGCAGTTTGAATCGTTGTTGTCCTAATGCAGTAAAAGGAGCAGGAGCGAGAGAGTGGGATTTTATCAAGATGCTCAAGGGGGTTTGCTTGCCTGATAGATCGACGAAGAAGCACTGCTGCTCAGACACGTACTCGGGACACCTTCCGGAGTAGAACCTATCGAGAGGGAACGGTGCCGGCAATCAATAAACAACCATATGCAACAATATGATGCATGAAGATGACATTCAAACATGCTATGATTTGCCCTAATGCATCTAGCATCAATTTGGTTGAAGTCCATATGAACCAAGGGTTCATATGCAAATCCCAAATTAATTATATAACATGCCATTATTACGTTTTCACTTATACAGCAAGTATAAGTTGGTTTTTCATGCATGAAACTAGCATAAATGGATTCCTTGCATTTTTCTGATAATTTTTCATATATAATTTATTTGATTTGGAGTTAGGGCTGAATTTCTATGATTTTTAGAAGTTTTAACTATTTTCTAGAATTTCCTGATTAAAATTAATACCAGAAAATGATATGATGCGTCAGCACAGCGTCATGCTTACGTCAGCAGGTCAAAGGCGGCTGACCAGGTCAAACCTGATGTGTGGGGTCCACACGTCAGTGTCTGTGGTTAATCCTAATTTAAAATAAACCTAAACTGGTTTAGTTAATGGGGTTGGGCCCACGCGTCAGCGACCCAATTAGCTAAACAGGGTTTAATTAGTTGTTAAACTAATCCTAACTAAAACTTAATAGGGCCTGGGCCCACATGTCAGCGAGAGAGAGGGGGGAGGTCAACTGGGCTATGGGGGTCAGACCGGTCAACCCCACCGGTGTTTAGCCGCCGGCGAGGCCGAACGCGACGGAGGGGCTCGGGATCGCCGTTCCAGCGACCAAAAGGACGGCGGAGGGGTTCTGCGTGGAACTGGGCGTGCGCCGCATCCCGGGAAGCACACAAGAGGGGCTGGAGTGGCCGGAGTTCACCGGAATGGAGCTCGTGGCGGCACCGGAGTTCGGGTTCGAGCGGCGCAGCGCTATGGTGCACGGGAGGGCGAACTGGTGGCGGAGTTAGCTTGCTGCAGAGCTGCTGAGCACGTAGTCGTTCTCGGGCATGAGCTTTGCTAGCTCTGGCTACGGTGGCGACAAGAACGGCGGCGGCCGGCTCTCGGCTCCGGTGGAACCACGATCTAGAGAGAGCAAAAGAGCGCGGGGAGAGAGGGGTTCGGTGCAGAGGCTCACAGCGAGGTCGTAGAGCAGATCAGTGGGCTCGGGGAGGGGCCATTGCAAGCAAGGCGGCGATGGACATCTCCGGCGTAGGGAGGTTGAAGACGACGGCGTGGAGGCGCTCGGGGGCGTTTGGCGCCGCGTGGCCTGGCGGAGAGGACTAGGGAGACGAGGCGGACCTTGTGGGCATGTCGGAGAGGCGATTGGAAGGCGGTGGTCGCGGTGGCACACGGCGGTGCTCTCCGATGCACTCGGGACAGAGGGGGAGAGCGAGACAGAGGAGAGGAGAGGAGCTCGGGGAGAATGGAGAGAGACCAGGGGGCTCGGTGGAGCTCTCGGGGGTGGACAGCGCCGAGGAGGGAGAGGAGGCAGCAAGCAGCTGCCTGGCGGGCATGCACGCTCGTCGTGCTCCCTTTTGTCGCTGCCTCCTGGCGAGGGAGACGACTGGCAACGGCCAGTTGGGCTGGGCCACTGCTGGGCCGTGGTGGGGCGCCAGGTAAGGCCAGGTAATGTCATTTCCTTCCTGTTTTCTTTTTCTATTTCTGACATTTGTTTGTATTTAAAAGAAATGTTAAAACATTTCCATAAATGCTGAAAATAATTGTGGCATCTAGATATAATATTCTAGAGGCCCTTACCAATTCCCAACATTTTTGGAGCCATTAAAAATATTTATAAAATTTAAATAGCTCCAAATCAAATACTTATGCATTGATTCAAAAATCCAAAATGAGTAGTAAAAATGTGCATCACCTCTGGTTGTTGTTCCCAACATTATCCAAAGAGCATGAACATTTTTGAAAAGCATTTTGGGTTCATTGAAATTCCATTTTAAATTTGAACCTATTTGAATTGCTTTGGTGCTAGGGTTTGAAACATCCCCATTTCAATTTCATTTGAAATTTAAACATGATGCACAAAGCAAGCCTAGGACCATACCAAACTAGGGATGTGACAGACGATGAGTCCGGTGCGCAGTGTTGTCTTCGGCATTGCAAGGCGGGTTCTTCTCCATATTTCGAACGTTTGTAAAGCAGTGTCCGGTCCCATAAATGTTTGGACCTCTTGGCTTCTGTGCCCAATAAGGGCTATCTCCCACGCGTCGAATGAATACGAGGCGCCAGGGCGTTTTTACATTCGCCCCCTAGCCAGATAAATAAATTGTCTATTAAAGGGATAGGGATTCTTAGATCCGATCCATACCATCCTCCCCGAGCGAGAATCCGTCAGAGCGCGTTTCAGAAAGATCCATTCCAGCATGGCCGACCTCCGCAGCTCCTCCTCCCGCCCCCATAGCCCTAAGCCCGGTGATTGGGAGAGGTGTTCAGTCCCGCACAGTCGATTAGTCGAACCGCAGACTAAGGGATTTCTCCCTCTAGCGTATATGGTGCCCGTTCGAGCCGGGCTTGCCACCTACAATGGCGGGGAGCAAGCGGAGAGCTTTCCCGGTCCCTCCATGGGGGAACGGGTCTGCCTTGTTCCTTATTTACTAAGGGGACTCGGATTTCCAATTCATCCGTTCCTTGGCGGGCTCCTGGAGTTCTACGGCCTCCAATTACACAATCTCACCCCTGCCTCCATTCTACTTATCGCCGGCTATGTTGCTCTCTGCGAGTTGTTCCTGGGCTGCTAGGCTCACTTCAAGCTGTGGAAAAGGCTATTTTGCCTCGTCCCTCGCATACAGGGGAGATCACTTTATCAAGTGGGCGGAGCCGAAATATGGCGCATCGCCGATACCGGATACCTGTCCGGTACCCCGAAGAAGTCGTCCTAAGACTGGCCTTCAGAATGGTTTTATATGGAGGGCGTTCCCCTTCCGGACCCTGTTCGGTGGGGTCTTCCTGAGTTCAACAATGCTCCTCTGAAGAAGCGCCGAAGTTGGAGCCCACGGAGCCCCCAGGCGAAAGACAACAGAGAAGTCCTCTATCTGATGAACTGGATCAAAGCACTGACTCAATCAGGATTGACAATAATCAAAGTTATGTCGATTTGCATAATGCGGGGAGTGCAACCACTTCAATACCGTGGGCACCCCTTGTGGTGTTATAATGGGGCGGATGACGCCACCCGCTGCGGGCGTAAGGGTCCGGACAATGATGCCGCTTTAGCAAAACTTTTGTCTGGATTGTTCAAGGGTGAGGAAGA
Organism: Triticum monococcum; assembly: GCA_034509565.1. Taxonomy (NCBI): domain Eukaryota; kingdom Viridiplantae; phylum Streptophyta; class Magnoliopsida; order Poales; family Poaceae; genus Triticum; species Triticum monococcum. Next base: position 725,331,096 of record CM067847.1, on the reverse strand, counting down.
GGAGTTCACCTGCATCAAGCCACGGGATGGATTATCCATGTACAATCCTCCAAGCTGGGTAAGTTATATCTCCCTGCTCCCATTTTCCCGCATTCTTTGTTGTTAGTATTCACCTTGCCACTTTGCGGTAGGAACTGTGAAAAGCCATAAATGAGGTCGGCAGCCCTTCTCCACAACCAGAGGACCCCGACTAGGCCCTCGGCCCCAGACTTGAAGAAGATTCGGTCATATTTGTGGAGCTGATAGACCGGCAGTTCTATCAGTTAAGCTGCGACGATGCCATGGTGGCCATTACGGCCGACTATCCCGGACTGCTCCCTGCATCGCACGTAAGAAAAACTAAAAATCCCGACTCCAAAAACTAGGATCCCCTTTAAAACACTTCACCCACCATATACACATGGCATCTTTTATAGGGAAGGCATTCGGGACGCCCTGCTGAACCCGCAGCAACTCGCCAACAAGAGGTACCGAGGCCGGGTAGGCCAAAAAGGAAGGCGGTCAGGACGGAGACGCCGGCGCAAAGGTATAAGAAAAATCCCGCTCCGTGGTTGTTGTCTTTCTCAAAATGTAATGACGCCCGCATTTCTTTAACAGAAAAAACGCTCGCTGGAATATGTCCGGCGATGTTGCCAATCACGCTTCCACCAGTCGGGCGCCAGGGCCGGACATGGAGGCAGAAGCCGATATGGGGCAGGCGCCGGATAACCCCCCCTATAGAGGATGTGGATAGATTATCCGCTACAAACTCAGAAGTGGAAAGCGCCATGAATCATAGGGGCCGCCGGGCCGTACTCCGTGACGCTTGTTTCTCACCAGAGGCGTTTGACGCCTTCAATTCTGGAGAGGCGTACCTCCGTGCTGCTCAAGATGGTCTAGCCAGAGCCACAGATCAGTATGTAAAGGATGTATGAGTGAGTAAATCTGACGATTTATATGTATCAGTAGCCCCTGAGACTTGAAACAGTTAGCAGAACTGATTTAAGGATCATCTTTATTGTGCAGGTTCTTACAGAGAAGAATACTAGGCTGTCACGGGAGCTGGAGGAATGCAAGACCCAACTGCGGGCTGCTGTGGCCGCATTACAGGAACCAAAAAAGTCACCTGCTGGTAACATTTACTTTAAAGAATAATGGTTACCATATAACGTGCGGCGTGGCTGCAGAGCTAACAACAGATGTTGCAGATGAATCCGGAGAGAATCCAGAGGACCAACATGTTATGCGACAGCTAGAAGCTGGCAAACGCGTGCTGACTGAGGTTAGGCGGGAGAAAAACAATCTCCAAGACGCCAATATTAAGCTGAGCATGTAACTAAAAGACGTTCGGGGCCAGCTTGCTGACTCTGAGAAGGAGAATAAGTGGCTTCGGCGCGGCATTTTTAGTAAGTGCTTGAACGAATCCTTTTAAAGGAGTTTGATGAAGAAGCCGACTAACAGCGTTATGTCTGTAGGTATGCTGACGGGTCGTCCCGCGGAGGAAATGCCCGGGTCTGCGGGTGATCTTCTGTCCGAGATGTCACATCTGCACGAACAAGTTCGGCAGGTGATGCAGGGTGTTGCCCAGGCCTTGTGGCCGCCCGTCTCCCTGCCAGAGGGCGTTGCAGAGCTTGCCGAGAAGCTCAAGGGAGCATGGCGGTGCTTCCGATTATGGAAGATATCAGCTTGCTGACAGGGTGCCAGAGAAGCCTGGGCCATGGTGAAGACGCGGTATACCAAGGCAGACCCAAATCACATGGCCGAGGTCGGACTTGTGGGGCCCGACGGAAAAGAGATCCCCGTTAGCTTAGTTTATGGGCAAGTAGAATTAGCCGCAAAGTATTCCCAACAGGATTTTAAGCTAGACCGCCTGTTGGATGGTATAGAAGAGGAATTTAGTCAGTCTGCATGACTATGTAATTAAAGTGACATGTATATATAATGCCTTCTAGCCGGATTGTAGATCATTTGTCATTGCGGACCTTTTCGCTTCAACGTCCGGGCCCGATAGTCCGGAGTGTATCCGAATAACCGCTCAGTTATATAAGAACCGGGGTATGCGTGGAGACCAGGCGTAGGGGTCATTACTGCTTTATCAGACAAGTTCCCAACTAGTTATGTTATATTACATGGGTAGTAAGAAACATCTTCCAGGGAGAATAGTTCCGTTAAGGGTTCCTTTCCCTGGGTAAGCATGCCCTAAAGTGCATGTCCGGACTGCGATAGGAAATGCAGGAAAAACATCTAGGGGCAGATATGGACAATAAATAAAAATCATCTTTTGTTCACCGACCGAATATTCTCTTAAGAACGCTAGCTTTCGGCTTCACCCAGTCTGAGGTACACATCCGGCTGACCCGGCAGTAACAATCACAGAGGTGCTCCCCTTATGCCCTAGCCGAATTAACGGGAACGTAGGGCATAAATACAAGAGCCAGGCAACCCAGCTTGGCCAAAACTTAAGTAATATCGAAGCATATAATGGTGAAAAAAGGTACATGCGGAAGTATAACACATGTGTTGGGCATGAGGCTGTTGGGAACGTAGTAATTTCAAAAAAAATCCTACGCACACGCAAGATCATGGTGATGCATAGCAACGAGGGGGAGAGTCTGATCTACGTACCCTTGTAGATCGCAAGCGGAAGCGTTATATCAACGTGGTTGATGTAGTCGAACGTCTTCACGATCCGACCGATCCAAGTACCGAAAGCACGGCACCTCCGAGTTCTGCACACGTACGGCTCGGTAACATCCTCGCCTTCTCGATCCAGCAAGAGGGGTGAAGTAGTAGATGAGTTCTGGCAGCACGACGGCGTGGTGACGGTGTTGGTGAAGAACAATCTCCGCAGGGCTTCGCCTAAGCACTACGAAAACTATGACGGAGGATAAACTAGAGGGAACAGGGTTGCCGGCACACGGCTTGGTGTTTCTTGATGTGTCTTTGGTGCTAGCCCTGCCCCTCTATTTATATGTTGAGCCCTGGGGTCGAAACTTGGAGTAAAAGCCTCCACAAAGTCGGTTTTACCCGAAAGGCAAGAGTCCTTCTCGGACTCCAGGGCCAGACGCCAGGGTTCCCGGCGTCTGGACCCAGACGCCAGGGACCCTGGCGTCTAGCCCCTGGACTCCGCAAAACTTCCTTTTGCGCTTTCCAAAAACCTTGTGGGCTTTCCCCTTTGGCCCAAATAAAGTGTTCTTGTACCCAAACATTTCGGGAAACATCTGGAACCCCTTCCGGTGATTTCCGGAACCCTTCCGGTGACCAAACACTATTATCCCATATATCAAACTTTGTCTCCGGACCATTCCGGAGTTCCTCGTCATATCCGTGATCTCATCCCGGACTCCGAACAACATTCGGTCACCAACATTCATAACTCACATAGTACTATATCGTCAACGAACGTTAAGCGTGCGGACCCTACGGGTTCGAGAACTATGTAGACATGACCGAGACACCTCTCTGGTCAATAACCAATAGCGGGACCTGGATGCCCATATTGGCTCCTACATATTCTACGAAGATCTTTATCGGTCAGACCGCATAACAACATACGTTGTTGCCTTTGTCATCGGTATGTTACTTGCCCGAGATTCGATCGTCGGTATCCAATACCTAGTTCAATCTCGTTACCGGCAAGTCTCTTTACTCGTTCCGTAATACATCATCTTGCAACTAACTCATTAGTTGTAATGCTTGCAAGGCTTATGTGATGTGCATTACTGAGAGGGCCCAGAGATACCTCTCCGACAATCGGAGTGACAAATCCTAATCTCGAAATATGCCAACCCAACATCTACCTTTGGAGACACCTGTAATGCTCATTTATAATCACCCAGTTACGTTGTGACGTTTGGTAGCACCCAAAGTGTTCCTCCGGCAAACGGGAGTTGCATAATCTCATAGTCATAGGAACATGTATAAGTCATGAAGAAAGCAATAGCAACATACTAAACGATCGGGTGCTAAGCTAATGGAATGGGTCATGTCAATCAGATCATTCAACCAATGATGTGACCTCATTAATCAAATGACAACACCTTGTTCATGGTTAGGAAACATAACCATCTTTGATTAACGAGCTAGTCAAGTAGAGGCATACTAGTGACACTAAGTTTGTCTATGTATTCACACATGTATTATGTTTCCGGTTAATACAATTCTAGCATGAATAATAAACATTTATCATGATATAAGGAAATAAATAATAACTTTATTATTGCCTCTAGGGCATATTTCCTTCAGTCTCCCACTTGCACTAGAGTCAATAATCTAGATTACACAGTAATGATTCTAACACCCATGGAGCCTTGGTGCTGATCATGTTTTGCTCGTGGAAGAGGCTTAGTCAACAGGTCTGCAACATTCAGATCCGTATGTATCTTGCAAATCTCTATGTCTCCCACCTGGACTAGATCCCGGATGGAATTGAAGCGTCTCTTGATGTGCTTGGTCCTCTTGTGAAATCTGGATTCCTTTGCCAAGGCAATTGCACCAGTATTGTCACAAAAGATTTTCATTGGACCCGATGCACTAGGTATGACACCTAGATCGGATATGAACTCCATCATCCAGACTCCTTCGTTTGCTGCTTCCGAAGCAGCTATGTATTCCGCTTCACATGTAGATCCTGCTACGACGCTTTGTTTAGAACTTCACCAACTGATAGCTCCACCATTTAATGTAAACACGTATCCGGTTTGCGATTTAGAATCGTCCGGATCAGTGTCAAAGCTTGCATCAACGTAACCTCTTACGGTGAGCTCTTTGTCACCTCCATATACGAGAAACATATCCTTAGTCCTTTTCAGGTATTTCAGGATGTTCTTGACCGCTGTCCAGTGATCCACTCCTGGATTACTTTGCTACCCCCCTGCTAAACTTATAGCAAGGCACACATCAGGTCCGGTACACAGCATTGCATACATGATAGAGCCTATGGCTGAAGCATAGGGAACATCTTTCATTTTCTCTCTATCTTCTGCAGTGGTCGGGCATTGAGTCTGACTCAACTTCACACCTTGTAACACAGGCAAGAACCCTTTCTTTGCTTGATCCATTTTGAACTTCTTCAAAATCTTGTCAAGGTATGTGCTTTGTGAAAGTCCAATTAAGCGTCTTGATCTATCTCTATAGATCTTTATGCCTAATATGTAAGCAGCCTCACCGAGGTCTTTCATTGAAAAACTCTTATTCAAGTATCCCTTTATGCTATCCAGAAATTCTATATCATTTCCAATCAGCAATATGTCATCCACATATAATATCAGAAATGCTACAGAGCTCCCACTCACTTTCTTGTAAATACAGGCTTCACCGAAAGTCTGTATAAAACCAAATGCTTTGATCACACTATCAAAGCGTTTATTCCAACTCCGAGAGGCTTGCACCAGTCCATAAATGGATCGCTGGAGCTTGCACACTTTGTTAGCTCCCTTTGGATCGACAAAACCTTCCGGTTGCATCATATACAACTCTTCTTCCAGAAATCCATTCAGGAATGCAGTTTTGACATCCATCTGCCAAATTTCATAATCATAAAATGCGGCAATTGCTAACATGATTCTGACAGACTTAAGCATCGCTACGGGTGAGAAGGTCTCATCGTAGTCAACCCCTTGAACTTGTCAAAAACCTTTTGCGACAAGTCGAGCTTTATAGACAGTAACATTACTGTCAGCGTCAGTCTTTTTCTTGAAGATCCATTTATTCTCAATTGCTTGCCGATCATCGGGCAAGTCAACCAAAGTCCATACTTTGTTCTCATACATGGATCCCATCTCAGATTTCATGGCTTCAAGCCACTTTGCGGAATCTGGGCTCACCATCGCTTCTTCATAGTTTGTAGGTTCATCATGATCTAGTAGCATGACTTCCAGAACTGGATTACCGTACCACTCTGGCGCGGATCTCACTCTGGTTGATCTACGAGGTTCAGTAGTATCTTGTCCTGAAGTTTCATGATCATCATCATTAGCTTCCTCACTAATTGGTATAGGTGTCGCAGAAACAGTTTTCTGTGATGTACTACTTTCCAATAAGGGAGCAGGTACAGTTACCTCGTCAAGTTCTACTTTCCTCCCACTCACTTCTTTCGAGAGAAACTCCTTCTCTAGAAATGATCCATTCTTAGCAACGAATGTCTTGCCTTCGGATCTGTGATAGAAGGTGTACCCAACAGTCTCCTTTGGGTATCCTATGAAGACACATTTCTCCGATTTGGGTTCGAGCTTATCAGGTTGAAGCTTTTTCACATAAGCATCGCAGCCCCAAACTTTAAGAAACGACAACTTTGGTTTCTTGCCAAACCATAGTTCATAAGGCGTCGTATCAACGGATTTTGATGGTGCCCTATTTAACGTGAATGCGGCCGTCTCTAAAGCATAACCCCAAAACGATAGCGGTAAATCAGTAAGAGACATCATAGATCGCACCATATCCAGTAAAGTACGATTACGACATTCGGACACACCATTACGCTGTGGTGTTCCAGGTGGCGTGAGTTGCGAAACTATTCCACATTTTTTTAAATGTACACCAAACTCATAACTCAAATATTCTCCTCCACGATCAGATCGTAGAAACTTTATTTTCTTGTTACGATGATTTTCAACTTCACTCTGAAATTCTTTGAACTTTTCAAATGTTTCACACTTATGTTTCATTAAGTAGATATACCCATATCTGCTTAAATCATCTGTGAAAGTGAGAAAATAACGATATCCTCCACGAGCCTCAATATTCATCGGACCACATACATCGGTATGTATGATTTCCAACAAATCTGTTGCTCTCTCCATAGTACCGGAGAACGGTGTTTTAGTCATCTTGCCCATGAGGCACGGTTCGCAAGTACCAAGTGATTCATAATCAAGTGGTTCCAAAAGTCCATCAGTATGGAGTTTCTTCATGCGCTTTACACCGATATGACCTAAACGGCAGTGCCACAAATAAGTTGCACTATCATTATCAACTCTGCATCATTTGGCTTCAACATTATGAATATGTGTGTTACTACTATCGAGATTCATCAAAAATAGACCACTCTTCAAAGGTGCATGACCATAAAAGATATTACTCATATAAATAGAACAACCATTATTCTCTGATTTAAATGAATAACCGTCTCGCATCAAACAAGATCCAGATATAATGTTCATGCTTAACGCTGGCACCAAATAACAATTATTTAGGTCTAATATTAATCCCGAAGGTAGATGTAGAGGTAGCGTGCCGACCGCGATCACATCGACTTTGGAACCGTTTCCCACGCGCATCGTCACCTCGTCCTTTGCCAGTGTTCGCTTAATCCGTAGTCCCTATTTCGAGTTGCAAATATTAGCAACAGAACCAGTATCAAATACCCAGGTGCTACTGCGAGCTCTAGTAAGGTACACATCAATAACATGTATATGACATATACCTTTGTTCACCTTGCCATCCTTCTTATCCGCCAAATACTTGGGGCAGTTCCGCTTCCAGTGACCAGTCTGCTTGCAGTAGAAGCACTCAGTTTCAGGCTTAGGTCCAGACTTGGGTTTCTTCTCCTGAGCAGCAACTTGCTTGCCGTTCTTCTTGAAGTTACCCTTCTTCTTCCATTTGCCCTTTTTCTTGAAACTAGTGGTCTTGTTAACCATCAACACTTGATGCTCCTTCTTGATTTCTACCTCCGCAGCTTTCAGCATTGCGAAGAGCTCGGGAATAGTTTTGTTCATCCCTTGCATATTATAGTTCATCACGAAGCTCTTGTAGCTTGGTGGCAGTGATTGGAGAATTCTGTCAATGACGCAATCATCTGGAAGATTGACTCCCATTTGAATCAAGTGATTATTATACCCAGACATTTTGAGTATATGCTCACTGACAGAACTGTTCTCCTCCATCTTGCAGCTATAGAACTTATTGGAGACTTCATATCTCTCAATTCGGGCATTTGCTTGAAATATTAACTTCAACTCCTGGAACATCTCATATGCTCCATGACGTTCAAAAACGTCATTGAAGTCCCGATTCTAAGCCGTAAAGCATGGCACACTGAACTATCGAGTAGTCATCAGCTTTGCTCTTCCAAACGTTCATAACATCTGGTGTTGCTCCAGCAGCAGGCCTGGCACCCAGCGGTGCTTCCAGGACGTAATTCTTCTGAGCAGCAATGAGGATAATCCTCAAGTTACGGACCCAGTCTCTATAATTGCTACCATCATCTTTCAACTTTGCTTTCTCAAGGAACGCATTAAATTTCAACGGAACAACAGCACGAGCCATCTATCTACAATCAACATAAACAAGCAAGATACTATCAGGTACTAAGTTCGTGATAAGTTTAAGTTCAATTAATCAAATTACTTAAGAACTCCCACTTAGATAGACATACCTCTAATCCTCTAAGTGATCACGTGATCCAAATCAACTAAACCATAACCGATCATCACGTGAGATGGAGTAGTTTTCAATGGTGAACATCATTATGTTGATCATATCTACTATATGATTCACGCTCGACCTTTCGGTCTCCGTGTTCCGAGGCCATATCTGCATATGCTACGCTCGTCAAGTTTAACCTGAGTATTCTGCGTGTGCAAAAACTGGCTTGCACCCGTTGTAGATGGACGTAGAGCTTATCACACCCGATCATCATGTGGTGTCTGGGCACGATGAACTTTGGCAATGGTGCATACTCAGGGAGAACACTTCTTGATAATTTAGTGAGAGATCATCTTATAATGCTACCGTCAATCAAAGCAAGATAAGATGCATAAAAGATAAACATCACATGCAATCAATATAAGTGATATGATATGGCCATCATCATCTGTGCTTGTGATCTCCATCTCCGAAGCACCGTCATGATCACCATCGTCACCGGCGCGACACCTTGATCTCCATCGTAGCATCGTTGTCGTCTCGCCAATCTTATGCTTCCACGACTATCGCTACCGCTTAGTGATAAAGTAAAGCATTACAGCGCGATTGCTTTGCATACAATAAAGCGACAACCATATGGCTCCTGCCAGTTGCCGATAACCCGGTTACAAAACATGATCATCTCATACAATAAAATTTAGCATCATGTCTTGACCATATCACATCACAACATGCCCTGCAAAAACAAGTTAGACGTCCTCTACTTTGTTGTTGCAAGTTTTACGTGGCTGCTACGGGCTTAAGCAAGAACCAATCTCACCTACGCATCAAAACCACAACGATAGTTTGTAAAATAGAATCTGTTTTAACCTTCGAAGGACCGGGCGTAGCCACACTTGGTTCAACTAAAGTTGGAGAGACAGTCGCCCGCAAGCCACCTGTGTGCAAAGCACGTCGGGGGAACCGTTCTCGCGTAAGCGTGCGCGTAAGGTTGGTCCGGGTCGTCTCGTCCAACAATACCGCCGAACCAAAGTATGACATGCTGGTAGGCAGTATGACTTGTATCGCCCACAACTCACTTGTGTTCTACTCGTGCATATAACATCAAACCATAAAACCTAGGCTCTGATACCACTGTTGGGGAACGTAGTAATTTCAAAAAATTTCCTATGCACACGCAAGATCATGGTGATGCATAGCAACGAGGGGGAGAGTCTGATCTACGTACCCTTGTAGATCGCAAGCGGAAGCGTTATATCAACGCGGTTGATGTAGTCGAACGTCTTCACGATCCGACCGATCCAAGTACTGAAAGCACGGCACCTCTGAGTTCTGCACACGTACGGCTCGGTGATGTCCTTGCCTTCTCGATCCAGCAAGAGGGGTGAAGTAGTAGATGAGTTCCGGCAGCACGACGGCGTGGTGACGGTGTTGGTGAAGAACAATCTCCGCAGGGCTTCGCCTAAGCACTACGAAAACTATGACGGAGGATAAACTAGAGGGAACAGGGTTGCCGGCACACGGCTTGGTGTTTCTTGATGTGTCTTTGGTGCTAGCCCTGCCCCTCTATTTATATGTTGAGCCCTGGGGTCGAAACTTGGAGTAAAAGCCTCCACAAAGTCGGTTTTACCCGAAAGGCAAGAGTCCTTCTCGGACTCCAGGGCCAGACGCCAGGGTTCCCGGCGTCTGGACCCAAATAAAGTTTGGCCCCTGGACTGCGCAAAACTTCCTTTTGCGCTTTCCAAAAACCTTGTGGGCTTTCCTCTTTGGCCCAAATAAAGTGTTCTCGTACCCAAACATTTCGGGAAACATCCGGAACCCCTTCCGGTGATTTCCGGAACCCTTCCGGTGACCAAACACTATTATCCCATATATCAAACTTTGTCTCCGGACCATTCCGGAGTTCCTCGTCATATCCGTGATCTCATCCCGGACTCCGAACAACATTCAGTCACCAACATTCATAACTCACATAGTGCTATATCGTCAACGAACGTTAAGCGTGCGAACCCTACGGGTTCGAGAACTATGTAGACATGACCGAGACACCTCTCTGGTCAATAACCAATAGCGGGACCTGGATGCCCATATTGGCTCCTACATATTCTACGAAGATCTTTATCGGTGAGACCGCATAACAACATACGTTGTTCCCTTTGTCATCGGTATGTTACTTGCCCGAGATTCGATCGTCGGTATCCAATACCTAGTTCAATCTCGTTACCGGCAAGTCTCTTTACTCGTTCCGTAATACATCATCTTGCAACTAACTCATTAGTTGTAATGCTTGCAAGGCTTATGTGATGTGCATTACCGAGAGGGCCCAGAGATACCTCTCCGACAATCGGAGTGACAAATCCTAATCTCGAAATACGCCAACCCAACATCTACCTTTGGAGACACCTGTAATGCTCCTTTATAATCACCCAGTTACGTTGTGACGTTTGGTAGCACCCAAAGTGTTCCTCCGGCAAACGGGAGTTGCATAATCTCATAGTCATAGGAACATGTATAAGTCATGAAGAAAGCAATAGCAACATACTAAATGATCGGGTGCTAAGCTAATGGAATGGGTCATGTCAATCAGATCATTCAACCAATGATGTGACCTCATTAATCAAATAACAACACCTTGTTCATGGTTAGGAAACATAACCATCTTTGATTAACGAGCTAGTCAAGCAGAGGCATACTAGTGACACTAAGTTTGTCTATGTATTCACACATGTATTATGTTTCCGGTTAATACAATTCTAGCATGAATAATAAACATTTATCATGATATAAGGAAATAAATAATAACTTTATTATTGCCTCTAGGGCATATTTCCTTCAGAGGCCCAGATAAATAATTTAAGCATCTGTGAAAGAAGCCCCCAGGTATGAAGAGTGCGGCTAGCGCATCTGTAATGTGCGAGCGAGGCACAAGGTGACCCTTGAAGGCCTAGAGAAATAATAAAATAAAGAAAGAAAGAGAAACAAGACAGATAATGTATATGCGAAAAATGGACAAAGGGAGGGGACTAACTTAGAGTCCGGTGCTAGGCGTAGAATCTTCGGAGCCTGGCCACGTTCCATGGGTTCGGCTCGGGTCGACTAGTCGATGCATCCCGCAGTCGGTACGCTCCACTGGTCAGAACTTGGTCAATAATGAAGGGACCTTCCCATTTGGGCTCGAGCTTGTTCTTTTTCTTATCCGGCAGGCGTAGAACTAGTTCGCCAACGTTATAAGTTTTGGCCCGTACTTCTCTGCTTTGGTATCTGCGAGCCTGTTGCTGATAAAATGCAGAACGTGCTTTGGCTACGTCGCGCTCCTCCTCCAAGGTGTCCAGACTGTCTTGCCGATCGAGCTCGGCTTCTCTTTCTTCATACATGCGCACTCGAGGTGAGTCATGAATTATGTCACAGGGCAAGACTGCCTCTGCACCGTACACCATAAAGAAGGGTGTATATCCGGTACTACGATTCGGCGTGTTCTGCAGCCCCCAGAGTACGGAATCGAGCTCCTCTACCCAGTGCGTGTTAGACTCCATTAAGGAACACACTAATCTGGGTTTAATGCCACTCATTATAAGACCGTTTGCTCGCTCGACTTGACCCTTGGTTTGTGGGTGATAGACTGAGGCATAATCGAGCTTGATGCCCATTTTGCTGCACCAGAGTTTTACCTCGTCGGCCGTGAAGTTCGTGCCATTATCAGTGATGATGCTGTGGGGGACGCCATAACGGTGTACAACCCCGGATATGAAGTCTATCACTGGTCCGGATTTGGCCATTTTAACAGGTTTAGCCTCTATCCATTTGGTGAATTTATCCACCATGACCAATAAGTATTTTTTCTTGTGGGTTTCCCCTTTAAGGGGTCTAACCATGTCAAGCCCCCAGACCGGAAAGGACCATGTAATGGGGATTGTTCGGAGGGCGGTGGGTGGCATGTGGCTTTGATTTGCAAAGAGCTGGCAACCGGCGCAGCGTTGGACCAAGTCTTGTGCATCTTCCCAGGTCGTTGGCCAATAGAATCATGTACGGAAGGCCTTGCTTACAAGAGCCCAGGCTGCGGCGTGATGACCGCCGAGTCCGGCATGAATTTCTGCCAAAATATTCCGCCCTTCCTCTTCCTAGATGCACCTTTGAAGGACTCCGATAGTGCTTTTTTGTACAATTCTCCCTCATGGACCCTGTAGGCCTTGGATCGTCGCACTATGCAGCGTGCCTCATTTTGGTCCTCCGGAAGTTCCTGTCTAGTTAGGTAGGCCAGGAATGGTTCTGTCCACGGGGCAATAATGGCCATTATTTCGTGGGCTGAAGATGTTATTTCGGTGGCGGAGCCTCCGATTGTGTTAGAGAGTTTGGTATCGGGTATTTTGGCCGGGTGCGGACTGTTGTTACCGGTGTCCCCTTCCCATACTACGGATGGTTTGAACAGCCTTTCCAAAAATATGTTGGGGGGACCGCCTCGCGTTTTGCGCTGATGCGGGCGAGGATATCCGCCGCCTGATTGTTTTCCCGAGCCACATGGTGAAATTCGAGACCCTCGAACCGAGCTGACATTTTTAGGATGGCGTTTCGATAGGCCACCATTTTCGGATCCTTGGCGTCGAAGTCTCCATTTATTTGGGATATTGCAAGGTTTGAATCCCCACGCACCTCCAGGCGTTGAATGCCCATGGAGACTGCCATCCGAAGACCATGCAACAGAGCTTCGTATTCGGTTGCATTGTTGGAGTCTGTATACAATATTTGCGATACGTACTGAACGGTATCTCCGGTTGGGGACGTCAGGACGACACCAGCCCCTAGACCAGCCAGCATTTTAGAACCGTCGAAGTGCATGATCCAATTGGAGTATTCTCCGTACTCTTTAGGGAGTTCGGCCTCCGTCCATTCGGCGACAAAGTCGGCCAATACTTGCGACTTAATGGCTCGTCGAGGTTTGTATGTTATGTCGAACGGGAGGAGCTCAATGGCCCATTTGGCAATCTGGCCCATAGCATCGCGGTTGTTTATAATATTTAAGTGGCACTTCCGAGGCTACTGTAATCGAACACTCTTGAAAGTAGTGTCTCAGCTTCCGCGATGCCATGAATACCGCATATGCTATCTTTTGGTAATGCGGGTACCGTGATTTGCATGGAGTGAGGACAGTGGATACATAGTATACCGGCTTTTGAAGAGGGAATTTATGTCCGTCCGCTTCCCGTTCGACAACGAGCACCGCGCTTACAACTTGATGAGTTGCCGCAATGTATAACAGCATTGGTTCGCCGATGTTTGGTGCGGCCAGGATTGGGTTGGTTGCCAAGATGGCCTTTATTTCTTCCAATCCGGCTGTGGCTACATCCGTCCATTCGAAGTGTTCGGTGCGCCGAAGGGGGCGATAAAGGGGTAAAGCCTTTTCTCCTAACCGGGAGATAAAGCGACTTAGAGCCGCCACGCATCCAGTTAATTTCTGGATTTGTTTGAGGTCTGTTGGGGTAGCCAACTGTGATAAAGCTCAGATTTTGGCCGGATTAGCTTCAATACCTCTACTGGAGACAATGAAACCCAGGAGCTTTCCGGCCGATACGCCGAAAATGCATTTTTCCGGATTGAGCTTGATGTCGTATGTTCGGAGGTTCTCGAATGTGAGCCTCAAGTCGTCTATCAAAGAGTCGACGTGTTTGGTTTTGACGACCACATCATCTATGTATGCATCTACTGTTTTGCCGATTTGTTTCTCCAGACATGTCTGAATCATGCGCTGATATGTTGCGCCAACGTTTTTGAGCCCAAAAGGCATTGTGTTAAAACAGAAGGGACCGTATGGTGTGATGAATGCAGTTGCGGCTTGGTCGGACTCTGCCATCTTGATTTGGTGGTAACCGGAGTATGCGTCGAGGAAACACAATGACTCGTGTCCTGCGGTAGCATTAATGATTTGATCGATGCGTGAGAGGGGGAAGGGATCCTTTGGGCAAGCTTTATTGAGGTCTTTGAAATCGACACAAAGGCGCCAGGATTTGTCCTTCTTTGGTACCATCACCAGGTTTGCTAGCCAGTCTGAGTGTTTTTATTTCTCTGATGAATCCGGCCTCCAATAACTTGGCTAGTTCCTCTCCCATGGCCTGTCTCTTAGGTTCGGAGAAACGCCGAAGAGCTTGCTTGACTGGCTTGAATCCCTTTACGATATTTAGGCTATGCTCGGCCAGCCTACGTGGGATTCCTGGCATGTCTGAGGGATGCCAGGCGAATATGTCCCAATTCTCGCGCAGGAACTCTCGTAGTGCGGCGTCCACAGCGGGTTTTAACTATGCCCCGATGGAGGCTGTTTTTGTAGGGTCCGTTGGGTGGACTTGGAATTTGACTATTTCATCTGCTGGTTTAAAAGAGGTGGACTTGGATCTCTTGTCGAGTATCACGTCGTCCCTGTCTACTGTGGAGCATAGCGTGGTTAATTCCTCGGCCGAGAGGGCTTCGGATAATGCCTCAGGGGCCAATGCGGCTGTTTTGTTTTCGGCGCGGAGTGTTGTGTCCGGATCACTGGCGAGAGTGATGATTCCGTTGGGCCCGGGCATTTTAAGCTTCATGTACCCGTAATGGTGTACGGCTTGGAAGATTGTAAACGCCTCTCGTCCTAAAAAAGCGTGATAGCCACTGCTGAACGGGGCCACTTGGAATGTTATTTCTTCGGACCTGTAGTTATCCGGCGTGCCGAATACCATGTCTAGTGTGATTTTTCCAGCACAACGTGCTTCCCGACTGGGGATTATTCCTCTAAAGGTTGTGCTACTTTGCTCGATGCGGTTCCAGTCTATTTCCATCTTTTGAAGAGTTTCCTCACAGATGAGGTTTAGTCCGCTGCCGCCATCCATGAGTACTTTGGTGAGTCGAAAGCCGTCCACGATTGGACTGAGGACCAGTGCGGCTGGTGCTCGGGCTGTTCAGAATTTAGGTTCGTCACTGGCATTGAAGGTAATAGCCGTGTCACTCCATGGATTTATTGCTGCTACGTGGCAGATTTCGGCCATGTTGCGGAGTGTTCGCTTGCGCCTATTATTTTACGCGAAGGTCTCAAACACTATTAACACCGTATTGTTATCCACGGGATGGTGCTCTGTGGTATTTGGGATAAGAAGATCCTCACCACTTTTGGCCACCTGCCGGAGTATCCAACATGCTCTAAGGCTGTGCGTTGGTATTATAACTGTTGTACTATGAATTTTGCAGGGTCCGTTGAGCCATTCCTCCAGTACGGTTCCATGCCCTGTAGAGGGTTTTTGTTTCTTTACAACTGGCTCGGGTGTCTTATGATAGTGCACCCTTTTACTTCGGACTGGGTTTATATTCAGAGCCGGATTATCCCCAAATTTCGTTTCAGTTTTCCAGACGCTTTCCATCGCACAGTACTTTCGTACTATGGACGCCAAGTCGGCGAAGCGTGATATGTCACGACGACTTAGGGCGTTAAGGATTCCCTTGTCCGTGCAATTATTGCAGAAAAGTGAGACTGCATCTTCCTCGCGATAGTCCTTAACCTTGTTCAATACAAGGAGGAATCTGGCCTAGTAATGATGTACTATTTCATGGGGCTCTTGCCTGATGTGGGAAAGATCGTTTGTGTTTGGGTGGGTGGGTTTAATTGAATCCGAACCCTTACCCGATCTGGGATTCAGGGGCCGAGGAGTTTCCAATTTTGGAAGTTCCGGTTTCGGGGTGCTACCCGATAATCCTGGCCCGATGCCTGACTCTAAGTTCAGGGATTGGATGTTGTCCTCCCGCGAACGGGCGTCCGGCTCGGAGAGCTCGGGAATCCGGACATAGTTGGTCCTCAAGATAGAGGAAAGGTCGTCGCATTGTTCCCCCACCACTGCAATATGATGGGTGACCGGTGGAGAGTTAATCTCCCTTTGATCGGGTTTAAGCCCAATTCGATCATAGTCCGTAGCGACTCCCAAGGCGGCGATGCGATCCAAGAGCTCGTTTAAGGAGGCGAGCTCCATTGGATCCATCTGTTCCGCGAGTGCCGATTTGACGTGGAGGCTGTTTTCGATGACCTGAGAAGCCATCGTCGGCGCGACGGCCGGATATGCGGTCATGATGAAACCGCCTAGCCGGAGAGTTTGGCTGACAGCCAAAGCTCCCCGAACAGTAATACCGTCTTTAAAGACGAGACGAGACATCCTTCCTTCTGGCGACGGCACAGAGGAACTCTCAATGAAAGCACCAATGCCGGCGGATCTCGGGTAGGGGGTCCCGAACTGTGCGTCTAAGGCGGATGGTAACAGGAGGCAGGGAACACGATGTTTTACCCAGGTTCGGGCCCTCTTGATGGAGGTAAAACCCTACGTCCTTCTTGATTTATTCTTGATGATATGGGTATTACAAGAGTTGATCTACCACGAGATTGAAGAGGCTAAACCCTAGAAGCTAGCCTATGGTATGATTGTATGTTTTTCTACGGACTAAAACCCTCCGGTTTATATAGACACCGGAGGGGGCTAGGGTTACACAAGGTCGGTTACAAAGGAGGAGATATACATATCCGTATTGCCTAAGCTTGCTTTCCACGCCAAGTAGAGTCCCATCCGGACACGAGACGAAGTCTTCAATCTTGTATCTTCATAGTCCAATAGTCCGGCCAAAGGATATAATCCGGCTGTCCGGAGACCCCCTAATCCAGGACTCCCTCAGTGCCCAATGATCAGGATCCCCACACACATGACAGACACCTTTCTTCTTGTCATTCTTCTTCTTGAAGTTCTTGTGCTGGCAACCTTGTTCTTCCCATCAAACTTTGCTTTACCATCGAACTTGCCCTTGTTCTTGAACTTGTGGGGCTGGAAGTTCTGCTTCTGTACCACATTGGCACTAGATCCTCCCTCAATACCTCGAGCACGTGTGTCCTTTGCTCTCGTCTTTTCTTCCACATCAAGAGTGCCAATGAGATCCGGGACGGAAAACTCCTGCCTCTTATGCTTCAGCAAGGTAGCAAAGTTCCTCCATGAAGGAGGAAGCTTAGTGATGATACTTCCGACAACAAACTTGTCCGGTAGCATACAACCGAAGTGCTCAAGTTCTCTAGCAAATGACTGTATCTCATGAGCTTGCTCAACAACGGAGCGGTCCTCAGTCATCCTGTAATCATAGAATTGCTCCATGATGTACAACTCAGTGCCAGCATCCGAGACCCCAAACTTGGCCTCGAGTGCACCCCACATATCTTTTCCATTATCAATTGACGCATAAGCATCAACTATGTTCTCACCAAGAACACTCAAGAGAGTAGCCTTAAACAGAGTATCCATTCTCTGAAAGGCTTGTGCCTGTTGAGCATCAAGCTCTCCTTCAGGTTTGCCAAGAGTGGCATCATAGCAACTCATGGTTTGAAACCATAAGACTGCTCTCATGCGCCACCTCTTATAGTGGATACCCTCAAACATAGGAGGTCTCATGGAAGCAGCAAAACCACTCGGGGTAAATTGCCTATAATCAGGTTTTTGGATTGTTGGAAATATGAGCAGTTTACCGAATGATTTTATTAACAGAAATACTAGATAAAGCATGACCAGTATAGTACTGATAAAACAAGCCATGCGATTTGACAAAGAGAAGGTAAACAACATCTTCATATATGAACTGTAACTAAACATATCTAGAGCAGACAGTATAGCAAGTTGCATATATGAAATAGAGTCTAACATATCTAGGGCAAATACTAGAACAAGGAACTGTATCAGGACCTCTAACAGAAAGGAGAAGAACACGTATGGGACAGCAGCAGCAGAAGCGCTGGACTTGGGGTCGGTGTCCTCGCCTGCCATGTAGTCGAGGAGGTCGTGGACGTCGGGCAAGAAGTCGTCGTCGGGGAAGTAGTCGTCGGCGACCGGATCGTCCGTGATGAAGCAGCCAGTAGTCGCGCTGAGCGCTCCCCAAAAACCTTATCACCCTTCTCCCGTACAGGTCTCAAAAGGTGCGGTTTCGGAGGCCTACCGTCCCGACGTGCGGTGCATGCCGCAAGCCGGGATGAGGAAGACATCAACAGCTCAGAGATGGAACCGATGGCGAGGGAAGGAGTAGTTCTGGTGCGTCTCTCTGGGAGGAGCGACCTCCCTTTTATATGTGCAAGAGAAGGAGGCGAGAGGGACGGGAGGTGAAACGAAGAGATGGAGATGAAACGAACAGCCAGCAGCCGAAGGGCTGCACCGTTTGCATTCGAACTCCACTTTCGCAAAAATCTTTTCAGCTTCCGTCCCACAACCCGCGGCGCGTCGTGGCGTGGCGGGCGGCGGAGGAGGAGCGCGCGTGGATGTCCCTCTTGTTCTCATGCTCATACAAGTGGGGAAATAACCTCCCTTATAAAGAGGTCCAATTCCCTCTAAACTAGCAATGTGGGACTAAACTTTAGTTTCACCTCTTGCCTTGCATGAATGGGTTGCATGGGCCTCTAGGATTTATTAAGAATTTCTAAAACTGCTATTGGGCTAGGCCCAAAATAGACAAAATTCTAGCACAGTGCTCGTACCCACCTAGCGCCACACACCTCGGCGGTAGGGTTGCACAGGCTACAACCAACTTGTTTGTCGATGGGCCTCTAGGATTTATTAAGAATTTTTAAAACTGCTATTGGGCTAGGCCCAAAATAGACAAAATTTCAGCACAGTGCTCGTACCCACCTAGCGCCAGACACCTCGACGATAGGGTTGCACAGGCTACAACCAACTTGTTTGTCGATAGGACTGCACTAAGTTGCCTACCACCAGAGGTCTCGGCGGTAGGCTGGTATACCCTACCGCCATCAACTTTGGCACTAGAAAAAAGGGTCAGATCCCGAAATATTTTTGAACCACAGTCAAATTGGCTCAACTTTCGTAAAAGGGTCAAAACACCAAAATTAGCCGCCGGTTGTGTGCTGGACTGCTGGTGCTATTCCGCGATGGGTGCAACTTTTGTTCCTGAACCAAAAATGTTTTAAACATGTATCTTCACCATTCTCTAACTTTTCTCATCCCCTGTTAGCCCTATGCCTTGCAAGGGTCTGGCTCCGCACACTGCATTGACTGACTAATCCAAATTTCATGACCTGAATATGTGCAGCTGACCATACAAAGAAGGGAATGCAAATTTGCTGACCTGCACTTGTATTTTTACTCTCATGTATCTGTATGTATAATCGAGGATTGACTTAGTCAAATGTACGTAGTACAATGATAATGATCACACAGCTAAGAAGCACCACAAGTATATGTATGACTCATTAGCCATTATAACGGCCGGCCGATCAATCAGACATTTGCCTCACCCTCACCGGAAGGTATCTTGGCATAGTAGCCATCAAAAGCCAGCACCACCACCTCCTTGCTCTCCATGGCCTCGTAGTAGTACACCGTGGCCGCCGCCATGTAGAACAGCTCCACCGCAGCAGACAGGAGAGCATACCCGAACAGCACGCACAGCCCCACCGCCATGCTCTTCTTGGCGTACACGAGCGCCAGCGCGTACACCGGGCTCACAACGGTCGACAGGAGGAGCATCACCGCCGCCAGCAGGGCGCCCTCCTTCCTGCTCACCCGCGTCATGAGCCGCCACGCCCGCAGGAGCGCGCGCACGCCGCGGCACCCCTCGTCGGCCACCGACACGGCGACGCCCACCACAGCCACCACCCCGAAGTACATGAAGGCCATGAAAGCGAGGGCGAAGAGCGCGCCTTGCACGGAGAGCGCCTCCGCGTGGCGCATGACGGTGGAGAGGTAGGCGCCCAGGAGCGCCATGAACGTGAGCTGGAGCGCGGTGACCACGCCCATGGTGGCGAGAGGGCCCCTCAGGTTGCCCCACTCGGTCACCCTTCGGAGGAGCTCGGCGAGCGAGTAGCGGTCGCCGGAGTAGGTCGTGGAGGCGGCGGAGAAGGCGAGGATCTGCTTGGCGAAGACCAGCGCCAGGGTGACGAAAAAGAGGCCGACGGAGATGAGGACGAGCTCCCTGGCCTCCTGCCGTATCTCCTCCAGGAGCCTGGCGAACTCGGCGCTCGAGGGGTCGGTGGTCTGCATCTTGGTGAGGTGGCGGAGCATCTCGGCGGTGAGCGGCTGGATGAGGACCACGTTGACCGCGGGGACGAGGAAGGCGATGATGGCCAGGAGGATGAGGATGGGGGCGAAGAGCTTGGGGTTTCGCGTGGGGAGGACCAGCGCTTCCTTGAGGAAGGTGAAGCATGAGGTGGTCTTGGCAGCCATGGCTGGCGGTAACTGGAGAGTTGTGATCTGGTCGAAGCCTCAAGGAATTGGAGGAAGAATGGATCAAGGCCTGAAGCCAGAGGGAGATGTGTAGATTTGTAGTACTTGGGCGATGATGTGTGTGTTCACCGTTCACTGCCTCGCTGGTCAATGGAAGACTTTGAAAATTATGGGCATGCAAGTCGTTGCATGGCCAACAGGCAATTGGTTGGTTTTTCCAACAAATGGTGCCCCACCAATATCACTTTCAGGACTACTTTCGCTCGCTGCCATCTCTTCAGCTTGTTCCGATTAGCCTTAAACCATTATGTGTTTTCACATCAGTAGCTAATCCGTGCATATAATACATAGTAAAAAAGACAAGAAGGGCGAATCAACCTGTGATTGAGTTGGTTAGGTGGACAGTGATATCCCCAACCCATCAGGGTTCTAATCCTGGTGCTCGCATTATTCCTGAATTTATTTCAGGATTTTCGGCGATACGCTTTCAGTGGGAGGAGACGTTCCCGTCAACGACGAGGCGCCTACGGTGACTTCGTAAATCTCAAAATGATATGCCGGCTCAGTCTTTCGGAGGTGCTCATAAGGATAGGGTGTGCGTGTGTGCGTTCATAGGGGTGAGTGTATGCGCTTGTGTCTGTACTGATGCTCAAAAAAAAGACAAAAAGGACGGTATTATCAGGATTTTGTTTTTTGCTACTAGAAAGTTCAAAATAGTTTTACTCTCAAACAATACAAGTATTCTTTTTGTCGCCGGTATGCATCCTGACGCCCGCAACCTGTTCGACACAATGCCAGCGACCACAAACGATGACATGACCAACCGTTTCATCATGGAGAACATCATCTTCGAAGGCGGTGTGGGTGGCACGGCCTACGATCCCAACGAGACCCAAAGCCAAGACGGCCGAGGCCCCTTCATGGGCGGTGTGGATGGCACGGCCGACCCCTTCACGCAAGGCCAAGATGGCATGGGTAGCACTTCCCCGCAAGCCCACGAGTTCCTGGACGACTATGGCCTGGAAGTAGAAGATGAAGTGGACGTCGAGGGGGAGCCTTTGTTTGCCGACGAGCTCACATTCCAAGCCAATGCAAACAAGAAGCGCCAACATATTCAGACGAAGGCATACACAAAGGACGGGGATTAACTCCTTTGTGAATGTTGGAGCGATATTAGACGAGACCCCAAGATCGGTGCTAAGCAAAAGGCATCAACCTTTTGGCTAAGAGTTTATCGCCAATTTCATGAACACAAGAAGTTCGCACCATACAAGATGGAGAGCAAGTGTGGGTGGGTGTCCCTCTCGAAGCATTGGAGGGTCATACAACAAAAGTGCAACAAGTTTTGTGCCACCCTTCAAAGCATCGACGACCATCCCTTGAGTGGCCTCGGCATCAAAGACATGGTATACATTCCTTCATTTTCGTTTATGTTTGTTTTCAGGCTTGCATGCATGTCCACTGCCCATTTGAATATGCATTCGTGTTTTCATTTGTAGGCATACCAAGCTTTGGAAGCTTTCAAGGCCCAACATGGAAACAAGCCGTTCACCCTCACCCATTGTTGGATGATCATAAAAGGCGACGAGAAATTCAAGGAGCAATATGCGGCCCTCAGGAAGAATGGAGGGGAGCAAGCCGCCGAGGAGCATGATGAGGGACGTAAGCCATGGCCACGAGGAAAGACCACTCCCAAAAAGAGGACAAGTGTGGTGCGGCGTCATTTGCCTTGCAAGCAACTTTGGAAGGCATGATCACCCAAAATGATACAATGGAGGAGAAGCGTCGGCAAGACAAATAAGAGCAAATGATGCCCTACATGGAGATGCAAAGGAAGAAGATCGAGATGGAGGCGGAGATGGAAGCTCGTGATGGATGAGAATTGGGTCGGCCAGTTGGGTGCACCCAGTGGCGGAGTCAGGATTAGAGCAAGCCCCGGGCCAAAAAAAGTTTTCACCGCAAGGAAAAAACTTAACGTCCATAAAGGTTTTAGCTACCACCAAATTTACCCCACACAAAATAATATGTCTCAGTTGCATGAAAATTTTAAAATTTAAACCCAATGCTTAACAATACAACAAAATAGATAAAACATGACAAAAACTACAAAGAATAGTATGTGATAAAAAAGAGTACCAAATCAGTGGTTGCTTCATCAATGCCTCACATAACCTCATCAACCGTGGAAGAAGAGGCAACACCTTCAAGACATGAAAAGCAAAATTTCATAAGAGAAAGCATAAACATCAAATGAAATAATTATTATTGATGGAAATCTAAAAACTTACCACTTCGTCGGTAAAAGCCCTCTGTGTGACCAATATGATTGAGTTCGATTCCCTCCATCTGAAAGGATATTTTAGAAACCCCCGTTGCAGACATCGGTGAGAAAAAAAACTCTTCTTCCTTTTCTACATATATGAAATGAAATTGGCAACTACATCAGTTTGAGTTCAACAACACCCTACATACGTATATGACTATATAGATACATTGATACACACACACACACACACACACACATACATTATTTCAATTAAATTTCAGTTCACATTGACATTATAGAACATGATACATGACTACAAGTAGAAAGCAGGAGGGAAAACCAAGAAGTCATTAAGAAAAACTGCCAAGATGCAGCAATCAAGCAGCCAGCAGAGAGGATGGCGCTCCACGCAGACGAATGACGAACAGGAGGGCGGTGGCCAGGAGCCCGGTAGCAGGAGAGTGGGAGGGGCGGAGGCGGCCGGTGGACGACGCCGCAGCGGCGGAGGGCGGCGCGGGCGCTGAAGTCTGAACTCTAGAGATCGATCGTGCGTGATGTGAGATAGGTCGTGGGCGGCCGCTAGTGTGGAACGTTTCCTGTGCCTACGCAGCTACGTACTTACATCTCCGGTTTAGATCGATCGTGGCCTTAGGTGTTGCCTCGTGCGTCCCTTTCAGCGTTTCACGTGAGACAGCCCATCAGGTTTTGGGCCTTTTTCTTCTCCACGCCCTGGGCCTGCAGAAAAACATATATGTATAACAGGTTGTTCAAATTTCCATGCTCCGGGCCTGGGCCCTGGGTGCCCGAGGCCCAGCTCCGCCCCTGGGTGCACCGGTCTGACACAAGCAGACGACGAGTGGACAAACGACCCAAACGGACAAAAAGCAAACAAAGTGTGCATTTGTTTGGGTTGACGTGTTGGAGTTGCTCTAAAGGTAGTAACATATGCATGTTACTACTTTAAGTTACTCCCCACTATGACATAAGGAAACTGGAAACCCACCTTGAATTCCCCCCAATTATACCTAGCTATCCCTCGGGCTGGGCGGGACAAAGCCCGACGAAGAAAACCTAGGCCTAAGCCCGGCCCAACCATCGGGCCTAAAATCCAGACCCAAGCCCGACCGGTCAATGTAAAAGCCCGCCGGGCCTCGGACCTCTTTAGTAAAGCGCAAATATGACAGGCCTAGGCCCGTCTAACCTGACCTTCGGTTTCAATTTTTAGGCCCAAGCCCAGCCCACGGGTAAGACCGGGCCGGGTTGGGCCGGGTTGCCGATGGCCAGGTATACCCCCAATATTACCCAGGATTGGATTTATAATGGTTTTATACAAAGCTAAGGTGCAATTAATCCAGTTTTAAAGTTCAGAGGATATGGATGGGGGGCTATACTTCTTTCTTTCTAAAATGGAAAAAGAACCATGCAGTGTAGGATCGATAGGCCCAGAGTCCAGTCATCATCTGCAGCCCGTGGTCTCATTCACTGTGGGCTAACCTGTAGCCTCTACTCTTTTCTCTCTAAGGACGAAAAAAAAGTCTAATCATGGCGGCTCTTTCCTGAATATTTTTCGTGACCCATTAATAATGCTGAAAATTGTCGGTACAGGCCACATTTGTTTTGATGGCAACCCATAGGACGCCAGGTTGCACGACACTTGTTTGATTTGTTTACTTTCAAATTCTTCGAATTTCTACTATTTACGTTCAGAAGTCGGAGTTTATCACGCAAATGTTTGCGGTACAAGATGCCAGATGATCATAATCGCCAAGTTTGTCAATGTCGGCACACAACGGGAATCATCTGAATAGCATCGTTGTATTTGTTTCAACAAACTACCAAAAAAATCACAGTTTGTGAGCATAAACATTTATTCTTGTTTGATGGAGTAACTCCTCAAACATTTGGTCGTCTTATGCTTCTTCGGCTGAGCAATAACGCGTCCACTAACATCTTCAGTCAAATGTTATGAAAAAGATTAGTTTGTCATGCCTAAAAAATTGACATCAGACTTTTAGTGTTTCTACAGATTTATGAGATCCCAACTGCTAAGCAAATAAAGATTTACTCACCATTATGCATCTGCTTTAGTTTTTGGGCTTTACCACCTTGGAAACATTAGTACTGTTGGTTCAATACACATCAGAATAGCAAGAATTAATGCAAAAAGGTACAAATCCGATAAGGTCATTTTTATCTGAGTAAATAGCATAAAACTACTACAATTCGGATTAGAGTTTCAAAAAACTACCAGATTCTATTTTTTTTTGCTGATAACTACTAACTCAGGGATTGGCTGTTTCAAAAAACCCAAATCACCATGTGTTATAAAATTGATCATGTTTATGACATATCAGACCCACTTCTAAACAAACCGTTTGTTTGACTGCTATGTTTGACCGTTAACTTACATGTGGGGCACACATGTAAGTTATCTCTTCCTCCTCTTTTCTTTCTTCTCTCCTTCTCCTCCCCTCCCCTCCCGTGAACTCTCTCTCTCTCTCGAGCACGGCACCCACCTAGCCCCTCCCTAGCCGGTGAACTTCTCCTCTCCCAAGCCGGCGACGCCCCTCCCCGGCCTCCCTCTCTCCTCCGCTGCCAGAAGCCACCAGCTCGCCGCCGCCAGAAGCCACCAGCTCCGACGGCCGGCGCATGCGCCACATCGACTGGGGCGCCGCCGAAGTCACCACGCGCCGCACCAACTCGACCGTGGCGCCGCCGGCCGCGGACACGCGCCGCACCAACTCGCGACGACAGGTCTCGGCGGCTGCAAGGAGCAGCACCAGAGGCCGGAAGCAGCTCGGCGGCTGCAAGGAGCAGCAGCAGAGGCCGTCGCTGTGGCCAAAGAGCAGCAGCAGAGGCCTGCAGGTGCGCAGTGGCGGCATGGAGCAGGAGCAGAGGCCTGCAGGTGCGCGGCGGCGGCATGGAGCAGTAGCAGAGGCCGTTTGGACGGCATGGCGCGACGGCGGCAAGGAGCAGGGATCTGATTGCTTTTTGAGAAAAACTACAGGGACCCGATTGCTTTTTCAGAAAAATTGCAGGGACCTGCGTGCTTATTAAGAGGATGAGACACTAACATGTGGGTCCCACTTGTAAGTGAACGGTCAAACAAACGTCAAACAGACTTTCGTTTAGGTGTGGACCCGATATGTCATAATCGTGATCAATTGTAAAACACCAGGTGATTTGGGTTTTTTGAAACAGCCTGCCTCTGAGTTGGTAGTTATCAACGAAAAAATAAAATCCAGTAGGTTTTTGGAACCCTAACCCGAATTGTAGTAGTTTTATGCTATTTACTCCTTTTATCTTGATCATTCTCTGGAACTTTCAAGCAAAGCAATCTGAAAGCGTCTATCAGCAAGTATGCAGCAAAATACTAGGCAAGATGCTAGTCAACAGAAAGGACAAATGTTGTCCCAAACCAGCAGATGGGCAGTTGTGTGCAAGTTAGGACAATGACCTGAACTACTACCAGTTTGGACAGGGACCAGACAAACCGCTTAAATATCATTTTGATACAAGAATGGCTACGGTAGAAATGGTGACACCGTCATAAACTATGAATTGTCCCTCAAACTCCGTAAAGCAGCTGAATGTTGGATATCATTTGTAATCCATGACTTCTAATTCGGTTTAGAACCATGTTCCTTGATAATAATAAAATATATCATCTATTCTACGACACATTTTACCTTTGTTTATGGTGGAAGTAAAAGTTTACTCAAGTTCTTGGTTAGTACAATTGTACCTGAAGATAAAAACATGGACCTCACAGAACTCTCTGTTCAGTAAGTACATAAAAAGATGTACTCCCTTAAAAAACAAGGGCAGCCCGATGCATATAGCTCCCGCTTGCGCAGGGTCCGGGGAAGGGTTCGACCACTTTAGGTCACAAGGCAGCAGCTTTACCCCTGCGCCAAGGCTCCCCTTCAAAGATGTACGAGTACTAGGTAACCTTTGTATGGGATTGATGATTTATCATCGGGCATTAAGATAGTGTGTTGTTTATTTCTCCACACCATATCTTTTTCAAATTTAGTGCCCAATAGACAATACTTTACCATGAGCTTGTTTGAGTGCAGATCTCTTATAACATTGTTCATATGATCCTTCTTCTACAATATCACAAACACTACCTCAATCTTGCTTCACTGATTACTTCGTTATATTCATACTCTAGACTTGGTGGCTAACCAATAATAGGTCAAAAGTTACGGATAAATTATCTTTGAATAATCCTACTCATTTTGATTTGTTACCATTTGATGACAGGAGTATCCTAGAAGCAGTCTTGCTTGTCTCCTCTTAGTCATGTTTATGCCCATGCTGCCCTGCAAGAGGATTTGGATCTTTTCTGTTACGGGTGGATCGTTTCCTCCAACAGTGAAGCATGCGCATGAACCTGGCGAAGAAGAAACTAGCATAGTTGCTCTTCTAATACTTCCATTGTCAAATAGCAATGCATTAAGCATTTAGCAAATCAGAATAAATAAGACTATGCAGAGAGGAATCCATCGGTAACCGCATACGCATTATCAAGGAGGCAACAAGCGGAGAATGAGCACAATAAAAAATTAAAGAGCAAGATCAAAGATGATTAACTGTTACAGTGAAGACACGGTATAACAAAGAGGATGATACATATACAATGTTGATGTCAAACTGTAGGTGCGCTCAAACAAACCCATGGTGAACTATGGCTATTAGGCAAATTTGGAGAACACATGTGGTGGACCAATACACAACACTTTTCTTTTATCAAATAGAAAGTGAATAGCATAGACAAAACACAAAATATATCTACGTAATAGCATCTCACTTTTCTGATGGGTTCAGGTTTTTGTCATGAAAAATTAATCCGTAAGTACCCGCACAGAAACCCTAAACGGAACGATTTAGTAGAGGGCATCTGGTGGCACCTTCACCTCTTACCGGCGCTGGCATCGCTCCCTGAAGATGTGATCGGCTCTCACCGCCGGCGCCGAGGACGAGCTAGGGTTAGGGTATTGCTGAGGCTCGTGAAATCCTCGTCTTTTCTCTGCGGAAATCTGAGACAAAAATCGAGGGAGAAAAAAAACTAACCGTCCTGTGCTGGAACAAGAGGCCCAACAGCCCACCTACCGCATTCGGCCCGTGGCCCCATTCATAATGGGCCTGCCGTACCCATCAAGGCTATCTATACAAGGGCAAAGTCGTCTTTTACCCAGCGGGATCGATCCGTGGCATGGCTCGCCGACTCTGCCGTCTCCCTCGCCTCCTCCTCCCCCTCGCCGCCGCCCCCAAGCCCCAGCCCCGCCTCCCCGCCCTCAACCCTAGCCCCGCCGCTCTCCTCCGTCCCTCATCCTCCCCGACGCCGACGCCCTCCTTCCCCGCCTTCCCCCGCCTCTTCTCCTCGTCATCCGCAGGTACGCCTCCTCCTCCCCTCCGATCCTCCGCTTCCCCGTGGTCCTGGACCGGCGCTGACAGTTTCTTTCCCGGCTCCAGCAGGCGATTCCAGCATGGTGGTCGTCGGCTCCGCGGACTCCTTCGAGGACATCCACGCCAAGGTGCAAGGTGCGGCGCCGATCCCCTCCCTTCTCGCTCCAGCTTTTCCACCGATTCTTCACACTGTTGTTGGCAGTACGATGCGTGCGCGAGTTTCGTTCTCACATTGTTGGTGTGGTCGCCCTTGCCTTTTGCAGTGGAGAAGCTCCCCGCCGTCTTCTACTACACAGCGGTCTGGTGCGGGCCGTGTAAGTGCCGACTCCGCGCCATGAGTTGGGATTTGGGTGAGTGACTAGAGGAAGCTATAATTCTGTTGTTTGGTGTTGCAGGCCGGGCGATGGCACCTGTGATTGAGAAGATGAGCAGGCAGTACCCCAAGATACCAGTGTACAAGGTCGACATCGACATGGTAAGCCAACAGATTTCACTCTTGCTGTAATGTTCATCTGCTAGCGAATTCCATGTTAATGTGTTCTCTGTTTGGATATGAATGGTAAATTTGCACAAGTACGACTGTATGAGTCTGTTCTAAGATGTAACCTTATTTTACCAAAGATCATTGCATCACACTCCTCGTGTTCATCCGTCAAGTTGTGTCACATAAACCACGACGTTTGAAATTCCGTTATGACAAGTAATTGCTGATAGACCATGCCTGTTAAAATGAAGCCTTAAGTTTTGATCTCATAGAGTTGGATCTAAATAAATATATCTGTCAGCTTTCTTGGTGAATCAAGTTTGGGCTCACTCAGAGCCACATTTTCTTATTCACTTGGTTCTCTTCTTGGGAGTTTGAGAATGAAGTTAGCACCGTCACTTGTCCAGGATCATTGTAAAAGTTGCTTCATAACTAGTCCCACCGTTAGTTGGATATTCTGTATGCTTGATCTTTTCAAAAATCTAGCAGCAGGCTTTTGCCGGTGCTAAGTCCTGATTGTTTGGTATGTGTGCCCTTGTTCTATCTGTAAAACTCCTTAATTAATATGATGAGGCAAAGCTTTTGCCTCCGTTAAAAAAAATATCTATGTGGTGTCACTTGGGCGAAAGTTGTGATGTGGCCATAAGGCCAGTATAGCACCCATTGGGAGGATTTATGCAAAATTACTCTGTTAGGTTGGTGGAATTGCACTACGACCATTAAAAAAAATTGCTCCTAGACCATACATGCTAAAGGGAAGCCTCAAGTTGTACTCTGTTAGGTTGGTAGTAGGTTGGTTCAGCATAGCTATATTTGCCAGCTTTCTAGCATTACGAAGGTTGAAGCTTGGGATAACTCAGAGCCACAGTATTTTTTCTCTCTCAGTTAGCCTTCTTTTAGAACTTTGAGAATACATGAAATTGCTTTGTAACTGGTCTGCTCTTAGTTAAGCAAATTCGTCTAGACGAGTTACCTTCGGCAACATATTCCAGATACGCATGATCTATGCAGTATCACTTGCCTGAGAGTGATGATGCGGTACCAGGCATGTACCCAGTATAGACCAATGCAATTTAGTAATCCTATTTAAAAATTACTGTTCATGGTTTCCTTGTATGGGCATACTCATTTGTTTATAGTAAGCAGATTGAGTTGAGAGTTAGTGCATACCTGCATAGTGCTCTCCGTAGAAAAGATTCAAAATCAAGTACTGTTTGTTGAGGTGCTGTTCAGTTCAGTGGTTTTACTCTATTGTGAATCTGTGATTGCGTGTAAAAGGGACAAATGTTGTACTGGTTCCTTCAGTTTGTTAACTGGATGTCTTATTTTGAATAAACACCACGACAGTTGTCAGCACATGCCAGGCGGAATGCATTTGACCATGCAAGGTGGAATGTATTTCAAATACATTAAAAGTCGTTGCTGTTGTGGCTATATTTATTTTTCTCAACAGTATGCCTGCTCCCGGTATTGATACACAATTTCTTTTCCTCTTGTGCTGCAGGAGGGACTTGGGACCAGACTTAGTAACCTGAAAATATTCTCTGTCGTAAGTTGCATACCTGAAATTGTACTTCATGAGATTTTTGTTCTTATTTTTATATGAGATAAATTATAGTACTATTCTGTTTCATGGTAATGATGCGTTACATATGTTTTTGTGACTGGAGGAGTCTGAGAATATGCATTGATTCAACCTTACTTTGTTCAATGCATACGTGCATGTTCGTTGAGTTCACTTGAAGTGAGAGCCAGATTATAGAAATATCCTTCTACCAGCATGTTTGTGTATTTGTGTTCATACCAACCTTCATCCTAACTCGCAATCCAAATATTTGACTCTTGCTGAACATGGCACAGCCAACTTTCCACTTCTATCACAAAGGCGAGAAGAGCAGCGAAGTGGTTGGTGCTGATGTGAAGAAGCTTGAAGCTGCCATGGAAAGTCTTCACAAGTAAGATCTTATCTTTCTTCTCGTCCTTTTTTCTTTTCTTTTTCTTCTCACACAAACAGTACAGTGCTGTTTGAATGATCTCATCTGCGGTGAAGTAAACGAGAATAAACAAGCCTGGCGATGATAGTTTGAATCTTGTACTCCCTCCGTTTTTATTTACTCTGCATATTAGGTTTGACTGAAGTCAAACTTCATAAACTTAGGTTCGATCACATTATATTCATTGTTGAATACACTTTCACATCGTATAGATTTGTTATTGTACATGTTAATATTTTTGTCTAAAAACTTTGTCAAAGTTTATAAAGTTTGACTTTGACCAAAGCTAATATGCGGAGTAAATAAAAACGGAGGGAGTACTCAACTACAAACGTAAATATGCTACGAGCCTAAATTAAACATGTCTCCAGCACTTGGGCATTTACTTTGTATTGCGATGCTCTTGACATTATACTTTATATTGGCATGCTCTTGACATTATACATTGTGCTTGCACAGGCAACAGTGAAGTTGACTTGGAGGGGGGACAGTTCTTTTGCATGAAGAGTTGAAGACGCTGTAATGCTTGTGACGTGTGTGTTTGACATGGAAACTTCTGCCTTACGATCTTGTTTCGATATCTGGATACACCTTGGCCGCAAAACATCGATATCTGGATTTATGCCATTCTTGAGCACAGCTTTTGCGCAATTTCTGCACGTCTATTTAGGAGCATTTGTGATTGTGAATCTGTCTATACTGTGGCGCTGCACTCCGTCTCTGATGGTTGGGCCTGACTTGCGTGTGGTCTCGGCCTTTGGCGCAAACTATGATCTTGAAATGTCATGTTCTTCTCTCATTGGTCTTCCTTACAAGTAGCTTATGCTGGTGCTTGAATGATCTCATCATTTACTAGAGTAATGCAACAGTGGAAGATTCAGGTCAGGACGCCGTATTACTTGTGATCGGAATCTGCTTTGACGTGGAAGAAGTTTTTCTCGTTATGATTGGTGGCTATGAAAGAAATATCGGCGCAGCTTTTGCAAGCATGATCTGCGAATCTTTCTAACTGGCAGCGCCAGGCGCCACTGCCTCTGTCCACAAACACGGGACAAACGCAGATGAATGCATACACAAATGCATTGCCTACCTCTAAGGCGGGGTCCACGTAGCTCCCTCTTAGGCTTGGCCAAAAACGCAGCACTGTATGCATTGGCGAAGCCAACCGAACAATCTGTGGGATCGTTGGTAATTTTTGAGATGATTTTCTTTGTAATCTACAGTAACTTCACAGTATTTTTAGGCTATTTTCTCTAAAAGTTGTGGGGTCAACTGACCCGCGGGTTACACGTAGAATCGTCACTGACTGTATGGTATTTGAGTACGTCCTTTGGACTGGTTCCACAAAGATGAAAGGAATATCATGCAGGGACAATTTATCTTTTTTTGGCGGGGGACAAATTATTGTTTAAATCAGAATAAAAGCTTTGGATGCAAAGAGCACTTTTGAGACACTGGGGAGGCATATCTTGAGATTAACGAATGCGATACATGACTCGTCAGAGAAGTCAAAATAAATTCTACCCCCTTTGTTCCAAAATAAATGTCTCAACTTTAGTATATTTTGTAGTAAAGTTAGTACAAAGTTGACGGAGGGAGTATACACCTAAAAAGTTCATCTCCACTATCTTATTTATCTTAACAAGCAATCTATACACTCATCACATATGTTGATAGATGCCCCCTCGTATTTAAATGTGCATGCAAGCTATCCACATCATCAAAGGCATTGCAATCAATTCACTTTCCACCACATGCATGCCCACACCATCACCAAAGAAGATCCAAACCCTCCACATCATTTAGTTTGAAATTTAATTTTTTTCAACAATATAAATAATTAAATGCATAAGACAATATAACATGTATCCACCCTTCATTTACCTTTAGGTTGAACGTGGTGCGGTACTTTTATCATGCATTTTTTTAACAAGTTCATCTGCTAAAAAATCCCGCAGCAACACGCGGGGCGCTACATAGTTTAGGAAACATGCGAGCATCCGTCCGTGGCAAGTCCAGGGGCTTGAACCTGAGCGGGCTAGTTTCGCAACGAGAAATCTACCCATACTGGCCCTGTTTGGATCATGCGGTTAGAGCTAGTTTGGGTTAGTTGGGGGCTCAAATAACCCAAAAGTATCCAAACAGGGAGGGTTAGAGTAGGTTAGTTTCATTTAACTCAACTATCCCAGTGAAGAGGTACTTATTTGAATTAAAGTGGGTTAGAAAATAACTCTAACTCTAACTCTGTTAGAGTATCCGAACAGGGCCATACTATTGGCTTGTTTTAGCGGCGAAGCGGTGACAGCGCGCTCACGGACGACGAAACCTATAGCATTGCCAAATAAACCCGGTCTCGCTCTGCGCCCGTTCGTTACCGGCCTGTCGCGTCTGCCGACGCGCACGAGACCAGGCCAGGAGAGGGGTCCGGGTCCGGCCGGGTCTGGCACTGCCACCACACATGCTCCCCACTGTGAGCCTGTGACGCCACTGCGCCGGGCACGCTCCCGCCCGCTGGAGGCTGCTCCCCGAGGAGAGGGCTGGCAACGGCCCGCCTGCGTGTCTCCCGTCCAAGTGACAGTAGCACACAGCGGCATCGGCATCGGCATCGGCATCGGTCGAGGCCGTGGTGGGGGGCGTCGGCGCCAGGCGCGGCACGTGAGGGAGCCAGCCAGTGGATGTACATGCACGCAGTACGTCCGGTTCGTTACTGTGCGATGAAGAAGGTGACGCGACGGGATCGCCGGCCGGCCGGCCGGCCCCGTTGCAATCTGCGGCCGCACGGCCTCGGCTCGAAACCAATAATGCACGCACGTACTACGCACACATCTGTGTTGCATTTACGTGCGCTGCCGCTGCCGCTGTTGCCTTGGCGGGCAGGACCACCCGCCGCACCCACGACGACGACTCTTGGACTCTTCCGGCGACCGGCGGCCAGGCGGCCAGGCCCGCCGTCCTACGGACGATAAGGAGGGAGCGAGCGGGACGGCGGTGGAAGGAAGCGCCGCGCTGCTCTGCTCACATGGCGCCCACGACGTTCCAGGGGCGCGCGCGATGGCTGTCGCCACGCGGGGTGGCGGCACTGTTGCTTGCCTTATCTGCTCGCCGTCTCTAGCTAGCTAGCTAGCTGCTGCCCTCGACTGGCGTCGATCTCGATCGACCACCCCTGCAATCACATTCTTCGGTCCGGTCTCTCGCTAATGGCGAGTCGCCGTCATGCCTTCTCTCTCTCTTTAACTAGAAAAAAAAGTGCCAGTCATGCCTCGGCCCCTGAGTGCCTAAGCGCCCCTGCCCACGGCCCGAAACGTGTTTCATCGTGGGCTAGGTCCGTGACAGTTTCAACGGACGAACATGCCAATTTTGGGCTTCAAATAGGGTGGAGGTGGATAACCAAATATTATCGTATGATGATTGCAGGGCTACGTATTTTTAATCTTTGGATTCTTGAACCTCCGAGAGTGCATCAAACAGTATCTTGTTACGCCGGAAAATATTTAAACAAAACAAAACTTCCGAGCTGGTTTGAATCAATTGAGATTTCCGTTCGATATATAGTTCACGTGAAGATTAAAAAGGCAGCCCGATGCACATAGCTCCTGCTTGCGCAGGGTCTAGAAAAGGGTCCGACTACTTTAGATCAATAGTATGCAGCATTTCCTTGCATTTTCTGCAAGAGGTTGTTTTTCAAGTGAATATTAGCAAAAAATAATTATATATTTTGATCACACATCGGGAACGCCGTCTGGAGTGGCATAGTCTTTCAAGTAACAGTTTGACCAAGAACCATAGATTGTTTCAAATAAAATAAATTTGTAATACAAAAGTACATTTCATGTCAAATCCAACGGCATAACTTTCACATTACTGAATTTATGATTGCAGCCTTTTTTTTTTGAATCTTGGATTCTCAACTCTTTAAGCACGCATGAAACAGTATATTCTTATCACGGGAAAACGTAAAAAAAACTTTAGAGCTTGCACTACTTTACTCATGCAAAAAAATCGAAGGTGGTTTGAATCAATTGATTTTTTTTCATTACATACATGTTCAAGTGTATTAGAAAAATAATAATGCCCTGGGTAACAAAATGTATGACGTTTTTTATGCCCTGTCCAAAACCAAAAAATGCCTGACATTTTGGTAAGGGGATAACATGTATTAGGCACACAAGAAAGTCCATAATATTGTAATTCCCTAGAATACCTCTTTAAACATTTTGAGACACAAATTGTGACCTTGTTGTGCTCTTGGGAACATTTATATCATTTTTTTGTGTACATGTCATCTCCCACATAGATGTGGACAAGCCCTTAGAGCATCTACAGTCGGACTTGGAAAATCCGCCACCGTATATATGTGCGGACGTGTCCGGACACGCCCGCGGACACAGCCGGATGACCCATCATATGGCATGCCCTACATCCACATACCTCAAATTCGGACTCTCAAATCCATGGAAATCTATGCACATCTGTCATACATGCCAACGTAAATAACAAATGTTGGTACCGAAAATACATAATTCTTACATGAATTTTATTTTAAATGCACAACTCAAACATTAACTCTTTGGTTTTCATTATGGGTTCACATATGCTTCACAAGATCACTGAGTAGTTGTGCCTGCATCAGATATCTCAAAGATTCTGATGCATCTACAGAAAGTTCATAAGCTGATTTGCATCTCGATATTCCGGGATTTGATGTTGTTCTCGGGGTGTTTCAAAATCATTGGTTTGGGCAACACCATCACCCTCCTCCTCGACAATCTAATTGTGCAAAATAACACATCATGTCCACAAAGTTTCTGATCCCCACATCTTTGCAGCTCCACGAACAATTCCTCAACGAGCTTGAAGCACTCTGAATTCCCTCTCCACATTCTTCCTAGCTGCTTCATGCATTGTTGCAAAGTGGCTTTGTTTGTTTCCGTGTGGTTCGGATATGGTCTTCACAAATGTCGTCCACCGAGGATAGATGTCATCGGCAAGATAGTATCCCATGTTGTAGTCACGGCCATTGACAGTGTAGTTGATCAGTGACGATTCCCCACTACAAAACCTCCTGAACACGGGAGATCGTTGAAGCACGTTGATGTCGTTGCGAAAACCGGGCATTAAAAAAAAGCATGTCAAATCCATAAGTCATGTGATTCAACTACTTCGAATATGATGATGGCCTCATTGGTGTGACCTTGATACATTCCCCGCAAACCTTTGGGTCAGTTCTTCCATTGCCAATGCATGCAATCAATTGATCCGAGCATTCCTAGAAACCCTTTAGCCTCTCTAATAGCCAACAACTTTTCTGTGTCCCACACATTTGGCTCTCTCAGATAATATGCTTCAAACACCTGCACCACGACACACGTAAACTTGAGGGTACTCTTCAGGCATGTGCTCCTCCCCATCTAGACCATCTTGCCAATGACATATGTGGCAGTACCAAGTGCAAGCATCCTCAGAGCAGTTGTGCATTTCTGCTTAGCAGAGAAAGAAAGTTGGCCGCATCAATCCCTTGTGAGCTTGAAGTAGTCCTCATGTGTGTCCACTCCCTCAATAATACACAAAAACAATGGCCGCGCATAGGAAAATGGTGACGAAACAGTGGATCATTCGGGAAAAGTTGGATCTGGAGCAAAGTAGTCCTTGTGCAGTAGTCGTGCTCCGGAGAACCTATCCTGATTGATTCACTCTTCTTCCTTTGATCGAGCCCTTAAAGTTGAGAACATGCTCCACCTACAGGTAAAATTTCTCTTGCATGCTCATCAGCAAGATCATGTCCACTTCTTCGTCCGAATCCAATGAATCAAAGAACTCATCTTCAATCATTTTATCAAGCTCCATCGATCCATACTTCTCGTCCGATGAAGCATCAAAATTCATCGCTTTCCCTACAAATAAATCACAAAAAACTGGGTCGGATAATGTGTCGAACACAAAGAGCGCAAGGGGCAGCCCGATAGTTGCCGGACGAGCCGCGGTGGCGTCCGGGTCGCTGAGGATGTCCACACATATTTGGGCTGGACATGAGGGGTGCCGGTCAGCCCGTCCGTTTGAGGCGCCCGTCTGGGTCGAATTTTTTGACCGGTCACTAACCGGGTTGTCCGCCCGCGGGTGTTTGAGAGGGGTTTGGGGTGCCCAGCTGTAGATGATCATACAACCCCGTCCTAGCATCAGGTTTGGCATGAGAGGTCGACCGTCGAACTAGCGAGAGCTTGTTCACTTGTGAGGATTCTCTATTTTATAGTATTTTGCTTGTGCCGCCACCAAATATCTCGAGTCATTATCGTGTTCTTCCTTTCCACATAGATCTCTCGCTCGCCTCTTTCCCTCTACCCCTCTCGTTGCGTTGATACGTCCATTTTGCATCATGTTTTTCTATTGATATTTATCGCAAATTAGACTGTTATTTTACTTTATTATACTATTCTTATGCATTTTTTCTCTTATTTTGTAAGTTTCACATGAAGAAGGAGATTGACGGCAGCTAAAATTCCAGACCAAAAAGGGCTATATCGGATACACCTATTCTGCACAACTCCGATTGACCTGAAAATTGACGGAGAATAATTTTGGAATATATAAAAATTATTGGTGAAAGAAACATCAGTAGGGGACCCACCAACATCTTCACCAGCACTATCTCATCGTAGGAGGACCAATCTTCATCAACATCTTCACTAGCGCCATCTCATCTCAAACCCTAGTTCATCTCTTGTATTCAATCTTTTTTCTCAAAACCTCGGATTGGTACCTGTGGGTTGCTAGTAGTGTTGATTACATCATGTACTTGATGCTAGTTGGTTTATTTGGTGGAATATTATATGTTCAGATCGTTAATGATATTCATTACCCCTATGATTTTGAACATGAATATGATTTGTGAGTAGTTACTTTTGTTCTTGAGGAGATGGGAGAAATATGTATAATTAATCATGTGAATTTGGTATTTGTTCGGTATTTTGATTATATGTGTTGTTGCCTCCGCTAGTGTTGTCATATGAACGTCGACTACATTAAACTTCACCATACTTGGGCCTAAGGGAAGGCATTGTGGAGTACTAATTAGATGATGGGTTGCTAGAGTGACATAAGTTTTAACCCTAATTTATGCGCTATTCCGTAAGGGGCTGATTTAGATCTATATGTTTCATGCCATGGTTAGATTTATCTTAATTCTTCTTTCGTAGTTGCAGATGCTTGCGAGAGGGGGTAATCATAAGTGGGAGGTTTGTTCAAGTGAGAACAACACCCCAAGCACCGGTCTACCCACATATCAAATTATCAAAGTAGCGAACGCGAATCAAACAAACATGATGAAATTGACTAGATGAATTCCCATGTGTCCTCAGGAATGCTTTGCTTGCTATAAGAGAAAGTTCCAGCCCGTCCTTTGCTATAAAAAGGATTGGGATACCTTGCTGCACCTTTGTTACTATTGCTACTCGTCATTTGTTACAAATTATCTCGCTATCAAACTATCTGTTAATGATAATTTCAGTGCTTGCAGAAAATACCTTACTGAAAACCGCTTGTCATCTCCTTCTGCCCCTCGTTAGGTTCGACACTCTTACTTATCAAAAGGACTATGTTTGATCTCCTATACTTGTGGGTCATCACACGTCCCGAGGCACCGCGGGCTAAGACATGCAACTGCCAAGGACGGGGGCGACAGGGAGGTCCATGTGGTCAGTGGCGGTGCCGTGCTAATGTGCTCGGTGCTGGTGGGGACCTGGATTGGGGGTGGACAATCTGACCGGCATATCTGTTGGGGAACGTAGTAATTTCAAAAAATTTCCTACGCACACGCAAGATCATGGTGATGCATAGCAACGAGGGGGAGAGTCTGATCTACGTACCCTTGTAGATCGCAACGGAAGCGTTGACACAACGTAGAGGAAGTAGTCGTACGTCTTCTTCCCGGTCCGACCGATCCAAGCACCGTTACTCCGGCACCTCCGAGTTCTTAGCACACGTATAGCTCGATGACGATCCCCGGGCTCCGATCCAGCAAAGCTTCGGGAGGAGTTCCGTCAGCACGACGGCGTGGTGACGATCTTGATGTTCTACCGACGCAGGGCTTCGCCTAAGCACTGCAACGATATGATCGAGGTGGAATATGGTGGCAGGGGGCACCGCACACGGCTAAGGAACGATCTCAAGGATCAACTTGTGTATCTTGGGGTGCCCCCTGCCCCCGTATATAAAGGAGCAAGGGGAGGAGGCGGCCGGCCAAGGTGTGGCGCGCCAAGGGGGAGTAGGACTCCTAGTTGGACTAGGAGAGAAGGGGGAGAATAGGAGGAAGAGAGGAAGGAAAGGGGGGGCGCCGACCCCCTTCCCTTGTCCTATTCGGACTAGGAAGGGGAGGGGCGCGCGGCCACCTCTTGCCTCCTCTCCTCTTCTCCCTTAAGGCCCATGTTGGCCCAATAACCCCCCGGGGGGTTCCGGTAACCCCCCCGGTACTCCGGTAAAATGCCGATTTCACCCGGAACAATTCCGATGTCCAAATATAGGCTTCCAATATATCAATCTTTATGTCTCGACCATTTCGAGACTCCTCATCATGTCCGTGATCACATCCGGGACTCCGAACTAACTTCGGTACATCAAAATGCATAAACTCATAATAACTGTCATCGTAACGTTAAGCGTGCGGACCCTACGGTTCGAGAACAATGTAGACATGACCGAGACACGTCTCCTGTCAATAACCAATAGCGGGACCTGGATGCCCATATTGGCTCCTACATATTCTACGAAGATCTTTATCGGTCAGACCGCATAACAACATACGTAGTTCCCTTTGTCATCGGTATGTTACTTGCCCGAGATTCGATCGTCGGTATCCAATACCTAGTTCAATCTCGTTACTGGCAAGTCTCTTTACTCGTTCTGTAATACATCGTCTCACAACTAACATCTTAGTTATAATGCTTGCAAGGCTTATGTGATGTGTATTACCGAGAGGGCCCAGAGATACCTCTCCAACACTCGGAGTGACAAACCCTAATCTCGAAATACGCCAATCCAACATCTACCATTGGAGACACCTGTAGTACTCCTTTATAATCATCCAGTTACGTTGTGACGTTTGGTAGTACCCAAAGTGTTCCTTCGGTAAACGGGAGTTGCATAATCTCATAGTTATAGGAACATGTATAAGTTATGAAGAAAGCAATAGCAACATACTAAACGATCGGGTGCTAAGCTAATGGAATGGGTCATGTCAATCAGATCATTCAACTAATGATGTGACCTCGTTAATCAAATAGCAACTCTTTGTTCATGGTTAGGAAACATAACCATCTTTGATTAACGAGCTAGTCAAGTAGAGGCATACTAGTGACAGTCTGTTTGTCTATGTATTCACACATGTATTATGTTTCCGGTTAATACAATTCTAGCATGAATAATAAACATTTATCATGATATAAGGAAATAAATAATAACTTTATTATTGCCTCTAGGGCATATTTCCTTCAGTCTCCCACTTGCACTAGAGTCAATAATCTAGATTACATAGTAATGATTTTAACACCCATGGAGCCTTGGTGCTGATCATGTTTTGCTCATGGAAGAGGCTTAGTCAATGGGTCTGCAACATTCAGATCCGTATGTATCTTGCAAATCTCTATGTCTCCCACCTGGACTAGATCCCGGATGGAATTGGAGCGTCTCTTGATGTGTTTGGTCCTTTTGTGAAATCTGGATTCCTTTGCCAAAGCAATTGCACCAGTATTGTCACAAAAGATTTTCGTTGGACCCGATGCACTAGGTATGACACCTAGATCGGATATGAACTCCTTCATCCAGACTCCTTCGTTCGCTGCTTCCGAAGCAGCTATGTATTCCGCTTCACATGTAGATCCCGCTACGACGCTTTGTTTAGAACTGCACCAACTGATAGCTCCACCGTTTAAAGTAAACACGTATCCGGTTTGCGATTTAGAATCGTCCGGATCAGTGTCAAAGCTTGCATCAACGTAACCTCTTACGGTGAGCTCTTTGTCACCTTCATATACGAGAAACATATCCTTAGTCCTTTTCAGGTATTTCAGGATGTTCTTGACCGCTGTCCAGTGATCCACTCCTGGATTACTTTGGTACCTCCCTGCTAAACTTATAGCAAGGCACACATCAGGTCTGGTACACAGCATTGCATACATGATAGAGCCTATGGCTGAAGCATAGGGAACATCTTTCATTTTCTCTCTATCTTCTGCAGTGGTCGGGCATTGAGTCTGACTCAACTTCATACCTTGTAGTACAGGCAAGAACCCTTTCTTTGCTTGATCCATTTTGAACTTCTTCAAAATCTTGTCAAGGTATGTGCTTTGTGAAAGTCCAATTAAGCGTCTTGATCTATCTCTATAGATCTTAATGCCCAATATGTAAGAAGCTTCACCGAGGTCTTTCAGTGAAAAACTCTTATTCAAGTATCCCTTTATGCTATCCAGAAATTCTACATCATTTCCAATCAGCAATATGTCATCCACATATAATATTAGAAATGCTACAGAGCTCCCACTCACTTTCTTGTAAATACAGGCTTCTCCAAAAGTCTGTATAAAGCCAAATGCTTTGATCACACTATCAAAGCGTTTATTCCAACTCCGAGATGCTTGCACCAGTCCATAAATGGATCGCTGGAGTTTGCACACTTTGTTAGCTCCCTTTGGATCGACAAAACCTTCCGGTTGCATCATATACAACTCTTCTTCCAGAAATCCATTCAGGAATGCAGTTTTGACATCCATCTGCCAAATTTCATAATCATAAAATGCGGCAATTGCTAACATGATTCTGACAGACTTAAGCATCGCTACGGGTGAGAATGTCTCATCGTAGTCAACCCCTTGAACTTGTCGAAAACCTTTTGCAACAAGTCGAGCTTTATAGACAGTAACATTACCGTCAGCGTCAGTCTTTTTCTTGAAGATCCATTTATTCTCAATTGCTTGCCGATCATCAGCCAAGTCAACCAAAGTCCATACTTTGTTCTCATACATGGATCCCATCTCAGATTTCATGGCCTCAAGCCACTTTGCGGAATCTGGGCTCACCATCGCTTCTTCATAGTTCGTAGGTTCATCATGATCTAGTAGCATGACTTCCAGAACTGGATTACCGTACCACTCTGGCGCGGATCTTGCTCTGGTTGATCTACGAGGTTCAGTAGTATCTTGTTCTGAAGTTTCATGATCATTATCATCAACTTCCTCACTTATTGGTGTAGGTGTCGCAGAAACAGTTTTATGTGATGTACTACTTTCTAATAAGGGAGCGGGTACAGTTACCTCGTCAAGTTCTACTTTCCTCCCACTCACTTCTTTCGAGAGAAACTCCTTCTCGAGAAAGTTTCCGAATTTAGCAACAAAAGTCTTGCCTTCGGATCTGTGATAGAAGGTGTATCCAATAGTTTCCTTTGGATATCCTATGAAGACACATTTTCCGATTTGGGTTCGAGCTTATGAGGTTGAACCTTTTTCACATAAGCATCGCAACCCCAAACTTTAAGAAACGACAACTTTGGTTTCTTGCCAAACCACAGTTCATAAGGCGTCGTCTCAACGGATTTTGATGGTGCCCTATTTAACGTGAATGCGGCCGTCTCTAAAGCGTATCCCCAAAATGATAGCGGTAAATCAGTAAGAGACATCATAGATCGTACCATATCTAGTAAAGTACGATTACGACGTTCGGACACACCATTACGCTGTGGTGTTTCGGATGGCGTGAGTTGCGGAACTATTCCACATTTTTTCAAATGTACACCAAACTCGTAACTCAAATATTCTCCTCCGCGATCAGATCGTAGAAACTTTATTTTCTTGTTACGATGATTTTCAACTTCACTCTGAAATTCCTTGAACTTTTCAAATGTTTCAGACTTGTGTTTCATCAAGTAGATATACCCATATCTGCTTAAATCATCTGTGAAGGTGAGAAAATAACGATATCCGCCACGAGCCTCAATATTCATCGGACCACATACATCGATATGTATGATTTCCAATAAATCTGTTGCTCTCTCCATAGTACCGGAGAACGGTGTTTTAGTCATCTTGCCCATGAGGCACGGTTCGCAAGTACCAAGTGATTCATAATCAAGTGGTTCCAAAAGTCCATCAGTATGGAGTTTCTTCATGCGCTTTATACCGATATGACCTAAACAGCAGTGCCACAAATAAGTTGCACTATCATTATCAACTCTGCATCTTTTGGCTTCTACATTATGAATATGTGTATCACTACTATCGAGATTTAACAAGAATAGACCAATCTTCAAGGGTGCATGACCATAAAAGATATTACTCATATAAATAGAACAACCATTATTCTCCGATTTAAAGGAATAACCGTCTCGCATTAAACAAGATCCAGATATAATGTTCATGCTCAACGCTGGCACCAAATAACAATTATTTAGGTCTAATATTAATCCCGAAGGTAGATGTAGAGGTAGCGTGCCGACCGCGA
Source organism: Triticum monococcum (assembly GCA_034509565.1). Taxonomy (NCBI): domain Eukaryota; kingdom Viridiplantae; phylum Streptophyta; class Magnoliopsida; order Poales; family Poaceae; genus Triticum; species Triticum monococcum. The sequence goes on along the minus strand of CM067847.1, from coordinate 725,287,908 downwards.
TCACATCGACTTTGGAACCGTTTCCCACGCGCATCGTCACCTCGTCCTTAGCTAATCTTCGCTTAATCCGTAATCCCTGTTTCGAGTTGCAAATATTAGCAACAGAACCAGTATCAAATACCTAGGTGCTACTGCGAGCATTAGTAAGGTACACATGAATAACATGTATATCACATATACCTTTGTTCACCTTGCCATCCTTCTTATCCGCCAAATACTTGGGGCAGTTCCGCTTCCAGTGACCAGTCTGCTTGCAGTAGAAGCACTCAGTTTCAGGCTTAGGTCCAGATTTGGGTTTCTTCTCCTGAGCAGCAACTTGCTTGCCGTTCTTCTTGAAGTTCCCCTTCTTCTTCCCTTTGCCCTTTTTCTTGAAACTAGTGGTTTTGTTAACCATCAACACTTGATGCTCCTTCTTGATTTCTACCTCCACAGCTTTCAGCATTGCGAAGAGCTCGGGAATAGTCTTGTTCATCCCTTGCATATTATAGTTCATCACGAAGCTCTTGTAGCTTGGTGGCAGTGATTGGAGAATTCTGTCAATGACGCAATCATCTGAAAGATTAACTCCCATCTGAATCAAGTGATTGTTATACCCAGACATTTTGAGTATATGCTCACTGACAGAACTGTTCTCCTCCATCTTGCAGCTATAGAACTTATTGGAGACTTCATATCTCTCAATCCGGGCATTTGCTTGAAATATTAACTTCAACTCCTGGAACATCTCATATGCTCCATGACGTTCAAAACGTCGTTGAAGTCCCGATTCTAAGCCGTAAAGCATGGCACACTGAACTATCGAGTACCCATCAGCTTTGCTCTGCAAGACGTTCATAACATCTGGTGTTGCTCCAGCAGCAGGCCTGGCACCCAGCGGTGCTTCCAGGACGTAATTCTTCTGTGCAGCAATGAGGATAATCCTCAAGTTACGGACCCAGTCCGTGTAATTGCTACCATCATCTTTCAACTTTGCTTTCTCAAGGAACGCATTAAAATTCAACGGAACAACAGCACGAGCCATCTATCTACAATCAACATAAACAAGCAAGATACTCTCAGGTACTAAGTTCATGATAAATTTAAGTTCAATTAATCATATTACTTAAGAACTCCCACTTAGATAGACATCCCTCTAATCCTCTAAGTGATCACGTGATCCGAATCAACTAAACCATGTCCGATCATCACGTGAGATGGAGTAGTTTCATCGGTGAACATCATTATGTTGATCATATCTACTATATGATTCACGCTCGACCTTTCGGTCTCCGTGTTCCGAGGCCATATCTGTATATGCTTGGCTCGTCAAGTATAACCTGAGTATTCCGCGTGTGCAACTGTTTTGCACCCGTTGTATTTGAACGTAGAGCCTATCACACCCGATCATCACGTGGTGTCTCAGCACGAAGAACTTTCGCAACGGTGCATACTCAGGGAGAACACTTCTTGATAATTTAGTGAGAGATCATCTTATAATGCTACCATCAATCAAAGCAAGATGAGATGCATAAAAGATAAACATCACATGCAATCAATATAAGTGATATGATATGGCCATCATCATCTTGTGCTTGTGATCTCCATCTCCGAAGCACCGTCATGATCACCATCGTCACCGGCGTGACACCTTGATCTCCATCGTAGCATCGTTGTCGTCTCGCCAATCTTATGCTTCCACGACTATCACTACCGCTTAGCAATAAAGTAAAGCATTACATCGCGATTGCATTGCATACAATAAAGCGACAACCTTATGGCTCCTGCCAGTTGCCGATAAGTTGGTTACAAAACATGATCATCTCATACAATAAAATCAGCATCATGCCTTGACCATATCACATCACAACATGCCCTGCAAAAACAAGTTAGACGTCCTCTACTTTGTTGTTGCAAGTTTTACGTGGCTGCTACGGGCTTAAGCAAGAACTCATCTCACCTACGCATCAAAACCACAACGATAGTTTGTCAAATAGACTCCGTTTTAACCTTCTCAAGGACCGGGCGTAGCCACACTCGGTTCAACTAAAGTTGGAGAGACAGTCGCCCGCAAGCCATCTATGTGCAAAGCACGTCGAGGGAACCGGTCTCGCGTAAGCGTACGCGTAAGGTTGGTCCGGGTTGTCTCGTCCAACAATACCGCCGAACCAAAGTATGACATGCTGGTAGGCAGTATGACTTGTATCGCCCACAACTCACTTGTGTTCTACTCGTGCAAATAACATCAAACCATAAAACCTAGGCTCGGATGCCACTGTTGGGGAACGTAGTAATTTCAAAAAATTTCCTACGCACACGCAAGATCATGGTGATGCATAGAAACGAGCGGGAGAGTCTGATCTACGTACCCTTGTAGATCGCAACGGAAGCGTTGACACAACGTAGAAGAAGTAGTCGTACGTCTTCTTCCCGGTCCGACCGATCCAAGCACCGTTACTCCGGCACCTCCGAGTTCTTAGCACACGTACAGCTCGATGACGATCCCCGGGCTCCGATCCAGCAAAGCTTCGGGGAGGTGTTCCGTCAGCACGACGGCGTGGTGACGATCTTGATGTTCTACTGACGCAGGGCTTCGCCTAAGCACTGCAACGATGATCGAGGTGGAATATGGTGGCAGGGAGCACTGCACACGGCTAAGGAACGATCTCAAGGATCAACTTGTGTATCTTGGGGTGCCTCCTGCCCCCGTATATAAAGGAGCAAGGGGAGGAGGCGGCCGGCCATGGTGTGGCGCGCCAAGGGGAGTCCTACTCCCACTGGGAGTAGGACTCCTAGTTGGACTAGGAGAGAAGGGGGAGAATAGGAGGAAGAGAGGAAGGAAAGGGGGGGGGCGCCGGCCCCCTTCCCTTGTCCTATTCGGACTAGGAAGGGGAGGGGCGCGCGGCCACCTCTTGCCTCCTCTCCTCTTCTCCCTTAAGGCCCATGTTGGCCCAATAACCCCCCGGGGGGTTCCGGTAACCCCCCCGGTACTCCGGTAAAATGCCGATTTCACCCGGAACAATTCCGATGTCCAAATATAGGCTTCCAATATATCAATCTTTATGTCTCGACCATTTCGAGACTCCTCGTCATGTCCGTGATCACATCCGGGACTCCGAACTAACTTCGGTACATCAAAATGCATAAACTCATAATAACTGTCATCGTAACGTTAAGCGTGCGGACCCTATGGTTCGAGAACAATGTAGACATGACCGAGATGCGTCTCCGGTCAATAACCAATAGCGGGACCTGGATGCCCATATTGGCTCCTACATATTCTACGAAGATCTTTATCGGTCAGACCGCATAACAACATACGTTGTTCCCTTTGTCATCGGTATGTTACTTGCCCGAGATTCGATCGTCGGTATCCAATACCTAGTTCAATCTCGTTACTGGCAAGTCTCTTTACTCGTTCTGTAATACATCGTCTCACAACTAACATCTTAGTTATAATGCTTGCAAGGCTTATGTGATGTGTATTACCGAGAGGGCCCAGAGATACCTCTCCGACACTTGGAGTGACAAACCCTAATCTCGAAATACGCCAACCCAACATCTACCATTGGAGACACCTGTAGTACTCCTTTACAATCACCCAGTTACGTTGTGACGTTTGGTAGTACCCAAAGTGTTCCTCCGGTAAACGGGAGTTGCATAATCTCATAGTTATAGGAACATGTATAAGTTATGAAGAAAGCAATAGCAACATACTAAACGATCGGGTGCTAAGCTAATGGAATGGGTCATGTCAATCAGATCATTCAACTAATGATGTGACCTTGTTAATCAAATAACAACTCTTTGTTCATGGTTAGGAAACATAACCATCTTTGATTAACGAGCTAGTCAAGTAGAGGCATACTAGTGACAGTCTGTTTGTCTATGTATTCACACATGTATTATGTTTCCGGTTAATACAATTCTAGCATGAATAATAAACATTTATCATGATATAAGGAAATAAATAATAACTTTATTATTGCCTCTAGGGCATATTTCCTTCAATATCTGCCTGACTCCGCGGCTCTGTGGTAGGTCATCGGTGACCGGCAGCCGTGTTCGCCTACGGTTTCTGGTCTGGATCGGGAGCCTTCACTCTTCCTCATTCGGTGTGCTCCTCCGTAAGATCTTGGTCACGGGACTTGCCAATCCTCGATGTGGATGGGATCAAAAAGAATCCCCATATGACACTACTTAGCCGCAAGAACGCCGACGCTCGAGGGTGCCATTTTTTCTTCATGGAGACTTTCATTAGATTTGCATCCACCTCCATCACCAATTTGTCTTCCGGGTGAAAACCCTAACTACAGTGGGCGGTGATGGGCGACGGCGTCTTCAACATCATTCCGTTCTTGAAGGCGCCACCTTGTGTGATAGCTGGCTAGTGGACACCATTGGGTTAGCATTGATGATGATCTGGATAAGGAGGTGGTGAGGTGTGGCATCTACCGCGCCGACGATAGCGGGTGTTGGCGTTGTGGTGCATCGGGTTCTCGGCGATGGACGTGTCTTGATGGAGATGCGCAAAGTGGTGGCACTGTCTGGTGTCGTGGTGGCGCCGGTGACAACTGGACCTAGCAAAGTCCATGTGTGGATCTCTCCTGAAGTTGGGATGGCGGAAGATGGCGGTGGCGGATTTTGTAGCGTGCACATGTCCGCGTTGAGGGTCCGCCGAACCTCTTGGTGATCTCGCCTCGTCGTGCGCACTACTAGGAAAAGGCCTACTAATGGCGCACCAGTTTTGCCTACTAATGGCGCATCACTGGTGCACCATTAGTATCACGCCACTAGTATTTATTACTAATGGCGCACCACTGGTGCACCATTAGTATCTAGTATACTAATGGCGCACCACCAAGTGCGCCATTAGTATATAACACCATGCGCCATTAGTATGCCTCCCAGGGGCCATATTTAACCATGTGCTTTGGCAAACTAATGGCGCAGTGCGGATGGATGCGCCATTAGTATACTTGGCATACTAATGGCGCACTGTTTGGTGATGCACCATTAGTATACTTTGGCATACTAATGGCGCACTCTGTAGTGATGCGCCATTAGTATGAATATTATGTTTTTTTACTTTTTTGATTTTTGCACAGGTTACAAAATATATTATTTGATAGAATATAGACAGTAGCACACAGCAACAGCAGATTCATCGAATACAATAGAAGATTAGTCTCCGAATACAATTCATCATATTAGTCTCCGAATTCAAAAGACCGAACAAAGATAGAACATTACAAGTCTTGAGACCGCGAGTAGTGAGTTTGTCGGAAGTAATACTAATCTAACAAGTCCTACTAATCATCATCATACAACTTCTACTTGTTATTAATAACAAGTCATACGATCATCATCTTGATAGCCATCGAACCAACCCTACTTAATTGTTTTTAGCACATGATCATCAGTATTAGGCAGGACCTAAATACCCTATTTAAGCTAAAATAGCATAAAACAGTATAGACCCTGACTCTCCATTATGGAGAATGGAGAACATCCTGTCTCCAATTCTTGCGCTTTGCTTCCTTTTGCTTCCAAGAAGCTCCTTATGACTGTCCATACATTTTTTCCATCCTTTGATTTTTATGTCTCCACTTCTTTTAGAAATCTCGTATGGACAGTTGAGATTTGTAGGATGACCTGGCTGTATGTTCAAAACATTAAGACTACCTTTCTGATACATCAAATGAGGCACACAATTCTCTGGGATTATCTGTTGAAAAACATAGTAATAACTTCATAGTTAGCAATGATGTACTAGTTTTAGAAGGATGCAAAAGATGCATGGATGTCGTAATAGTAAAAATCTTACCAGGGTATCTCCATGGTAGTTACCGTAGTTGAACACATGCACTAGTGGCACGTATTTACCATAATGTTGAGGAGTTTGATTGTGGATATTGTAATCCTCAATGTCAGTACAAAATCCGACCAGATGATTTTTCTCCTTGTAAGTTGTTAATTCGGAGCCATCGGTACAGTGGGTTTTGTCTACCATCTCCCGCACATTCTTTGAACAATAAAAATAAGCTATCAATGGAAATAAGCTGTCAACTATTTTGAAATAAACAATATAAATTAGCTAATAACTATGTTTGAGAAACTCACATAGCGGTAGAACTGGAGGCGTATCAACAAGGACCCAAATGTCCATATTGTCTTGGTTGATGTCAGGATTACCAAGATCCATGGTGATAAGCATACCCTCATCAAAACCATACATCTTGCAAAATGCTTCCCAATTTTTGCAACCAAAATGGGTTATGCTCTCAGAATTATATAGATTTACTTCAAAGTCCACATCGTGATGAGTCCTTAGGTGAACTTTCTTTGTTTCAGAAATTTCATGGTATTCAAAATCCATCCTCTCCAAGACATAGCGTCTTGCATGGCATGGGATAACCTATACTCGAATTGTAAAAGATGAAAATTACACGTTGAAATAGTTGAAGTCATGCTTAATTATGAAAATAACACTTGTCGTCGTTGTGTACCGTTTCAACTTCGAAGGTCTCCTTGAGCTTAATGCTGAAGGGCCGATCATCGTCCAGGTGAGGCATGTCGCACAGACCTCGATCGTCGTGGCACCAGTCGCACTCCCCCGGGAGACTTTCGTCGTCTGATGACAACATATCCTACGTTCATAATTCAAAACTACATCATTTAGGGTTTGTCGACACCGAGGCATCCTAAAAGCTAAGCTTTTATCATTTAGGGTTTGTCGACGTCGAGGCACCCTAAAAGCCTAAGCTTTCATCATTTAGGATCTTATCGACACCGAGGCACCCTAAAAGCCAAGGTTTTATCATTTAGGGTTTGTCGACACTGAGGCATCCTAAAAGCTAAGCTTTTATCATTTAGGGTTTGTCGACGCTGAGGTACCCTAAAAGCCTAAGCTTTCATCATTTAGGTTCTTGTCAACACCGAGGCACTCTAAAAGCCAAGGTTTTATCATTTATGGTTTGTCGACGCCGAGGCACCCTAAAAGCCTAAGCTTTCATCAGTTAGGTTCTTATCGACACCGAGGCACCCTAAAACCTATGGTTTAATGCAGCAAGAATAAAGGGGCAGTTGATCCTACTTAATTAAGTACTAAGATACCCGGGCCCATGCATTAGTCGCAAGTACCCCATATGTCCTATTTTTTTAGCAAAGTCATGCTAAAATTCACGGAAAATTTCAGCATGACCTTTGCTGAAAATAGGACACATGGAGTACCCGAATTTGCCGGAACGGAAGTTAATCGACATTCCGGCAAACTCAAGGGCCTCTCAGGGTACCTGCAAATTCATCACGACACAATGGTCGGAGACAAATCCCAACAAACTAGCAAGATGATCATCATCTTTGCAAGTCATTACTTGTCAAACGCAGAAGTGCATAACACAAGCTCACCGACATAGACCAAGATGATCATCAATTTTGAATCAATAGACATACTTCTCAAAAGAAGACCCTAATCTTTAAAATGACAAGGTACTTTCTCTACCCAATAAACTCCATATGACCACATAAAACCATGTTTAACACACCTGTAAAGAGGAACAACCCCCCTAAGGAGCTAGAAAGCTATATGAAACAAAATTATCAAGCATAGGCATACAAATTCAGTACTGTATGAAACAAAATAGGTACAACAAGTAGCTGCTAGAGTCATATGCTGAGAGTAGGTGTCAGCTTAAGACATTCTGAAATAGTAAATAACTAAAGGGCACTTGATTATGCACTTAGTAACAAGGTATATTGCATGATTCATAATTTTATAGGAGACCAATAGTAGAAATTTGATTGGGAGTGCTCCATTTCACTAGCGGCCCATTTCACTCACTTTTGCAAAGAATCAGGGAACCAAAGTGTCCATAGGCAGCAAGAACTCTACCCCGGTTTCAGCTAAAGACAAGGCGAGCACGGCTAATCCAGCTACAATACACGAAGCTACAGAGAGTAGCTACCCAATGATGCCCGCGCTCATGAGTGCCATGCCGATCTTGACGACAAGGTAAAGAAAGGCCAAGGAAACCAAATCCCCAAAAATGTTTGCCCTCGATCAAGGCATGATCCATCCTTCCTAACCATCACTGTCAATCTAGCTACTAGCTCTAGGTGGCCCTAGGGTTTGCAGGGGAGGGGGTGGAGGAGAAGGGAGGAATCACCTGGGGGGGATGGAGGAATGGAGGAAGACGTCGGGGGTGCGGGCGCGGGCGGAGGGGCTTGGGCGGGAGGACGTCGAGTGCGCGGGCGCGGGCGGAGGGGGGACGACGAGGGAGGCGGCGCTCCGCTCGGCGTCGCGTGGCCTGGCTGAGCTGAGGTAGAGGCGGTCGTCGTCTCCTCCTCCTCCTGGTCCTCCTCCTCCGGCTCGGGCCGCGGTGGCGCGGGGGCGGCGGCGCGGGGGAGCTGCTGTGGTGGGGGGTGCGGGGGCGGCGGCGCGGGGGAGCTGCGGTGGTGCGGGGCGCGGGGGCGGCGGCGCGGGGGAGCTGCGGTGGTGGGGGGAGCGGGGGCGGCGGGGGTGGAGTCCGGCGAGGGTCAGGGCGGTGGCATCGGGGCGGCGGGGGTGGAGTCCGGAGAGGGACGAAGGGGATCTGGCGAGAGGGAGAGGGAGGAATTAGCTAGGGGGGAAGCGTACTAATGGCGCACCCACGGTCGGTGCGCCATTAGTAATTTTCTTTTACATAGCAATGGCGCACCAGGCAGAGGTGCGCAATTAGTAATCTTTTTTTTATAAATAGCAATGGCGCACCAGGCAGAGGTGCGCCATTAGTAATCTTTTTTTATAAATAGCAATGGCGCACCAGCCAGAGGTGCGCCATAAGTAATTTATTTTTATTTTTTGTTGCATGTAATAATTTTTTAGAAAATGAATATGAATATGAAACAGTAATATTTTTTTTATAAAAATAGTAATAATTGTTGTTTAACAACAATTGTAGTCTACACTTTTTTTTTATTTTTTAAAAATGAATATGAATATGAAACGGGGGGTGCTCGTCGGCGGCGGTGGAGCGGGGGAGGGTGCGGGGGGTGCTCGTCGGCGGTGGTGGAGCGGGGGAGGGTGCGGGGGTGCTCGTCGGCGGTGGTGGAGCGGGGGAGGGTGCGGAGGGTGCTCGTCGACAGCGGTGGAGCAGGGGAGGGTGCGGTGGATCGTCGGCGGCTGTGGAGCTAGCGGGGGAGGGTGCGGGTGGGATCGAGATCGAGATGGAGGGGGATAGCGATCGAGATGAAGGGGCATCGAGATCGAGATGGAGGGGAATAGCGATCGAGATGGAGGGGAATCGAGATCGAGTATCCACTACTAGGAAAAGGCCTACTAATGGCGCATCTCTGGTCCTCATGAATATTCAATATTTTATCATATTGAATATGAAAAAATATCATCAAATTTGAAAAAATATTTATGAATTCAAAAAGTGCCAATTAGTAGTTTTGCAAAAATATTAAACTAGTAATGGCGCACTATGTAACGGTGCGCCATTAGTAGTTTTGCAAAAAAGTAAAAAAAAATACAGTAGCGGCGCACTCTGTGGCTGGTGCGGCATTAGTAGTCTAATTACTAATGGCGCACTCTGACCGGATGCGCCATTAGTATGTTTGAAAAAATGAAAAAAAAACATTTTGATACTAGTGGCGCACCGTGTGCCTGATGCGCCATTAGTATATACTAATGGCGCACCACATGTCTGGTGTGCCATTAGTGTCATTTCCATCTAGAGCCCTTTTCCTAATAATGGCGGCAGCTTGGTGAGGCCACCGGATTAGATGATGTGCTTTGGTGTGTGGTCAGGACACATCATCAAGGTAGTATGTGCAGCGACACTGGTCGCGAGAATGATGGCTTTGGGTTAATCCATGTATCTTTTTTTGTCAGTTTTTTGAATAATTTAATAAACATAGCCGTATGCATTGTTCGATGTAGAGATCGAGGGTTACCCTCCTTTTTCAAAAATGCTTGTGTTTCTTAAAGACTCAGTTTCCTGTTCTTAAATACAACCACATCAAATATTTTAAAACGGAGGGAGTATAAAGGAATGCATCTCTCACCCTCGGAAAAAATAGATCGTTACATAGCAGGTATATCTATATACCCAAACCATGTTTTGTACTCTCAAGCTGACCATAAAAGCAGTAGTCGCCAAAATGCACACCGGGACCCCTCTATCCCCATGAAATTGACTAGGGGTACGACAAAGGCAAGAATGCACGTTGTGGGCCTCTATATATTTGGGCAGTTTCCTCTAGTACTGAAATTCAGCTCATTCATGGTTTCTCATTTAACCCTCCATCTATTTATGTGACTGTGATCCGGGAACGTACGGCGCACAGGTCTCAGCACGTACAACATCCATTCAAATAACTCTGTTGTACTAGGTTTTCCTTTTCTTTTCGTTTTGAGTTGGAAAACGGCAGGGTAGTTGATATGCATATAGCATAAGTGATGGATCCTTGGGCTTCAACCACCTCATGTGCTACGCAAGCCAGGCGCATTACTCACCCCTACCTAGCATAGGTGCATGCTTGCTTGATCATGTGAGCCGAGGTAGACGAAGAGGGAGACCCTCTGGATCACATGGCCGGTTCCGGCCACCCGTAATAATAATTCGATTGATCGATCGTCTCATATGGTAAGGAGCATACATGGAGCCAGGGCGGCAGGAGGAGGCAATTGAATCGACGCACCAGCCGGGCCGGAGGGGCAGGCGAAGTTTCTCCTTTGACCCGGGTGTGCGATATCTGAATCTGGATCAGGTTAGACGCCACATGAGTCGCGCGATGACACATGGGAGCCCGAAATGGCGACCCCCTATCGCCCCTAGGCTCGCCGCGAAGCAGGCTCCAAGACAAGGCGCCATAAACCCTCCTCCGGCTCGCCCGACGCCCGTCGTATGCATATGATCGCCGCACTTATTGGCGGCCATCGCCGTCGATGGATCCATCACACGCGTCGTACTACGGCTGCCCAACGACCCTATCCATGCATCCATAGCCACCCACTCTTTCGATCGAAGAGGCTGGTCGAGATCAGCATGTGTGGTAGAACTAGATCCATCACATGGGCAGTACGAGTACGATGTCGAAGACCCGTCGCATTAGGGCCTACGTCGCTTGCAGTAGTGATTGTGCGTGCTCATCAGGTGCTTTGTTTGCATGGTGGTGCCTGTGGTGTTTGTGGTCACCGGCCGGCCTTCGATCTTGCATGGCAACGGGGCTAGCTGGGTGTAGTAGTAGTAGTAGCAGTACGTATGAGTGCACGGGCTAATCATTGGGGAAGATCCAACAGCGTAGGTCAGGTGTGCGATCGACGCCGTTGCATGCCGGGTCGTTTCGTTCCTGGACGGGGAACGGGCGCAATCATGGACAGATGGATCAATGCATCGTCCATGCCCGTACGTAGTACTCCCTCCGGTTCTTTTTACTCTGCACATTGAATTTGCCGAAAATCAAATTATGCTAAGTTTGACCAAATTTATATTAGAAATCATTAGCATTTATAATATCTAATAAATACAATATGAAAATATATTCCAAGATGAATCTGATGATATTGGTGTTGTTATGTGAATGTCTATAATTTTTTATATAAATTTGATCAAAGTTGGATAAGATTGACTTCAGACGAACCTAATATGTAGAGTAAAAAAGACCGGAGGAAGTACCACACAAGTACTCCACTCCGTTTTCAATCTCCCCACGAACAGTGCGCTGAGAGCTAAGGTGGTCGATGGGATTATTGTTTCTTGTCCATATGTGTTTGTTTTCCGCGTTCTTTTTTTTTCTATGGAAAAAAGGGTTTCCCCGCAAAAGTGCTCTTCTCGGCCCGAGATCACATGAGCTTGGATGAACAATATTTTAAAAAAAATCGGTTATTTTGTTGCAAACATTCACAAATGTTTTGACTGCTGTCAAAATTTCATCACGAAATGTCTTTCATGGAAGACTTCACAAAAAAATGATGTTCCAAAATGTCTTTTCGTTATTCTTTTTTTTTGCGGGCGAAAAGGGATTTCTCATTACTCAAGGTGGCCTCTCAGCCAAGGCCAGACGTACAACAGACTCAATCCCCGAGTGGAACCACGGTCCGGGGGGTCCTTCGCCCATAAGAGGCAAGTTCATGACTACATTTATTTTGTGAACAACGACAAAGAGTAAATGCGATCTCCCTTCCAACGGCAGCCGCTATATCTCTAATCTCCCGAATGAGGGTGTGATGCACCGAACGATCCTTCACATTTGTTGTGATCATCGCCACAGCCTCTGCGCAATCAAGCTCAATCGTTATAGGCAAACCGGTCCTATGCAGGGCCAACTCAAGGCCCTCCTTGCATGCCGCAAGCTCCAATCCGAGGGCAGTATCGCATGTGTGCAGCTCTCTACATGTAGTATAGATGATTTCTCCTCGATCATCGCGCAAAATCATCCCTCCTCCTGCCGCTCCCGATGCCGCACCAGAACTTCCGTCGGTATTCAACTTTGTGCGGCCCGGCACTGGCGCGGTCCATGACCTCTCCTCCTTGGCCATCTTCCCCTTGACCGTATCAGCATTTGGCTGTTGTTGGATGCAGAGCAACGAAGTAATATACCCATGCAAGAACCGTCGTGAGGCTCCAGCAGGGGGCGGTTTCTTGTCATACGTGATCTCATTCCGTACATGCCAGGTTCTCCACATAATCGTAAGCACGATCATCCTCGTTGCCTCGTCAAGAGGGTCCAGTAGGGTGAAGAGCCGCTCAGGACCAGTGTTCACGATGTCCTCCACCTTCGGAATACACCAATCCATGGCCATGGCGTGCCACAGCTCCTTTGCCAAGGGGCACCTCCAATGTTATTCCATGATGAAATTTTGCAAATAAGTAAAACATCTGTCAATGTTTACTGCAAAAAAATCATAATGTTTTATTTTTTTTAATTTTACTGTTCATTCCGGATCACATAAGATCGAGCTCAAAATAACCGTTTTTGTTCCCTCATCCCATTTTTATTAAACGAGGCAACCAAAACACAAGTCACTATTCATAACGGTCAGGCTAAACCAAAGTAGTGGAGCCAGAAAGGTTTAACTTACACACCAGGGCCATCAGGTTGGCGGAGGAGCAAGAAATCTCAACACAACGAACACAAGCATGAAGAGCTAACTATTACATATCATCAGCTTTTCAGCTAGAATGCGCCCTCAAAAGTAAGCCCTGATGTTCAATCCTTTTGCCCGCCTCTCCCTTCATCTCCAACCGATCCTCGGAAGCTCTCCTCTCCATCGATCCAGAAGTAGCACGCATTCCTTTAGTAAGACTGTCTGAGTATTCACTACTAAAAAAAAGGCTGTTAGCGGCGCGCCAGTTTTTGCTATTAATGGCGTATTATAGGTGCGTCACTATTAACACGCCACTAGTAACAAATAGTAATGACGCACCTCTGGTGCGCCATTAGTATCCCAGATAATAGTGGCGCACCACATAGTGCGTTATTACTATGTCCAACAGTGCGTCATTACTATGCCTTCACGTATGCCCCCAAGTGCGCCATTATTATGCCCCATAATGCGCCACTGGTATTTAGTCTTGGTGCGCCACTAATGCTCAATATGGTGCGCCATTACTGGGGCTATATTTGCCTTCACCTATGCCCCAAGTGCGCCATTACTATGCCCGATAATGCGCCACTGGTATTTATCTTGGTGCGCCAGTATTTCTCAATATGGTGCACCACTACTATGAACATTAGGAATTATTATTTTTTGCTTTTCTGGTATTTGCACAGGTTACAAAATACGTTACAGCACAGAATATAAACATCACATAATAGAATTCATCATATTAGTCTCCAAATTCAAAATAGCGAACAAAGTTCAAACATTAGCCAAGTTTAGGTCTCGAGACATTAGCAAAGTTCATCATATTAGCCGAGTTTGTCGTCACATTACAAAGTCGATATCGATCATCTAAACTACCATCATATAAACGAGAGTTGCGGTCACGATGAGCATCATCGTGATGAAACTGGTCTTCATCCGGTTCCTCCTCCGCTTCCTTCTCTCTCCCGCTAGATAGCGCGCGTATCTAGCTTCCGCCTCCGCCCTAGTGGTATACCTTTTCTAACTGTTACCGCTGAAACGGTGAACCTGTCTCCGACACTCCTCCCAGTCGCCGTAGACTCCGGGAACCTTACCCTTGTACACGACATACGACGACATCTCTATGCACTAGACAAACAAAACGTTAGTAGCAATTCACAGATAATATATAAGCAATATATAATTATGCAACAAAAGGATCGGAAGAGAAAAGCAACACATTAATAGCACGATTCATGGTCCTACTAATAAATAGCATTGATTACATATAAGTTGAACAACTATCCAAACTAAAGAGACATACAAGTTCATTAAAGTTTAATTACAACATAAGCTAATTGATATTTCAGTACTACATAGCATCAATACTTTCGACTCGACTCAGGGACCGGAGCGTGGATGAAGCCGCCGTCTTTCGTGATGGTCATGAATGTGCGGTCGTTGTCAGCCTGCATTTGTAGCGTTGTTTCTATTTCACTGTTGGACGGTTGATATTTGAGGTAGAACTGCCCCGAGGTACGAAAGACATCTTGATAGATGATTTTCGCAAACTCCGACTGGATGCGAAAGAATTCTTGTCTGATGTCCTCGTCCTGGATTGCCAACAAGCGTGTGGCCCAATCTTTGAGATTATTTGGTAGCATAAGGTGATCATGGTCCCGTACGATCGCCTGCATGTGATGGAGGGCGTAGTAGGCATCCTTCTGACTACCAGGCGACTGCTTGAAGCAGGGGAACGTCGTTACGTGGGTGAACACGTGCTTGCCGTACCTACAAATTAGCCTCCCGAAGATGCCTCCAGATTTGGCGTAGCTGGGGAGAGCATCATCAAGAACTTTCTTCATATTTGTGTAGTCTTTCTTCGACTGACGGTCCGAGTCGAAATACGTGGTCATGGAATATTTCGGGCTTAAGAGGATGAGTGTGCAATGTGTGTCACTGCACAAAACACGAAATGTTAGAAAAAAAGAATGATCAAAATCTAAGAAATCATATGTTACGGGGCGGTGAGGGGATGACTTACTCGGAAAAGTAAGGCACAAGGAAGTTATCCTTATCTGGGTTCGCTAGAATGACGCCTTCGAGGTATGAACTCGCGACTTGCCGGTCCCCAGCGCTGCCCAAGATCTTGGCACGCATGTAGAAGGGGTCGACTATCACGATGTTCGGGGTCATGTCTCTAATGATCCGCATCTCCATACTGAGCGAAAATAGCCGAATGAAGGTGTAGTGCAGCAGATGAAGGTTAAACATAGCGAAGATGTCATCAAACCGCAGGATGATCATACGCCCGATGGTGCTATCGACAAAGTCCTTGCCCTCTGGCACCTTGGCCACGAAAATCGGGTATGCCACATCATTCTCGGAGAGACGCCGGATCTCCATAGAAAAAACACTGTCATGCAGACTCCGCATAGCACCGGTTGCAGCATTCAACAGATTAGTCGGTAGCATCGGCCTACCCGCCACATGCACCCTCCTCGAGATATCCTTAGGTATTGGTGGCCCGTCCTGACCACGGATCGTACTCGGTGCCGGTTGGCTCGCACCCTTGTTATTTTTTCTTTTCCGTCCCTTCTGCTTCTTCTGCTGTAATGGGATCGAGTTCTGCTCAGAGACCACCTTCTTGAGTGTGTTGGGGCTGATAATATTTCGCACCTCGGCTATTTGAGTCTCGGTGAAGGCGGCGGCTGGAGGCGTCTCCTGAGAACTGAACGCCAAACGACGCCTGTTGCAATTGAGTTTCTCCGCGGTACCAGCTAGATCGCGATCGTCTTTTGCAGGGTTGGGTTCTTGAGAAGGAGCCCCCAAGAATTCGTCACCGTACCCATGTTCGTTCATGTACTTATTGACGTTGGAAAATGTACCGTTGTCGTCGTCCGGATCCTGTGCCGTATGCATGTCCGGATCAGCTGACGGTGGTAGCGTTGCGGCGGTCTTGCCATGGCTTGGTGCCGACACGATTGGCGGTGTTGTCTGTGGGGTGGTGTCCCCCGCCCCCAAACGAATCTGGCTCTTCGGCCAACGCATGGACCAGCCTAAGCAGGCGCTGTGGCTCATCACATCATCTTCATCGGCCCCAGGGGGTCGATACGGAGGTAACAAGTCGTCGCAGCCCCGCAGCACCCGAACTAGTTGAACCCTATACACGGTGGGTGGCATCGGATTACCGTGGAACACTCTGTTGCCCAGTTCAACGATTTTGGCCTTGGCGACATCGATCAGTGATGTCTACTACACAACCTTCTTCTTGTAGACGTTGTTGGGCCTCCAAGTGCAGAGGTTTGTAGGACAGTAGCAAATTGCCCTCAAGTGGATGACCTAAGGTTTATCAATCCGTAGGAGGCGTAGGATGAAGATGGTCTCTCTCAAGCAACCCTACAACCAAATAACAAAGAGTCTCTTGTGTCCCCAACACACCCAATACAATGGTAAATTGTATAGGTGCACTAGTTCGGCGAAGAGATGGTGATACAAGTGGTATATGGATGGTAGATAAAGGTATTTGTAATCTGAAAATATAAAAACAGCAAGATAACTAATGATAAAAGTGAGCGTAAACGGTATTGCAATGATAGGAAATAAGGCCTAGGGTTCATACTTTCACTAGTGCAAGTTCTCTCAACAATAATAACATAGATAGAACATATGACAAGCCCTCAACATGTGACAAAGAGTCACTCCAAAGCCACTAATAGCGGAGAACAAACGTAGAGATTATGGTCGGGTACGAAACCACCACAAAGCTATTCTTTCGGATCAATCTATAAAAGAGTTCGTACTAGAATAACACCTTAAGATACAAATCAACCAAAACCCTAATGTCACCTAGATACTCCATTGTCACCTCAAGTATCCGTGGGCATGATTATACGATATGCATCACACAATCTCAGATTCATCCAACCAACATAAAAGTACTTCAAAGAGTGCCCCAAAGTTTCTACCGGAGATTCAAGAACGTGTGTCAACCCCTATGCATAGGTTCCCAATGTCACGAAACCCGCAAGTTGATCACCAAGACATACATCAAGTGTTCTCATAAAAGACTCAATCCGATAAGATAACTTCAAAGGGGAAACTCAATTCATCACAAGAGAGTAGAGGGGAGAAACATCATAAGATCCAACTACAATAGCAAAGCTTGGGATACATCAAGATCGTGCCATAGAGGGAACACGAGAGAGAGAGAGAGAGAGAGATCAAACACATAGCTACGGGTACATACCCTCAGCCCCGAGGGAAAACTACTCCCTCCTCGTCATGGATAGCGCCGGGATGATGAAGATGGCCACCAGAGATGGATCCCCCCTCCGGCAGGGTACCGGAAAGGGGTCCCGATTGGTTTTTGGTGGTTCTGGAGGCTTGCGGCGGCGGAACTCCCGATCTATTGTGCTCTCTGATGTTTTTAGGGTATATGGAGATATATAGGCGGAAGAAGCACGTCGGTGGAGCTCCGAGGGGCCCATGAGGCAGGGGGGCTTGCCCAGGGGGGCGCGCCCTCCACCCACGTGACCTCCCCGGAAACTTCTTGGAGTAGGGCCCAAGTCTCCTGGATCACGTTCGGTGAAAAGATCACGTTCCCGAAGGTTTCATTTCGTTTGGACTCCGTTTGATATTCTGTTTCCTCGAAATACTGAAATAGGCAAAAAAACAGCAATTCTGGGCTGAGCCTCCGGTTAATAGGTTAGTTCCAAAAATAATATAAAAGTGGAAAATAAAGCCCAATATAGTCCAAAACAGTAGATAAAGTTGCATGGAGCAATCAAAAATTATAGATACGTTGGAGACGTATCAGGCATCCCCAAGCTTAATTCCTGCTCGTCCTCGAGTAGGTAAATGATAAAAAGAGAATTTTTGATGCAGAGTGATACTTTGGCATAATTTCAATGTAAATCTTCTTAATCATGGTATGAATATTCAGATTCGAAAGGTTCAAGACAAAAGTTCATATTGACATAAAAATGATAATACTTCAAGCATACTAATTAAACAATTATGTCATCTCAAAATAACATGGCCAAAGGAACTTCATCCCTACAAAATCATATAGTTAGGCTATGCTTCATTTTCGTCACACAAAGATGTTCCCAACTTGTATACCCCCGATGACAAGCCAAGCAATTGTTTCATACTCAAATAATCTCAAACTTTTTCAACCTTCACGCAATACATGAACGCGAGCCATGGACATAGCACTATGGGTGGTGTAGAATATGATGATGGGGATTGTGTGGAGAAGACAAAAAAGGAGAAAGTCTCACATCAACGAGGCTAATCAATGAGCTATGGAGATGCCCATCAATTGATGTTAATGCAAGGAGTAGGGATTGCCATGCAACGGATGCACCAGAGCTAAGAATGCTCAACAAAAGAAAACTAGTGGGTGTGCATCCAACTTGCTTGCTCATGAAGACCTAGGGCATTTTGAGGAAGCCCATCGTTGGAATATACAAGCCAAGTTCTATAATGAAAAATTCCCACTAGTATGAACAAGAAAACTTATGAGACTCACTATATGAAAATCATGGTGCTACTTTGAAGCACAATATATGAGACTCAATACATGAAGAACAAGGTGCTACTTTGAAGCACAAGTGTGGAAAAAGAGATAGTAGCATTGCCCTTTTTATTTTCTCTTTTTTTGGGCCTTTCTTTTTTTCTTTTTGGCCTTTCTCTCTCTCTCTTTTTTGATTGGGCAATGCTCTCATAATGATGATCATCACACTTCTATTGATTACAACATAATGATTACAACTCGATACTAGAACAAGATATGATTCTATATGAATGCCTCCAGCGGTGTACCGGGATGGTGCAATGAATCAAGAGTGACATGTATGAAAAATAATGCATGGTGGCTTTGCCACAAATACGATGTCAACTACAAGATCATGCAATGGCAATATGTCAAAAGTAAAGCATGTCATGATGATGATGATGATGATGATGATGATGATGATGGTGGAAGTTGCATGGCAATATATCTCGGAATGGCTATGGAAATGCCATGATAGGTAGGTATGGTGGCTGTTTTGAGGAAGATATAGGGAGGTTTATGTGTGAAAGAGCGTATCATATCACGGGGTTTGGATGCACCGGCGAAGTTTGCACCAACTCTCAATGTGAGAAAGGGCAATGCACGGTACCGAAGAGGCTAGCAAATGGCGGAAAGGTAAAAGTGCGTATAATACATGGACTCAACATTAGTCAAAAGAACTCATATACTTATTGCAAAAATTTAGAAGTCATCAAAAATCAAGTACTATGCGCATGCTCCTAGGGGGATAGATTGGTAGGAAAAGACCATCGCTTGTCCCCGACTGCCACTCATAAGGATGCACAAGCCAGGTACACTTCATGCTTCAAATTTGTTACACAACTTTAACCATACGTGCATGCTACGGGACTTGCTAACTTCAACACAAGTATTTCTCAAATTCACATCTACTCAACTAGCACGACTATGATATTATCACCTCCATATCTCAAAACAATTATCAAGCATCAAACTTATCTTAGTATTCAACCCACTAAAAAGAAAGTTTCACATATCTTGAATACCAAGTATATTAACATTAAGCAAATTACCATGCTATTAATGACCCTCAAAATAATCTAAGTGAAGCATGAGAGATCAAGTTTCTTTAAAACAAACCACCACCGTGCTCTAAGATCTAAGTGAAGCACTAGAGCAAAAATTATCACGCTCAAAAAGATATAAGTGAAGCACATAGAGTAAACTATCAAGCTCAAAAGATATAAGTGAAGCACATAGAGTATTCTAACAAATTTCAATTCATACATGGCTCTCTCAAAAGGTGTGTACAGTAAGGATGATTGTGGTAGACTAACAAGCAAAGACACAAATAATACAAGATGCTCCAAGCAAAACACATATCATGTGGTGAATAAAAATATAGCTCCAAGTAGATTACCGATGGAAGTGGACGAAAGAGGGGATGCCTTCCGGGGCATCCCCAAGCTTTGACTTTTTGGTGTCCTTGGATTATCTTGGGGGTGCCATGGGCATCCCCAAGCTTAGGCTCTTGCCACTCCTTGTTCCATAATCCATCAAAAGAATTCACCCAAAACTTGAAAACTTCACAACACAAAACTCAATAGAAATCTCGTGAGCTCTGTTAGAGAAAGAAAACAAAAGACTACTTTAAGGTACTGTAGTGAACTTGTTCTTTATTTGTATTGGTGTTAAACCTACTGTATTCCAACTTCACTATGGTTTATAAACTATTTTACTAGCCATAGATTCATCAAAATAAGCAAACAACACACGCAAAACAGAATCTGTCAAAAACAGAACAGTCTGTAGTAATCTGTTACTAACGCAAACTTCTGGAACCAAAAAACTTCTACCAAAATTAGACGACCTGGGAAATTTGTTTATTGATCATCAGCAAAAAGAATTAACTAAATAGCACTCTCCAAATAAAAATGGAAGCAATTCTCGTGAGCGCTAAAGTTTCTGTTTTTGACAGCATGGTCAACAAGACTTTCCCCAAGTCTTCCCAAAGGTTCTACTTGGCACAAACACTAATTAAACACATAAAACCACATCTAAACAGAGGCTAGATGAATTATTTATTACTAAACCGGAATAAAAAGCAAGGAACAAAAATAAAATTGGGTTGCCTCCCAACAAGCGCTATCGTTTAACGCCCCTAGCTAGGCATGGTGATTGCAATGATGCTCACATAAAAGATAAGAATTGAAACATAAAGAGAGCATCAAGAAGAATATGACTAGCAAATTTAAGGCTAACATACTTCTTATGCATAGGGATTTTGTGAGCAAACAACTTGTGGGAACAAGAATCAACTTGCATAGGAAGGTAAAACAAGCATAGCTTCAAAATTTTAAGCACATAGAGAGGAAACTTGATATTATTGCAATTCCTACAAGCATATGTTCCTCCCTCATAATAATTTTCAGTAGCATCATGAATGAATTCAACCATATAACCAGCACCTAAAGCATTCTTTTCATGATGCATAAGCATAGAATTTTTATTACTCTCCACACAAGCAAAATTCTTCTCATGAATAATAGTGGGAGTATCATAAGAGACTTGGATACTATAAATTGTTTCCACATTAAAAGAGTAATGTTCAGAAAAGGGGTAACCATAATAATGATAAGTTTTATAAGTATAATCACTTCTTTTAGGACGCTCTTGTCCCATCTGACACGGAACATCGGGACCTTCTCTCCAGTGTAGCTCAGCTCCCAGATCTTCTCGATCCTTCCGTAGTATCTGTCCTTGTCGTTACCGGTGTAGGATTCCATCATTACCCCGGAGTTCTGATAATCGCTCTTCATGTCCTTTTCCTCGGTGTAGAATGTGTAGCGGTTGATATCGTACGCCTCATAGGTCATCAGGTTGTGCTCGGCGCCCCGTGACAAGGCGAATATCAGTTTTTCTTTCGCAGAAGAATCCTCATGTAAAGGGTACGACAGAAGCTTCTCCTTGAACCAACGCGTGAAACATTAGTTGTGCTCTTTGATTATATCTCCATCTGTCCTCTGTTGGCCTCGGTCATTGTACGTCTCAATAAAAGTTTTGTGCTCTACCACCCAAGGACCGACCACATCTATGTGTTGTAGCGCTACTTGGTTTGCTCTTTCAAAGTTGGCGAGTCGACCCTTGAAGTTGACATGCATTTCGCGACGACCCTCGCAGTGACCCCATCCAGCAAGCCTGCCGAGGTGCCTGTTAACGGGCAGACCAACGGGGTTCTCGATGCCTAGATAATTCGTGCAATAGGAGATGCACTCTTCAGCCAGAAAGCCCTTGGCTATGCTTCCATCTGGACGTGCCATGTTGCGAACGCATCCTTTGATGACACCATTCATCCTTTCGAACGTCATCATGTTGTGCAGGAACGTCGGCCCGAGTTGGATGATATCCTCCATGATATGGACCAGCAGATGCACCATAACGTCGAAGAATGCGGGCGGGAAGTAGATCTCAAGCTCGCATAGTATCACCACGATCTCTTCCTGTAGCCTTCTGAGTTGCGTCACGCCAACCGACTTCCGAGAGATGACGTCGAAAAAGTTGCATAAGCCAAATAGCATTTCACGGACATGTGCGTCCATGATCCCATGGATTGCAACTGGAAGTATCTGCGTCATCAACACATGACAGTCGTGAGACTTCATCCTACTGAACTTCTGCTTCGCTGATTCTAGGTATCTGCTTATCTTCCCCACATAACCGTAAGGAAGTTTTACTCCTACGAGACAGGTGAAAAACTGCTCGATCTCTTCCTGACTTAGAGTGAAGCATGCGGGAGGGCAGTCATATTCGATCTTCTTGGCCTTTTTGCCTTTGCAATGACTTTCCGTGTCCTTCGCCTCATCATCATCATCATTAGGGCATTTTGCATGAAGCTCCTCCTTGATGCCCATTGATTGCAAGTCTGCCCTTGCTTTCGGCCCATCTTTGGTCCTCTTTGGCATGTTGAGCAGTGTACCAAGCAGACTCTCGCACACGTTCTTCCTGCTATGCATGACATCAAGGCTGTGAGGCACACGGAGGATCTTCCAGTATGGCAAGTCCCAGAAAACAGACCTTGTT
Source organism: Triticum monococcum (assembly GCA_034509565.1). Lineage (NCBI taxonomy): Eukaryota > Viridiplantae > Streptophyta > Magnoliopsida > Poales > Poaceae > Triticum > Triticum monococcum. The sequence goes on along the minus strand of CM067847.1, from coordinate 725,265,259 downwards.
TTCCATACCTTCAGCAGCGGCTCTGCCGCCTTTCGCTTCTTTCCCGGCGGTGGGCACTCTTTCCAATTTTTCAACAGCTCGTCTATTTCCTCGCCGCTCCTCGTACGCGGGCGTCTTCGGGGTTCGGTTTCACCATCGAACAGATCCTTGCATTTTCTCCATGCGTCATCGTCACAAAGCCACCTTCGATGTCCCATGAACATGGTTTTCGAAGACCCGGGATCTCTATCTAGCGGGCGATACGCTGTGTCATCCATGCACCTCACGCATGCACAAAATCCATGGACCACTTGCCCCGCGACATATCCGTAACTGAGATAGTCGTGCACCATCGTGAGCAGTGCGGCTCTCATAGGGAAATATTCTTTCGCTACGGCGTCCCACGTATTGGCTGGCGTTTTCCACGGCGTGTCTACCTCCTCTTTCAGCAGTCACAGATACAGATTGATGTCGTTCCCTGGTTGTTTCGGCCCTTCAATTAGCATACTCATGTGAATGTACTTCCTCTTCGTGCACATCCAGGGGGAAGGTTGTACATCCACACAAACACAGGCCAGGTGCTATGTGTGCTTCTTTGGCTGCCAAACGGATTGACTCCATTGGTGCACGCCCAGCATGATGTTCCTTCGATTGTCCCCAAATTCTGGGTGTTCGAAGTTCAACGCTTGCCACTGGCTCGCATCCTTAGGGTGACTCAGCATCTTGTCTTTTTTATTATCTCCGGATCATTTCCGTCATGTTCTCGCTTCTTCTCCTCCCTATCCGCGTGCCAACGCAGGAGCTTTGGTAGCTTAGGGTCCGCGAAATACCGCTGCAGACGAGGAGTGATCGGAAAGTACCACACCACTTTTTGATGAGCTTCATTCCTCTTCTTATATCGAGTGACGCCGCACATCGGACATATGGTAGACTCCACGTGCTCGTCCCGATAAATGATGCAATCGTTCATGCACACATGGTATTTCACGTGCGGTAAATCCAGAGGACACAAGATTTTATTTGCCTCCTCGAAACTGGTCACGCACTTGTTCCCCTTGGGAAGACGTTCGTGCCAGAATGACATGTTCTCGTCGAAGCATGCGTTGGTCATTTTGTGTTTTACCTTCATCTCCAGAGCCATGAGCGTTACTTTCAGGCGGGTATCCTCGGGCCTGCACCCTTCATACAATGGAGTAACCGCGTCTATCTCCAGTTGATCTAGCTTGGCTTTCTCTCGGGCAGCAGCTCTTGCGTTACCCATCTGCTTGAGAAGCAGCTCTTGAATATGAGGGTCCTGCACCCAGCCCATCAATGGTCCATCGTCGTCTGCTCCGGCATATTCATCTTCATGATTATGCCCTTCATCTTGATCTTCCTCATCATCATGTCCGGCATCTTCTACATGATGACTATGTCCTGCATCTACTTCGTGATCATGTCCTGGAGATTCTTCGTCTTCTCGCCTGCCCTCGCCGCTATTGTCTTGCTGCCCTTCCTTATTTCTTGCCCGACCCCCATGGACGAATTCATAATCATCTTCATCACCTTGCCACCGATAGCCATCCATGAAACCACGGAAGAGCAGGTGGTCCCGCACATGTCTGGCATCCGGGTCCATAAGGCTCTTCAGCTTGCATCTTCGACACGGACATCTTATCTCCGTCTCGTTCTTTTGAAGCATCTCGGCCTTCGCGGAGCTCAAAAACCTATTCACGATACCATCGGTCATCGTGCGGACCATGGTCGCCTGCGGGGTAGAGCAAAACGATATTTTAGAACCAAAAAAATTAGCATGACTTTGCCTAAAAATAGGACAAAAATGCATAGTGCCAAATTCTCGCCGAAACGGAAATGAATCAACATTCCGGCAAAATATTGGCAACTATCGCATTTCAAATACTGGTACCTGCAAACACAAATATATGCAACACCACAAACATACGTAGATGTAGGCCATAAAAAGTGTGTACGTTGTTGGAGGGAGAAAAAAAGTAGATCTAGAACATAAAGAAAGCTTTCCCCTTACTTACCTATCAAAAAAAAGGAAATTTAACCACTTAATTTGGGTGAAGCTGTGATGCAAATGAGGTGAGGAGGAGGAGGCAGCCGAGGCCAAGCTTGGTAGAGGTGGAGAGAATGGAGTGGGGAAAGTGAGTGTGGTAGGTGGCTGTCAAAAATATCTAGCTGCTCTCAGGTTACCAATGGCGCACCTCCTAAGAATGCGCCATTGGTAACCCTACTAATGGCGCACCTGGTGTGTGGTGCGGCATTACTAGTTTTGAAAAAAAAATTGAAAAAAATTGTTAGTATTGGTGCACCGTGGGTGTGGTGCGCCATTACTAGTTAAAACTAGTAATGGCGCACCAAACCACGGTGCGCCACTGGTAAGTCTGGGGAGGGGGTGTGCCCAGGAGAAACTTAGCGGTGGCGCACCATACACAAGGTGTGCCATTAGTAATATGGCCACTAATGGCGCACCTATATCTGGTGCACCACTGCTATATAGTAGTGGTGCACCACATACATGGTGCGCCATTAGTGTCCATATTAGCTATAGCTGTTTCTCTAGTAGTGATTCAAGCATACAATCTTTCATTGGTGAAGCCAAATGCTCGCCCCCTAAAAACATAGATCGTTGTGCACTGCCCATAAGCTCCAAATGGAAGCAATACAAGCCATGCCAATTAAAGATTTCTTATTATGTCTACACCATAAGTCTGATAAATCAGTTGTATTTTCAAGGGAAGTAAACTTGAATGTTTCGGCAACAATCTCCCACAAGTTTTGGGCAACAATGCAACCAAACAATAAGTGCTCAATAGATTCCAGGACATTGCAAAAGAGGGTAGTTATATCACCTAGATGTATTCTTTTGCTTAAGTTATCTCTTGTCAATATTTTATTGATAACTTCCAACCAAACAAAAAGTAGATATCTATGTGGATAGGATTTTCCAGAAACTGTCCCAAATAGGAGTAGAACCCCCCCCCCCCCCCCCGCCCCAACTTAATTTTAAAATAAAAGGATCCAGTGGGATAAAACCCTGGAAGCTTGAACATTCCAAACAGGCTTATTAGCTGAATCAGTAGGGTAAAGCAATGAAGGACATTCAAAAAATCATTCCATTTATCCAAAAAGATAGGATCCGCACATCTTCTAAAGGCAAGTTTAAGAACTTGACCATCCCACACTAGGGCAACAGTATAGTTTTGCCGTTGACAAAGTTCAAACACATCCCAAAATTAGGTTTTGAAAGAGTTATCTCTTGCCTAGAAATCAGGCCAAAAGTATATATGTTTACCATTACCCAAAACCCACTTATAGAAAGGTCTAACACCAGTATTAGACCAAGTTACAGCTTTCCATAAAGGCGATCCAGTGTTCATTCTGGACCAAAGAATGTTAGGTTTATTTGTGTAAAAATTATAATCCACCAAGGATAAGCAATTTTTGTCCCCTCCAGCAAAGTATCTTTTAACCCAAGTAGCTAGGAAGGACTTTGGAATACCCAGCCTACCCAAAGTTTTATTTTCTGGGAGAGAAGTGCCCACGAATGATATTTATGTATATTACCCATATTACCCTAGAGAATATGAGCCATGTGGGAAGTCATAGCCTTCGATTTCCCCTTAGGAAATTTGATTATAGACATAAGGTACATTGGAATACTAGCATGCAAGTATACGAAATAAAAAAAGCTTAGCCTCATAACTAAGTAGTTTACCCCTCCAACCATATATCCTTTGAATAATTTTATCAATAGTAAGTTGGAGGTCACCTCTATGAAGTTCAACAAAATGGAAAGGAACCCCTAAGTATTTTAGAGGGAAATAATTTTTTACAACAAAAAATTGGGCTAACACCATAGTAACCTCATTTTCCACATTGATAGTAAGCAAACCACATTTTATAAAAAATGGTCCTCGTGCTAGGTAAGTTGTCAAAACAGGAAAATAGGAATTTCACATTTGCCGCATTATCCAAGTTGGGATTAAGAAAGAGCAATGTAAAATTATCAACATATTGTAATATAATAATGCCATCGAGGACAATATTAGGAAGAACACCAAAAATATTGTTAGCAATATCAGCTTTAACAAGCGTCGGAAAAAATCATCGACAACCAAGTTAAACAAAGATGGAGAAAGGGGATTGACACGTCCATTTCGCATCATGTTTTTATGTCGATATTTATTGCATTATGGAGTGTTATTTCACTTTATGATACAATTCTTATGCCTTTTCTCTCTTATTTTGCAAGTTTCACATAAAGGGGGAGATTGCCGGCAGCTGGAATTTTAGACCGGAAAGGGCTATATCGGAGGCATTTTTCTAAATATTTCCAAAAGAGCTGAAAATTGACGTAGAATTATTTTGGAATATATTAAAATTATTGGCGAAATAAGCACCAGAGGGGGACCCACCAGGCAGCCACAAGCCTGGGAGGCGCGCCCCTGAGCTTCTGGTGGCCCTCGTAGGCCTCTCGGGCCCATCCACCTATACGATGCCATTTTCCCTAGAAAAAAATCAGAAGAAATGTTTTGGGACAAAGCACCGCCATCTCGAGGCGGAACCTGGGCAGGAGCACTTTTGCTCCCCGGCGGAGCGATTCCACCAGGTAAACTTCCCTCCGGGAGGGGGAAATCGAAGCCATCGTCACCACCAACAACCCTCTCATCGTGGGAGGACCTATCTTCATCAACATATTCACCAGAACCATCTCATCTCAAACCCTAGTTTATCTTTTGTATTCAATCTTTGTCTCAAAACCTCAGATTGGTATCTTTGGGTTAGTAGTAGTGTTGATTACTTCTTGTAGTTGATGCTTGTTGGTTTATTTGGTGGAAGATCATATGTTCAGATACATTATGTTATTCAGTACCCCTCTGATCTTGAACATCAATATGTTTTGTGAGTAGTTACGTTTGTTCTTGAGGACATGAGATCATGTGAATTTGGTACTCGTTCGATATTTTATTGATATGTATGTTGTTGCTTCCCTTAGTGGGGTTATGTGAACGTCGACTACATGACACTTCACAATATTTGGGCCTAAGGTAAAGCATTGTGGAGTAGTTATTAGATAATGGTTTGCTAGAGTGAAAGAAGCTTAAACCCTAGTTTATGCACTATTTTGTAAGGGGCTGATTTCGATCCATATATGATACATCTCCATCGTATCTACTTTTCTAAACACTTTTGCTCTTGTTTTGGACTCTAATTTGCATGATTTGAATGAAACTAATCCGACCTGACACTGTTTTCAGCAGAACTACCATGGTGTTGTTTTTGTGCAGAAATAGAAGTTCTTGGAATTGGAAAAAAAATGGAGAATTATTTTGGAATAAATAAAAAATAATGCAGTGAAGACCCACTAGAGGGGAGGGGGCATGCTGTCCACTAGGCACCAGGGCGCCGCGCCCCTCTGGCGTGCCCTGGTGGGTAGTGGGGCCCATGAGGCTCCACTGAGCCTAATTCCAACTCTATAAATTCCTATTTTTGGAGAAAAAATAGGAGAGGAAGTTTCATCGCATTTTACGATACGGAGCCGCCGCCATCTCCTGTTCTTCATTAGGAGGCCAGATCTAGAGTAGGTTCTGGGCTCCGGAGAGGGGGATTCATCATCATCGTCATCACCAACCATCCAACATCACCAATTTCATGATGCTCACCGCCGGGAGCGAGTAATCTCTTCGTAGGCTTTCAGGACGGTGATGGGTTGGATGAGATTCATAATGTAATTGAGTTAGTTTTGTTAGGGCTTGATCCCTAGTATCCAGTATGTTCTGAGATTGATGTTGCTATGACTTTGCTATGCTTGATGCTTGTCACTAGGGCCCGAGTGCCATGATTTTAGATCTAAACCGTTTATGTTTTCACCAATATACTTGTGTTCTAGATCCGATCTTGCAATTTATATGCACGTGTGTTATGATCCGCATACCCCAAGGTGACAACAATTGGGATTCTTTTCGGTTATGACCGTACTTTGATAAGTTCATGTATTCACTATGTGTTAATGCTTTGTTCTGGTTCTCTATGAAATGGAGGCATTAATATCCCTTAGTTTCTTTTAGACCCCACTGCCACGAGAGGGTAGGACAAAAGATGTCATGCAAGTTCTTTTCCATAAGCATGTATGACTATTTACGGAATACATGCTGTCGCCCAAGCATGTATGACTATTTCACTACATTATATTGATGAATTGGAGCTAGTTTTGTGTTGCCCTAGGTTATGACTGTTATATGATGAATATTATCCAACATTATCACGGATCCAATGCCTACGAGCTTTTCACATATTGATCTTTGCTAAGTTTCTACTTTTGTTGTTATTATTACAACTGCTACAAATCACTGCTACTACTTTTACCGTTACTACTGCTGTTGCCACTATTGCTACTACTATCAAACTATCATATTACTGTACTACTGATCACTTTGTTGTAGATATTTAAGTCTCAAGGTGTGGTTGAATTAACAACTCAAATGGTAATATTCATAAATATTCTTTGGCTCCCCTTGTGTCGAATCAATAAACTTGAGTTGAATACTCTACCCTCGAAAACTATTGCGATCCCCTATGCTTGTGGGTTGTCAATAATATGTTTTATGTTATGGTTAGGTTTATATTAATTCTCCTTTCGTAGCTGTGGATGCTTGTGAGAGGGGGTAATCATTAGTGGGCGGCTTGTTCCAGCAAGAACATCACCCAAGCACCGGTCCACACCCACATATCAAATTATCAAAATAACGAACGCGAATCAAACAAAATTGATGAAAGTGATTAGATGAAATTCCCCTGTGTCCTCAAGAAAGCTTTGCTTATTATGAAAGACCGTCCGGGCCTATCCTTTGCTACAAAAAGGATTCGGCTACCTTATTGCACCTTTGTTACCGTTACTATTACTTGCCCATTACAAATTGCCTTGCTTTAAAACTATCTGTTACCAACAATTTCAGTGCATGTAGAAAATACTTTGTTGAAAACCGCCTTTTCATTTCCTTATGCTCCTTATTGGGTTCGACACTCTTACTTATCGACCTCTGGGGTGGCCCATGTGCGGTCGGGACGCCGCCTGTTTTTTTGTTTTCCTTTTGTTTCTTTTATCTTTTCAATAATTCGGGATATTAAAAGGTTCCAATTTCAGGAAAAGTTGATAATTCTGAATAAAAGAATCATGATTTCAAAAAAAATATTCTTGATTTCAAAAAATGCTCAGGAATTCAAAAAATATTCACAAATTTGTAAAAAAATATTCACAAATTAAAAAAATCTTCATGAAGTTTTAAAAATGTTTATGATTGAAAAGAATGTTCGTGAATTCGAAAAATGTTCACAAATTTGTAAAATGTTCATGATTTCATAAACTTGTCTTAAATTTGAAAAAAAATCACGATTCAAAAAAATGTTCATGATTTCAAAAAAAGTTTTTTATTCAAAAAATATTTATAAATTTGTAAAAACAATTATTTTGAAAAATTGTCTTGAATTTAAAATATGTTCATGAGTTCAATAAAATGTTCACATATTTGAAAACATGTTCATGATTTAAGCGAATGTTCATAAATTTCTAAAAAAAATGTTCATAATTTAGAAAAAATGTTTTTTAGTTTTAAAAAAATGTTCACGGTTTCAAAAAATGTACACGATTTAAGAGAACGTTCATGAATTTGTAAAACAGAAACCACAATTTCCAAAAAATGTTCATCATTTGAAACATATTCATGATTTTTGAAAAAAAAAATTGCGAATATGTAAGATTTTCGCAAATTGAAAAACAAGAATAAAAGTGAAAACAGAAAAATAGAACAAAAAACAAAAAGAAAACAGAAAAAGATCAAAAAGATAAAAAGAAAAAGATAAAAACGAAATAAAAAAGAAAAACCCACTTTTGGGAAGAACCTTCCCAAAACCTGCTGGGGGTGAACCTCCGAAATGGGCCGGCCCATTGAAACAATAGCTATCGCGGGGGATATGCGATGTGTTGCTTGCCAGTAACCTACGCGCTATATAGGAATATAGGAAGCGCCGAGAAGGAGGAGTCCTCCTCCTCCAACTCTCTTGCGCCCCCTTAGTTTGTCCAATAAGCTAAAAGGGGCCCACATCCCTACATGGGCCTTCAAGATCCATTAGCTCTTCATTAATAGGGTTTAAAAAAAGGCTCTTCATTAATAGGTGAATTGATATTTCCCTTGGCCCATTGACTCTAAATAAATTCTAGGGACCCCTACATCATTATCTAAGTTCTCTATTTTTTATATTAGTTCCCTGGAAACAATATTCTTCTATATATCATTTTTCCGGTATTCCCCGGTACTCTCCGAAAGATTTTCAGTAACCCCGAAACACTTTCGGTTTCTCTCGAAACTATTTATTTTATTTCTGAAACTATTTTGAGAATATTTTCTCATATTCCTCACACCACTAATACTCAAAAGATCTAAATTCCCTTAAGCGTGTGACCCTGCAGGTTCGGTAAGACATAGACATGAAGAAACCTCCTTTTTGTTTAATGATCAATACCAGAATCGTGGACATCCATATTGACCTTTATGATTAAATGAATGATATTCGAGTAAACCTTTCGTTATCATATGCTATTCCCTTTGCTTCACTATATGTTACAAAACCCGAGGTGGGATATATCGGTATCCTCTTAAGTCATTCTCATGCTCATTATACATGTCTTCTCGTTATCGGTTCTATTCTTCTTTCTCGTTGACATGTCTTGGCATCCCTGACCTAGTCACCTGTGTCTGGCCAGACGATTATGGATGTCGTCACACCGAGAGGGCCTAAAAATATCTCTCAATCGTCAGAGGAGCAAATCCCACTTTTGAGCTGTCTAGTCTGAGGGAGTCCTGGATTAGGGGGTCTCCGGACAGCCGGAGTATATCCTTTGGCTGGACTGTTGGACTATGAAGATACAAGATTGAAGACTTCGTCCCATGTCCGGATGGGACTCTCCTTGGCGTGGAAGTAAAGCTAGGCAATACGGATTTGTATATCTCCTCCCTTGTAACCGATCTTGTGTAACCCTAGCCCCCTCCGATGTCTATATAAACTGGAGGGTTTAGTCCGTAGGACAACATACAATCATACCATAGGCTAACTTCTAGGGTTTAGCCTCTACGATCTCGTGGTAGATCAACTCTTGCAATACTCACATCATCAAGAACAATCAAGCAGGACATAGGGTATTACCTCCATCAAGAGGGCCCGAACCTGGGTAAACATCGTGTCCCCTGCCTCCTGTTACCATCCACCTTAGACGCACAGTTCGGGACCCCTTACCCGAGATCCGCCAGTTTTGACACCGACATTGGTGCTTTCATTGAGAGTTCCACTGTGTCGTCACCGTAAGGCTTGATGGCTCCTTCAATCATCAATAGCGATGCGGTCCAGGGTGAGGTTTTCCTCCCCGGGCAGATCTTTGTATTCGGCGGCTTCGCACTGCGGGCCAATTCGCTTGGTCATCTGGAGCAGATCGAGAGCTACGCCCCTGGCCATCAGGTCAGATTCGGAAACTTGAACTACACGGCCGACATCCGCGGAGACTTGATTTTCGACGGATTCGAGCCCATGTCAGGTGTGCCGCACAGTCGCGATGAGCATGACGTAACTCTACCGTCGGACAATGTTCGGGAGATCGCATCTGCAACTACGCCAGCCATCAATCCGGAGCAAATTGCACCATCCGAGAGCGGAGGGATAGACCCCGCCATGGAGGCCGCACTCTCAGTGGCGATAGAGCCGGATACTGACTTCACCCCTTACGAGAGCCGTTTCGCCGAACCATTGGATTCTTCTCCAGCCACGGACTCCGAGCCGCCTGCATCCGCACCCATCGAATCTGATTGGGCGCCGATCATGGAGTTCACCTCCACGGATATCTTTCATCACTCACCTTTTGGTGATATGCTAAATTCATTGAGGTCCCTCTCCCTGTCAGGAGAACCTTGGCCGAACTATGTTCGGCTAGAATGGGATGCGGACAACGAAGAAATTCGCTGCCCACCCACCACCCACTTAGTAGCCACTGTCGATGATTTAACCAAGATGCTCGACTCTGACTCCGAAGACTTTGACGGTCTGGACGACGATGCAAGAGACAAACAGGAACCACCGCCCACAGGGCGCTGGACCGCCACCTCAGCATATGATATATATATATATATATATATATATATATATATATATATATATATATATATATATATATATATGGTGGGCACCCCCAAAGAAGGCAATGGTGACGAGACAGCGGAGGATGACCCCTCCAAGAAGCAACCCAAGCGCCGACGTCAGTGGCGCTGCTCTAAGTCCCGCCACAGCAAAAGTAGTGATACCGGCATAGGAGATAATAACACTCCGGATAGTGCCGAAGACAACAACAATCCCCTCCAGCACGATGTAGAGCCGGTGGACGAACATGCTAGCACTCCATAACGGGCAGCAGATGGAGAACTGGAGGAGGACACTTACGTGCCTCTCTCCGAAGACGAGACGAGCCTCGGCGACGAAGAATTTATCGTGCCTGAGGACCCGGTTGAGCAAGAGCGCTTGAAGCGCTGGCTTATGGCCACGACAAATAGCCTGAAGAAAAAGCAGCAATAGCTTCAAGCTGATCAAGACTTGCTAGCAGAAAGATGGACCAAAGTCCTTGCGGCCGAGGAGAACAAACTCGAGTGCCCCTCCAAGAGTTACCCAAAACGCAGGTTGCTACCTCACCTCGAGGAGGAAGCATTGAAACCTCATTCACTAGTGTACAATGCGGCTAACCGGCCACTACGTGGCCGAGCCAGAGAGGCGTTTCAGCCTGAAGTTCAGCCTGCACCCCGCCGCCACTCAATCAAAAATACTAAGGCCCGTGGCAACACAGGGGACCTGCGAGACGTATTGGACAGTAAGGCAAAAATCACAAGGTCAATATATGGGTCACGGGCACGCGCGCCAACACGGGACGATGATCGTCGTATCGGATACACCAAGAGTAAATCCGGCCAGGCCGAATACAGCAGACAAGACTCATACGAACTGCGTCGGGATATAGCCCGGCACAGAGGCGCCGCACCCCCCCTATGCTTCACTGATGAAGTTATGAATCATGAATTCCCGGAGGGTTTCAAACCTGTAAATATCGAATCATACGACGGCACAACAGATCCCGCTGTATGGATTTAGGATTTCCTCCTTCACATCCACATGGCTCGCGACGATGATCTACATGCCATCAAGTATCTCCCACTAAAACTCAAAGGACCAGCTCAGCATTGGATGAACAACTTGCCAGCAGACTCCGTAGGCAGTTGGGAGGATCTGGAAGACGCATTCCTGGACAACTTCCAGGGCACTTACGTGCGGCCACCGGATGTTGACGATTTGAGTCATATAACCCAGCAGCCAGGGGAATCGGCCAGGCAATTCTGGACACGGTTCCTAACTAAGAAAAACCAAATCGTCGACTGTCCGAACGCAGAGGCCTTAGCGGCATTCAAGCATAACATCCGTGACGAATGGCTGGCTCGCCACCTTGGCCAGGAGAGGCCGAAATCTATGGCAGGCCTCACAACACTCATGACCCGCTTTTGCGCGGACGAGGATAGCTGTCTAGCTCACAGCGACAACACATCGAGGAATCCGGGCACTTCGGACACCAAAGGTGCCAACGGTAGGCAACATCGTAACAGACCAAAGCGCCGCAATAACGGCGATAGCACAGAAGACACGGCAGTCAATGCCTGATTCAGAGGCTCTAGATCCGGTCAGCAGAAAAAGCCATTTAAAAGAAGTACTCCGGCTCCGTCCAGTTTGGATCGCATACCGGATCGCTCGTGTCAAATCCACGGCACCCCCGACAAGCCAGCCAATCAAAACAACAGAGAATGCTGGGTGTTCAAGCAGGCCGGCAAGTTGAACGCCGAAAACAAGGACAAGGGGCTGCACAGTGATGACGAGGAGGAGCCCAGGCCGCCGAACACAGGAGGACAGAAGGGGTTCCACTCACAAGTGAAGACGGTGAACATGATATACACAACCCACATTCCCAAGGGACGTCTATGCGATGGACTAAGGGACGTCTATGCGATGGAGCCCGTCGCCCCAAAGTTCAACCCATGGTCTGCTTGCCCGATCACCTTTGATCGCAGGGACCACCCCACTAGCATCCATCATGGTGGATCCGCCGCACTGCTCCTAGACCCCATCATCGACGGATTTCACCTCACTTGAGTCCTTATGGACGGCGGCAACAGCCTGAACCTGCTCTATTAGGATACAATGCGGAAAATGGGTATCGATCCCTCGAGGATCAAACCCAGCAAAACCACCTTTAAAGGCGTCATCCCAGGTGTAGAGGCCCATTGCACAGGCTCAATCACACTGAAGTGGTCTTCGGATCACCGGACAACTTCCGAAGCGAGGAGTTAATCTTCTATATCGTCCCGTTTCGCAGTGGCTATCACGCATTGCTTGGACGAACAACATTTGCAAAATTTAACGCAGTGCTACGCATACCTCAAGCTCAAGATGCCAGGACCTAGGGGGTCATAACGGTAAATGGAAACACAGAACGCTCGCTCCACATGGAAGAGCACACTGCGGCCCTCGCAGCAAAAGCACAAAGCAGTCTTTCAAGACAAACCACAAATTCGCCGATACATCCCCCGAACACCTTTAAGCGTGTCCGGAGTAAACTGCAACAGGATCGCCTGGCACGTTCAGAGCTTGCCTAGCAAATTGGCCCCCGTCCCAGTCCCAGTCAAGCGACGAAATCCGTGCCACGCGTACATAATTACGCACTAAAAATACCATGGACATAGGCGGGGGCACGATCAGGGCACGTCCCATAATGCGGCTTAACCGCCCTAGCGGCACTATATCATTATCATTTCTTTTCTCTTTCAGGGCCTAACTCTCTGGAAGCCCTTTCCAGCAGTATGATTGCCCGACACATTACGGGAAGGAACTACCAAGGCGGCAAGAAGCTAAGACGTACATGGGAACCCCCAGGTGGTCTCTAATAATAACACCCGCTTTCTATACGTAGCTTGCCCTGGGATAGGACATTTCGAATTGTCCTACTTTCTGCTTATTGCACTACATGTATGAGTACGCATCGACGTATTATTTAAATAACAATGCATATCAGTAGTCTATCATTGCATGATTTTAGTTCTCTCTCTCTCTCTTATATGTCCACCTACGACAATACGCACCCGCACGTTCGGGTACGGTCAGCATGCCAAGGGCTTTCGTTTACCCCATAATACGGCACAAGAAATCCGAACACTTTCGACAGTGCGGCACCCCGAACTTATAGCATTATATGCATCAGCTCCGAATCATGTCTTTGGTCAAATTTTGGGTTTGCCCGGCTCCCATGCTTTGGTACCTTACGTTCCGCTATATCGGCTAAGGTAGCGGTGGGAGAACTACTGCGATTGTGTCCCGGTTCTTCTGGACGAGCACCTCAGTAGAGAAAGCCGAAAACTGACTGTCATGATAAGGCGAGAGACTGGTCGCTGTTCGAGAGGTCTCAAGTCCTTAAAGACTTTTTCCGCTTCGGGCGAGCAGTCGGCCTTGTCCAGCTTAGGCGTGTATAGCGCCCCAAATTGGGCCTTCCGAACACTAGGGGCTTCGCCAAAGTTTAAAATTGTAGACTTCTATGGCTAAGTGAGAGTGATAAAACCTTATAGTCTGATTGCCTGGTTCGCTGCGCTGAACACCTCCATTGAAGGACCCAAAATTAGGGTAAAGAGTGATCAGATTTATCCCGAACACCCCAATACTAGTTACATGGGGGCAGAAGCCGACGACTGGCCAACTCTCAGATTTTATAAACGGCCGCACAGAAGGTAATATTTCAAATTAGAAAAGCGTCGCATGGCACAAATGAACTCGTTTCATATTACAGGATCACACGAGCATATTCATTCAAAAATTACATCCTTGGCACACTCATTCTCCACTAGGCGGGAACCCTTCAGGACACTCTCATCATAATTTTTGGGGCAGCGATATTCCTTGCCCTCCGGCGGCCCCTCCTTCACAAGCTTCACGGCGTCTAGCTTCGCCCAGTGCGCCTTCACTCGGGCAGAAGCCCTACGCGCGCTCTCGATGTAGACGGACCGCTTTATGACTTCAAGCTAGGGGCAGGCATCCACAAGCCGCCTCACCAGACCGAAGTAGCTGCCGGGCAGGGGCTCGCTAGGCCACATCCAGACTATAAGGCCCTTCATGGCCTGTTCGGCCGCCTTGTGAAGCTCGACCAATTGCTTCAGCTGGTCGCTCATGAGCACTGGGTGTTCGGTCCCAGTATACTGAGACCAGAACAACTTCTCCGTCGAGCTCCCCTCCTCAGCTCGGTAAAACTCTGCGGCATCCAGTACACTGCGAGGAAGATCTGCAAATGCTCCTGGAGAGCTCCAAACTTGGGTAAGAAAAAGGAAAGTCTCCTTCATGTGCTTGCTTTGCATAATGAATGCCTTACCCGCTGCTATCTTCTTCACCGTGTCAATCTCCTGGAGGACCTTGTGGGCTTCGGCCTTGGCGCTCCGGACGCTTTCCAGCGCCTGCGCGAGCTCGGACTCTCGCGTCTTACGGTGAAGCTCCAAGGACTCGTGCTTTTTGGCGAGAGCCTCGAGCTCTTGCTGCACCTCGCCTACTCGGGCTTCTTGCTTCTCCCGTTCAATGCGCTCCTTGTCCGGTTTGTCTTCGGCCTCGGACAGTGCCTTCCTCAGGGTTTCCACTTCGGTAGTGGCCCCTGGCAAATTCATGATGATCCTATTACTTTACACCCGAATTTCTTTTTAACTATATAGACAGGGGTATTTCTTACCTTTGCTCTCCTCGAGTTGCCTCTTGGTAAGGCCGAGCTCGTCCTTGGACCGCTTCAGGTCCCGCTTCAGGGCAGAGACCTCCGCAGTACGTGCGGCAGCGGCCAGCAGTGAAGCCTGCACATACACATAGACATTTTTCTGATTAGACTCCTGAGTTATCATTTGATCCTCTATTCGGCCTTTCTTTGGGAACGCCGAACAGAGCATCAGGGGCTATTGTCCATGCGGTAATATTTTCCTATATTTTCATTGCTTACCTCAAAACATGTTAGGAGGCTGGCACAAGCTTCAGTCAGCCCGTTTTTGGCGGACTGGACTTTCTCAATCACCGCACTCATAATAGTGCGGTGCTCTTCGTCGATGGAAGCGCTGCGAAGCGCTTCCAGCAAGTTTTCCGGTGCCTCTGGATGGACAGAGGACACCAGCACGGGCAGCTGCCCCGCCCCCCCCCCTAACGAGGGATCGCCTGCCGGAGTCCGGAACCATTGAAGGTTCCGGTGCAGTGTTCGGCTGGGGGCCAAACCTAGAGCCCATGGGAGTCCGGCTCCCTTTGCGCCCAAGGTCCGGAAGGTCACCTCGAGGCGCCCCCAGGACTGCCTCCCCTTGGCCCGACGCATGTTGGGACAACACCTTCACGTTGTCCGCAGGGCAAGGAGTGGAGGCGGTCGGAAGAGAACCGCTGTTCATATCCGACGAGTCCAACGAACCGCTCGATGAGGATACATCGAGATGCGCTCGGGATGGACTGCATAATCATATTTGGCATGAGGAGAAGCAGTGCGATAAAACATACCATGAATTACTATGGTGTCCGGATACTTACGACTTTGCCAGGGGCTTGACCCAGGGTAGCCACTCGTCGCCGCTGTTTCGGGTCCCCGTGGCCTTCTTGTTGGACTTCTTTGCCGGCACCTTGTAAGGTGCCGGAGCCAGCATCTCCATTAGGAGAGCATCTGCCAGATCTTCAGGCAGGGGGGCTGGGCAATCGAGCTCCTACGCTGTCTTTATCCAGTCCTGTTAATGACATGGAAGCTTAGATCCCGCGTGTGATTTAACTGGGGCAAATAAATACCCTGTGAAATATTGAAGCTCACCGGATTGGCATGGCGCTTTGCGCTGAGTCCGCGGTCCTCGATGAGGGAAGGAGGTACCTCGGCGCCCTTGAATAGCACCCTCCAGACGTCCTTGTGCGTCGTGTCGTAGAGCTCTCGCAGCGTCTGGCGCTTGGCCGGGTCGAACTCCCACAAATTGAATGCCCGTCGTTGACACGGGAGAATCTGGCGGAAGAGCATAACCTGGACCACGTTGACGAGCTTGATTTTCTTGCTCATCATGTTCCTGATGCAGGTCTGGAGTCCGGTCAGCTCTACCGAAGAACCCCAGGATAGGCCCTTCTCTTTCTAGGAAGTGAGCCGCGTGGGGATTCCGGATCGGAATTTGGAGGCCGCCGCCCAGTTGGTCTCGCGCGGCTCGGTGATGTAGAACCACCCCGATTGCCACCCTTTTATGGTCTACACATAGGAGCCTTCGAGCCAGGCGACGTTAGGCATCTTGCCCACCATGGCGCCTCCGCACTCTGCTTGCTGGCCGACCACCACCTTCGGTTTGACATTGAAGGTCTTCAGCCACATGCTGAAATGGGGTTTGATGCGGAGGAAAGCCTCGCACACGACGATAAACGCCGAGATGTTGAGGATGAAATTGGGGGCCAGATCATGAAAATTCAGCCCGTAGTAGAACATGAGCCCGCGACAAACGGGTGGAGGGGAAATCCCAGTCCGCGGACGAAGTGGGTAAGAAAAACTACCCTCTCATGGGGTTGGGCGTAGGGATGATTTGCCCTGCATCTGGCAGCCGGTGTGCGATATCCGCGGCCAGATATCCGGCTTCCCGTAACTTTGTGATGTTCTCCTCCATGACGGAGGAGACCATCCACTTGCCTCCCGCTCCGGACATGCTGGGAGTGGTTTGAGAAGAAAGACGTAAACTTGGGCGCTAGAGCTCGATTGCGCGAGAATGGCTAAGCAAGTAGGGAGAAGGCGTGGGTAAAAAGGGTGAATCTTTGTCCCTTTATAAGGGCGGAGGAGGCGATGCACCTCCCCACTTACCTGTTAAAATCGCTTACTCCCCGAGCGCCGTAATTGATGGCGCGGTTAGGTTACCCATACCCATATTGATCAGAATCCCGTGATAAGGGGGACACGATCTCTGCTTCGACTAGACGTGTCAAGAAAACCGCCTTGCGATATGTGCGGTGCTGGTTGAGGAAAACGGTTAGAATAATGACTGAGCCACGACATGATGTGATGTTGCTAAACGTGTCAGCAGATTAGATTTGTGGAAATATTATTCTCTCTACGGTGGGTTGTGGAACTTGTTTTGCAGAACCTGACACTATCCTTGTGTTCAAAAATCTTCCATGAAGTATTTGGAGAAGAACCCGCCTTGCAATGCCGAATACAATACTGCGCGCCAGACTCATCGTCATTGAAGCCTGGTTCAGGGGCTACTGAGGGAGTCCTGGGTTAGGGGGTCTCCAGACAGCCTTACTATATCCTTTGGCCGGACCGTTGGACTATGAAGATACAAGATTGAAGACTTCGTCTCGTATCCGGATGGGACTCTCCTTGGCGTGGACGGCAAGCTAGGCAATACGAATTTGTATATCTCCTCCCTTGTAACCGACCTTGTGTAACCCTAGCCCCCTCCGGTGTCTATATAAACCGGAGGGTTTAGTCCGTAGGACAACATACAATCATACCATAGGCTAGCTTCTAGGGTTTAGCCTCTACGATCTCGTGGTAGATCAACTCTTGTAATACTCACATCATCAAGAACAATCAAGCAGGACGTAGGGTATTACCTCCATCAAGAGGGCCCAAACCTGGGCAAACATCGTGTCCCCTGCCTCCTGTTACCATCCGCCTTAGACGCACAGTTCGGGACCCCCTACCCGAGATCCGCCAGTTTTGACACCGACATAGACCTTTTCACACTTTCTGATAAATATGTAAGTTGTTGTTATGGTCACCGTGTTACACATGACATTGGAGCAACCCCAAAGTGTATCGTCCACTATGAAGGGACTATGATACTCTCATGGTCTAAGGGACCAATGTATACATTATGGCCCCGTTCGGAAGCTGTCTGGCTTCCCGAAACTGCTCGCTCCTGCTCTGCATTCAGCCAGCTAGCTTCTCGTAGGAGTATAAAACGTTCGGTTGGCTGATGCCACTCCTGCTCGCACGCATGGGCTGGTGACCCTAGAAACCAGGCTAAGGCCTGTTTGGCCACTCCTTTGGCTAGCTTTTATTGGCCCGGTCCGGTCCTGGTTAGCAAGGCGCTCGGTTGCTCGATTTCTCGGGCAGGTTTCTTCTGTTTGAAACGGTACGCAACATCACTTCGCGGTGGCATCCTTGCTGTAATTTCCATGAACTCCCGCTTCTGGTTTTTAAGAAGCTCGTCTGGTGCTGCTCCTCATCTCCTAGAAATTTGCACTACGAGATTTACGTCTCCGCGAAGCTGGATTCTTGAAGCAAGAGCGTTCGGGCTAGCTTCACGCAGCAATTTCAGGAAGCTGGCCCGTGGATAGCTTCCGAACGGGGCCTAACTCTTTGTGTTATGACTTATAGACTTGTGATGATAGAATATCAAAGTATAACAAACAAGTTGGGTCTATTCAATATGATTGTTCTACTAACATCATACTCTTCATATTGTTTGGCATCCTCATTACACTTAACCAAATGCCCATGATTAGGAAAACATGATCATCACACAACACTTGAGCTAGTCTTAGAGTCTAGACAAGGAATTAGGTTTTAACATTTATCATTCTACACGTGCTTATGACTTTTCCCCTGAATCACATATTCAACTATCGTAGTAGTTATAGCATAGAATATAAACTCTTAATTAAATATGGAAATAAGCCTCTAGGGTATATTTTCAACACCACCGCGCCGCCTTGGATGGACAGATCAGCCACCACACCGTTGCGAATGGGAGGATCAACCACTGCCTCGCCTTGGATGGGGTGATTAGCCACCTTGCCACCACGGATGGGGGGATCTGCCATCTCACCGCCGTGGATGGGCGGTGCGCCGCCTCGGAAGGGTGGACATGCAACTAGGTCATTGGTGCTAGGGTTTGGCCGTAGAATGTGGAAGGGCAAGGGAAATTGGAAGGAAAATATAGTCCCAAGACTGCGCCCCCGTGGTATTGACGAGACCCAGATGGTTGCAACATACAAATAACATGGGATGATGAGAAATCAGAGGCGGTTACAAAATAGTACTCCCTCCGTCCGAAAATACTTGTCATCAAAATGGATGAAAGGGGATGTATCTAGATGTATCTTAATTCTAGATACATCTCTTTTTATCTATTTTGATGACAAGTATTTTTGGACGGAGGGAGTATCGGCCTCTAATGTTTCCTACTCCCTCCTTCCATATATATAGGGCCTAATGCGTTTTTAAGACCGCCTTTGACTATTGATAAAATTAATACTACATGATATGCATAATATGAAAATTATATCATTGAAAGCTCATTTCACATACAAATTTGATGATGTGCTTTGTGTAAGTTGCATGTCATATATTATTGCTCTAACATTTGGTCAAAGTTAGCCTCGAAAAACGCATTAGGCCCTATATAGATGGAAGGAGGGAGTACATGTGGTTTTACTGTTCTGACTACCTCCGGAGCTGTCTATAGTAATATTAACCATGTGTGCTTGGTATATTACAGGTGGCTTTGATCAGCTTGATCACAACCGCCTCTGCTGGCTGCTCATAGTGTTCGCTTTTCTACTAGTGGTCCTTATTGTTGCCTTTGAGTTCACCCAAATGATGCTTTCATGTTTGTCTTGTTGAACTTGAGCCTATCTGGACTATTATGCTGCTGTTGTTGCTAAATTTGGAACTATGTGTTGTTGTAATTGTTGAGAATTAAGAACATGAAATTTTTACTATGTGTGGTTGTTGTCGTTGCAAAGAATTTGTGATGTATTGTCCTAAGGGAATTATTATTGTTAATGTGGTTGTTGTTGCGTGGACATTATTTTTTTATGCATTTCTAGAATATTTGCAATTTTTATTGCAACATGCAATAATTTAATCACAGCCACACATCGTATAATTTTTTGTTTTGATGCACGAAGAGCAAAGTATTATCTTCATACCACTTTATTGTGAAAATTCAAAGTTTGCGATCCAAACTGGATTTGATATTGAAAACTCACTGGGATTCCATGAACCAATTCAGTAAAGCATCCAAACAGACCAGTTCGTATTCACGTACACTCTAGCTTTCTTACACAAACGGAATTTGGTATTCACAACCGATTCAACACGAAGCCTCCGAATACAGACGTTTGAACAGAGCCAAAATGATGGGATGCGAAGACCATTCCACGGGCTGCGTGGATCGATCGAGCGATGGCCGAATGACACACAGCTGTAAAAACACATGCACAGTACTAGTAATTACACTAAACCAGCACTGTGCGTACGGGGCTAGAGGCCACGTCCCTAGCCACTAGCGCCTAGGCCAGAGGAACCGAAAAACAAGTCCGAAATTGGTGGGACGAAGGCAAGAAAACGGCCGCATAAAACAAGAACTCACAAAGCAGCAGTAAACGTAAAAAGGCAGAGACGGTGCTGGTACCCTACTTGTACCGCGGTGGTGCCACGCGACCGACCGGCGTCGACGACGACCGCGAGGCGACGGAGCCACTCTGCCACCGTGCTATTATTAATCTCGTCGTCTCCGGAGCGTCCCGGGGATCAAACTCAAATTGCATGCAAACCACGGCTGAAAAAGAGAGAGATCCATGGGGATTTTGGCGGTAGAATGCGTTGGAGTTCCTTCATAGTAGGACGTACGGCGAGGGTGGGAAAGATCACATGCCGGATTGCCCGATGAGCTCGGAGATTTAACTCCGGATCGAGGCCGGGGCC
Source organism: Triticum monococcum (assembly GCA_034509565.1). Lineage (NCBI taxonomy): Eukaryota > Viridiplantae > Streptophyta > Magnoliopsida > Poales > Poaceae > Triticum > Triticum monococcum. Next base: position 725,244,468 of record CM067847.1, on the reverse strand, counting down.
TTGTCCGCTATACCCGAGTTGGGCAGCGGGAGGTTCAGTCAGAGGAGAAACGGGAAACGGGGCGATTTCTCATTGAATCCGGCTGGTGCGCACGCAGCAGGTACTAGGCAGAGTTGATTGCTCCCTTTTCCTCGGAGAAGAAAGGCCAGCAGCACCATGCCACCATCAACTCAATCACCAGCATTTTTTCCTCGTGCAGTGCATTTTGGAACTGAGATCAGGTTGCTGGCACTGTAGATGATGAGAGGGAAGCCGTTGTTGGCTGCAAAACAAGGTGTTCACATGGCCTGAGCTGACGCGGACATCATGCTAGGTTAATCATGCCCTATCCTGATCAGCAGTCCAGTCCTAGTAGGAGTAGTAACAAACAAGCGCTTAATTTGCAGGAACCACTCTACGTCCAGGTAGAGTCCGCACCCTGGCTCCTCGGCATTACTCATGAGGCGATTTTTGCAGGAACACCCGGGGGTTTACGGGAATTGCGGAGCAGTACCCGACACTTGGACCGTGACGCCCAGCCAGGTGTTCCTTTGACCACCGTAGCCGTATGTCCCCTTGACGCCATTAGCCACCCACAAGAAGATGGTCTACTAGTCCAGCCCCTCCCACTCGGCCTCTCGCTATATATAGACACGGCGGCCATCCATCGACTGCTCACTCCAATTAAACATCATCCCTCTCTTCCCTCTCCCTGCGAGGCACTACCAACGTCTGTACTCATACCTACGGGAGCTCGATCCCCTCCAGTCCAAGCTAGCTAGGGTGTGGGAGAGAATTGCTGGGCGTGGCCGAGAGAGAGACAGAGCTCAAGGAGGAGGGAATTGGGCGGCGGCGAAGGGAAGGGAAGGGAGGATGGGGATGCGGCCTGGGTGGGTGGGGGGCCTGGTGGAGGAGACCTTCTTCGTGGCGTGCTCGGCGCACGAGAGCCGCAAGAAGAACGAGAAGAACATCTTCTGCCTCGCCTGCCGCACCAGCATCTGCCCGCACTGCGCCCCCGCGCACCGCCACCACCCGCTCATCCAGGTGATTCTTCATCCCCTCCCTCCCTCTCTCTCTCTCTCTCTCTCTCTCTCTCTCTCTCTCTCTCTCTCTCTCTCACCCGGCCGTCAAATCGAGGCTTGCGCCGACAAATTCATCTACTAGTGGTTTGTCGTAATTCTTCGCCGGCAGCCGGAGCATATCACGTGCTGCATGCATGCCTGTGGTTTCGGGTTCTTGATTCGCCCATTTTGACCATAGTTGGTGTACCAGCGAATTCTCTCCGATTTTGCTCCCCGGCGTGCGTGTGCAAAGCGCGCGGCCGTGCGTTTGTCGCCATGGTTCCCTGCTTTGCTTAGATTCCGGTAGTATTCAGTGGCACCCACACAGAGATGGAGATAGGGAAGAGGAACTTCTCCTTTTTACTAGTACGTGTTTGGCCTAATTAATCGGATGATTAGCCTTTCGGAGTTGAGCTGTTCTCTGTGGAGCAATTTAGGACGACTCGCTAAACACGGGGAGGTTCAACACCAGTATCTTAATTTGCCACTAGGAGTATGCCGGGAGAGAAGCTGTCCTTATCTACTCGACAGGACTAGTACGTAGTAAACGAGCCACGAGCCCTTCTCGGGCATAGATGGGCCTTAATTAACTAGCATATGCCAATTAGTACGTGCACAGTAGAGGGAGATTTGGTGTGGTTGGGGCTTAATTGCGGCGTGTCCGAGTTCCCAAGTCGCGTAGCGTGCGCTCCCTTTTCGGAGCCCGCGCTCGTCTTTCGGCTTCTGCTTGTCGTTTCTCCAGGCCAAGCCCAAGGCCATGGTTCGTCGTGCTTTGTGCCCTGCCCCCTGCCCCTCGTTTAATTAACATTTTAGTAGTAGTACTAAACCCCTCTCATGTTCCACCACAATTTTACCGCAGCTAGCCTGCTTGCCCAATTTCACCTCTCCTAGCTAATCCACCCTACTACTCTCTCCCGTCTTTTTTAGTCTGCATATAAGTTTTGTGTGAAGATAAATCATTTCTACTTTGACCAAACCTATAAAAAAAGTATCAAGAATTACAATGTCAAATCAATATTCTTAGAATCATTACGAAATGTACTTTCATGGAATATATATTTGGCATGGTAATGTTGATATTTTTAAATATATATTTGGTTAAATTTTGTAAAGTTTGACTTGATCCAAATCTAATACGCAGAGTAAAAAGGACCGGAAGGAGTACGTAGGAATAGATGTTTTGCTCTTGCTCCATCAGGGAGTGTACTGTAGTTATGTGGATAAAGGGGAAAAGGTTTTACGATTGAGACAGAGGAGAAAGGAGGTCTAGTGGAAGAGAAAGAGAGAGATATGTGAGCAGTCCGTTTACTTTTCACCGCGGATTGGCTTGGCTTGGCGGCACCCCCGAAATAAGCATAGTCTTATAATTACTCTGCACGGCTGCAATTGCTGCATGCGAGCCGCGCACCCATTCCTGTCCCTGTGGCTGCCCTCCCTCCGCCCACTCGCCAGCCACCTGCAAAAAGTTACTGCGACCCACCCTCCCATCTCTCCGTCTCTGTAGACTAGGCGCATCTTCTCGGACACCTTTCCCCTCCATTTCCCTCTCTCGCCAACGCAGGCTGCATGTATAGTGCTAGTCGTGTACACACACAAAGCCTGAGAACCCTGGCCGGCCTGCATTTTAACGGTGGTAACAGTGGTTCCACTGTGGCGGTCTCGTCACTTCCGTTGCTCCCCCTCCGAGCCATGCGGCGCAGAGGTTGGTCTCACGTCTCATCCACCCAAACCCAAATCGCCCTACAAATGGGCTGGGTTATCCGGACTGTTTTGCCATGCATAGCAAAGCAAAACACCCTTTCCACCCGCTGATCTACCCTGCTGCTGCCTGCTGGTGAATAAATGGACGGCCGGCCGGCCGGCCGTCCAGTCCACTCTGCACCCGCCGTCTGTGCGGCGGTGGTGGTGGCTCGCAGGCAGCTGCTGCTGGAGTACATCATCTTGTTAAGCGTCGGAGCAGGGGTAGAAGAGCAGCGGGCACGGCGGAGGCAGTTTTACCATATGTGTGCATGGTAAAAGGGCCTGCCCTGTTGCCAAACTAGGCCCTCAACACTGTTGCCTCCTGCCTGCGCGCTACCGTCCAAACGCATGGTTCCGCCCTCGACGACGACGCTGTTCACTCGCTCAGGGACGCCACAGTGACGACGACGCCGGGCGGCCGCTTCGAACGGTGGCCGGCGATTCGCTTTTTACCGCTTCCCGGGAGTAGAGTAGCTTGGGCCAGGGGGTGGTATGGTCATTTCTTTGGTGTTGGTGTTTTTGGCCGCTGCATGCTGCACGATGGAACGCACGTACGTACGCCCGCCCTTGGTCTCCCACGATGGGGATGACGACGAGCCGCCGGTCAAACGCCCGGCAATTATTACCACTGGTGGCTGGCTGGCTCGCTCACCGGTCACCACTCACGAGCCTGCCTGCCTTTGGCATCCAGACGGAAGGCATTATTACATCATCACATGGAGCAGTAAATTCACACTCGCGCACCCGAACGACACTCTTTTCACTACTCAGCTTTTGGAAGATTCTCCACTAAGTTACTTTGCCCGTGCTGCATTTTGTGTAACAAGGGAGGTTTGAAATGTGTACAGGTGCGGAGGTACGTGTACAACGACGTGGTGCGCCTGGACGATCTTGAGAAGCTCATCGACTGCTCCTTTGTTCAGGTGATTCCATCAATCACACCTAGTTCTTCGTTTTAGAGAGCATCAACACATGAGCGCCTAGTGAAAAGCTGTGGCCTAATCTCCTTCCTTCATGCTTTGCTCTCCATGCAGCCCTACACCATCAACAGCGCAAAGGTGATATTTCTCAAGCCCCGGCCTCAGTCCAGGCCTTTTAAGGGCTCCGGCAACGTCTGCTTGACCTGCGACAGGATCCTCCAGGAGCCATTCCACTTCTGCTGCCTCTCTTGCAAGGTACTCCATCCATTCCCGACACGCTGCATGGCGCCTCACTTGCTAATGGACGCTAGGTTGCTAAGAACAATATAATCTATCTGCTGAGTAGTGATGCATATCGGTGCATGCATGCAGGTGGATCATGTCATGATGCAGGGCGGCGACCTGTCCAACATCCTCTACATGTCGGGCGAGCCCGACGTCGCCTGCTTCCCGAGGTTCGAGAACCTCCGCGTCGGCAGCGGGTCGGCGGACCTCCTGGACGACGGGTGCGCCACCGGCGGGCAGATCACCCCGAACTCCATCCTCGAGGACCCGATGCACCACTACGGCGGCGGCAGCTTCAGCGGCGGCTCCAGCTACCGCAGCGGCGGCAGCAGCCGGAACGCGCGCGGCTTCGACGCGGCAGCCAGCGTCGACGTCGACGTCCCCGTCCCCGTCCCGAGGAAGAAGAAGTCGGGGGGCTTCTTCCCCCAGATCGTCATGTCCCTCAACAACAGGAGGAAGGGGGCGCCCCACAGGTCTCCGTTCGCCTGATCAACGCATGCATGGATCGTGCGTGCGTGGATCGCTACCTAGTACAGTTCGAGCATCCCCCCTATATATGTGTGTTGATTACTACTAGCTAGTACTATTAGCAGTACGTTAATTGTAATCCTATGATTAGCCATGTAGAGAGAGAAACAGAGAGGTGTTGGTTGGTGGGTGGGTGAGAGAGGGAGAGGGAGAGGGAGATGGTCTTTGCTGCTAGGGCCATCATCTTAGGGCAGTGTTTTGAGGAGACGTACTTGAGAGTGAGGAGAGAGAGAGAGAGAGAGAGAGAGAGAGAGAGAGAGAGAGAGAGAGAGAGCAGAGAGAAGAAGCTAATTAGCCTGCTTGCAACTCCCCCCTGTTACAGGACCAGGTGGGCACGCACACGGCCTGGTGGGGCGCCCGATTCAGGGTGTGCCAGAAGGTCTACGTGCCACCAATTTTGTACTTGATGTAACGGGGTCACGGTTGCTCGCACACATGCAGGTGCAGCTTACACTTCCATGACCATATATATATTTGTCCCCACATATATGTAACAATCAATAATAGTGCTGTGTTGTGAACTTGCGACGTGTTCATGTGATAGTGATTGTGCTGCTTCCGTTGCGTGTCTATTATGAATCATTTCGGGTCGGTCTACACTGCATATCCATGCAATGCATGCATGCATGGGTTGGGTCGGTCTACACTGCATATCCTTGCAAGCTTCCTGTTTGTGCGTGTCCTTTGGCCGGCCAGGGAGCCTCCCCAAGTAGTGGTAGTCCCAATCGTGCTACGTACGTTGGAGAAAAGAGGCCCCCTCCCCTGGAAGCGCTTGTGTCCTTGATGATGGAGACAAGGATATCACAGAGGAGGAGAGATATACTTGTACTGTGTGGTTAATTAGATGTGTCCAGGATGCGTTGTGAGCGTTGCAGACTACGTTGAGCTGCTCGTAGCGTACAGTGGAGCACATGCTACGTACATTGGGCAGCTCCTCCAAGGTTGCCAGCTGTTGTATCACCTTTCTGACTGGCCGAAAGCAGTGCTTCCTGGGGACTAGAGAAGTGTCGGTTTCCCAGATCCATCTCTCGCCTCTCATCCCTCCCCTCCGTACCATGCCTCTCCAGTGCAAACCCATGCCAACGAGCAGAAAACTTTCGCCGGGCTCAAACATCTACTCTACTGCTACCGCCATCCTGGTTTCTTAATCCCCGTGAATTTTGGAGGTAATATTTTGACCATAATTTTAATTAATAAAGTATATGTTGTATGTAAAAATAATAACATACTTGAAAAGTACATTCAAATACGAATCCAACAACGTAATATTTGATGACATGCATTAACATTTTGCTAGTTAAATACGTGGCCAAACTTTGACCCAAAATACAATGAAGATTAATAAACATAGATGGAGGTACTAGTGCTCATTTTCTATTCCTGGGAAAACTCCATTGCCAACAACGATAATTGATGGCAGGCCCCAAGCTAATACCCTTCCGAGTAAATTCTAAAAAATCCAAGTAAAATATAGTGATCTTCAAATTTTGGTATCAAGGAAGCCCAAATTTTCTAGGTGCGTTTAAAATTTCATGGTGATAAGAGAACATCAGGGGAGTTCAGGACAAAAGGGAAAAAACCTTGAAGCTCCAAAATTTGATTTTCTAGCCTTTTTCAAAGCTCCGGTATTTCATACCACCAACGAAGTCATATCACCACGAAATTATGGAGTTGGTAACTGACAAAAAGAAGTTGGAGCTGATGGTCAGTATATAGCCAAAAAAAGAAACTAGAGGAATTAATTCAAAGAATTGAGCAAAGAGAAGCAGAGATCCACCGAATTGGTAGATTCGGTGGAGGATATGGAAATGGATAATAGCCAAAATAGAGGTAAAGACAATGATTCTTATGTGGAACATGTGGACTACAATGGACAATGGTAATCAGGCTCTTTTGGAACTAAAATGCTCAAAGTTGGAAGTCGTCAGGGTGGCGAAGTTTCATGAAAGGAAGTTGGAGGGCCTCCTAGAAGATGTCCAAGGCTTAAGGATGCGGATGATGTCAGAATTGAGGATTTGGCTAAAAAGAGAGCTGCTGATAAGAATGATAGTGCCAACCTTTCTAATAGCCCTCCTAATAATGATAAATCTTCTCTGTTACATATGTGTGATATGGTGGGTATTTGACCTTGGTTGTTCAACTATAATGGTTGAGTATAATCCGGAAATTATTGAGAAAATGGAGCTAGTCGGGAAAGATTTTTATATCCAAAATATAGTTAATGAGAAACATATTCAAGAACCCAGCTCTCGTGCTCCCATTGACTCTGGAGATGCTGATATTTCTGAGCTATGTTCTGACAATGATCATTCAGATACTGGAATTGAAGAAGATAACTACAAACATTTTAAAAAAATCTAGTGAAAGGAAAAAAAAGGAGGGTAGCTCACTAGTCATTGGCTATGTGAAGCACACTCTCCCCATTGGTAAAGTTAAAAATAAAAAAGTGCTAATAATATTTTTAATATTGAAAATGGTAGGCGTGTTTTGGAATGTAAGGGGGATTGGGCAAGACATTATAAGACGATTTGCCAGAGAGTTGATTTTGTAAAAAAGAGAGGATTTTATTGGTTTGCAGGAAACTAATATACCTAATTATACTAATAATGAACTACATAATTTGTGAGGAGGAAGAAACATTATTTTGAATTGTTCTCCTCCGAGAGGCAAATCGGGAGGAATTCTAGTGGGGGTGAATGGCGACAACTTTATCGTGACTTAACTTGAAATTGGTATTAATTTTGATGAGAAAAGTCCACATTACAACTTTGAGGTTGCCAGTTGGTTTAAGAATCAACCCCAAGCTACAAAACCATTCGAAACACAACCCAAACTAACAATCGGTTCAGGAATCAATCCTGGACTCGCTTTTGACCATCTAAGGCGGTTGTTACCGCCTCTATCTTGTTCCCCACATTTCTCTCGCACCACCGCACCCCCATCGCGACACCATAACATGATGCCACACACCACCAGTATGACCGATGGCGCGAAGCTGCACTCCTCCCACCACCGACCGTGAATCAGGTGGCCACTCACCAGCCCAAATCGTGCGAATTCGCATGTTCCCCACCTCTCCTGACCGAGGGAGACGTGTCACCGACTGCCAGAAAGCCTACCATCGACGGTGATCTTGCCACTGCTGACATCTAGCCCATTCCATAGACCTCCTCTCTCTCCCCCTCCCCCATGTTGGTTCACTATTTGAGCACACTAGGAAAGGCGATTCCTGTTCTGCAATGGCTCGCGTCCTGCAGGTCACCATCGCTACGCAATTTTTTCTACCCACCCTCAGCTCTGTGTCATCCACTTCTCTTTTTACCCCCTTCTCTGATAATCTGCACCCTTAATGAGCAGCTGCCACCCGCCCTGCTTCGTCTCCCAATTGCACATGGGGTTTGCCCCCAACCCTTACGTTGCATCAGCATGGGATCCATCCATCCCATTCCCGCATGACTCGACGGGGATGGATGGGGGGAACTCGAGCCTACAGGATCCAAACTGGGATGAGGAGATGAGCTGCACTTGTAGACAAAGTAGTTCATCGGAGTTGTGGGCTTGGGCTCATGGACAAGGAGAGCTCGGGTTGTGGCTGTGGTGGAAAGGGCTTGGGTTCGGGCGCGATAGGGATGCACCGCCGCCGTTCATTAGTCGTAGTTGGAGCTGGGAGTGGTGATTCCAGGGTTGATTCATGAGCTAGGTCATTAGTTTGTGGTGTGTTTCAACTAGTTTTGTACTTTGGGGTTGATTCTTAAACTGAATGATAACTTCAGGGTTAAAATGTGAACTTTTTTATTTTGATAAGGTTCTTATTTTGATGAGATTGCTAAATTTTATGGGAATCTAATTTCTATTTATTCAAATGCTTAGTTAGATGGTAAAGCTGCTTCCCTAGCTGGCTTATCAAGAATATACCAAGACAATCCCCTACCATGTTTGGTGGGTGTTGATTCTAATATCATTAGAAAATGCTCTGAGAAAAACCAACGAAACTGATCATTGGAGTTTTATTTTTACTGTTATAATTGAACATCCTCGCTGGAAAGTATCTCTAAATGATAGAAAATTCACTTGGCTAATAACCTTATTGATCCTACTTAGTTAGATGTAGTTTTGACTTGCCCTGAATTGGAAGGTCATTACCCATTGTCCTTCCTATAGGCTCCAGAGAGGGAGGTGGATGATTACACTCCCCTGATTTTATACACTGGATCTCATGGTATCTCTCATCCCATTTTTAGATTTGAGAACTCTTGGATTTTAAGGGATGTCTTTAAAGATCCTGGCACTAACATCTGGACTAATTATTAGGAAGGATCTAATATAGAGAAGTGGTAACAAATGTTAAGAGTTTTGAGAAGAAAAGTAAGAGGGTGGAACAAAATGCAGATGCATGTGAAGGAAATATGCCCTAGAGGCAATAATAAAGTTATTATTTATTTCCTTATATCATGATAAATGTTTATTATTCATGCTAGAATTGTATTAACCGGAAACATAATACATGTGTGAATACATAGACCAACAGAGTGTCACTAGTATGCCTCTACTTGACTAGCTCGTTAATCAAAGATGGTTATGTTTCCTAACCATGAACAAAGAGTTGTTATTTGATTAACGAGGTCACATCATTAGTTGAATGATCTGATTGACATGACCCATTCCATTAGCTTAGCACCCGATCGTTTAGTATGTTGCTATTGCTTTCTTCATGACTTATACATGTTCCTATAACTATGAGATTATGCAACTCCCGTTTACCGGAGGAATACTTTGGGTACTACCAAACGTCACAACGTAACTGGGTGATTATAAAGGAGTACTACAGGTGTCTCCAATGGTAGATGTTGGGTTGGCGTATTTCGAGATTAGGGTTTGTCACTCCGAGTGTCGGAGAGGTATCTCTAGGCCCTCTCGGTAATGCACATCACATAAGCCTTGCAAGCACTGCAACTAATATGTTAGTTGTGAGATGATGTATTACGGAACGAGTAAAGAGACTTGCCAGTAACGAGATTGAACTAGGTATTGGATACCGACGATCGAATCTCGGGCAAGTAACATACCGATGACAAAGGGAACAACGCATGTTGTTATGCGGTCTGACCGATAAAGATCTTCGTAGAATATGTAGGAGCCAATATGGGCATCCAGGTCCCGCTATTGGTTATTGACCGGAGACATGTCTCGGTCATGTCTACATTGTTCTCGAACCGTAGGGTCCGCACGCTTAACGTTACGATGACAGTTATTATGAGTTTATGCATTTTGATGTACCGAAGGTTGTTCGGAGTCCCGGATGTGATCACGGACATGACGAGGAGTCTCGAAATGGTCGAGACGTAAAGATTGATATATTGGAAGCCTATGTTTGGACACCGGAAGTGTTCCGGGTGAAATCGGGATTTTACCGGATTACCGGGAGGGTTACCGGAACCCCCCGGGAGCCAAATGGGCCAACATGGGCCTTAGTGGAAAGGTGAGAGGGCAGCCCACATAGGGCTGCGCCTCCCCCCCTCTCCCTAGTCCTATTAGGACTAGGAGAGGGGCCGGCCACCTCTCTCTTTCCCTTCCCTCTTGAGGAAACCTAGTTGGACTAGGATTGGAGGGGGGAGTCCTACTCCCGGTAGGAGTAGGACTCCTCCTGCACCTCCCACCTTGGCCAGCCAGCTCCTCCTCCTCCATCCTTTATATACGGGGGCAGGGGACACCCCAAGACACACAAGTTGATCCTTGAGATCGTTCCTTAGCCGTGTGCGGTGCCCCCTGCCACCAAATTCCACCTCGATCATACCGTTGTAGTGCTTGGGCGAAGCCCTGCATCGGTAGTACATCAAGATCGTCACCACGCCGTCGTGCTGACGGAACTCTTCCTCGACGCTTTGCTGGATCGGAGCCCGAGGATCGTCATCGAGCTGAACGTGTGCTAAGAACTCGGAGGTGCCGGAGTAACGGTGCTTGGATCGGTCGGATCGGGAAGAAGACGTACGACTACTTCCTCTACGTTGTGAGATCGCTTCCGCAGTCGGTCTGCGTTGGTACGTAGACAACACTCTCCCCCTCGTTGCTATGCATCACCATGATCTTGCGTGTGCGTAGGAAAATTTTCGAAATTACTACGTTCCCCAACAGCATGGTACCGAAAAAATGAAATTCTTGCCAAGTAAGATGTTATAGATAAAAAATGCAAAAATTAATGGGTTAACTGCTCAAGATAGAACTGAGCAAAAAGATCTTAGAGATCAGTTTGGTATGATCCAGAACCAAGAAAAATTAAAGTGGCTGCAGAGATACAAGGATGAGTAGATTAAAGAGGGAGATAATAACACTAGATCGATATCATCATGCCAAAGTTAATGGCACGAGAAGAAAAATAGAATTGTTTCATTGGAACAAGAGGAAGGGGTGATTGAGGGTTAAAGTGATGTACTCAATTACATTGCTAATTTTTACAAGAAGCTTTTTGGACATGCCGACGAATCAAATTTTTCTTTAAATATTCAGGAAGCTAAGAAAATTTCCAATGGAGATGCTGATAAATAACTAAAACCTTTCACCATGGAAGAATTGTAGACTGTGGTCTCCCAAATAGAAAAGAATAAGAGCCCAATACCTGCTGGTTTACCTATAGATTTATATCAACATTTTGGGGATGTTATTAAATGGGATTTAAAGGGTCTATTATATGATTTCCATAGAGGGGTTCTGGATATTTCAACTATGGTATAGTCACTTTTGTCCTAAGACCAAACATGTTAAGCAAACCTAGAAATTTCGACTTATATGTCTGCTTAAGATGAGCTTTAAAATCATTACTAAAGTTCAGATGAACAGACTTTGTAAAGTGGTTCATCCCATCCTCCCCCAAACTCAAATTGCTTTCATTAAGGGTAGGGACATCATGGAGGGTGTTGTGGTCTTCCATGAAGACTTGGACTCTATCCATCATAAGAAACAAAGTGCCCTGCGTTTTAAAATAGTTTTTCAGAAGGAATATGAAAAAACAGATGTTGGAAATATGCCCTAGAGGCAATAATAAAATGGTTATTATTATATTTCTTTGTTCATGATAATTGTCTATTGTTCATGCTATAATTGTGTTATCCGGAAATCGTAATACATGTGTGAATACATAGACCACAACACGTCCCTAGTGAGCCTCTAGTTGACTAGCTAGTTGATCAAAAGATAGTCATGGTTTCCTGACTATGGACATTGGATGTCATTGATAACGGGATCACATCATTAGGAGAATGATGTGATGGACAAGACCCAATCCTAAGCATAGCTCAAAGATCGTGTAGTTCGTTTGCTATAGCTTTTCCGAATGTCAAGTATCATTTCCTTAGACTATGAGATTGTGCAACTCCCGGATACCGTAGGAGTGCTTTGGGTGTGCCAAACGTCACAACGTAAATGGGTGACTATAAAGGTACACTACAGGTATCTCCGAAAGTGTCTGTTGGGTTGGCACGAATCGAGACTGGGATTTGTCACTCCGTATGACGGAGAGGTATCTCTAGGCCCACTCGGTAATGCATCATCATAATGAGCTCAATGTGACCAAGTGGTTTATCACGGGATCATGCATTACGGTACGAGTAAAGTGACTTGTCGGTAACGAGATTGAACGAGGTATTGGGATACCGACGATCGAGTCTCGGGCAAGTAACGTACCGATTGACAAAGGGAATTGTATACGGATTGGTTGAATCCTCGACATCGTGGTTCATCCGATGAGATCATCGAGGAGCATGTGGGAGACAACATGGGTATCCAGATCCCGATGTTGGTTATTGACCGGAGAGTCGTCTCGGTCATGTCTGCGTGTCTCCCGAACCCGTAGGGTCTACACACTTAAGGTTCGGTGACGCTAAGGTTGTTGAGATATTAGTATACGGTAACCCGAAAGTTGTTCGGAGTCCCGGATGAGATCCCGGACGTCACGAGGAGTTCCGGAATGGTCCGGAGGTGAATATTTATATATAGGAAGTCAAGTTTCGGCCATCGGGAAAGTTCGGGGGTAATCGGTATTGTACAGGGACCACCGGAAGGGTCCCGGGGGTCCACCGGGTGGGGCCACCTATCCCGGAGGGCCCCATGGGCTGAAGTGGGAGGGGAACCAGCCCCTAGTGGGCTGGTGCGCCCCCCTTGGCCCTCCCCCTACGCCTAGGGTTGGAAACCCTAGGGGTGGGGGGCGCCCCACTTGGCTTGGGGGGCAAGCCACCCCCTTGGCCGCCGCCCCCCTTGGAGATCGGATCTCCAAGGGCCGGCACCCCCCTAGGGACCCTATATATAGTGGGGGGGAGGGAGGGCAGCCGCACCCTAGCCCCTGGCCTCTCCCTCCTGTGACACTCCTCCCTCTCCCTGTGCTTGGCGAAGCCCTGCCGAGATCATCGTTGCTTCCACCACCACGCCGTCGTGCTGCTGGATCTTCATCAACCTCTCCTTCCCCCTTGCTGGATCAAGTTGGAGGAGACGTCTTCCCAACCGTACGTGTGTTGAACGCGGAGGTGCCGTCCGTTTGGCGCTAGATCATCGGTGATTTGGATCACGACGAGTACGACTCCATCAACCCCGTTCTCTTGAACGCTTCCGCACGCGATCTACAAGGGTATGTAGATGCACACCTCTCTCCCTCGTTGCTAGATGACTCCATAGATTGATCTTGGTGATGTGTAGAAAATTTTAAAATTCTGCTACGTTCCCCAACAACAAATGGTCTTTTATTTATCAAATGCTGAAATTAAAAATAAACCTCACAGCTGGTGTTTACTAGATCATGCACATTATGGGGGCATGTGGGTGGGGGGGTCAAAGTTAATGACCCAATTGGGACATATTTGAAGACACACGACGGACTTAGACAAAGGCCTTAGTTGATCTTGTATACATAGAAAAAACAAGAAGTGTTTTCTGGAATATTAGGGGGTCTGGTGGGGATACTAAAAAAGTTCTTTAACTTGTAATGGTTATGAAGGTGGATTTTTTGGTCTTACAAGAAAATATGAGACGGTCTTTCTCTAGGAATGACTTGCAAAACATCTGCACTAGGAGAGATTTGCATTCGCATCATACCCCTGCTAGGGGAAAATCTGGGGGGGGGGGTCTATTATTGGGAGTAAATTACAACACTCTTCATGTGATTTCGCAAGAGGATGGGGATTACTAAATTAAAATGGTTGTGTGGGATGTTAGAAACAAATTCATATGAGATTTGGTGCTGGTATGGGATCCTCGGCTTGAAGGAAAAGCTAGGTTTCTAGCTGAACTTTCTAGGGTGCTACGGGATACTATCAATCCCATCATAATTTTTTTTGGGGGGGGGGGGACTTTAATATTATAAGGAAAGCTCTAGAAAAAAGCGAGGTACTCCTGGCCACTGGAGTTACTTGAACGGGACGGGTGGAGGGAGTTAGATTTACATGAGAGGCAATTCACCTAGGGGGAAAATTTGCCAAATCCCACTTATGAAAAATTGGATAGGATTATTTGTTGTGTTGATTGGGTGGGAAATCATCCTCTTTCTACATTGAAGGCTAGACAGAAATCTGATCATACTCCTCTTGTCTTGAATACTAGTGATGTTTAGAAATCTGATCCTATTTTCAGAGGTGAAAATTCATGGCTTTTAAGGCAAGGCGCAGATAAAATTTCCACTGATGTGTGGAATGACCCCAATATTAAGGGTTCTAATATTGAAAAATGGCAAATGGCAGAAGAGATTTAGGGTACTTAGATCTAAATTGAAAGGCTGGAATAGAAATATGGATGCTTGGTACACACATATTAAAAAAGAGATTTCGGGTAAGTTAGATGCACTAGATAAACATTGTGAGGTTTATGGGCGTACTTCTGCAGATAGACATGATCAGTTTGATCTTAGGGCTTAGCTTGATTGGCTTCTATAACATGAAGAGATCAAATGGAGGTAGAGGACAAAAACTAATGAGCAATTTGAGAGAGATTGCAATGTTAGATATTTTCATGCCAAAGCAACTCACAAGAGAGGGAAAAACAGAATTGCCTGCTTAGAGCAGGAAGATGGCAAGATTAAAGAGGATAAGAATGTTATTGATTATAGTCCTAATTATTATAGAGGAGCGGTTTTAATATTGTCCCTCTTGCCTCCTTTTTCACATGAGAGGTAAGAGTATAAAATAGATTCGAGCAGTTGATCTCATTAACTACTAGCCTGATTAACTCTTACCTTCTTACCTTACATGTAAAACAAGGGGGTAAGAGGGAGCATGTCAAAATTTTCCATTATAGCAATCTTTTTGGACATCCAGAAAGATCATCTATATCCCTTTATATTGAAAATCCCAGGACCATACCTAGTGAAAGGGCATTTCTCGTCTTAAGCGTTTTGGTCATGATGAAAATGCAAATTGCGGACTAACCGTGTGAATAAGCTACCTAGGTATACTTTATATGGCACAAGACAGTTGGGTACCTCTCCGGATGGAAAAGAGCAAAGACGGATTTTCCAACGCGTTTTATTTCTTTGGTCATAGGAAATCCATACTATTAAGAGGAGGTCTGCATTGAATGGTATGGGTGGAATCAAACACGTACACAAATACATATTGAACCCATGATATTGCCTTCGGCTTCGAGTAGAGAGCCCCTCATCTAATCCATGAAGGCAAACTTGCCTAGAGCGGTTGTACTGCAGGTGATCGCGGTTGTAAGGCTCCCTTCTGGAGTGGACAACGCAGTCACTATCTTGACGGTTGTACCACGAGCAATGGCCATTGTAGTGCTCCTTATGGAAGCAGTACTACGAGCACCTGCACCGGCACAACTACCACATGAGGGCTGATTCCCATGGGTTTGGCAGCAATGCTCCATCGGTTGCCTCACGGTAGTTCCAGTTTATCTTGTATTAACCGGTACTACTGGGGTCCAAGGCGGTTGGACCTCCCCAGACATAGTGGCAACATGAGGATGCAATCTGGGCGGTTGGACCATGCCATGTACCTCTCAAACCATGACTGCAAGGGTGATTCCTTTCGAGTGATGAGTGGTACAAGGGCGGTTGTTAAACGGTCGTTTCGATAAATTCAAAATTTACCATTATTACCCATTGTTGCGGAAATCGTTAACTGGTAACTGCTCGGTTGGCTGGCGAGTAGGGGATTAATAGGCTAATCGGCAAGTTAATCGGCCATTTAATTAATTAATCGGACGATTTATCAGTTTACCGGCTACTCGGTGACCCTATGAGTAGGGATTAATCGGCAAGTTAACTGGTTAATCGGATGAATTCTTGAAAAGGGTTATTACCAGAGGCCTGTTGGTTATACCGCTCCGGTGTTGCAAACGTGTAGATTGGCCTTGGCATTTGTACCGCCCATGTTTGAAGCTCTTTCTTGCCCGATCTCCCACCAACCTATTGCCGCTCTCTCTCCTCCATTAATGTTTGAAGCTCTTTCTTGCCCGATCTCCTTTTCTGGCAAACCCAACTTGTTGATTTGCTAGGGATTGAGGGAAGAGACCTAGATCTACACGACCACGAAAGAAATTTAATTCGCCCAAACATTTCTTTTGGTTCTTGTTACTCTTGGGTGTTTGGGCATCCTAGACGGAAGAGGTCACCTCGGAGCCACATTCCATTATAGTGAAGCTCTGTGGTGGTGTCAGGAGCCTCCAATTAAGTTGTGGAGAGAGCCCGAAGTTTGTTTATGACGTTCCCGGTTGCCGCCTTCAAGGGCAGTGATAATGGATTCACAACACCTTGCATTGTGTGAGGGCATGAGGAGAACAAGGTGTGTCCTTGGGACGCTTGGAGTCCATCTTGCCGCCCCCAATGGAGACATACCTCCCCCGAAGGAGGGATCTTCGGGAACACTTCCTCGTCTCCATAGACTCCACATGCGGTTATTTCGGTCATTTACTTTGTGCAAATTTATATGTTGTTTTCTAATTTTGCTTGTACTTGCTACTTATGTTGCTTGTTCTATAGCTTGTCCATCTAGTTGCATATCTAGACAACCTACTATATTCTCAAGCCTAAAATTTGCGAAAGTGATTAAAATTTTGTTAGTCATCTAATGACCCATCCCCTCTAGTAAACCATATTAATCCTTTCACCTAGGGATGCTACTCATTAACTATCAAATGTTTTTTCTCCAGAGGAATTAAAACTGCAGTATTTGGGCTCATAACAAGTCACCATGTCCTGATGCTTTTACTATCGAGTTTTACTAAAAATTTTGGGATCTTGTGAAAATGGACCTTAAAGCCCTATTTGATGATTTTCACAATGGGACTTTAGATATATCTACACTTAACGATGAAATTATTACTTTGGCCCGAAAAATTAAAGATGCAAATCAAATTCAGAAGTTCATGCCCATCTGTTTGCTGAATGTAAGTTTTTTTTATCAAATTCCTTATGAATAGGTTAGATGGGGTTGTTGGGGTGGTGATATCTCCGATACAAACTGGTTTTATAAAGGCAGGTGAATTATGGAGGGGATTCCGATTTTACATGAAGCCATGAATGGTACACACCATAAAAAAAGAGTGGTACGCTCTTCAAAGTTGACTTTGAAAAGGCTTATGATCAATTCAAGCGGCCCTTTGTCCTGCAAATGTTTACAACAAAGGGATTTCCTGATAAAATTGGTTGATTTGGATGTGCATACCATTAGAGGGGGTAATGTTTGTATTAAAGTCAAGGAGAAATTGGTACCCTTTTTTCCTACTCATAAAGGGATAAGACAATGGGATTCTCTATCTCCCCTCATTTTTTATCTTGCACATGATGCTTTAGCCATGATGTTGGATAATGCAAGAAAAATGATTCAATTAAACTAGTCCTAGGGATAATGTAGGAAATGGAATTAATATGTTGCAATATGCAAATGACACAATCTTCCTATTGCAGGATAGTTATGATAGTGCATAATTTGAAGCTTGTGCTTTGTCTTTTTGAACAAATGTCTGGATTAATGATTAATTTTTACAAAAGTGGATTGTTTTTGTTTGGTGATGGTTAATTTTTACAAAATGTCTGGATTGTTTTTGAACAAATGTCTAGATTAATGGTTAATAAAGCAGAATTTTTTGCTAAAATATTTACTTGCCCTGTGGCTTCTCTTCCTATGAGATATCTTGGATTGTCTGTAGATGGAAAAGAATTCGGAACAAAGGTTGGAAACCCCATGAAGATAAGATGGAAAAAGCGTAGCAATTAGCAAGGCAGGTTGCTTGCGAGTGCTGGGACGATAACTCTTGTTTAAACATCTTTGACCGGCATCCCTTATTTTATGATGTCATTCTTTGGCCTTCCTGTTAAGGTGAACAGGAGGATATATTTAATAAGGGGATTCACAATTTTGGTATGAACCGGTTAAACATCAACAAAAATTCCTGTCCTTGTGCAGCTTTGAGGTGGGGGATCGAAAAATATGAGATTTGGGGAAGAATTGTCGGCTGGAAATAAATCTCTTAAGGAAAATTTTCCTAGGCTCTATAATATGTGTTTTGATAAGAAGAAATTTGTCAGTGAGTTCCTTGGAGAAGGACTAGATTGTGTTCAGTCTAGAGGAACATTGTATGGGGATTCTTTGGAGCTTTGGAACATTTTAAGGATGTGTGTGGTGGGGTGGTGTTAACTGATCAGAAAGATATAGTTCGTTAGACTTTGACTAAAAATGGAATTTATACTATAATACCATAGATATTTCATTGAAAATGGGATGAAATACCCACATATATTTTTATGGAAAATCAAAATGCCTCACAGAGTTAAAGTGTTCCTTTGGCTGGTGCTGTGAAATAGCCTCCTCACTAAATATAATCTGCTTAGAAGGGGATGTAATGGGGATAAAAGTTGTCCTTTTTGTGGAAGAGATGAGAGTATAAACCATTTAATGTTTTAGATGCTCTGTGGCTAAAATGCTCTGGAACATTATGAAATGTGCTTTTGACCTACATAATATAGCTGATAATGTTTAGGATATGTTTAATGTGTGGATCAAAAACTTTAGTAAGGATGAAAGAAATATGGCAGTCACTGTTATTTCTGCTACCTTTTTGGTAATTTGGAAGTTGTGAACTGGTGTTATTTTCGAGAATAACAAGGTTATTGTTCCTTGTGTACGGTTAACCTGATTGTGAAAATGCTTCATGATTGGCTTATTTTGCAGACAAATCCAGAAAAACAAGGGGTGCTGAAGCGTGGCGTAAGAAAGGTTGAGACGACCGCTCAGAATTTTTCAGGGCCACTCTTGGATGGAGACCTTCGCTTCGGCTTACGGCAGGATGATGGAGACTCTCCTTTCCCTGATGGATCGTGTGTTAACTTCTTACAGTCTTTTGCGAACTTATTAGTAGGATGTATGGCTCCTAAGTTCTTTTATCTTGCTCCGTTAAAAATTATCATCCTGGAGATTCCGGCTTGTGGCTTCCCTGGATGATGATGTCTGTAAATCTGCTTGAAATTTCTCTAGGTAATCAGCAAGTTTGCTGATTTAGCCTCCTTGTGGTTTGGATGGCCAGCTGGGGACCATCTTGATCATGCACCATTTAGTTTCCTTTTGTTTGTTTCGTGCCGCCACTAGTAATTTGTTTTAGAAAGACGATATGGTTCCCTATAATGGAAAAACTGACATGGAGCTCTCTTTATCATAAAAAAAACGTACTTTTGCTGCCAATCTCTAAGAAGATTTTCAACATTTTTGCAACTTTTGATTGCCTTATCAAATATTGACATCAAACCAATCTCGAAGAAAGTACTGGTCACTAGTGTTTCGTTAAAGCAAATCGCATCGATCGTCCCAAATTCAAATTACAACCCAGAAAGAAGAGATCAGCGTGCCACTCCAGCTCGGGGCGTTCGGGGACCCGGGCCATGTCGGTTGGCGTGGGCGAAAGCCGAAACGGCCGGCGCCGCCGAGAAGATCGATGTATCTGGCCCTTCGGGTCGCTTGCGAGCTGTTCTTGACAGAGATGTGATGGCACCGACCTCGTTTGCTAATTACATCGCCGTCGATCATCTAACTAAATTAATTGGCTACTCCCCGGTTAAGACCCTAGCTCCCCTGTGTTAATTCGTTCTTACTCTAGTACGTATCTTAGAGATTTTGTTGCTTCCCTCCAATGTCGTGTCACGCCGCTTAATCTGGCTTTCTTTAGGACGAAAGAGACGGGGAACGAACGAACGCCATGCGTTAGCACATGGCGGCACAATACATAAACTGATTGCCGGATTAACCAAACGATTTGACATAAAGTCCTGCCATTCGGATCTTTGTAGGGCGCCCGTAAGCTGTTGAGGGACAGCGCACTAACGTAACAACAGTAGGATGATCCAATGTTTCAGTTGGAGCATATAGGGGATTAGTTGGAGGCGCTCCTTTTGGGTGGGGGTCAACGGGACAAAAGCGTAACGGAGGAGCAGCCCCCTAATAAACATCTCATCGACGTGACGGTTACTAAGATCCCATGATTACCGGAGCCAGGCAGGTCCATCCTACGATAATTAAAGCTGAAGTTTTGCTACTGTGAAACTAGTAGTACGTGTTAATTCCTCGGGCGTGCTGTGTGGCGGGTTATCAACTGAAAGTGTTTAACATTAATTATCTTCCAAAACAAGCTGGTCATCACTGGTACTCTGGGTCTCTGATGACCAGAGGCAAAAGCAGTTGGACCAGGGACAGAGATGAGAGGGCTTCTGTGCCCGTACTACGTTCTAGTGTATTTTATTGCGCGTCGTACACTCTTATCTATGGCTGCGCAGAGACCCGTTACGCCAACTCCAGGGCGCGGCCCCATCCTGTTCGGATGCGTCTGTTTGGAGTAAAATGAACAAATAGTGCAGCCCAACGTGCAACCCCAAACAGATAAATGTCCGGATTCTGTCCGTTTACGACCTATCCCCTGCCCAAATTTGTGTCGGGTTTGGGGTGAAACGGACATCGCGCGGACGGGCTCGACACACGCCCTAGTCTCCCCGTCGCCCGCCTGTTGGGGACACTAGCAGTCCCTTCGCTTGCAACGTCTGCACCCCGTCTCCCCGCCCCACCCCGCCGCCGGCGCTGCCACTATTCTTCGGCCACCTCCTCACTGCGCACCCTCGGTCGTCCAAACCAAACTACGTCTCGACATGGCCGCCACCACGTCCGCGCTTTCGCCGTAGTTTTGGACGTCGATTGGAGGAGATTTGGCCGTCGCCGTCGTAGCCGGTGGCAGAGGGGATACGACCGCGGCGACGTACCACGGCGGCCACGACAGCTTCCGATGAGTGCTCCAGAGCAGCCAGTAGCCGGCCGCCAACTACCCCTGCTGCATCGAGGTGATCACCGCGGCCTCTTTGCCACCATGACCGTAAGGTGTTCGACACTTTGCCCACAAAGGTATGGACAGTGGAGATGAATTTTTCTTCCACCACTTTATTTATTCATCGGACGATTCTGTTGGGGAACGTAGTAATTTCAAAAAAAATCCTACGCACACGCAAAATCATGGTGATACATAGCAACGAGAGGGGAGAGTGTTGTCTACGTACCCTCGTAGACCGGCAACGGAAGCGTTGACACAATGTAGAGGAAGTAGTCATACGTCTTCCCGATCCTACCGATCCAAATACCGAACGTACGGCACCTCCGAGTTCTGCACACGTTCAACTCGGTGACGTCCCTCGAGCTCCAATCCAGCAAAACGCTGAGGGAGAGTTTCGTCAGCACAACGGCGTAATGACGGTGATGATGTTCTACCGACGCAGGGCTTCGCTTAAGCGCCGCTACGATATGACCGAGGTGGAATATGGTGGAAGGGGCACCGCACACGGCTAAGGAACGATCACGAAGATCAACTTGTGTGTCATGGGGTGCCCCCTTGCCCCTGTATATAAAGGAGGGAGAGGGGGAGGTGCGGCCGGCCCTAGGGGTGCGCCTGGAGGAGTCGTACTCCCACCGGGAGTAGGACTCCCCCATCTTGCCTTGTTCGAAAAGGAAGGGGGAAGGGAGAAAGAGGAAAGGGGGGTGCCGCCCCCCTTCCTTGTCCTATTCGGACTAGGGGGGAGGGGGCGCGCGGCCTGCCCTGGCCGGCCCTCCTCTTCTCCCTTATGGCCCATGTAGGCCCAATAACCCCGGGGGGTTCCGGTAACCCCCCGGTACTCCGGTAAAATCCTGATTTCACCCGGAACGTTTCTGATATCCAAATATAGGCTTCCAATATATCAATATTTATGTCTCGACCATTTCGAGACTTCTCATCATGTCCGTGATCACATCCGGGACTCCGAACAACCTTCGGTACATCAAAACTCAAAAACCCTAATTACGATCGTCACCGAACTTTAAGCGTGCGGACCCTACGGGTTCGAGAACTATGTAGACATTGTCGGAAATATGCCCTAGAGGCAATAATAAATTGGTTATTATTATATTATATTTCATTGTTCATGATAATCGTTTATTATCCATGCTAGAATTGTATTGATAGGAAACTCAGATACATGTGTGGATACATAGACAACACCGTGTCCCTAGTAAGCCTCTAGTTGACTAGCTCGTTGATCAATAGATGGTTATGGTTTCCTGACCATGGACATTGGATGTCGTTGATAACAGGATCACATCATTAGGAGAATGATGTGATGGACAAGACCCAATCCTAAGCCTAGCACAAGATCGTGTAGTTCGTATGCTAAAACTTTTCTAATGTCAAGTATCATTTCCTTAGACCATGAGATTGTGCAACTCCCGGATACCGTAGGAGTGCTTTGGGTGTGCCAAACGTCACAACGTAACTGGGTGGCTATAAAGGTACACTACGGGTATCTCCGAAAGTGTCTGTTGGGTTGGCACGAATCGAGACTGGGATTTGTCACTCCGTGTAACGGAGAGGTATCTCTGGGCCCACTCGGTAGGACATCATCATAATGTGCACAATGTGACCAAGGAGTTCATCACGGGATGATGTGTTACGGAACGAGTAAAGAGACTTGCCGGTAATGAGATTGAACAAGGTATCGGGATACCGACGATCGAATCTCGGGCAAGTATCGTACCGATAGACAAAGGGAGTTGTATACGGGATTGATTGAATCCTTGACATCGTGGTTCATCCGATGAGATCATCGTGGAGCATGTGGGAATCAACATGGGTATCCAGATCCCGCTGTTGGTTATTGACCGGAGAGTTGACTCGGCCATGTCTGCATGACTCCCGAACCCGTAGGGTCTACACACTTAAGGTTTGATGACGCTAGGGTTATAGGGAAAGTATGTACGCGGTTACCGAATGTTGTTCGGAGTCCCGGAGGTAAAGATTGATATATGGGAAGTATGGTTTTGGCCACCAGAAGTGTTCCGGGCATCGCCGGTAGTGTACCGGGACCACCGGAGGGGTCCGGGGGTCCGCCAGGTGGGGCCACCAGCCCTGGAGGCCTACATGGGCCAATAGTGGGAAGGGACCAGCCCCTAGGTGGGCTGGGGCGCCTCCCACCAAGGCCCAAGGCACCTCCAAGAGGGGAATGGGCAAACCCTAGGGCAGATGGGCCCTAAGGCCCACCCCAGGCGCCCCTCCCCCTCTCCCCCTTGCGGCCGCCACCCTAAATGGGATCTAGGTCTGCCGCACCCCTTGGGGTAGAAACCCTAGGTGGGGGCACAGCCCTCCCTCTCCCCCTATATATAGTGGAGGCAAAGGGGCAGCCCAACACACGAAGTTCTTCCCCTGTTGGCGCAGCCCTACCTCTCTCCCTCCTCGTCTCTCGTAGTGCTTGGCGAAGCCCTCCTAGAGTCCCGCGCTCCTCCACCACCACCACGCCATCGTGCTGCTGCTGGACGGAGTCTTCCCGAACCTCTCCTTGTCCCCTTGCTGGATCAAGGCGTAGGAGACGTCACCGGGCTGCACGTGTGTTGAACGCGGAGGCGCCGTTGTTCGGCGCTTAGATCGGAATCAACCGCGATCTGAATCGCTACAAGTACGACTCCTTCATCCGCGTTCTTGCAACGCTTCCGCTTAGCGATCTACAAGGGTATGTAGATGCACTCTCCTTCCCCTCGTTGCTAGATTACTCCATAGATTGATCTTGGTGATGCGTAGAAAATTTTAAATTTTTGCTACGATCCCCAACAGTGGCATCATGAGCTAGGTCTATGCGTATTTTCTATGCACAAGTAGAACACAAGTTGTTGTGGGCGTCGATTTTGTCAATTTACTTGCCGTTACTAGTCTTATCTTGATTCGACGGTATCGTGGGATGAAGCGGCCCGGACCGACCTTACACGTACTCTTATGTGAGACTGGTTCCACCGACTGACATGCACTAGTTGCATAAGGTGGCTAGCAGGTGTCTGTCTCTCCCACTTTAGTCGGATCGGATTCGATGAAAAGGGTCCTTATGAAGGGTAAATAGAAATTGGCATATCACGTTGTTGTTTTGGCGTAGGTAAGAAACGTTCTGGCTAGAAACCTATAGCAGCAACGTAAAAACTTGCAACAACAATTAGAGGATGTCTAACTTGTTTTTGCAGCATGTGCCGTATGATGTGATATGGCCAAAAGGATGTGATGAATGATATATGTGATGTATGAGATTGATCATGTTCTTGTAATAGGAATCACGACTTGCATGTCGATGAGTATGACAACCAGCAGGAGCCATAGGAGTTGTCTTAATTTATTTATGACCTGCGTGTCAACTTAAACGTCATGTAATTACTTTAGTTTATTGCTAAAGCGTTAGCCATAGTAGTAGAAGTAATAGATGACGAGACAATTTCAAGAAGACACGTTAATGGAGATCATGATGATGGAGATCATGGTGTCATGCCGGTGACAATGATGATCATGGAGCCCCGAAGATGGAGATCAAAAGGAGCAAAATGATCTTGGCCATATCATGTCACAATTTGATTGCATGTGATGTTTATCATGTTTTACATCTTATTTGCTTAGAACGACGGTAGCTTAAATAAGATGATCCCTCACTAAAATTTCAAGAAAAGTGTTCCCCCTAACTATGCACCGTTGCGAAGGCTTATTGTTTCGAAGCACCACGTGATGATCGGGTGTGATAGATTCTAACGTTCGAATACAACGGGTGTTACGAGCCTAGCATGTACAGACATGGCCTCGGAACACATGCAATACACTTAGGTTGACTTGACGAGCCTAGCATGTACAGACATGGCCTCGGAACACAAAAGACCGAAAGGTCGAGCATGAGTCGTATAGAAGATACGATCAACATGAAGATGTTCACCGATGTTGACTAGTCCGTCTCATGTGATGATCGGACACGGCCTAGTTGACTCGGATCATGTTTCACTTAGATGACTAGAGGGATGTCTATCTGAGTGGGAGTTCATTGAATAATTTGATTAGATGAACTTAATTATCATGAACATAGTCTAAATTGTCTTTGCAAATATGTTGTAGATAAATAGCTCATGTTGTAGCTCCCTGTTTCAATACGTTCCTAGAGAAAGACCAAGTTGAAAGATATTGTAAGCATTGATGCGGACTGGGTCCGTAGTCTGAGGAGTGTCCTTACTGCTACACAGAAGGCTTACGTCTTTGATGCACCGCTCGATGTGCAAACCCCTACAACGTCGTTTGTGGATGTTGTGAACACCTGACAGACACATCATGATGACTACTTGATAGTTTAGTGCACCATACTTTACGGCTTAGAATTGGGATTCCAATGACGTTTTGAACGTCATAAGACATATGAGATGTTCCAAGAGCTGAAATTGGGATTTCAGGCTCATGCCCGTGTTGAGAGGTATGAGACCTCTGACAGGTTCTTTTGCCAACAAGATGGAGGAGAATAGCTCAGCTAGTGGGCATGTGCTCAGAATGTCTGGGTGCTACAATCACTTAAATAAAGTGGGAGTTAAACTTCCAAATAAGATAGTGATTGATAGAGTTCTCTAGCCACTATCACTAAGCTACTAGATCTTCGTGATGAACTATGACATGCAAGGGATGGAGTTGATCTCGAAGCTGTTCGCGGTTCTTAAGACTGCAAAAGGTAGAAATCAAGAAGGAGCATCAAGTGTTGATGGTTTAACAAGACCACTGGTTTCAACAATGGCAAGGGCTAGAAGGGAAACTTCATGGATGGCAAACCAGTTGCCGCTCTAGTGAAGGAACCCAAGGTTGAACCTAAACCCGAGACTAAGTGCTTCTATTATAAAGGGAATGGTCACTGGTAGCGGAATTACCCCAAATGCATGGTAGATAAGAAGGCTGGCAACTTCAACAAAGTATATACGTGTTATTAATGTGTACCTCACTAGTACTCCTGGTAGCACCTGGGTATTGGATACCGGTTCAGTTGCTATTATTGGTGACTTGAAGCAAAAGCTACGGACTAAACGGAGACTGGCTAAGGGCGAGGTGACGATGTGCGTTGGAAGTGTTTCCAAAGTTGATGGGATCACCATCACACGCTCGAACTACCTTCGGGATTAGTATTGAACCTAGATAAATGTTATCAGGTGTCTACGTTGAGCATGAATATGATTAGATCATGTTCATTGCAATACGGTTATTCATTTAAGTTAGAGAATAATGGTTATTCTGTTTACATGAATAATACCTTTCATGGTCATGCACCCTATGTGAATGGTTCATTGAATCTCGGTCGTGGTAATACACATGTTCACGCCAAAAGATGTAGAGTTAATAATGATAGTACCACTTTCTTGTGGCACTGCCGCTTAGGTCATATTGGCGTAAGTTGCATGAAGAAACTCCATATCGATGGATGTTTGGAGTCACTTGATTTTGAATCGCTTGACACATGTGAGCCATGCCTCATGGGCAGGATGACTTAGACCCCGTTTTCAGGTACAATGAAACGGGCAAGTGACTTGTTCGAAATCATACATGCTGATGCATGTGATCCAATGAGAATTGAAGCGTGCGGTGGATATCGCTATTTTCTCATCTTCACTGACGATTTGAGTAGATATATGTATATTTACTTAATGAAGCACAAGTCTGAAACGTTTGAAAAGTTCAAGCGATTTCAGAGTGAAGTTAAGAACCATCATAACAAGAAGATCAAATTCCTACGATCTGATCGAAGAGAATTTCTGAGTTATGAGTTTGGCAATCACTTAAGACATTGTGGAATTGTTTCACAATTGAAGCCACCTGGAACACCACAGGGTAATGGTGTGTCCGGACGTCGTATTCGAACCTTATGAGATATGGTGCGATCTATGATGTCTCTTACCGATCTACTGTTTTCATTTTGAGGTTATGCGTTAGAGACAGCTGCATTCACTTTAGATAGGACACCATCTAAGTCCGTTGAGACGACGTCATATGAACATTGGTTTGGCAAGAAACCAAAGTTGTCGTTTCTTAATGTTTGGGGCTGCGATGCTTAAGGCTTCAGCCGGAGAGACTCAAACCCAAAAGCGGACAAACAGATCTTCATAGGATACCCAAAGGTGATAGTTGGGTATACCTTCTATCTCAGATCCGAGGGCAAATTGTTTGTCGCTAAGAACGGGCCCTTTCTCGAGAAGGAGTTTCTCTCGAAAGAATTGAGTGGGAGGAAGATAGAACTTGATGAGGTTGTCGAACCTTTATTTCAACCAGGAAGTGATGCAACACAGAAAGATGTTTTCTGTGGTGCCTATGTCTGTTGAATAGGAAGTTAATGATAGTGATCATGAAGCTTCAGATCAAGTTGCTATCGAACCTCGTAGGTCGACAAGGATATGTACTACTCCTGAGTGGCACGGTAATCCTGTCTTAGATATCATGTTGTTAGACAACAATGAACCTACGAGCTATGGAGAAGCGATGGTGGGCCCGTATTCCGACAAATGGTTAGAAGCCATGAAATCTGAGATAGGATCCATGTATCAGAACAAAGTATGGACTTTGGTGGACTTGCCCGATGATCAGCGAGCCATTGAGATAAATGGATCTTTAAGAAGAAGACGGACGTGGGCGGTAATGTTACCATCTATGAAGCTCAACTTGTGGGAAAGAGTCTTTTCACAAGTTCAAGGAGTTGACTATGATGAGAATTTCTCACCCGTAGCGATGCTTAAGTCCGTCGGAATCATATTAGCATTTGTTGTATTTTTCGATTATGAAATCTGACAGATGGATGTCAAAGCAAGTTTTCTTACCAGTTTTCGTAAGAAAAAGTTGTATGTGATACAATAAAAGGTTTTGTCGATCCTAAGGATGCTAAAAGGTATGCTGGCTCAAGCAATCCTTCTATGGACTAGAGCAAGCATCTCGGAGTCGGAATATATGCTTTGATGGAGTGATCAAAGCTTTTAGGTTTATACAATGTTTGCTAGAAACTTGTATTTACAAGAAAGTGAGTGGGAACACTACAACATTTTTGATAAGTATATGTGGATGACATATTGTTGATTCGAAATGATGTAAAATTTCTGGAAAGCATAAACGGTTGTTTGAAGAGTGATTTTCAAAGGAAGACCTGGATAAAGCTGCTTACATATTGGGCATCAAGATCTATAGAGATAGATCAAAACGCCTGATGATACTTTCAAAGAACGCACACCTTGACATGTTTTTGAAGGAGTTCAAAATAGATCAGTCAAAGAAGGGGTTCTTACCTGAGTTGTAAGGTGTGAAGTTGAGTAAGACTCAAAGCTTGACCACGGCAGAAGAAAGAGGAAGGACGAAGGTCGTCCCCTATGCTTTTGTCATAGGCTCTATACGGTATGCCATGCTGAAGTACGGCACCTGATGTGTGCCTTGCCACATGTCGGGCAAGAGGGTACAAAGGTGATCTAGGAGAGGATCACCAGATAGCGGTTGAAATTATCGTTAGAGGAATAAGGAAATGTTTCTCGATTATGGAGGTGATAAAGAGTTCGACGCAAAGAGTTACGTCGATGCAAGCTTAACACCTATCCGGATAGCTCTGAGTAGAGATACCGGATACGTATAATGGACCAACAATTTGGAATAGCTCCAAGTGGAACGTGGTAGCAGCATCTACGATATGACATAAAGTTTTGCGAAATACATAGGGATCTGAATATGGCAAGACCCGTTGACTACAACCTCTCTCACAAGCATAACATGATCAAACCCAGAACTCTTTGAGTGTTTATCACATGGTGATGTGAACTAGATCATTGAGTCTACTAGACTCTTGGATGTTGGTCACATGGCGATGTGACCTGTGAGTGTTAATCACATGGCGATGTGAACTAGATTATTGACTCTAGTGCAAGTGAGAGACTGTTGGAAATATGCCCTAGAGGCAATAATAAATAGGTTATTATTATATTATATTTCATTGTTCATGATAATCGTTTATTATCCATGCTAGAATTGTATTGATAGGAAACTCAGATACATGTGCGGATACATAGACAACACCATGTCCCAAGTAAGCCTCTAGTTGATTAGCTCGTTAATCAATAGATGGTTACGGTTTCCTGACCATGGACATTGGATGTCGTTGATAATGGGATCACATCATTAGGAGAATGATGTGATGGACAAGACCCAATCCTAAGCCTAGCACAAGATCGTGTAGTTCGTATGCTAAAGCTTTTCTAATGTCATGTATCATTTTCTTAGACCATGAGATTGTGCAACTCCCGGATACCGTAGGAGTGCTTTAGGTGTTCCAAACATCACAACGTAACTGGGTGGCTATAAAGGTACACTACGGGTATCTCCGAAAGTGTCTGTTGGGTTGGCACGAATCGAGACTGGGATTTAACTCTCCGTGTAACGGAGAGGTATCTCTGGGCCCACTCGGTAGAACATCATCATAATGTGCACAATGTGACCAAGGAGTTGATCACGGGATGATGTGTTACGGAACAAGTAAAGAGACTTGCCGGTAACGAGATTAAACAAGGTATCGGGATACCAACGATCGAATCTCGGGCAAGTATCGTACCGATAGAGAAAGGGAATTGTATACGGGATTGATTGAATCCTTGACATCGTGGTTCATCCGATGAGATCATCGTGGAGCATGTGGGAACCAACATGGGTATCCAGATCCCGCTGTTGGTTATTGACCGGAGAGTTGTCTCGGCCATGTCTGCATGACTCCCGAACCCGTAGGGTCTACACACTTAAGGTTCGCACTACAAGAAACTTGTTAATACATGACAGTCCTAGTCCGTCACAAATCAGTCAAAAACTGTCATACGTACCCACCCATGACGGATTTTAGATCCGTCATGTATATGGCGTCATAATTTGACATCGGACGTTCCATGACGGATCTTGGCCGTCAGGGGTCTGCTTGAGGCCCGCCAAGCCCAAACTAGGCTGTGACGGAACAGACCGTCACCGATTTACATGACGTGGCTGCAATGTGGGGCATCTACCTGGATCTGAGGTGGAGGATAACAAGGCCCATGTTGTATCCAGCCCAATTAGGAATTTGGCCCAATATTTTTGGTGGACAGTCCAACGCCTTTAGCCTACCTATTTTTCAGTCCAACCCAATAGCACCTTTTTTGTCCAGCCTGTTTTCTCGATGCAACAAACTTTACAGTAGAACAATCAAATTATATTCATTCAAAAATAGCAGTTGCTCACATGACAATACAGAGATCCAACAATCTAGTCTGATATGAAAAAACAAAGCTTAATATCAAAACATTACAAGCATATCTAGAAAGCGCTATAAGCATTAAAAAAAGAGTAACATGACAAGAAAATGCACTACTAGCAGATTTTTAATCTGCAACACTACACCACGGCTTCAGGGCAGTTATCCGAACCAAAATAATTCCCACTGAAAAGCTTCAATCTCCAGTAACATGCCAAACCTGCATAGAACCAAAACACATACAAAATTATATTAAGTTATAAAAGCCAGCCCCCAAATGAATGCAGAGTAATAATATTAGTTGATTTTCCAAGCAATCATCTTTGGACACACCACTACTATATTAAGGTACCACATAAATGTGGGCACCACACTTGAAAAGAAGCAGACTAGTTACAAGTTCAAAAAATTGTTCTATAAATGTGACATTTTATTATCCAAACATAGAAAAGTCAACATCATTTTAAAACAAAGGACAGACAGATCATTTCACATTCATCAATTACAAGAAAATCAAGTTTATATGCGCGTGACAGGGCCTGTATATAAAAATGGATGATTCCATACAATTACAATTTAGTTCATAGTTAATAAAACATGAAAAAAGTAATACTATAGGCATACTTTCTTCATGAATTAAAACTATTTTCTGTCAATAAACTTCTTTGTGCATGTAATGTAAAATAAAAACACTCAAAGGCAAGACCATTTTAGGCAATTAAATGATCCACACTTCAACATGAGATGTGATAAAGAATTGAGACAGAGTAGATGTTTAATAATACAGAGAATTAGAGAATATGCTAATAATAACACTGAAATGTTGAGACTGAACAAATGCACTATGTAGCCGATCAAACACTCCTAAAATCTGAAGCAAAAACAATATACCATTTACTAGTATTCTTAAATAAAGCGCGCAATCTTCACTTCCATCGCTCCTTAGATTGCAATTTTGTGTACACGCATTTCTGGAAATACAGTAGTACAAAATCCATCACCTCTGTTGTAACAAGCGAAAAAACTCAACAACAATTAATTATTTATACAACTATATTATGAAACAATGAGTACAGCAGGATGAAGATGCACTTGCATCAGCATTGTTTGCAACCATATTAATACAAAACTTAAATATTCAATCAGAAACGCAAAAGAATAATGGAGGAATAATCTTCTGTACAAGCGAGCAGTTGGAAATTATGTAAAGAAAATTCTGCCAGCATATACACTATACCACGCCATTCCTTAACAAACAAGAATGAAAGTAAACATGTGACAGAGTCTAACTTCAAGATAATTAACACAAACTGGACATAAACATAGGCCAAGTTCAAATCAAAATATGTGATATTGTGGACTATATTAACTCAATGTTTAAATCAAAACCAGCACCAAAGGAATTTTCATCTAGCTCGATATTTATGCTGCAAGCTCAACTCAAAGTGCCAACAAATTCAGTACTAAACAATACTTGCTTGCGAAGGGAACTTCAAATGGCATGCAAAATATTAATGAAGAATATGATACGGTTTCATTGAGAGATCTCCCACACTGATAGTTTATTTATGGAGCACTAAGCTGTGTACTTCTTATTAGATGAAAAATTCAAAATCTGTACTGTAGTGAACTATGAAACAAGAACAATGAACTAATAGTTAGGAAAGCGCAGCTTGAATTGATCATGCTTCGCTTATATTCAAGGACGGGCAGAAAAGCTAGTCTATCATCCATGTTACTTCTGTTCTTAACGATTCTGTATGCTCAAGGCTAGGGGTTTCCCACTTGACTAGCATTGAGAGTACTATATGCTCATTGGCTTGCATGAGAACTACACATTATTTTATGACATGGGAAAAGCAATTAATTAATGGTTACGTAGATACAAGCAGAACCAGGATTTATGAACACCAAGAGATAGCTAGTCTAGTAGAGTATGGACGCAATGCATGATATCAGGGACATGGTCCAATGCAGACTTGCTATGGAACAGTCCACACCTTGAACGGCTCAAAATGTACAACGTGAATAATTCAGATCAAGAATAAGACAAGCCGAAGGATGGAAGGGTATCAAGCTCACCATGTTCTGCTGGAGGATTGTGGCGTCGACGTCGATCAGGTGGGACATGTACCGACTATAATGTGCAAAGCAAAGATATTAGTGTGACATCTGGATGTGCGGTTTCATTTCATTATTACTGAAATGCATATGTTATCTTAATTGAACCAAGTTCTTAAAGAACTATGCCTTCACAAATGTCTAAATTTACTAACTGGAGTCTTGAAGAATTGATTCAAATGCATACTAACTGAAATAAGAAGGAACAATGTACAATGCCTACCCGCACATTGCTTTCCCTTTCTTCATGATATACTTGAGGTTTGTCTTGCATAAAGAAACAAGTATCTATTTATTACTTGGAATTATAATGAACTAACATCAGAAACTTGAAGTTGTGCAACACTGACCATCCTTTGGATAATAATAATAAATGGAACCAAACGTATTTTCCATCCTTGCATTGGTAAGACTAAAACACATATATCTGTCCCTTTCTTCATGATTTACAGCAAGTAGGCATCTAAATGCAATGAAATGAACATGCTACAACAATCAAACATGGCATCAAAATACATGGCAGGGAAGCATTCAAGATGCTTAACAAAACACTAGCACTGAGCCACGGCCAATTCATCCATTAAGAGGTTCAAACAAGCATGGCAAAAACGCAAATGCAAAACAAATTTCAGACTTAGTGAAATTAACACTTGTCTGAAATTTCAGATCATGAAGCTCTCTTCGGAGCAGCAAAACAACATGCTACAGGACCTGAACATGACAAATAAAGACATGGCATGGAGCTACTCAATAAGCTTAACAAAATTCCCTAAGTGACCTGGGGCCAAAAGGGATCACAAAATATACTAACAAGCACACGAACATAGCTAAAACACAATCAGTTTTCAGACTTAGTGAAAACTGAGACATGCTGAAATATAACTCATGAAGGCATGTAAACAAGCTCGATGCACTCACTACGGTGCAAGTCATGGCAAGGCAAGCATATATCCCTTAAGAAGGCACAAAATGCTAGCTAGACATGGCAAGAACAATGGCATAGCATGCACAGATCAACTACAACAACACCGGCAAAATCGCAAACAAGTTGATGATCTGCCCAGATTCACAACGAAGCAAAAGTAGAGCTCGATTGACTCAATCTAGGGTGCTCCATATATGCAAACAGAGACATGGATGGATAGAGCACTACAAGATTAACAAAACTCCTTTACTGATCATCCTCAAAAGAGGCACAGATCACTAGGAAACAACATGAACATATGGCATCATGAACTTAATAATCCCAGACTTGGTGAAAACTACTAAGTCCCTGAAAACAGATTTACCAAGTGCCTCACTTTGCAAGCTTGCACAATTCACCACACACATCCTAAAAATGCATGGGTTGCACCGCTGGAAAGATAACAAGATGCTTAACAAAACATATGAAGGACTCACAGGCATATCATGCACACAATAATCATGGCAAAAATGACAAAAGTCTAAGATGAACTAGCAGATCTGACAATTAACTCATGAAGCACTCTACTAACAGCATTTCGGGCATCAAGGTGAACTCAAATGAAAATGATGCAATGTAATTAAATGATGTACTAGTCGAGATGAATATTTTGATATACTATATGTCCAAATCGGAGCTACGGATGCGGAGATATGGCAGGTCAACGTATGCTCGAAAAATTAGAGGGAGAGGGGGAAAGTCAACCGAGATTCAAAATATCTCAGATCTGAGATCCGGCACTGTTCACGGGCACGGATTTTGAGGTTCATCGCCGGAGTTGATGGAGGAGGCCGGAGCAGCGGGGAGAGGCCGGGGCCAGTGAGGGGCGGCCGGATCCGGTGGCACCCGGGGCGGCGGCGACCGGTGGTGGCGAGGGCGGCCGCGGGCGGTGGTCGGCGCCGGCGACGAAGGGCGGTGCGGTGGAGGCGGGCGAGGCGGCGGCGAGCTCCGGTGAACTTGGCAGCGGGCGGCGGCCGAGCGCGGAGAGGATGAAGGCAGCGCGCGGGGCTCCTCGGGCCCGCGGTGGCGGCGTCGGGGGCCGGAGATGGGCTTCGGGCCCGGCGGCGGTGGTAGGTGGCGGGATTGCCACGTGGCAGCGGCGGGTAGGCTGGAGGTGGCGGGGCGGACACGTCCGGCCCGAATCGGACGTGTCCGTCGGCGGGAGGAGCGACGGATCTGGAAAAATTAGGGTTTCATGGGGGAGGAGATCCGAAAACGGAGGGGGCTATTTATAGGCATAAGTGGAGCTAGGAGAGTCCAAATGAGGTGCGGTTTTCGGCCACGCGGTCATGATCGAACGCTCTAGATGATGGAGCAGAGTTTGGTGGGTTTTGGGCCAAATTGGAGGGGTGTTGGGCTGCAACACACACGAGGCCTTTTCGGTCCCTCGGTTAACCGTTGGAGTATCAAACGAAGTCCAAATGGTACGAAACTTGACAGGCGGTCTACCGGTAGTAAACCAAGGCCACATGACAAGTCTCGGTCCAATCCGGAAATGTTTAATCCCCACACACGAAAGAAAGCTAGAAATGACCACCGGAGGAGAACGAACCGCCGGAATGCAAAACGGACAACGGGGAAAAAGCTCGAATGCATGAGATGAACACGTATGCAAATGCGATGCACATGATGACATGATATGAGATGCATGACAACGATAACAACACACGAAGACAAAGACCCGAACCCGAGAAACAGATATAACTTAACGCCGGAAACGGCAAGAGTTGGAGTACAAATTGGGAAAGTTATATCCGGGGTGTTACAACACTCCACCACTACGAAAAGATCTCGTCCCGAGATCTAGGACTGAAAGAACGCCGGGTACTCCGAACGGAGGTGATCCTCGCGTTCCCAGGTAGCTTCACGGTCGGAATGGTGTGACCACTTTACTTTGAGAAATTTGATTGACTTGTTGCGAGTCCTGCGTTCAGTCTCTTCAAGGATTGCAACTAGGTGCTCACGATAAGAGAGATCTTCATGGAGCTCAATGTCCTCGAAGTTGACGGTGCGGTCAGGCGTCTTGAAGCACTTTCGGAGCTGAGAGACATGGAACACATCATGAACATTTGCAAAGTTTGACGGAAGCTCGAGTTGATAGGCGAGGTCGCCTCTCTTGCTGACAATCTTGAAAGGTCCCACGTATCTAGGGGCAAGCTTCCCTTTCATACCGAAGTGCCGAGTCCCTTTCATAGGAGAGACGCGGAGGTAAACATGATCTCCGATCTCGAAAGCCAAATCACGGTGCTTACTATCATAGTAGCTCTTCTGGCGGGATTGGGCTGCTTTGAGG
Source organism: Triticum monococcum (assembly GCA_034509565.1). Classification (NCBI taxonomy): domain Eukaryota; kingdom Viridiplantae; phylum Streptophyta; class Magnoliopsida; order Poales; family Poaceae; genus Triticum; species Triticum monococcum. The sequence goes on along the minus strand of CM067847.1, from coordinate 725,209,022 downwards.
TTATCACGAATGACTTTGCACATTTCTTCTGCCTCTGTGATTAAGTCATTACCCAGCAGCTGACGTTCACCGGTTTCAGACCAGTTGAGAGGGGTACGGCACTTCCTACCATACTGAATTTCAAATGGGGCCTTGCCCGAACTTGCTTGAAAACTATTGTTGTATGAGAATTCAGCATAAGGAAGACAATCCTCCCACTTCATGCCGAAGGAGATCACACAAGCCCTGAGCATATCTTCAAGAATCTGGTTGACACGCTCGACTTGACCGCTTGTTTGAGGATGGAAAGCAGTGCTGAAGCGGATGTTAGTGCCCATGGCCTTCTGAAAAGAATCCCAAAACTTGGAGGTAAAGATGTTGCCACGGTCTAAAGAGATCACCTGAGGAATACCATGCAGAGAGACAATTCGAGAGGTATAGAGTTCCGCCAATTGAGCTGCAGTGATCGACTCTTTGATAGGCAGAAAGTGAGCCACTTTGGTGAGCTTGTCGATGACAACGAATATAGCATCATTGCCACGCTTGGACTTTGGAAACCCAGTCACGAAGTCCATTTCAATGTGGTCAAACTTCCATTCTGGAATGGCAAGAGGTTGGAGGAGACCAGCTGGCCTTTGGTGTTCTGCCTTCACTCTTCTGCAGACATCACATTCATTCACGAATTGAGCGATCTCGCGCTTCATTCGAGTCCACCAATAAGCTTGCTTAAGGTCCTGCTACATCTTCGTGCTCCCAGGGTGGATGGAGAGGAGAGAATTGTGAGCCTCATTCATGATCACTTTACGAAGTTCACCTTTGGGTACAACAATTCGATCCTCGAAGAAGAGAGTGTCCTTGTCATCAAGGCGGTAGCACTTGTACTTGGACTGACTCTTAGCAATCCCAATCTTCACCTTCTTCACCATAGCATCAAGAAGCTGAGCTTGGCGAATATGGTCTTCCAAGGTAGGAGAGACTTGAAGGTTGGCGAGGAAACCTTGAGGAACAATTTGCAGATTAAGTTTACGGAAAGCTTCACAAAGCTCGGGTTGATGAGGCTTAAGAATCAGACTGTTGCAATACGCTTTTCTGCTCAAAGCGTCAGCAATCACATTGGCCTTGCCTGGAGTATACTCGATACTCGGATTATACTCTTGAATCATTTCGACCCATCGAGTTTGCCTGAGGTTGAGATTAGGCTGAGTGAAGATGTACTTGAGACTCTTGTGATCAGTGAAAATATCCACTTTTCTTCCCAATAGAAGATGTCTCCAAGTCAAAAGAGCATGCACAAGTGCCGCCAACTCGAGATCATGAGTGGGGTAGTTCTTCTCATTAGGCTTCAACTGGCGAGAGGTATAAGCAACAACTTTCTTCTCTTGCATCAATACAGCGCCAAGACCTTGGAGAGAGGCATCACAAAAGACCTCATACGGCTTGGATTCATCAGGCGGAGTCAGAACTGGAGTAGTGATCAGTTTCTCTTTCAAAGTGTTGAAAGCAATATCACACTCCGGAGACCAAACGTACTTGACGTGCTTCTGGAGAAGATTTGAGAGAGGCTTCGCGATCTTAGAAAAAATTTCAACGAATCTTCGGCAATAGCTTGCAAGACCGAGGAAACTGCGGAGTTGCTTCACGTTCTGAGGAGGTTCCCAATTCACAATTGCAGACACCTTCTCAGGATTCACTGCAATGCCCTTGGCGGAGATGGTATGGCCAAGATAAAGAACCTCATCGAGCCAAAATTCACACTTGGGGAACTTGGTGTAGAACTGATGTTCCCTCAGCTTGTCAAGAACCAAATGCAAGTGCTTGGCATGATCTTCCTTGTTCTTCGAGAAAACCAGAATGTCGTCGAGATAGACCAACACAAAATCATTGGTGTAGGGGTTGAAGATGAAGTTCATCATGCGAGAGAGCATCGGAGGAGCGTTGACGAGGCCAAAAGACATGACAGTGTATTCATATGACCCATAACTTGTCCTGAAGGCCGTCTTGGGAATATCTTGCTCACGGATTCGAATCTGATGATAACCCATACGGAGATCAAGCTTGGAGAATACTTTGGCACCCTTGAGTTGTTCAAACAGCTCATTGATGTTGGGAAGTGGGTATTTGTTCTTGATGGTCTTCTTGTTCAATGGACAGTAATCAACACAAAGTCGGTCCGTTCTATCCTTTTTCTTCACAAAAGGAACACCACAACCCGACGGAGAAGAACTAGGCCGGATGAGACCCATTCTTTCTTGAATATCGAGTTGTTTCTTCAGCTCCTTCAACTCTTCAGGTCCGAGCTTGTAAGGACACTTGCACACAGATTCCGTACCGGGCTCAAGATCAATAACGAATTCAACTGGCCGGTGTGGAGGCATTCCTGGGAGCTCTTCTGGAAAGACATCTTGATACTCGCAAACGACTGGAATTTGCGAAATAGCATCCAATTCACCCTTCTCATTGAGAGAAAACAACCAGATTGTATCATCCCGAGCGGCAAAGACAATGACATCCTCAGACGAATGAGTCAATTGAATCTGCCTGGCTGCACAATCGAGCTAAGCCTTGTGCTTAGAGAGCCAATCCATCCCGAGAATAAGATCGATATCAGAATCACCAAGAACCGATGGAGAAACCAGAAACTTGTAGTCACCCAATGTGATAGAAATATCCGGAGCAATGGAATTACTCTGCATGCGCCTACCAGGGGAGACGACTGCTAATGGACTAGGCAAAATTTGCTGAGCCAAACCATGCCTAGATGTAAATGGCCTCGAGATGAAGCAATGCGATGCACCAGTGTCAAAAAGTACTTTTGCAGGAATATCGTTAACAGGAAGGTTACCCATGATGACATCTGACGAATCCTCTGCCTGAGCTGCATTCATCAAATTGACCTTGGCGTGCTTGGGGTTATGCTTGACCACAGTTGTACTTGCCGATATGACAGGAGGAGGAGGAGGAAGACGCCTCTGGTTGAAACACTTGTTGGCATAGTGACCCTTCTGTTGGCACTTGTTGCACGTGACCTCTGAAAGCGGACGGTGGTACGGAGCACTCGATCTTGGAGGTTGAGACGAAGTCTTGTTCTGAAAGCCAAGGTTGGGTGGGTGGGAAGAACCACTGCCACCGTTGCTCTTCTATTGATACGGCTGACAGAACGGAGGAGGAGGAAGCCAAAACTTCTGCTGCTTGGCCACTTGAGTAGAGGAAGAAGGAGTAGTATCTCTGACTCGCTTCTTGGAAGCATCACACCTCAACTGAGCAGCCTCTTGCTTCAGTGCCATGTTGTAGAACTCATCGTATCTCAACGGCTCAAAGAGGACAAGAGCGAGCTGAATTTCTTCTCTGAGACCACCCCTGAACTGGTATATCATGCTCTTCTCATTAGGTACGTCCTGCTTGGCAAAGCGGGCGAGTTTCTGGAACAACTTGTTGTAGTCATAGACAGACAAAGAGCCTTGCTTCAGGTTGCGGAATTCCTCACGTTTACTTTCAGTCACGCTCTGAGGGATGTGATGAGCTCGGAAATCTCGACGGAAATCATCCCAAGTTATCAGACGTCCACCTCTGGAATCCTTGTACTTCTGGAACCACTCTGCAGCTTGATCTTTGAGTTGAAAGGAAGCGAACTTGACGAAATCTTCAGGCCTGACGTTGCTGCATTCAAAATGCTTACATAGATCCACCAGCCAATCGTCAGCATCGGTTGCCTCAACACAATTGCTGAACGTCTTCGGCCCATTAGCGAGGAACTGGTTCAGTGTAGCAAAATGGTTCTGATTGCTGCCTTGATTCCCTTGACTGCCTTGATTGCGCTCTTGGAGGATTTGCATGATCAACTTTGTGTTTGCATTGGTTGCGTCCATCACAGCTTGCCATGCCTCCGGAGGAGGTGGAGGTGGTGGCGGATCTTGATTCTGGTTCTGATTGGTGCTCTTAGCGAGAGCCATCCTGAAGAGGTTGACCACCGTTAGCACATAGATAGACAAATATTGAAGCTGAATCCAACGGAATGAAAATTGCAACATAAAGTCTTCACATCCGAAAAAATGAACGAATGCACTTCTCTTGAAGTGGTCACATGTCCCTAAATTGCGAAGCCACGTAGAATTAGGTAGACGAAGAAAAACAACAAGGTACGGATCAAGAACGAATAATCGGTAAGAAATCCCAATCTCAAACCAATATCCCTGGAAGAAGAGCTAGAGCTACGAGAATTCCCACCTATGAAACTCCCGAAACTTTCCGATTATGCAATCAGGTGTTGGGGATACAGGGGAAGCATAATATCTCACCCAAACTAGCAAATCCAACATCCAGCTGTATCCATACTTCAACACATAACCAAGAAACCTTCGGAAAAATCTACCTCAACCTTCGAAAAGCATCAGTTATACAAGTTATGGCGATACTCCCGAACTCCCGCCCCAGTACTGGGTGGCGTCGAGGTTATCTCACCAACAAACTGCATAAAAGAGATTTTCGATGTCGGCGAAAATATCTCAAGTATTCCAGAATTGCAACGATAAAATTATGATGACAACACCTCAGAGCTCAACTCCCCAGGACACTTCCACTAAACCCCTGACAGGAGGCACCAAGACAATGTTCTCATCATAAGCCATCAGAACAATTCCAAGATACTCGCGTGATCCTAAAAAAAATTTAGTGAAATTTGAGAAGAGAAGAGTCAAAACTCTATGCCAGGATGCCTTGCCAGAGTGATGAAGAGACTGGGAAGTAAAAAAGAATTCCTAAACTCTCCGATATATAATTCCTAAATGACACAAAACATTTTTTTATACACAACTCGGCTGCTAAAACGATCAGTCAGTGGGGGCTCCTAAGGTCGGGGAAGGCTCTGATTACCAACTTGTAATGCCCTCGATGCAGCTATAGCTCCCACGTGTCGAGGCACGACTTAGAGACATAACCGCATTGAAAGCAATGTCACAAGTTAGGCAATCATCACAACATCCCATGTATATATATAGAATAAAAGGGGAGATACATAGTTGGCTTACACTCGCCACGTCACATCAAAGTACATAAATAACATACATCATCCAAACACTCATGGCCCGACTACGGCGCCTAAATAAAAGATAACCCAACAAGCGACAAAGGTCCCGATCACCCCAACTGGGCACCACTACTGATCATCAGGAAAAGAAACATAGTAACGCTGAAAATCCTCGTCGTACTCCCACTTGAGCTCAAGCGCGCCATCTGGAGCTGTATCATCGGGTCCTGCATCTGGTGTAATAGTAATTTGTGAGCCACAGGGACTCAGCAATCTCGCACCCTCGTGATCAAGACTATTTAAGCTTAATAGGTAGGATGGGGTAAATATATGTGGAGCTGCAGCAAGCGACTAGCATATATGGTGGCTAACTTATTCGCAAAAGAGAGCGAGAAGAGGAGGCAAAGCGCGAGCGAGAAAACTAGAGAGAAACCTGCGCAAACATAACTCCAACACCGTGTCCACTTCCCGGACTCCGCCGAGAAGAGGCCATCACGGTAACACACACGGTTGATTCATTTTAATTAATTAAGGTTCAAGTTATCTACAACCGGACATTACCAAATTCCCATCTGCCCATAACCGTGGGCACGACATTCGAAAGTTCAATCCCTGCAGGGGAGTCCCAACTTAGCCCATGACAAGCTCTCTCGGTCAACGAAGGAATAGACCTCCACCCGAGACATTCCGATCAGACTCGGTATCCCGGTACAACAAGACATTTCGACGGGTTAAAACAAGACCAGCAACACCGCCCGAATGTGCCGACAAATCCCGATAGGAGCTGCACATATCTCTTTCTCAGCGCACACTCAGATTGTCTTAGGTACGGGTAGGCCAGCCCAGAGTTGCCCCTGGTGGCCACCGGCAGCTGGCAGTTGGACCAATACTCAGAGGAGCACTGGCCCGGGGGGGGGGGTTAAAATAAGATGACCCTCGGGCTCCGGAAACCCAAGGGAAAAAGAGGCTAGGTGGCAAATGGTAAAACCAATGTTGGGCATTGCTGGAAAATCTTTAATCAAGGCGAACTATCAAGGGGTTCCCATTATCACCCAACCGCGTAAGGGACGCAAAATCCGGGAACATAACACCGATATGACGGAAACTAGGGCGGCAAGAGTGGAACAAAACACCAGGCATAAGGCCGAGCCTTCCATCCTTTACCAAGTGTATAGATGCATTAAAATAACATGGCAATATAATGATATCCCAACAAGTAAATAAATTTCCCACCAAGGAACGGCTCCAATCTTCACCTGCAACTAGCAACGCTATAAGAGGGGCTGAGCAAAGCGGTAACATAGCCAATCAACGGTTTGCTAGGACAAAGGTGGGTTAGAGGCTGAACATGGCAATTTGGGAGGCTGAAAAGCAAATGGTAGGCATCGTAGCATTGGCATAGCAAAAGAGCGAGCAAACTAGCGTAGCAAAGATAGTAGTGATTTCGAGGGTATGATCATCTTGCCTGCAAAGTTGTCAGAATTGACTGGATCCTCGAAAGCAAACTCAACGGGCTCCTCGTTAGCGAACTCGTCTCCCGGCTCTACCCAAACAAGACAAGCAAGCAATAAGGATACAATCAACCACGTGCAAGCTCAAACAATAAGATGCAAAGATGGTATGCTATGCGGGATGCAATGCGGGATGCATATGCAAGATATGACAGGAAATTCATGAACCTGGCCTCAACTTGGAAAACCAAGTGTCCCACTGGAAAGATGGGATGAAATCGCTTGAAAACGATATAAAGAACGCCGGAATCGGAGTTACGGTTTGGAAATGGCAAGCGATTTAAGAATGACACCGGTCTGCGATTTACAGCAAGTAGGCATCTAAATGCAATGAAATGAACATGCTACAACAATCAAACATGGCATCAAAATACATGGCAGGGAAGAATTCAAGATGCTTAACAAAACACTAGCACTGAGCCACGGCCAATTCATCCATTAAGAGGTTCAAACAAGCATGGCAAAAACGCAAATGCAAAACAGATTTCAGACTTAGTGAAATTAACACTTGTCTGAAATTTCAGATCAAGAAGCTCTCTTCGGAGCAGCAAAACAACATGCTACAGGACCTGAACATGACAAATAAAGACTTGGCATGGAGCTACTCAACAAGCTTAACAAAAGTCCCTAAGTGACCTGGGGCCAAAAGGGATCACAAAATATACTAACAAGCACACGAACATAGCTAAAACACAATCAGTTTTCAGACTTAGTGAAAACTGAGACATGCTGAAATATAACTCATGAAGGCATGTAAACGAGCTCGATGCACTCACTACGGTGCAAGTCATGGCAAGGCAAGCATACATCCCTTAAGAAGGCACAAAATGCTAGCTAGACATGGCAAGAACAATGGCATAGCATGCACGGATCAACTACAACAACACCGGCAAAATGGCAAACAAGTTGACAATCTGCCCAGATTCACAACGAAGCAAAAGTAGAGCTCGATTGACTCAAGCTAGGGTGCTCCATATATGCAAACAGAGACATGGATGGATATAGCACTACAAGATTAACAAAACTCCTTTACTGATTATCCTCAAAAGAGGCACAGATCACTAGGAAACAACATGAACATATGGCATCATGAACTTAATAATCCCAGACTTAGTGAAAACTTAATAATCCAATCGGAGCTACGGATGCGGAGATATGGCAGGTCAAAGTATGCTCGAAAAATTAGAGGGAGAGGGGGAAAAGTCAACCGAGATTCAAAATATCTCAGATCTGAGATCCGGCATTGTTCATGGGCACGGACTTCGAGGTTCGTCGCCAGAGTTGATGGAGGAGGCCGGAGCAGCAGGGAGAGGCCGGGGCCGGTGAGGGGCGGCCGGATCCGGTGGCACCCGGGGCGGCGGCGACCGGTGGCGGCGAGGGCGGCCGCAGGCGGTGGTCGGCGCCGGCGACGAAGGGTGGTGCGGCGGAGGTGGGCGAGGCGGCGGCGAGCTCCGGCGAACTTGGCGGCGGGCGACGGCCGAGCGCGGAGAGGATGAAGGCGGCGCGCGGGGCTCCTCTGGCCTGCGGTGGCGGCGTCGGGGGCCGGAGATGGGCTTCGGGCCCGGCGGCGGTGGTAGGTGGCGGGATTGCCACGTGGCGGCGGCGGGTAGGCTGGAGGCGGCGGGGCGGACACGTCCGGCCCGAATCGGACGTGTCCGTCGGCGGGAGGAGCGACGGATCTGGAAAAATTAGGGTTTCGTGGGGGAGGAGGTCCGAAAACGGAGGGGGCTATTTATAGGCATATGTGGAGCTAGGAGAGTCCAAATGAGGTGCGGTTTTCGGCCACGCGATCGTGATCGAACGCTCTAGATGATGGAGCAGAGTTTGGTGGGTTTTGGGCCAAATTGGAGGGGTGTTGGGCTGCAACACACACGAGGCCTTTTCGGTCCCTCGGTTAACCGTTGGAGTATCAAACGAAGTCCAAATGGTACGAAACTTGACAGGCGGTCTACCGGTAGTAAACCAAGGTCGCATGACAAGTCTCGGTCCAATCCGGAAATGTTTAATCCCCACACACGAAAGAAAGCTAGAAATGACCACCGGAGGAGAACGAAGCGCCAGAATACAAAACGGACAACAGAGAAAAAGCTCGAATGCATGAGATGAACACGTATGCAAATGCAATGCACATGATGACATGATATGAGATGCATGACAACGATAACAACACACGAAGACAAAGACCCGAACCCGAGAAATAAATATAACTTAACGCCGGAAACGGCAAGAGTTGGAGTACAAATTGGGAAAGTTATATCTGGGGTATTACACCAACTAAAATGAAATACCGGCTTAACCTGTCCTGGATGTCCTCTTATCAATCATGCAACGTTCAAGCTTATAGAATTCGTGAGATATATATCTGTCAAAATTCGCTATGCAATATAAGTGGAAATGCAAGCCTTAACCTATGCTTAATATAGATCTGGAATCAAAACTGACCGGTCACAAGCGAATATTATAAGTAAATTTTGAGAAAGCAAGTTCCAATACACACGGTAGTTATCAGTTCCGTGAATAATTTAGGAGCAGCGGATGAAATAATATAAGCAGAGGATGCCATAGAGGAGGAAGGCAGAGGTACCTAGTTCTCACTGAAGAGGTTAATTGGTGATGCAGTGGTCGCAGTGCAGGTCGGCAACCACCATGGCGTGGCAGAGGAGGTCGACACAGGAAGCATAGCCGCGCCGGAGATGCGGCAGAGGAGGTCCAGCTCCCCGCCGTCCAGCCCAACTCGCATGAGCGCACCGAGCTAGGGGACGCCATCCAGGAGGCGGAGAGGCGGGATGGAGTGCGTTGTCCGACGAAGAGGAGCCACCGGAGAAGTGCCGGCGATGGACGCGATGCCACAACCGAAACCCTAGCCACGGGCTAGGGGTCATGGACAAGCGCCGGAGACTGGTGCTGGCGGATCCAGACGGCCCGGAGGAGGGAGGGGTCGGAAACTAGCCCGTCGGTGTGCTGTGCGGTGGCAGACATTGCCGAAATCTACAGGTGCTGGTCGCGGCGCCGAGGGGTCGCACGAGAGAGAAAGAGTTAGGTTGCGAGAGGTGTGGATGGGTGGGTGATGCGGAGGATCTGCCATAGCTGCAAGGTGAGGTGAGGTGAGGGGGGCGGCGGCGAGCCGTGGGAGGAGGGATGGGAAGAGGTGGTGGGTGGCGGCGATGGGGAATGGGGAGGCGGCTGCATGGAGGAGGAGAGGAGGGGGTTGTGGAGGAGTTTTTTAGGGTTAACCTTTTATATGCGAAACGGTTGGGCGGGCTTTAGCGGGCTTTTGACGGGCTTGCGGGGCTGTATCAGACCGTCCATGACAGTTTCTGAAATTGTCATCGCAAATTCGTCATAGATTAACAGATTTCTTGTAGTGTCGATGACGCTAGGGTTATAGGGAAAGTATGTACACAGTTACCGAATGTTCTTCGGAGTCCTAGATGAGATCCCGGACGTCACGAGGAGTTCCAGAATTGTCCGGAGGTAAAGATTGATATGTAGGAAGTCTGGTTTTGGCCACCGGAAATGTTCTGGGCATCACCGGTAGTGTACCGGGACCACCGGAGGGGTCCGGGGGTCCACCAGGTGGGGCCACCAGCCCCGGAGGCCTACATGGGCCAATAGTGGGAAGGGACCAGCCCTTAGGTGGGCTGGGGCGCCTCCCACCAAGGCCCAAGGCGCCTCCAAGAGGGGAAGGGGCAAACCCTAGGGCAGATGGGCCCTAAGGCCCATCCCAGGTGCGCCTCCCCCTCTCCCCCTTGTGGCCGCCACCCTAGATGGGATCTAGGGCTACCGCACCCCTTGGGTGGAAACCCTAGGTGGGGGCGCAGCCCACCCTCTCCCCCTATATATAGTGGAGGCAAAGGGGCAACCCAACACACGAAGTTCTTCCCCTGTTGGCGCAACCCTACATCTCCCCCTCCTCGTCTCTCGTAGTGCTTGGCGAAGCCCTGCTAGAGTCCCGCGCTCCTCCACCACCACCACGCCGTCGCGCTGCTGCTGGACAAAGTCTTCACCAACCTCTCCTTCTCCCCTTGCTGGATCAAGACGTAGGAGACGTCACCGGGCTGCACGTGTGTTAAATGCGGAGGCGCCGTTGTTCGGCGCTTAGATCGAAATCAACCGCGATCTGAATCGCTATGAGTACGACTCCTTCATCCGCGTTCTTGCAACACTTCCGCTTAGCGATCTACAAGGGTATGTAGATGCACTCTCCTTCCCCTCGTTGCTAGATTACTCCATAGATTGATCTTGGTGATGCGTAGGAAATTTTAAATTTCTGCTACGATCCCCAACAGACATGACCGAGACACGTCTCAGGTTAATAACCACTAGCGGAACCTGGATGCTCATATTGGCTCCTACATATTCTACGAAGATCTTTATCGGTCAGACCGCATAACAACATATCTTGTTCCCTTTGTCATCGGTATGTTACTTGCCCGAGATTCGATCGTCGGTATCTTAATACCTAGTTCAATCTCGTTACCGGCAAGTCTCTTTACTCGTTCCGTAATACATCATCCCGCAACTAACTTATTAGTTGCAATGCTTGCAAGGCTTGAGTGATGTGCATTACCGAGAGGGCCCAGAGATACCTCTCCGACAATCGGAGTGACAAATCCTAATCTCGAAATACGCCAACCCAACAAGTACCTTCGGAGACACCTGTAGAGCACCTTTATAATCACCCAGCTATGTTGTGACGTTTGGTAGCACACAAAGTGTTCCTCTGGTAAACGGGATGTTCTTGGTCACCTCCATATACAAGAAACATATCCTTAGTCCTTTTCAGGTACTTCAAGATGTTATTGACCGCTGTCCAGTGATCCACTCCTGGATTACTTTGGTACCTCCCTGGTAGACTTATAGCAAGGCACATATCAGGTCTGGTACACAACATTGCATACATGATAGAGCCTATGGCTGAAGCGTAGGGAACATCTTTCATTTTCTCTCTATCTTCTGCGGTGGTCGGACATTGAGTCTTACTCAACTTCACACCTTGTAACACAGGCAAGAACCCTTTCTTTACTTGATCCATTTTGAACTTCTTCAAAACTTTGTCAAGGTATGTGCTTTGTGAAAGTCCAATTAAGTGTCTTGATCTATCTCTATAGATCTTAATGCCCAATATGCAAGCAGCTTCACCCAGGTCTTTCATTGAAAAACTCTTATTCAAGTATCCCTTTATGCTATCCAGAAATTCTATATCATTTCCAATCAGTAATATGTCATCCACATATAATATCAGAAATGCTACAGAGCTCCCACTCACTTTCTTGTAAATACAGGCTTCTCCAAAAGTCTGTACAAAACCAAATGCTTTGATCACACTATCAAAGCATTTATTCCAACTCCGAGAGGCTTGCACCAATCCATAAATGGATCACTAGAGCTTGCACACTTTGTTAGCTCCCTTTGGATCGACAAAACCTTCTGGTTGCATCATATACAACTCTTCTTCCAGAAATCCATTCAAGAATGCAGTTTTGACATCCATTTGCCAAATTTCATAATCATAAAATGCAACAATTGCCAACATGATTCGGACAGACTTAAGCATCGCTACGGGTGAGAAGGTCTCATCGTAGTCAATCCCTTGAACTTGTCGAAATCTTTCGCAACAAGTCGAGCTTTGTAGACAGTAACATTACCATCAGCGTCAGTCTTCTTCTTGAAGATCCATTTATTCTCAATTGCTTGCCGATCAACGGGCAAGTCAACCAAAGTCCACACTTTGTTCTCGTACATGGATCCCATCTCAGATTTCATGGCTTCTAGCCACTTTGCGAAATCTGGGCTCACCATCGCTTCTTCATAGTTCGTAGGTTCATCATGATCTAGTAGCATGACTTCCAGAACAGGATTACGTACCACTCTGGTGCGGATCTTACTCTGGTTGATCTACGAGGTTCGTAGGAACTTGATCTGAAGTTTCATGATCATTATCACTAGCTTCCTCACTAATTGGTGTAGGTGTCACAGAAACCGGTTTCTGTGATGTACTACTTTCCAATAAGGGAGCAGGTACAGTTACCTCATCAAGTTCTACTTTTCTCCCACTCACTTCTTCCGAGAGAAACTCCTTCTCTAGAAAGGATCCATTCTTAGCAACAAAAGTCTTTCCTTCGGATCTATGATAGAAGGTGTACCCAACAGTTTCCTTTGGGTATCCTATGAAGACACATTTCTCCGATTTGGGTTCGAGCTTATCAAGTTGAAGCTTTTTCACATAAGCATCGCAGCCCCAAACTTTCAGAAACGACAACTTTGGTTACTTGCCAAACCACAGTTCAGAAGGTGTCGTCTCAACGGATTTCGATGGTGCCCTATTTAACATGAATGCAGCCGTCTCTAAAGCATAACCCCAAAACAATAGCGGTAAATCTGTAAAAGACATCATAGATCGCACCATATCTAGTAAAGTACGATTTCGACGTTCGGACACACCATTACGCTGTGGTGTTCCAGGTGGCGTGAGTTGCGAAACTATTCCGCATTGTTTCAAATGTAGACCAAACTCGTAACTCAAATATTCTCCTCCACGATCAGATCATAGAAACTTTATTTTCTTGTTACGATGATTTTCAACTTCACTCTGAAATTGTTTGAACTTTTCAAATGTTTCGGACTTATGTTTCATTAAGTAGATATACCCATATCTGCTTAAATCATCTATGAAGGTGAGAAAATAACGATATCCGCCATGAGCCTCAATATTCATCGGACCACATACATCTGTATGTATGATTTCCAACAAATCCGTTGCTCTCTCCATAGTACCGGAGAACGGCATTTTAGTCATCTTGCCCATGAGGCATGGTTCGCAAGTACCAAGTGATTCATAATCAAGTGATTCCAAAAGTCCATCAGTATGGAGTTTCTTCATGCGCTTTACACCGATATGACCTAAACGGCAGTGCCAGAAATAAGTTGCACTATCATTATCAACTCTGCATCTTTTGGCTTCAACATTATGAATATGTGTATCACTATTATTGAGATTCATCAAAAATAGAACACTCTTCAAGGGTGCATGACCATAAAAGATATTACTCATATAAATAGAACAACCATTATTCTCTGATTTAAATGAGTAACCGTCTCGCATCAAACAAGATCCAGATATAATGTTCATGCTCAACGCTGGCACCAAATAACAATTATTTAGGTCTAAAACTAATCCCGAAGGTAGATGTAGAGGTAGCGTGCCGACTGCGATCACATCGACTTTGGAACCATTTCCGACGCGCATCGTCACCTCGTCCTTTGCCAGTGTTCGCTTAATCCGTAGTCCCTGTTTCGAGTTGCAAATATTAGAAACAGAACCAGTATCAAATACCCAGGTGCTACTGCGAGCTCTAGTAAGGTACACATCAATAACATGTATATCACATATACCTTTCTTCACTTTGCCATCCTTCTTATCCGCCAAATACTTGGGGCAGTTCTGCTTCCAGTGTCTAGTCTTCTTGCAGTAGAAGCACTCAGTTTCAGGCTTAGGTCCAGATTTTGGTTTCTTCTCCTGAGCAACAACTTGCTTACTATTCTTCTTGAAGTTCCCCTTCTTCTTCCCTTTGCCCTTTTTCTTGAAACTGACGGTCTTGTTGACCATCAACACTTGATGCTCCTTCTTGATTTCTACCTCCGCAGCCTTTCGCATTGCGAAGAGCTCGGGAATTGTCTTATCCATCCCTTGCATGTTATAGTTCATCACGAAGCTCTTGTAGCTTGGCGGCAGTGATTGAAGAACTCTGTCAATGACACTATCAACAGGAAGATTAACCCCCAGTTGAGTCAAGTGATTATGATACCCAGACATTTTGAGTATATGTTCACTGACAGAACTATTCTCCTCCATCTTGCAGCTATAGAAATTATTAGAGACTTCTTATCTCTCAATCCGAGCATTTGCTTGAAATATTAACTTCAACTCCTGGAACATCTCATATGATCCATGATGTTCAAAACGTCGTTGAAGTCCCGATTCTAAGCCGCAAAGCATGGCACACTGAACTATCGAGTTGTCATCAGCTTTGCTCTGCCAGATGTTCATAACATCTGGTGTTGCTCCAGCAGCAGGCCTGGCACCTAGCGGTGCTTCCAGGACATAATTCTTCTATGCAGCGAGGGATAATCCTCAAGTTATGGAACCAGTCCGTGTAATTGCTACCATCATCTTTCAACTTTGCTTTCTCAAGGAACGCATTAAAATTCAACGGAACAACAACACGGGCCATCTATCTACAGACAAGCAAGATACTATCAGGTACTAAGTTCATGATAAATTTAATTTCAATTAATCATATTACTTAAGAACTCCCACTTAGAATGGTGAACATAACCGATCATCACGTGAAATGGAGTAGCTTTCAATGGTGAACATCAATATGTTGATCATATCTACTATATGATTCACGCTCGACCTTTCGGTCTCAGTGTTCCGAGGCCATATCTGCATATGCTAGGCTCGTCAAGTTTAACCTGAGTATTCTGCGTGTGCAAAACTGGCTTGCACCCGTTGTAGATGGACGTAGAGCTTATCACACCCGATCATCACGTGGTGTCTGGGCACGAAGAACTTTGGCAACGGTGCATACTCAGGGAGAACACTTTTATCTTGAAATTTAGTGAGAGATCATCTTATAATGCTAATGTTAATCAAAGCAAGATAAGATGCGTAAAAGATAAACATCATATGCAATCAATATAAGTGATATGATATGGCCATCATCATCTTGTGCTTGTGATCTCCATCTCCGAAGCACTGTCATGATCACCATCGTCACCGACGTGACACCTTGATCACCATCGTAGCATCGTTGTCGTCTCGCCAATCTTATGCTTCCACGACTATCACTACCGCTTAGTGATAAAGTAAAGCATTACAGCGCAATTGCATTGCATACAATAAAGCGACAACCATATGGCTCCTACCAGTTGCCGATAACTCGGTTACAAAACATGATCATCTCATACAATTAAATTTAGCATCATGTCTTGACCATATCACATTACA
Organism: Triticum monococcum; assembly: GCA_034509565.1. Lineage (NCBI taxonomy): Eukaryota > Viridiplantae > Streptophyta > Magnoliopsida > Poales > Poaceae > Triticum > Triticum monococcum. The sequence continues at coordinate 725,193,496 of CM067847.1, read as the reverse complement.
ACATGCCCTGCAAAAACAAGTTAGACGTCCTCTACTTTGTTGTTGCAAGTTTTATGTGGCTGCTACGGGCTTAGCAAGAACCGTTCTTACCTACGCATCAAAACCACAACGATAGTTTGTCAAGTTGGTGTTGTTTTAACCTTCGCAAGGACCGGGCATAGCCAGACTCGGTTCAACTAAAGTTGGAGAAACTGACACCCGCCAGCCACCTGCGTGCAAATCACGTTGGTAGAACCAGTCTCGCATAAGCGTACGCGTAATGTCGGTCCGGGCCGCTTCATTCAACAATACTGCCGAACCAAAGTATGACTTATATCACCCACAACTCACTTGTGTTCTACTCATGCAAATAACATCAACTCATAAAACCTAGGCTTGGATACCACTGATGGGGAACGTAGTAATTTCAAAAAAATTCCTACGCACACGCAAGATCATGGTGATGCATAGCAACGAGAGGGGAGAGTGTTGTCTACGTACCCTCGTAGACCGGCAACGGAAGCGTTGACACAACGTAGAGGAAGTAGTCGTATGTCTTCCCGATCCGACCGGTCCAAGTATCGAACATACGGCACCTCCGAGTTCTGCACACGTTCAACTCGGTGATGTCCCTTGAGCTCCGATCCAGCAAAACGTTGAGGGAGAGTTTCGTCAGCACGACGGTGTGATGACGGTGATGATGTTCTACTGACGCAGGGCTTTTCCTAAGCACCGCTACGATATGACCGAGGTGGAATATGGTGGAAGGGGGCACCGCGCACGGCTAAGGAACGATCACGAAGATCAACTTGTGTGTCATGGGGTGCCCCCTTGCCCCCGTATATAAAGGAGGGAGAGGGGGAGGTGCGGCCGGCCCTAGGGGTGCGCCTGGAGGAGTCACTACTAGGAAAAGGCCTACTAATGGCGCACTAGTTTTGCCTACTAATGGCGCACTACTGGTGCGCCATTAGTATCACGCCACTAGTATTTCTTACTAATGGCGGACCACTGGTGCACCATTAGTATCTGGTATACTAATGGTGCACCACGCAGTGCGCCATCAGTATAGAACACCATGCACCATTAGTATGCCTCGCAGGGGGCCATATTTAACCATGTGCATTGGCATACTAATGGCGCACTGTTGGGTGATGCGCCATTAGTATAATTTGGCATACTAATGGCGCTCTCTGTAGTGATGCGCCATGAGTATGAATATTAGGTTTTTATTTTTCTTTACTTTTCTGATTTTTGCACATGTTACAAAATATATTATTTGACAGAATATAGACAACAGCACACAGCAACAGCAGATTCATTGAATACAATAGAAGATTAGTTTCCGAATACAATTCATCATATGAGTCTCCGAATTCAAAACACCGAACAAAGATAAAACACTACAAGTCTCGAGACCGCGAGTATCGAGTTTGTCTTCACATTACAAGTCGATATCGATCATCTAAACTACCATCACATAGAAGAGAGCTGCGGTCATCACGATGAAACTGGTCTTCATCTGGTTCCTCCAATGCTCCCTCATCTCTCCCGCTAGATAGCGGGCGTATCTAGATTCCGCCTCCGCCCTAGTGGTGTGCCCTTTGTAACTGTTACCACTGAAACGGTGAACCTGTCTCCGACACTCCTCCCCGTCATCACAGACTCCGGGAACCTTACCCTTGTACATGACATACGACGGCATCTCTATGCACAAGCCAAACAATAGACAATGCATACATAAGCAATATATAAGTATGCAACAAAAGGATCGGAAGAGAAAAGCAAGACATTAATAGCACGATTCATGGTCCTACTAATAAATAGCATCGATTACATCTAAGTTGAATGACTGTCCAAACCAAAGAGACATACAATTCATTAAAGTTTAATTACAACATGAGCCAATCAATGTTTCAGAACTACACATCACTACTTTCGACTCGACTCATGGAACAGGAGCGTGGATGAAGCCGCCGTCTGTCATGATGGTCATGAAATCGCGGGCGTTGTCAGCCTGCATTGGTAGCGTTCCGTCTATCTCACTGTTGGACGGTTGATATCTGAGGAAGAACTACCCCGAGGTATGAAGGACATCTTGATGGATGATGTCCGCAAACTCTGACTGGATGCGAAAGAATTCTTGTCTGATGTCCGCGCCCTGGATTGCCGACAAGCTTGCGGCCCAATCTTTAAGATTATCTGGTAGCAGAAGGTGATGAAGGTCCCTTATGATCGCCTTCGAGGTGTGAAGTCGCGACTTGGCGGTCCCCAGCGCTGTTCAAGAGCTTGGCACGCATGTAGAAGGGGTCGACTATCACGATGTCTGGGGTCTTGTCTCTAATGATCCGCATCTCCATACTCAGCGAAAACAGCCGAACGAAGGTGTAGTGCAGCAGATGAAGGTTAAACATGGCAAAGATGTCATCAAACCGTAGGACGATCGTACCCCGATGTCGCCATCCACAAATCCCTTGCCCTCTGGCACCTTGGCCACGAAAACCGGGTATGCCACATCATTCTCTCTGAGACGCCGCTTCTCCAAAGAAAGAACACTGTCGTGCAGACTCCGCATAGCACCGGTTGCAGCATTGAGCATATTTGTCAGTAGCATCGCCCTACCCGCCACATGCACCCTCCTCGAGATATCCTTAGGTGAAGGTGGCCCGTCCTGAGCACGGATCGTACTCGGTGCCGGCTGGCTCGCACCGGCGCCCTTTTTAGTCTTCCGTTTCTGGCTCTTCTTCTTGATCTGCTGTAATGGGATCAAGTTCTGCTCACAGACCGCCTTCTTGAGAGTGTTGGGGCTGATAATATTTCGCACCTCAACTATCTGAGGCTCGATGAAGGCGGCAGCTGGAGGCGTCTCCTGAGAACTGAACGCCAGACGACGCCTGTTGCAACTGGGTTTCTCCGCCGTACCAGCTGGATCGCGGTCATCTTGGTTGGGTTCTTGAGAAGGAGGCCCGCAGAACTCGTCACCGTACCCATGTTCGGCAAAGTACTTATCGACATTGGTAAATGTTCCATCATCGTTGTCGTCGTCGTCGTCCGGATCCTGTGCCATAGGGATGTCCGGCATGTCCGGTAGCGTTGCGGCGTTCTTGCCATGGCTTGGCACCTGCACGACTGGCGGTCTTGTCTGTGGGGTGGTGTCCCCCGCCCCTTAACAAATCTGGCTCTTCGACCAAAGCAGGGGCCAGCTTACGCAGGCGCTGAGGGTCATCTCATCTTCTTTGTCGGCCCCAGCGGGTTGAATCAGAGGTAACAGCTCGTCCAGCCTGGCAGCACCCGAACCACTTCAACCCTATACACTGTGGGTGGCATAGGATTATCGTGGAACACGGGGTTGCCCGATTGAACGATTCTGCCCTTGGCGACATCGACCAACTCGCCGCCCACGAAGTGCAGGAGAGTGCAAGGAACATCGGTGGGCCCCTACGAAAACATGTAGGGCGTCAGGGATGCCCAGTCAAAGGCAAGGAGATGAAGTCATCGACTAATGTCAAGGCACCGCCAACGGCGGGCGTGCAACTGACAGAGGGGCCGCTTGCTGGCGAGGTGCCGGCCGGCGTACAGCCGGGTGCATTAAGCTCCAATGCCCGTGCCGGCTCCGGAGACACGAATACCGCCTCCGCCGGAGACACCAATGGCACCACCTGCGCGTTGTGCGAGTTGCTGGCCGTGAAGCTGGGAACCGGGGAGGCCCCTATTGGCCGCCCGCAATCCACGTCGTCAGCCCATGAATCAACGTAGGCACCATGGCGTTGAGCTTCGTTCCCAGTAGTTGTAACACTTGCCCTTGGACAAGCTCCAGAATCCGCGCCACTTGTGCCTTGACTGCTTCAACCTCGCGCGACTGGCTTTCCGAGCTGGTCTTTTTCTCCTTTCGCCCACCGGCGGTATAGTATGACAACCATTTTGTGGACAAGCCTTTGCCGGCCACACGACCAGCTGACGTCGCCTTACTGAGCTTATCCTTGTTTTTCATTATGTTCAACGCCCTATTCAAAGGGGTGTCGAAAGGGGAGCTCTGAGATGACCCCGCGCTACTGCTTTATTTGTCCTGCAGAAGGAACGTGAACCATTTAGAAATGTTGGGGATTAATTAGAATGCAACCATATGGAGCTAATTACGCGGGGGTGTATTCCTTACCAGAACAAGCTCAAGCTGCTTGGTCTTTGGATCCGTGGTGAGCTCCTTTGTTACTGGGTCCTCCTTGTACCGGGCCCTGAGAAAGTTCCTCGTCTACTTGTCACTATATTTCTCGAAGCGGGGCGGTAGGCCTTGCTCGGCACGCTCCGCGTCCTCCTTGTCCCATATAGGCTCTGCCACTCTATAACCGCCGGGACCGAGTTGGTGGACCCCTAAGTTCAACTGCCGCATTTCTTTCAACCACTGACTTGATTCGAAGGTTGCGGGGCTCTCACACTTGATCTTGAACTCCTTGTGGTCATCTTCGCTCATCAAAGGATATTTCGCCTTGATCTTGTCATAACTATCACCTTTATCAATCATTGCCTTCCCCGTGCTTCTCCAAGTAGACAGGGCCGTGCTCATCTTCGTGAGGGCGGCACTGTTCACTTTATTCCCTGATAGGCGTGTCTTTGCAAACTGAGCGGGGAACTTGTATCGTTCGTGCAGCTTCGTGAAGAGGAGGCTGTGCAAATTCCCTTGGTCCTTATGCCTTAGGTTCTCGGTGTTGATCGAGACGGTGCTCCGGAGAATGCACCTGAGCTGAACCGAGTACCCCTTGACTACTTGTTTGGGCGCCGTCGGATGCCCGTCAGAGTTCACTTCAGTAAATTCCTCCCTGACGGTGCCGAGCACGCTCGAGCGCCGGTCCTTTCATTGCCTCTTCGGTTGGCTGCCATCTGTGCGTGCGCCACCATCATCAGTGGTGGCATCCTCGGTGGCGCCATCAGTGGCGTCATCCCCGACGCCACTAGTGGTTGTGTAGTCAGGATCAGTGTCTTTCGCGGCATCCTCATAGTGGTGAGGTTCTTCCTCCAACTCCTGGGACAGCTCCCAGAATGGCTTGCCGCTCGAACCGCCGGCCTCATCGTTGTGGGCCATGTTTCGCTCTAAATAGGAAAAAGTTTGGTCAAAAAGTTTGTTATTGTCAAGGAATAAGATCATGGTCTCATCATTTAGGGTTTGTCGACACCGAGGCATCCTAAAAGCTAAGCTTTTATCATTTAGGGTTTGTCGACGCCGAGGCACCCTAAAAGCCTAAGCGTACATCATTTAGGTTCTCATCGACACCGAGGCACCCTATAGAAGCCAAGTTAAGTTTTCATCATTTAGGGTTTATCGATGCCGAGGCACCCTAGGTTGGGCCTAATCGCTTGGCACTAATCACTTGGCTCTATTGCCACCTATGTTGGGTTTATCATCTAGGGTTTATCGATGCTAAGGAGAATTCTAAGTTGGGCCTAATCACTTGGCTCTATTGCCACCAATGGTTTAATGCAGCAAGAATGGCGGGGCAGTTGATCCTACTTAACTAAGTACTAAGATACCACGGCCCATGCATTAGTCGCAAGTACCCCATATGTCCTATTTTTAGCAAAGTCATGCTATAATTCACGGAAAATTTTGGCATGACCTTTGCTGAAAATAGGACATATGGAGTACCCGAATTTGCCGAAACGGAAGTTAATCGACATTCCGACAAACTCAAGGGCCTCTCGGGGTACCTGCAAATTCATCACGACACAATGGTCGCAGACAAAACCCAGCAAACTAGCAAGATGATCATCATCTTTGCAAGTCATTACTTGTCAAATACAGAAGAAGGAACAATTTATTTGTGACATAGTTGGCCCATACAGAAGAAGCAACACCCTGCACTAGCCTAAAAACAAGTGAAGTTTCACCCATATAAGAACAACTTTATAAATAAGAGAAGTTGCTATGTTTTTTCTACTGCTAGGAAAAACATCACTCATTGGAAATGAAAATCTCAGTACCAGCATTTTGAACTTTGAAATGAAATATAGTAGTAGTATTATTAGTATATGGAGTAGTATCTTGTCTAATAGTAGTATTAGTTGTATATGGAGTAGCAAGTTTTGCCTCAGAGACCGCAAAAGCTATGTTTTTTCTCAATTCAGATAGCTAAGTGGAAAACCACGTCAAGTTCTGTTTTAATACTCTATTTCTCAATGCATGCAATTGGTTTCATCTAGACTACATCATAGAACCACCAATAAAGGACAATGAAAAAATATATAGAGAAGCCTATGGTTCCTATCCTTGAGTAGCATGATTAGAGATGAGTAGATCTCCTAAAGGTGTCCTAAGCACCTGCTGTTACTCTTGGAAGCAATGCAAACATGTAAAAGTTATTACTGTTGACAATACTACTCAAATATCCAACTATCAGGACACAAGGCATGATAATCCATCTAATCTAATGAAATCTGAACTCAACCTGATCATGGTTGATGCGCTTAGACACATCAGCACCTCAAGAATGCCATGACAGAAATGAAAAGGACCAACATAATCACCACACAAGTGAAGAGAGAACTCGGGGCCTCTTTGACAAAAATGAAAAGGACCAATACAATGAAAAGGACCAGTGAGATGAAAAAACTAAGGTAAGGGGGGACATCAAAACGCAGAAGTGCATAACACAAGCTCACCGACATAGACACACATAACAGCCGCACAACAGCATAGACATTAAACATGTGTAGAGATCACTATCAACAAAGCTTTCCATCAGGTGTATTTCAGACTATTAGTCCCATCCCAAGAAAGCATCGACTTCAGAATATCCCCTTTCAAAGAATGTGTTATGTGATGAAAGCACTAGCGAATCATGTTAAAGCTAACCCCTACTTTTGACCCTCAACTATAGAAACCGCATGCAGTACAGAGAAGTGTTGATGCAGGCATCAAACATTATAATGCTGCAGGGCAAGGTCTCAAGTTACAAGATCAGTTGTGCTTGACTGAAAATTTTGACAGGAAAATTTTGACTGAAATTTTGACTGGAGTAACAAAGGCATAACAGTAGAAATTACAGCTGTAGATTGCTCTGTTCAACAAACTTCCTATCAGTCCAACAATGTTTCTGAATCTAAACTTTTTCAGTTAACAGAACCTAAACCGGACAATGTTCAGTTAACAAAAAGGGGGAAAGGGGAACCGGTGCAGCTCACCGAGAGGAAGACGATGGCGAGCTCGTGCGGGGCCGGGGTTGACGAGGTGACGCGGATCGACGGTGAGGCCGCGGTGGCCGGAGGTGGAAGAAGGCGCAGACGCCGTAGACCATGGAGGCGTCGGTGTCGTAGAGGCGCCGGAGACCTTGCCCTACGAGACAGAGAAGGGGTCGTCAGCCCCAACGCAGGCGGGGCCAAGGGGAGGAGGAGGAGGGGGAAGGGGAGGAGGAGGGTCGCGGGGGCGTACGGTGCTGCATCGCTGCTCGGCGCCGACGGCGAGGAGGAAGGCGAAGACGTTGAGGGTTGGGGCGGCGGGGTGGGGGCGTGGGGGCGGCGGGGGTGGGGGCGCGGGGGCCATGGGGGTGGAGTCCGGCAGGGGTCGGGGCGGCGGCGTCGTGGGTCGGGGCGGCAGCGTCGTGGGTCTGGCGAGGAAGAGAGGGACGAAAGGGGATCTGGCGAGGGAGAGGGAGGACTTAGCTATAGGGGGGAAGCTTACTAATGGCGCACCACCCGTCGATGCGCCATTAGAAATCTTTTTTAGATAGCAATGGCACACCCACCGCCGGTGTGCCATTAGAATTTTTTTTTAGATAGCAATGGCGCACCACCAGGCCGGTGCGCCATTAGTATATTTTTTATTATTATTTTTTAATAAATGAATATGAAACAGTAATATTTTTATAAAAACAGTAATAATTGTTGTTTTACAACAATTGTAGTCTACAATTTATTATTATTATTATTTAGAAAATGAATATGAATATGAAACAGTAATAATTTTTTATAAAAACAATAATAATTTTTTAAAAAATATCATCAAATTTGTTATTTGAAAATATCATCGGCGGCGGCGGTGGAGCGGGGGAGGGTGCGGGGGGTGCTCGTCGGCGGCGGTGGAGCGGGGGAGGGTGCGGTGGGTCGTCGGCGGCGGTGGAGCTAGGGAGGGAGGGTGCGGGTGGAATCGAGATCGAGATGGAGGGGGATCGAGATCAAGTGTCCTCATGAATTCAAAAAGTGCCAATGAAATTTAAAAATATTCATGATATCAAAAAGTGCCCATGAAATACAATCGAGAAATAAAGACTACGATTTAAATACAATCTATCTTAGCTAGCTATCTGTTCACAATCTTCTTGCCCTTCTTTTTCGCAAATGGAGTTCTTCTGTGGAACGGACGTCCTTTAGGTAGGGTAGTGATGCTTCTTCTTGTGGTGTATGCTGCTACTTCATCGTCGTCGTCATGTTCGATCTTCAGGAGGCCGTACTTGTCGAAGTCTTGCTCATTGGCTACTCCATCCATTCCGATGATCTTCCTTTTGCCTCTCCTCATGACAAAACGATTGGGCTTTGACGGGTCGGTAATGAAGAAGCATTGGTCCACTTGGGAAGCCAGTACCCATGGCTCATTATTGGCGGTGACGTTTGCGCCCGCGGTCTTGGATTTCGCTTCGGGTATAACCATGGTGGTGAAATACCGGTCTTCTTTTAGGACGCTCTTGGCCCATCTGACACGGAACATCAGGACCTTCTCTCCAGCGTAGCTCAGTTCCCAGATCTCCTCGATCCTTCCATAGTATCTGTCTTTGTTGTTACCGGTGTAGGATTCCATCGTTACCCCGGAGTTCTGATAACCATCGCTCTGCATGTCCTTGTCCTCGGTGTAGAATGTGTAGCCGTTGATATCGTACGCATCATAGGTCATCAGGTTGTGCTCGGCGCCCTGTGACAAGGCGAATATGAGTTGTTCTTTCGCGGAAGAATCCTCATGTAAAGGGTATGACAGAAGCTTCTGCTTGAACCAACGCGTGAAACATGAGTTGTGCTATTTGATTATATCTCCGTCCGTCCTCTGTTGGCCTCGGTCATTGTACGTCTTCGCAATAAAGGTTTTGTGCTCTACCACCCAAGGATTGACCACGTCTATGTGTTGTAGCGCGACTAGGTTTGCTCTTTCAAAGTCGGCGAGTCGACCCTCGAAGTCGACATGCATTTCGCGGCGACCCTCACGGTGACCCCATCCAGCGAGCCTGCCAAGGTCCCTGTTGACGGGCAGACCAACGGGGTTCTCGATGCCTAGATAATTCGTGCAGTGGGAGATGCACTCTTCGGTCAGAAAGCCCCTGGCTATACTTCCCTCTGGACGTGACATGTTGCGAACGTATCCTTTGATGACACCATTCATCCTTTCGAATGGCATCATGCTGTGCAGGAACGTCGGCCCGAGTTGGATGATATCCTCCATGATATGGACCAGCAGATGCACCATAACGTCGAAGAATGCGGGCGGGAAGTACATCTCAAGCTCGCATAGTATCACCACGATCTCTTCCTGTAGCCTTCTGAGTTGCCTCACGCCAACCGACTTCCGAGAGATGACATCGAAAAAGTTGCATAGGCCAAATAGCGTCTCATGGACGTGCGCGTCCATGATCCCACGGATTGCAATTGGAAGTATCTGCGTCATCAGCACGTGACAGTCGTGAGACTTCATCCCACTGAACTTCTTCTTCGCTGGGTCTAGGTATCTGCTTATCTTCCCCGCGTAACGGTAAGGAAGTTTTACTCCTACGAGGCAGGTGAAAAACTGCTCGATCTCCTCCTGACTTAGAGTGAAGCACACGGGAGGGTAGTCATTTCCGGTCTTCTTGGCCTTTTTGCCTTTGCGATGACTTTCTGTGTCCTGCTTCGCCTCATCATCATCATCATCGTTAGCGTGAAGCTCCTGCCTGATGCCCATTGATTTCAACTCTGCCCTTTCTTTCGGCCCATCTTTGGTCCTCTCTGGCATGTTGAGCAGGGTACCAAGCACACTCTCACACACGTTCTTCGTGATATGCATGACATCAAGGCTGCGAGGCACACGATGGATCTTCCAGTATGGCAAGTCCCAGAAAACAGACCTCGTTTTCCATACCTTCAGTATCGGCTCTGGCGCCTTTCGCTTCTTTCCCCGCTCTGGCGTCTTTTGCTTCTTTCCCGGAAGTGGGCAATCTTTCCAATTTTTCAACAGCCCGTCTATTTCCTCACCGCTCCTCGTACGCGGGCGTCTTCGGGGTTCGGTTTCACCATCGAACAGATCCTTGCGTTTCCTCCACGGGTCATCGTCGCGAAGGCACCTTCGATGTCCCATGAACACGGTTTTCGAAGACCCGGGATCTCTATCTAGCTGGCGATATGTTGTGTCGTCCATGCACCTAACGCATCCAGAAAATCCGTGCACCACCTGCCCCGCGAGATATCCGTAACCGAGATAGTCGTGCACCGTCATGAGCAGTGCGGCTCTCATAGGGAAATATTCTTTCTCTGTGGCGTCCCACGTATTGGCTGGCATTTTCCACAGCGTATCTAACTCCTCTTTCAGCAGCCCCAGATACAGATTGATGTCGTTCCCTCATTGTTTCGGCCCTTCAATTAGCATACTCATGTGAATGTACTTCCTCTTCATGCACAACCATGGGGGAAGGTTGTACATCCACACAAACACAGGCCAGGTGCTATATGTGCTTCTCTGGCTGCCAAACGGATTGACTCCATCGGAGCTCGCGCCCAGCATGATGTTCCTTGGATCCTTCCCAAATTCTGGGTGTTCAAAGTTCAACGCTTGCCACTGGCTCCCATCCTTAGGGTGACTCAGCATCTTGTCTTTTTTATTTATCTCTGGATCATTTGCGTCATCTTCTCGCTTCTTCTCCTCCCTATCCGCGTGCCAACGCAGGAGCTTTGCTACCTTAGGGTCCGCGAAATACCGCTGCAGACGAGGAGTGATCGAAAAGTACCACACCACTTTTCGAGGAGCTTTCTTCCTCTTCTTGTATTGAGTGACGCCGCACACCGGACATATGGTAGACTCCGCGTGCTCACCCCGATAAATGATGCAATTCTTCATTCACACATGGTATTTCACGTGCAGTAAATCCAGAGGACACACGAATTTCTTCGCCTCCTCAAAACTGCTCGGGCACTTGTTCCCCTTGGGAAGACGTTCGTGCCAGAATGACATGTTCTCATCGAAGCATGCATCAGTCATTTTGTGTTTTACCTTCATCTCCAAAGCCATGAACGTTACTTTCAGGCGGGTATCCTCGGGTCTGCATCCTTCATAAAATGGAGTAACCGTGTCTATCTCCAGTTGATCCAGCTTGGCTTTCTCTCGGGCGGCAGCTCTTGCGTTATCCGTCTACTTGAGAAGCAGCTCTTGAATATGAGGGTCCTGCACCAAGCCCATCGATGGTCCATCGTCGTCTGCTCCGCCGGCATCTTCATCTTCATGATCATGCCCTTCGTCTGCTCCGGCATCTTCCTCATCATCATGTCCGGCATCTTCTACATGATGACTGTGTACAACATCACCGTCGTGATCATGTCCTGGAGATTCTTCGTCTTCTCGCCCGCCCGAGCCGCGGTGGTTGTCTTGCTGCCCTTCCTCATTTCTTGCCCGGCCCCCATGGACGACTTCATAGTCATCTTCATCACCTTGCCACTGATAGCCATCCATGAAACCATGCAAGAGCAGGTAGTCACCTGCCCGGAATCCGGATCCGCAATAAGGCTCTTCAGCTTGCATCTTCGACACGGACATCTTATCTCCGTCTCGTTCTTTTGAAGCATTTCGGCCTTCGCGGAGCTCAAAAACCTATTCACGATGCCTTCGGTCATCGTGCGGACCATGGTTGCCCGCGGGGTAGAGCAAAACGATATTTTAGAACCAAGAAAAAATTTGGCATGACTTTCCCTAAAAATAGGACCAAAAAGAATGCATAGTGCCAAAATTCTCGCCGAAACAGAAATGAATCAACATTCCGGCAAAATATTGGCAACTATCACATTTCAAATACCGGTACCTGCAAACACAAACATATATGCAACACCACAAACATATGCAACACCACAAACATACATATATCTAGCTAGGCCACAAAAAGTGCATGTGCACGTTGTTGGAGGGAGCTAGGGAGAAAAAAAAGTAGATCTACAACATGAAGATAGCTTTCCCCTTACTTACCTATCAAAAAAAGGTAATTTCATCACTTAATTTTGATGAATCTATGGTGCAAATGAGGTGAGGAGGAGGAGGCAGCCGACAAGCTTGGAGAAGGAGGTGGAGGGAATGAAGTGGGGAAAGTGAGTGTGTAGGTGTGGCTATCCAAAATATCTAGCTGGTCCCAGGTTACTAATGGCGCACCACACAGCCATGCGCCATTAGTAACCCAACATACTAATGGCGCACCTCCTCGCCGTGCGCCACTAGTAGTTTCGCAAAAAAAGGCGCATCGTGGCATAGTGCGCCATTACTAGTTTAAACTAGTAATGGCGCACTTCGCAACGGTGCGCCATTAGTAGTTATGCAAAAAAGAATAAAAAAATTACAGTATTGGCGCACTCTACGGCTGGTGCGCCATTACTAGTTAGAACTACTAATGGCGCACTTTGCCTGGATGCGCCATTAGTATGTTTGGAAAAATGAAAAAAAATGTTACTAGTGGCGCACCTTATGCCTGGTGCGCCATTAGTATATATTAATGGCGCAGCACTTCTCTGGTGCGCCATTAGTGTCAGTTTCATCTATAGCCCTTTTCCTAGTAGTGAGTCCTACTCCCACCGGGAGTAGGACTCCCCCCTCTTGCCTTGTTGGAAAAGGAAGCGGCAAGGGAGAAAGAGGAAAGGGGGGCGCCCCCCCCCTTCCTTGTCCTATTCGGACTAGGGGGGAGGGGGCGCGCGGCCTGCCTTGGACGGCCCTCCTCTTCTCCCTTATGGCCCATGTAGGCCCAATAACCCCCGGGGGGTTCCGGTAACCCCCCGGTACTCCGGTAAAATCTCAATTTCACCCGGAACATTTCCGATATCCAAATATAGGCTTCCAATATATCAATCTTTATGTCTCGACAATTTCGAGACTCTTCGTCATGTCCGTGATCACATCCGGGACTCCGAACGACCTTCGGTACATCGAAACACAAAAAACCCTAATTACGATCGTCACCGAACTTTAAGCGTGCAGACCCTACGGGTTCGAGAACTATGTAGACATGACCGAGACACGTCTCCAGTCAATAACCAATAGCGGAACCTGGATGCTCATATTGGCTCCTACATATTTTACGAAGATCTTTATCGGTCAGACCGCATAACAACATACGTTGTTCCCTTTGTCATCGGTATGTTACTTGCCCGAGATTCGATCGTCGGTATCTTAATACCTAGTTCAATCTCGTTACCGGCAAGTCTCTTTACTCGTTCCGTAATACATCATCCCGCAACTAACTTATTAGTTGCAATGCTTGCAAGGCTTGAGTGATGTGCATTACCGAGAGGGCCCAGAGATACCTCTCCGACAATTTGGAGTGACAAACCCTAATCTCGAAATACGCCAACCCAACAAGTACCTTTGGAGACACCTGTAGAGCACCTTTATAATCACCCAGTTACGTTGTGACATTTGGTAGCACACAAAGTGTTCCTCCGGTAAACGGGAGTTGCATAATCTCATAGTCATAGCAACATGTATAAGTTATGAAGACAGCAATAGCAACAAACTAAACGATCAAGTGCTAAGCTAACGGAATGGGTCAAGTCAATCACATCATTCTCCTAATGATGTGATCCCATTAATCAAATGACAACTCATGTCTATGGTTAGGAAACATAACCATCTTCGATCAACGAGCTAGTCAAGTAGAGGCATACTAGTGACACTCTGTTTGTCTATGTATTCACACATGTATTGTGTTTCCGGTTAATACAATTCTATCATGAATAATAAACATTTATCATGATATAAGGAAATAAATAATAACTTTATTATTGCCTCTAGGGCATATTTCCTTTAGATTCGTCGTCGGATGATGATGACCTTGTGGTGGCTGCACTAGTCGTTCACGACCACATTGAACGACAGCTTCCTCGGTATAGGGGGTCACTCCCTGGCCATGCTCCCAACCTGAACCGCAACAGGGAGAGAGGCCACGCCCTGCTCAATGTCGATTACTTTGTGAACACCCCGCTCTTCAAGCCGGATAAATTCCATCGCCATTTTCGTATGGCAAGGCATGTGTTCAATCGTATCCGAGAGGGAGTGGTTGCTCATGACCCATACTTCAAGTGCAAGACGGATGCCCTTGGCAAGTTTGGATTCTCCTCTTACCAGAAATGCACCGTGGCCATCTGCATGCTTGCATATGGAATTCCAGGCGATCTGGTGGATGAGTATGTGCGTATTAGTGAGTCCACATGTTTGATATCACTGTACAAGTTCTGCAAGGCCATGGCGGCAGTGTTTGGCCCTGAGTACTTGAGGCAGCCAACTACCGCTAATACAGTGAGATTATTGGCGACCTACGCAGCTAGGGGCTTGTATGCACTGGGAGTGGGACAACTGTCCATTTGCTTGGCAGGGCAAGTACAAGGGGCATATCAAATCGTGCAATGTCATATTAGAAGCAGTGGCTTCGCGGGATCTTTGGATATGACATTCTTTCTTTGGCAAGCCTGCAAAGACTGGAGAAGGCTTGCAGAAGGCCACTCCCCACCTGTCAACTTTGAGATCAACGGCCACCAGTACAACAAGGGATACTATCTAGCTGATGGTATATATCCTTAATTGTCAACTTTTATGAAGACAATCTCGAACCCCCAAGGTGAGAAGAGAAAGAGATTTGCCCAAATGCAAGAGTGCTACAAATGATGTGGAACGTGCTTTCGGTGTGCTTCAATCCCGATGGGGTATCGTTCGAAACCTTGCACTGACATGGGATGAAGGGAAGCTTTGGGAGGTGATGACTGCGTGTGTGATCATGCACAACATGATCATCGAGGACGGCCGTGATGACAAGATTTTGACCAAGGATTTGATTATCAAGGTGAAAATGTTGAGCCCCTGCACCAAGAACCGGCCATGTTTGAACAATTTGTCCAATTTCATCATGAACTGCATGATTGACACACTCATTTGGATCTTCAAAATGACTTGGTTGAGCACGTGTGGCGCCACATTGGCAACCAATAGATGTATTGGTTCATCATGTTCATTCAAGACAATTTCGATTTGGTTGTAAAACTATTTTATTAGAGACAATTTCGGTTGGGTTGTAAAACTATTTTTATTTTCAGACAATTAATATTTGGACGTGCAAATTTGTTTTGATATGCATATATGGGCATTTTTGGCCGTGGCAGACAGGACGGGCCCAAAGGATGCGGCCGCGCACTGGCCGCACGGCCACCGCATCACAGGACAGGCCCGGACACAACCTCATTGCCCTACCTAAACTGACAGAATCCGGGCAAAGCGGACGTCTGTTTGGGGTCGTGCAGTGGAGTTAGCCTTATGTGTAGTGTAGCCCAGGTGCCATGTCATTGCTGGCCCACCGGTAAGTCAGTAACTGTTTTCATTTTCACTTTTAGAAGAAAAATAATGGCGCAGAAGACAGTCATGGGATAATGAGACCCTAGGGGTGCATTCTGTGCCAGGAAAAATAAGTTACCATGTCATCTATAGCCAATGTAATAGCCCACATGCATAATAATGAACTATAAAAATTACTACTTTTTTAATCACGTGACCCATCATCCATTCTCACATACATTCTTAAAGCTCGTGCTATAACCAGCTATAAATCTGCATCCCGCTTCTCTTCTCTCCCGGTCCGCATGCATGCTTCCGAGCGAACGACCCTACCCATCAGTGGACACGTGGAAGCGCTAATCTCCAAGCAAGCAACCCACTTCTTCTTCCCCACTCGTCCATCCCCGATTCCATGTGTTGCAGGCCCTCGTCATACTCGTACCGGCTCTTCCCGCTCCTTGTTTCTGGTGTGAATCACCCCCGCAGGTTGTCCTGACGATGACGAAAAGTTCACCAGTGACCTCATGGAGTTGGTGAGAAACAGGCTGACGGCATTAATTAAACAGAATTGCTCCTTGCGGGCACTGCCGGATCTAAGCTAGGCGGACAATTTGCCGGCGGGGAGCGCATTGGTCAGTGGAGGTTCCCCCCTACTCCCGGCGCCGGCTCGACGGAATAGCTGCTCCGTTGGCTCCTGATCCTCATATGCCCCTTGCGATACCAATTGTGTGACGGCCGTCCACCTACTAGCTCGCCGGACATGGGCGCCATGATGGAGCAATAGAGAAGCCAGCATCGGCAGCGGGCTGTGTAGTACAATTTGGAAGGGGATTAATTTGTTTTGGAAGGGAATTAATGGTAACGATGAATCACTAGATAGGCCGGTCGCTTGGAGATTGAGGAATACATGTGTCGCTCGATGGGTATGGTCGTTCGCTCGGAAGCATGCGACCTGGTCGTATAAGATTTTCTTCCCTCTTCTCTCTCATCAAACTCGATAAAGATATAATATTTTAAGCCTTACAGCCCGCCCACATCATGTTATTATACTTGCTCTAAGGGCATCAGAACCAAGATTTGAGTATAGGGGAGCCAAACAAAGTTAGTGTAAAAAAATTAGTGCAAAAATAACTATCATAATATTATTTTTTGCGAGAAAAAGAAAATTAATTATCTTTTTTTAACACGGTACAGATGCAAGCGCACATATATACACGCATATACTCACCCCTATGAACGCACATATGCACACCTGATACGTCTCCAATGTATATATAATTTTTAATTGTTCCATGTTGTTATATTATCTGTTTTGAATGTTTTATATGCATTAATATGTTATTTTATATTATTTTTGTGACTAACCTATTAACCTAGAGCTCAATGCATTTTTCTGTTTTTCCTTAATTTTGAGTTTTATAGAAAAGAAATATCAAACGGAGAACAAACGAAATAAAGTTTCGCGACAATTTTTTTTGAACCAAAAGACACCCAAGATGGCCACAAGCCCTAGGGGCGCGCCGCGGGGGGGGGGGGGGGGGGGGGGGGGTGGGCTGCCTTTGGTTTGCGGAAAAAAATGCATCCAGATCGTTGAACTGGCCGATACAGAACCAGCGCCCAAGCTATCGAGCAGTAGCAGGCAGGGAGGAGTGGCACAAATCTGAACTTCCCATCTAGAGACTGTTGCTTCGACCACAACCTGACCAGCTGCCTGCGCTCGACCGATCTCACCGCAACTCTAACGATCGAACTGGCACCAGCCGATGAGACGGAACTGCATGGCGCCGCTCAGACCTTTTCCCCGATGGGGCTGCCCGAACCAGACATGACACGCATAGCCGTTCGACCTGGCGATCGGCCAGGACGGGGCATGGCGTAGCATGGACGGACAGGGTAAAGTAAGCCGCCGTCATGGATCGTGGTACTGCCATGTTTTGTTTGTCCGACAGAGAAAAGAAACACGAGGAGAGAGATAGCAGTTGAGTTGTGGTCGTAGGCTAGCGTTGGTGGGCGCAGATGCATGCAATAACGGGGTCCTGTTACGGTATGGGGATAACTGGGCAGGGCCCTCCATTATGCTCTTTGTCATGCCGCGTTGTCCGTCCACATGAAATCTCAGCCATGCACTGCAAATCCTACTCCTGTTTGTGCATGCAGGAGTATATGACAGTACGGTAATGCCTTGTGGCTGTAGCCTGTAGGATGTATGGCCAGATTGCACTACGTACGTTTCAATACGACATGCAACTAGTAAATCTCAAGGGCATGCCTGCGTGCATGCAAAAATCTGCCAGCATGCATGCTTAGCGTGCTCCTTTCATTGTGGAACTACTTCCATTTTTGGTGCAAACGAGCAAGCAAACAAATTTATCGATGAAGTTGTGAATGCGGCGAAAAGTACACGGGATAAAAACTAGTGAATGGTACTCGCAAACGTAATAAACTAGATCAAGAAACAACCAGTCAAGGATAGGCTAGACGGACGGATT
Organism: Triticum monococcum; assembly: GCA_034509565.1. Lineage (NCBI taxonomy): Eukaryota > Viridiplantae > Streptophyta > Magnoliopsida > Poales > Poaceae > Triticum > Triticum monococcum. Next base: position 725,175,517 of record CM067847.1, on the reverse strand, counting down.
GACGGGACTCGACCATGGCGCGATCTCTGAACCCACTCGTTGCCTCATCACCTACCCGGTCACATGCAGACCATGCATGCCTGGCTGTAAAGCCAACTTCACCGCGTGATCCAAACCTACGTTCGGTTTGGCTGGATTTTATCCCTTTGGTATAGCGAGACGGTCGCACATGTCCGTGTTTGTCCGTTGGGTCGTGGGTGCGCCCAGCGCGCGGCTAAATCTTAAATCATGTCCGGGATGGACGTGATAAAAAAACAAAAATCTTAAATAAAATGCTTAAAAAAGTAAATAAACGTACTTAAAATATATATAAAGGTCACGGCCATAAAACGGCCTAATTTCACGCAGCACTTAAACGGCCCAGATTCATAATTAATATAAAAAACAAAATAAAAAAACCGCCCGCGTGCTGCTGCCGCGCCCGTTCATGCCCTGGCTGTCGCCGTCGCCATCTTCAGTAGCCGTCGGTGTCGTCGTCGTTGCTGCAGAGGTCGACGTAGTCCGGCGGCGTCCAGAGATGGGCCGGCGGTCCACGGTGCACGGGGGCGGCGGGCTGGAAGGTGGCCGGTGCCTGCACCACCTCCTCCCGAGGTGAGGCGTCGCGCTCCGGCGACCCCGGCAGCATGGGGCACCAGTTGCCCCCCACGGTGGCCGCCATCTGCTCCGCCGTGCACGACTAGGTCCACCCCTGGCTCACCAGGCCCGGGTGGAAGGCGGCCACCGGCGGCTCCTCCGTCACCTCCCCCTTAGGCTCGGGGATGGCAACGTCCCCGGCCGCAGAGAGAGCCATTGTCTCTTCGAGGCCCGGCCACTGGCACTCATCGTGCGTGTACATGGAGTCGTCCATGACACACGCCATGATCTGGGCCTCCTCCTCCGCTGTCATGCGAGGAGGTGGAGGTGGTGATGGGGAAGGCGACGGCGTGGGCGTCAGGCCGCGCACCCGCGTACGCCCGCGCACCTCCCGATGTGGCCGCCGCGGCCCCGTCACCGTGCCGGCGAAGTACGACGCGCGTCGCACGTCGTGCTCGTCCTGGAGCCAAGTGTCCCACAGGACGGAGTCGGGGGCGTACCTCTCGTCATGGAATAGGTCATCGGGGAGGAGGCGGCGGCGGCGCTCGATCTCATCGCGCCTGGCACAGCCGCTCGCTGGCACCGGCGGGACGGGGACCCGGTCCGCGGAGAGGTGCTAGTTGTTGGGGAGGTGCACGTCGTTTCATGGGACTGGTGTCCTTGTCTCCCAGTACCGCCAGCACACATCGATGGCCAGGTACCGCCGGTCGCACTCGCCGGCAGCCCTAAACGCGATAGTGAAGGGGGCAGGCGCGGGGGCTCGAATGGAGGAGCGTGGCGGTGACGCGGGCTCCTCCTTCTTGACGGAGCCGCGGCGGCGTCCCGAAGAGGATCCGGCCTCGCGGTCGTGCTTCCCCTTGCGGCCGTGCTTCCAAAGGCCCATGGCTGCGGCCGGCCGGCGAGGTCGACGACAGGGAGCGGCTAGGATTTCGAGAGTGTAGGGTTTCGAGGGGGCAGAGAGGGGACGGAGTGGGAACTGTGGACGACGACCAGTCCACGGCTTCTCATTTAAGAATTACGGCGACCCTTCGCAGTGCGGATGATAGGTGGGGCCACCCGCCCGTGCACATTTATGTTGGCGGGTGGAAGGTGGGTGGCCGCCTGCCATGCGGCCCCGACGCGGATGTTAAAAGCGTTCGTTCGATGTCCGCCGCGACCCAAACCCGACGCAAATTTGCGCTTGAAATGGGTCGGTCCGGACACAAAATGAACCAAATGGGTCCGGGCCGTCGCGCGCTGAGCCGACTCGTTTATCCATTTTACCTCAAACAGACGGGGCCAAATAAAATGAAGTCGCGTGATGAAATTGGCCTAAGTTCTATCTCATGTGCCCGGCCCGTCAGCCGGCGCCGCAGCTGATCGGCGGAGGAAGAAAAGGCGTGTACTACCACTACTGCTACCCCCGTAGTGTAGCATAGCGGCCATGCATGCCCCTGCCGGCTACCCTAGCCGGTAGCTGAGCTACATGGGATACGGGGATAGCATGGCAAACAGTCTCCATGGACATGGCCTCTGCCCCTGCCTGTATCTATCTACGGTAGCTAGCCAGCCACTGTTGGGGTCACGCACTGTTTCGGACACGGCAAGTCTTGTCACGGCAGCAACCGGCCCCACAAGTTAGTTATTGAGACATGCATGGTGGGCTGCTGCCGCGTGTCGTGCATGGGCTCCCTCTACTCGACTCTACGTGCCTTTTCCAGCGTAGAAACGTGGGGTTTCTGAGAGGTTTACTGTACTGCGTGGTGGCCGGCCGGGGATCGACGGCCGGAGCATGCATGCATGTGTGCGAGAACGGCGCAGCGGCCATCTTCTTGTAACGTGCCTCTGGTCTAGTGCCCTATGATTTGTCACGTCGGAGGTAGTAGTAGGTTTTCATCGCATGCAGAGGCAGGACAGGAGGGATCCCGCCTGGATCCGGTCAATCTTTTCACCCCACGTGATCGCCCACGCCGTCTCATTTTGGGTGAAAAAACCTAGACCCACCGAGCAGAAAGCTGTCACGTCGTGGTAAATAAAGTAGCCAGAGTAATGATTAACAAGAAAATACCAGCCATTGTGCCCGAGCTCACGTGTTGGTCAGATCGGTTCGCTGCGAAAAATGAGAAATCTGATCAACGACCAATCTACTTCTAGCCACAACACAATTGCTATGTCCAAGGCTATCCTACCACCAGTACCACCGGCCGCCCCCGAACGGATCGAGAAATCTGTATTGTACTGTGCTGTGTCACTGCTCGCTCGCTGTTACGGGCATCATACAGTAGGGCTCGTCAAACGACTGTTCCGCAATCGATCGATCTAGTAAGCAGCAGCAAGGCAGCAAGCAAGCTGCAGTGCCGGTCGATGATGGTTAGTTAACGGGCCAACAGGCGACAGTGTTGGGCAACAGGAGGAGGTTGGGGGCCGTGCCTATGCACGCAGACCGACCTCACCCAGCAGCCACGCAGGCCGTTCCAATTATTCTCGGCCAGTTAAAGCTCCCTACCTACGTCGCTGAATCATCATCTCTGTGTTGTGCGGCGCCCTTGGCTGGTTAGCAGTGGCAGGACAGTTGCGATGATGAGCGTAAGAAACCAAAGAGGCGGCCGGGCGTGGTGACCACCGGCATGGGGGGTGGGCGCGGGCGAGCAGAGCGCGTGGGCGGCATTGGGAACTATCGCCCGTTTGTTTGACCGTGGTCGCGCCAATGATGCAGGATCATGCACGCATGGGTGATTGATGGACCACGGACCAGGATGCTACCTGGAGCCATGGCCAAATTGGCCAGGGCGTCGGGCCGCCGAACCGTACATGGTCCCGTGGATGCGGAGAACGTCGTGAAGCAACGCATGCAACCAAACGACGGCGACACAAACTTCACAAACTTTTCTTCTTTCGAGAAAAGACACCCAACTTTTACAATCTTACGTGTGAAAAAGGGAGGCGACGAACGATACACCGACACAGTGATCCTAGAACTGCGTCGACAAAGGCAACTACCGTTGTGGCCTAACAACATCTGCCCACGCTCGACATTGCACCACGTTTCATTCTCTGATGATGAAACCCCCGTGCCTTCTGGGCCGTCCGTTACCATCACACACACATACACCGACACACGTGCTGGCAGGGCGCACACATGGCCGTCAGATTGATTGGGGGGAACGCACGCAGCAACACCATGACCCAAAAAGCAGTGTAGGACTATAGTTTCATAAAAGTTGCAAACCGTGTCCACAGTGGATTACCAGGGCCGCCTAGCTGACAAGCGATGCACATTTGGCCGGACTGCTGGCTTTGGATCCCCGCGCTTGTCGTGGTTCTTGCCGATCTTGGACGGGCAGCTGCAACGAACAACAAGTTTTTTACTGAACACAACATGGACCACTATGACCAGTAGGATGATCTTGCCGCAACTTGGCCTGAAAACCCCGAGCTCCATAGCTGTTGGCTGTCTCAGCTGCAAGTATTTTAGTGCAGGATAGAAACAGAACACTGCTCTTGTTTTTGTCGTCTCTCTCTCTCTCTCTCTCTCTCTCTCTCTCTCTCTCTGACCCCAGGCTTTCTCAACCCCACTACGTCGTGAGGAGAGGACCACGGCTGGCTGCAGGTCGACGGTGGGTGCGGTGTGGCGAGCAGAGAGCTCCGAAATAATGTATTCATGGCGGGAGAGATTGATGAGTGATTGGCGAGCGAATCCCCGACCGGATTCGTCTTGGTCTCGGGCCATGGGTGGTGGCAGTTTGTGGATGGCGGCCATGTCTCCCCTGCCATGCACACGTACCCGCCCATCCCGAAGCTCGTGATCTTGGAACGGAATTCCGCCGCTCCAATCGATCGCGCCCTCGACCGTGTCATGCATGATTCACACAGGAGCAGGCAGCCTGGGCGGCAAGGACGAGGACACGCCACTACCCCATCTGGCCCTCTCCGCTTGTTTTCGATCATGCAAGAACGGGGAAGCATACTACTCACGTCGTTCTGAACATCACGTGTACGTACGTGAGTGTAAATAAATCCGGGTCGTGGACATGGAGGGAGACGAGACGACGTTGGACTGCCATGCCGTGGCTCAAGAGAGGCCCGATGACGATGGACAGGCGGCCGAGGAGGAGAGGAGACACAAGGAAGTGGTCCAATGGGCTTGCCGTCTCTCCTGCATGGTCTTTCTTGTCTTGCAGGGGAAAGGGGGACAGGCGCCACAGCCCACCTGGTGTACACCCAGATCCGTTTTAACAGCATTTCTCCATCGTTTTGACCGTTGGTCCCTCCCGGCCGTACCATTGACCGCCATCCATGATAAACCCATGGGGTTATTAGGGCATCTTCGAGACTTCAACGTTAACCCAAAAACCTTCCGTGGTCCAGACGCGATTCCATGTGATCCTGTATTAGTCCTCAGCACGGTTCAGACGCGATTTCTTTCACAAATAGGAGACATAAGTGGTGGAGGTTTGCGGCAATCTGGACCGATCTTAGACCCGCTTCTGACCGCCCTGACACACCATAACCCCATCCCCCTCCCGCATGTTTTCGGTTAGTGCTTCTCCATAGCATCAACACCCGCATTCATATCTGGCCAGAGCGAACACGACAGCTCCCAGACTGCTGCGTGTTCAAAGGACACAAGGGGCACCATCCGTCCATCTGCCGCCCGCATTGGTGGCACACTTTTGCCGAGGCGTCTCCTCCGGCGCCACCCGCCCGTCCCTTTGCCGCCCACCGGTGCTATATAAAACCGCTGCATCGGTGCCCCGACCATAGCCACAGTCATCCCTCTCCGCACCACCGCCCGCCATGGATCCTTCCGCCGCCAAATCTCTCTAGGACGGGCTGACGTCGGAGCAGAAGAAGGCCATAGCCGCCATTGCTGCCGACTGGTAGGCCGACAAGCAGCCGGAGGACGTGCAAATGGAGGACGCCTCCTCCGACGAGGTAGCCCTACCCTCCTCCTCCGCTCCATCCTCGCCGGTGCATTGCACCATGACCATCGGCGAGGCCCATGCCCATTATATGGACATGGCGCGGGAGGAGCGGGAGGAGTAGTTCCAGGAGGCGCAAAGCCAACGCCAGCTACAACCACAACCTCCTCTAGGAGCATCTGCAGGCGGACGAGCGGGTCGCCGCCGGCGGAGCAGGAGGCGCTGCTCGAGTCCTACTGCTGCGTCCACGAGATCTGCCTCGCCCGCTGGTACCACCAGCAAGGAGTGCGACTACGACGCCGGTGAGGCGGTGTTTGGCGAGACCGAGGAGGAAGAGGAGGAGGACAACGCTGAGGCCGCGCCCCGCCACCACCACGAAGTAGCCGACACATCTGTGGGCGCCGCCAACAGCGAGGAAGAGTAGTGCACGGTGGGTCACCGCCGCTCTGGTCCCAGGAAGGTCACCACTCCTTGCCTCCTGTCGACGCCAAGGTTGGTGGGTTGAGTATCTTCGGCTGATTAGTCGCTTTGCGGCGATGTGGAGGCGGACAGCTTCACTTCCTGGGCCTCCGGAGAAGGAGGTTACGGAGGCGGAGCTGGAGACGGTGAAGCTTTAGTTCTCTGGGTTCATGGCCGGACACGAGGAACGGGCGTCGGCGTCCATTTAAACCTAGATGGACAAGTTCTGTTTAGTTGATATAAATGTAATGAAATCCGTCTTGTTTAAATGAAATTTATCATGTTTATACGAAATCTGGCCATGTTTATATGAAATCTGGTCATGTTTGATCGAATTTCGTTCGATTAATTTGATTTTGTTGTGAAAATGTATGAGGCTAGCGGTGTATGCCGTCCTCCCATATCCGTTTCCGTGGACTGATCCCCTTTTCTGCACACAGATGCGGGAGGAAATTTATGGGTTGCCGTTGAAGATGCACCTCAAGTGTGTGTGAATATTAGTGGAACCACATGGAGTACTCGTTCTGCAGTTAGGTGGTGATGTACTCCACTCGTGGTCTCTCTCAGTACGATAATCCTACATCTACGTACGCTACTACTAAGACTTACGTAACTTGCCTATCTATAATCTTCTCGCCGCCCCTGATTTTCAGGCGGTTGGTATAATCCACTAATAATGCTCCACGTTGCTATTTACATAAAGCACGTAACAAGTGTTACGTAGGTCTAGCATTGCCCCTCTGAGTATGTGCTAGTGAGAGCATCTCCAGCCGTCCCCAGAAAAGCCCCCAGAAGCACTTTTCACCGTCGGCAGATACAAGAAGTCCCACTCACGCCCCCACGAGCTCGTTTAGCGTCAGATCTGGCAAAAAACTATGCCGGCGACCCTGACGCGAACCTATAGGGTGCTGGGGGCACCTGGGGAGGCATAATTCACCGTTTTGCATGCGCTGACCCACCTGCCAGCGTCTCTCTCCTCTCTTGACCCTTTCCCTCCCGAGCCCACCCACGTGCTCCCCTCCACACACCCATCATCTCTCTCTCGAGGCCGGGCTGCAACTTCTCTCTCTTCTCCTTCTCTCGCCTCGCCTCGCTGCACATAGGTCCGGGGGAGCACGCGGAGAAGGGGGGCGGCAGGATGAAGGAGCTCCGAGGCCGGCTGGCGGACTACGCGCGCCACCATCGGAAGCATGGCAACGACGCGCTCCTCCTGCAGGTAGGCCGGACGCGCCTGTGCAACCAGGAGATGGCGCCCATGCCGCTCGCGGCCTACTCTTCCTGCTCGTCGCTGCCGCTCCTCCACGCTTGTGTGGCGCCGACACGGGCGAGCTCGCGGTGCGCGTGCGCAGCGCAGGCACGGGCCAGTCGGCGGGGACGATGCCGGCACCCCAGATGATGCCGGCCTCGTCGGCCGGCGGGGACGAGCTCCAGGGTTGGGTCGGCCGCGTGCTGCAGGGGCGGGCTCGAGGGACCGGGCTCGGGGCGGCTCGACGTCGGCCTCCAGCCGCCCGCTGCAGGCCATCTACGCACTGAGCTGCGGCAGCCTACGGTTCCGCGGCCATGCGCGCGGTCGGTGCGGACAGGGACAAGGGAGATAGTCGAGATGGTTCTCACTGTGCTGTTGTATTCACTGAATGTGGAGCATGTTACAGGTTACATATATGTCAGAGAACCCAAGTCTCCCGTTATGCAAGGTTCGCAGGCCATGACGGGAGGGTGGTTAGCGATCCTAGAAAGTAGGAGAGGATACAACAGCTATTACAACAGCTAGTCAAAGTATAACAGAATACAGTACAAATACAAGTATGTTAACACCCCCCCCCCCCCCCCGGCAGTCGGAACGCCGCCGGGGTGGATGTTCAGACTGGCTCGAAAATCAGTGAAGACCGCTGACGGGAGGCCCTTGGTGAAGATATCTGCATATTGGGAACCGAAGGGAACGTGAAGAACTCTGGCCTCGCCCAAGGCAACACGGTCCCGCACGAAATGCAGGTCAATCTCCACATGCTTGGTCCGCTGGTGCTGAACAGGGTTGGAGGAGAGATACTTCGCACTGATGTTGTCGCAGTACACCATGGTGGCGCGAGATGGAGGGCGACGGAGCTCGTGAAGTAGTTGTCGCAGCCATGTAGTTTCCGCAACACAGTTCGCCACCGCACGGTATTCGGCCTCCGCACTAGAGCGGGAAACCGTAGGTTGCCGCTGAGAAGACCATGAGACCAAATTAGAGCCAAGGAAAACACAAAAGCCGGAGGTTGATTTTCGGGTGTCGGGGCAGCCGGCCCAATCAGCATCGGAATAGGCAATAAGCTCATGAGATGGTGATTTGTAGAGCTGGAGACCGAAGTGAGAAGTGCCTTGTAGATAGCGTAGGATGTGTTTGAGGAGCTGAAAGTGGGTGGTGCGAGGGGCATGCATGAAGAGACACGCATGTTGCACGGCATATGAGATATCAGGCCATGTTAATGTAAGATATTGGAGGGCACCAGCTAGGCTGCGGTAGAGGGTTGGGTTAGGCAGGGAATCACCATCATGGATAGAGAGTTTGGCCTTTGTGTCTATGGGAGTGGAGATGGGTTTACAATTGAGCATGTGGGCGCGGTCCAAGATTTCAATGACGTATTGCTGTTGAGAGAGGAACAGACCAGATGTGTTGCGGGTTACATTGACACCAAGAAAGTGGTGTATGTCACCGAGGTCGGACATGGCAAACTCTGTCTTGAGGGACGCGATGACAGAGTTGAGGGTGGTGACGGAGTTGGCGGTGAGTATTATGTCATCTACATAAAGAAGTAGATATGCAACCGAAGAGCCATGGTGAAGGATGAATAAAGAGGGGTCGCACTTGGAGGAAGTAAACCCCAATGAGAGAAGATAGGAGCGGAAACGCAGAAACCAAGTGCGTGGAGCCTGTTTCAAGCCATATAAAGACTTCTTAAGAAGACAGACATGATTAGGCCGGGAGGAGTCAAGGAACCCCGCCGGTTGGTGGCAATAGACAGTCTCGCCAAGATCACCATGAAGAAAGGCGTTTTTGACATCGAGTTGGTGGATCGGCCAAGAGGAGGCGGTGGCAATGCTGAGGATGACCCGCACCGTGGCCGGTTTGACAACCGGGCTAAAAGTCTCCGTGTAGTCAACGCCCTCCTGCTGCGTGAACCCACGAAGAACCCAACGTGCCTTGTACCGGGAGAGGGAGCCATCCGGATTGAATTTGTGGCGGAAGATCCATTTCCCGGTAACCACATTGACACCTGCAGGACGAGGAACCAAACTCCATGTATCGTTCTTTAGCAAAGCAGTATATTCAGCAAGCATAGCATCGTACCAATGGTGATCCTTTAAGGCTGCTTTATAGGAAGAAGGAAGGGGTGAGATAGTTTGGGAGGCGGTGAGGGAGAATAGGCGGCGTGGTTGAGTGAAACCATGTTTGGCCCGGGTCATCATTTTATGTGAATTAACAGGAGGTGGGACGGGAACTACAGGACGACGTGGCGGACTGGGGGTGGACGGCTCAAAAGGCGATGTTGATATGGTGGGGTCCAGAGCAGAGGAAGAAGGCGAGGTGGAGGCAGAATCAGCGGCAGATCCGAGGGAGATATCGGGGGGCCATCCGAGGGAATTGGGCGCAGGCGGTGCATGAGAATGCGCATGGGGCGAATGGGAAGGCGCCGCGGGACGCGGGCTGGGTGGGTGGTCAGATGCAGTCGGCTCGGTGGGGGAGCCGCAGGGCGCGGGAGAAGCGGGATTGGGTGGAGCGGTGGGTGGGGTGGACTGCGTGGGACCGCTGGCAACGGAAGGAAGTGGCGAGAGGATCCCGGGGCGGGTACGTTGCATGGCCAGGGGAGCACGGACGGGATTATCTGCGGCAGGTGTGGGTGTGGCAGTCGGGGAGGGAGGCGTGTATGGAAAGGTTCCTTCATCAAAGATAACATGCCGAGAAATAATAACGCGACGGGAAGTGAGATCGAAGCAGCGATATCCTTTGTGCTCCAAGGGGTAGCCTAGGAAGACGCAACGGGTGGAACGGGGGGCTAATTTGTGAGGGCTGGTGGCGTATAGGTTGGGAAAACAGAGGCACCCAAAAACGCGTAGATGATCGTAGCGTGGTTGAACACCGGTAAGAAGAAAATAGGGGGTGTGGGGCGTGGTGCGGATGGACGGACGACGATTAAGGAGATGTGTAGCGGTGTGTAAAGCCTCAACCCAAAAGGGTGGTGGGAGGGAAGTGTGGAGGAGGAGTGTACGAAGGACGTCGTTGGTAGTTCGAATCATGCATTCGGCCTTTCCGTTTTGTGGAGAGGTATGGGGGCAGGAGAGACGGTAGATGATACCATGGTTAGAGAAAAAAGTGCGAAGAGAAGTGTTAAGGAATTCTCCGCCGTTATCACATTGCATGCACTTAATGAGAGTATGAATTTGGGTGAGGATGTAGGTAAAGAAACATTGGAGAGTAGGGGAAGTCTCGGATTTATGCCGTAAGGGAAATGTCCACGAGTAGTGGGAAAAGTCATCAAGAATGAGAAGATAATACTGATAGCCCGAAAAACTTGTACCGGAGCAGTCCAGAGATCACAGTGAATAAGTTGAAATAGAGCACTAGTACAATTATTGGAAGAAGTAAAAGATAAACGAGGCTGCCGTCCGAGTTGACAAGCCGTACAAGGGGATCGTGCAGTATTATTACAATCGGGAAGAAAATCTTTAGAAATAGATGCTAAGGACGCCTTGCCAGGATGTCCACGACGTTGGTGCCACAGATCACCGGAAGTGATGAAGAACACGGTGCCGCCCAAAGTGTGGTTGCCGTAGAATGGGTAGAGAGGGCCTGGGCTACTAGACGTCATGATGGGCGTCCTGGTTGGAAGAGCCTTCACGGAGAAACCAGATGGGTTAAACTCAACAGAAACATTATTATCGCAAGACAATTTACGAACAGATATGAGATCTTTAACGATGGAAGGGCAAACGACAACATCGTGGAGAGAGAGATTAGTGGGAGGGAGAGTAGTGGAACCAACGCCAGAAACAGGCAAGCGAGCAACATTGCCGACGATGATGCTAGCAGAATTGTGCTTTGGAAAAGAATGAAACGAGGAGAGGTTACCTGCTTTACCCGTGACGTGTGTGGCGGCGCCAGAGTCGAGGATCCAGTCCGCACCGTGTTGGGGCAGACCCTGCTGGCTGTAGGCTTGATGAAGAAGGGCGGCATGATCCGAGCCAGGAGCGCCCAGAGAAAGGTGGAAGGGCCCAGCTGCTGAGGGGGTGCGCCAGAGTACATCAGCGGGTAGGCCTGGGAATGAACCCCCGGGCGCGGGCCGAGGACACCAGCAGCGTTGGTAGGGACCCAGCCGGGGCGGGGAGCCGGCAACGCCATGCCGAACGGAGCAAAATAGCCGGTCCACGGCGACGGTGGGTAAGACGAGGACCCACGGCCGCCAGAGTCCGACCGGCCACGACCGCGACCGCCGTTGCGACCACGGCCACGGCCACGATCGCCACCACCGTTGCCACGAACGCCACCAGTGCCGCGGCCAGGAGGAGGAGCGCAGTCGCCACGGTCACCGCGATCACCGCAGTCAGGGTTGGTGCTGGGACCGCCGGTGACGGTGAGGGCTGCGTACCCCGCCTCAGCCGCACGGAGATTGAGGTTGTACTCCGCGAGGTCGAGCCGGGAATGCGTGACGGCGAAGGGAGGCAGTGGAACGGTGTCGCCGAGGATGGTGCAGATGGTGTCGAAGCGGGCGTCGAGGCCGTGCAGGAGCTGCATCGTCAGGTCGTGGTCCTTGACGGGGTTGCCTGTGTCCGCGAGGGCGTCGGCGAGCGCCTTCAGGGCCGGGCGTAGTCCGAGACCGTGAGGTCACCCTGCTTGAGGTTACGGAACTGACGAGTGAGATGGAGGTATTGGGCACCTTGGTTGGCTTGGAAGTAGTCCCGGATACGGGTCCAGGCGGTGTAGGTGTCGGTGGCGCCGCCCATGATGAGCTCAAGAAGGGAGTTGGCCAGGGTGAAAAGGATCCAGAGGATCAACCGTTGATCGACGGCAAGCCAGGTGGGATCGGGCTGGGCGGGAGGCGGCCGGAGAACGTGATCTTGGACACGGTGTTGCTGGAGAACGCAGTTGAAGAAAGTCCTCCACTTGATGTAGTTGTTGGCAGAGGGATCAAGTTTGAAGGTGATGTGGTTGGAGATGTGATCTTGATGAAAGTTGAGTAGGTAGGGATCGGCAGGACGAACGATCATGGTGGAAAGGGCAGAGGTGCAGCGGGAAGAGTGGGGGCGGAAGGCGTAGAGGAACCAGAAGGAGAGGACGCAGAGTCGGCGGCGGCGGCGGCGGCGGAGGCAGCCGGAGAGGGGAGGTCGCCGAAAATGTCCTCGAAAGCCATGGAAGCTGATACCAAGATAGACGAGATGGTTCTTACTGTGCTGTTGTATTCACTGAATGTGGAGCAGGTTACAGGTTACATATATATCAGAGAACCCAAGTCTCCCGTTATGCAAGGCACGCAGGCCATGACGGGAGAGTGATTAGCGATCCTAGAAAGTAGAAGAGGATACAACAGCTATTACAACAGCTAGTCAAAGTATAACAGAATACAATACAAATACAAGTATGTTAACAAAGGGGACCCCGGCGGGGTCCAGGGCGAGATGGCTGGGCGAGGCGTTGGACGAGATGAGGCGCGCGCGCGGACAAGTGTTGGCGCAGCCGCTCTCTCTCTCCCTCATGGTGCACTCGTTGGAACGAAACAGAGAAAGAAGAAGAACTGGGGACGATGAATTCTCCTGGCGCACGTACGCCAGCACCGCCGGAACGGCCCTTTTCTTTCCTGAGCACAGACTTAGCCCCAACCACACGGACTACATCGCTACACACACCGGCGCTTACAAGAATACACGGGAGGGAGCTTTATACACAGCTCGCACACAGGTCGCTGCGCCCCACACGCTCACGATCCGCTTGCCGCGGCCACGCGCATGCATGCCCAGTTTCTGAACGGATCAACGCACTCACCCCACTACTCTAGGTAACAGAAAACAGAAGGCACGCACACAACGCACGCACCCGCACACACGCGCCACGGCTGTGCACGCACGCATGGCTTATGGCTAACAACAAGCTCCTCCTCGGCCCTGCCGCGGGGCGGACGCGACGGCGGCTCGAGCAGCGGCGGACGAGCTCCTCGCCGGCCCTGGCGCGGGGCGAACGCGGTGGTCGGCACGAAGGCGGCCAGGCGGGGGAGCGAGTGAAGCAAGGCCTGGGGCTTAAACTACTGGGAAAAATTCCCGCCCCCAGAGCAAAATTAGGGTTGGCAAGTCTTTATCTGACGCAAAAATCGTTTCTGAAGGACACAGCGGCTGGAGATGCTTTGAATCAATCATGGTTTCGCCCCGAGGCGCCCATGCTTAAAATCGGGAGGTCAGGGAGGGGGACGACACCGGCAAATTGTATCGTCGCCATGATGCAGGGCACGACGAACGAGACTCAACAGGCAAACTACCGGGCATGTTTTTCCTCTATTCAGTGCAGCACTTTGGAAGATCTCAGCTTCATATAACGTGGCACCGGAGCTCAACTTGCTCAGATTCAGAATATTACATAGATTCACAAATCCTGCTAAATTGTCCAGGTTTTCTTTCTAGTTTAACCGGAGGATCCAAATGCCCTATAATCTATCTGTCGATGCCCACCACACATCATCAGCGACAGGTAGAACCTGGGGGGTCGGAACAATAAAAGAAATTACATCAAAAAATGACACCAACAACATTACATGCATCGAGAAATCGGAAAGAAAAAAACCCTGCATTTTACCACAGCAGTCGGTTCCTTCTCAAGATGAAGCAATCAATACACTGCGTGCAACCTCCTATGATAGCGCGCTTTTAGAGCATCTCCAACGCCGATCCTAGATACTCTCGAACCCGTCCGAACCGAGGAGGCTATAAAAGACAAACTTGTATATCGGTCTGCGGCGTGGTCCGAACGCGATTTCTTTCATATTTAGGCTAGATATGAAGGGTGATGGTCCGTCCAAGCGTTTGATGCGTCCAACTGGATCAAAATTTCGTAACCAGTGACCAAGTGGCCCACCCGAACGTTTAAGGAGGGTTTAGGATGCCCGGCTATAGATGCTCTAATAGTGGTTCCATTGTTGCGGTCTCGTCACTTCGGTTGCTCCTCCTTCCCAGCCGCCGTTTTCATGCAAATCACCCTACAAATGGGGTGGGTTATCCGGATTGTGTTGCCATGCATGGCAATTCAAAGCACCCTTTCAGCCCGCTGATCCACCCTGCTGCCCAGGCCAGCTGCTGGTGAGTAAGGCCAACTCCACCGCGCGACCCTATCCTGTCCGGTCCCGTTCATTTAAGGTAAAACGGACAAAGGAGGCGGCCCAGCGCGCGACGGCCCGGACCCATTTTGTCCGTTTTGTATCCGGGCCGACCCATTTCGAGCGCAAACTTGCGCCGGGTTTGGGTCGCGGCGGACACCAAACGGACGCGTGCTCGTCCGCGTCGGGGATGCGTGCCATGCGGCCGCCCACCTCCCACCCACCAACTTCAATGCGCACGAGCGGGCGGCCCCATTTGTCATCCGCACGTCGAGCGGTCGCCGTCCTTCTTTAAGTGGGAAGTGTGGACAGGTCGTCGTCCACACTGCCCCACGCCACCCAGCGGCCTCCTCGAACCCCGACAGCACAGAAACCCTAGCCCGACTCCTCCTCGAGCTCGCCGGCCGCCCACCTCGCCATGGGCTTCTGGAACGGCAAGGGGAAGCACGACCGCGAGGCCGGCTCCTCCTCGGGGCGCCACCGTTGCTCCGTGAAGAAGGAGGAGCCCGCGTCTCCGCCGCGCTCCAACCGTCGGGCCCCCGCGCCACCGCCGCACTCCTCCCGTCGAGCCCCCGCGCCGGCCCCCTTCACCATTGCCCCTAGGCCCTCCGGCGAGCGCGACCGGCAGTACATCTGCGCGGACGTGTGCCGGAGGTACTGGGAGACGAGGACGCCGGTCCCGTGGAGCGACGCCCACCTCCCCAACGGGTGGCATCTCTCCGCGGACCGGGTGCCCATCCCGCCAGTGCCGGCGACCGGCCGTGCACGGCGCGACGAGATCAACTGCCTCCTCCCCGACGACCTGTACTACGACCACAGGTATGCCCCCGACTCGCCGCTCTGGGACACATGGCTCCAGGACGAGCACGACGTGCGGCGCGCGTCCTGCTTCGCCGGCACCGTGTCGGGGCCGCGGAGGCCACGTGCAGAGCCGCGCGGGCGTACGCGGGTGCGTGGCCTGACGCCCACGCCGTCGCCTTCCCCGTCTCCGTCGCCCCCTCCCCCTCCTCGCATGACAGCGGAGGAGGAGGCCCGTCTCCTGCATCGTGTCATGGACGATTCCATGAACACGCACGACGAGCGGCAGTGGGACGGCCTGGAGGAGGCCATGGCCCTCTCTGCCGCCGGGTACGCCGCCTTCCCTGTCGAGGAGGAAAGGAGGGACGACCCGCCGGCCGCGTTCCAGCAGTTGCTGGGCCAGGAGTGGGGCTGGTCCTGCACTGCTCCGGAGATGGCCGCCGGCGTGGGCGTGAACTGGTGCCCCACTCCGCCGCGGTCACCGGAGCGGGAGGCCTCGCCACGAGAGGAGGTGGTGCAGGCACCTCCGGCCGTCCAGCCGGCCCCCGTCCACCACGCACCTCCGGCCCACCTCCGGACGCCGCCGGACTACGTCGGCCTCGTCAGCGACGACGACAACACCGGCGGCCAGTGAAGACGGCGACGGCCACGGCACCGACGGGCGCGGCAGGAGCGCGGGAGGCGGAGGCGTTTTTTTATTTTGTTTTATATGTTAATTATGAAAAATGGGCCTTTTAAGTGGCCGTGGAAACTGGGCCGTTTTGTGGCCGCCCCCTATATATATTTTATGTTTTTTTTAAAATGTGTTTATTTAGTTTTTTAGTTATTTCGTTTATGTTTTAATATATTTTTTATTCACGTCCACCCCGGATACGATTTGAGATGTGGCCGCGAGGTGCGCGCACGCACGACCCATCTGACAAAGACGGACACGGGCGAACCTATCGACACTCTAAAGGGACGAAATCCGGCCAATCCAAATGTCCGTTTAAAGTCGCACGGTGGAATTTGCCTAAATGGATGGCCGGCCGGCCATCCAGTCCGATCTGCACGCGCCGTCTGTGCGGTGGTGGTGTCTTGCAGGCAGCTGTGGTTGTACATCGTCATCTTGTTAAGTGCCGCAGCAGTCACTGCGTGCAGGTGCAGCAGGGGTAGAAGAGCAGCGAGCACGGCGGAGACAGTTTTACCATATGTGTGCATGGTAAAAGGGCCTGCCCTGTTGCCAAACAAGGCCCTCGACACTGTTGCTCCCCTTTGCCACCTTGTGGGCGTACACACGCACACATGTAATCCTGCGTGCGTGCTACCGTCCAAGCGCATGGTTCCGCCCTCGACGACGACGCTGTTCACACGTTCAGGGATGCCACAGTGACGACGACGCCGGGCACCGTGGTGCATGCATGGCTTGGCCCCTTCGATCGGTGGCCGGCGATTTGCGATTTACCACGCCCCGGACGTGGGTAGATTTTGCCTTCTACTACGTACCTTTCCTTACCATCGGGTGCTTGCAAAATCCTTTGGCCATTGCATGCTGCACGATGGAACGCACGTACGTACGCCCTTGGTCTCCCACGATGGGGATGACGACGACGAGCCCCCGGTCAAACGCCCGCAATTATTACTCCTGGTGACTCACTCGCTCACCACTCACCAGCCTGCCTGCCTTTACCATGCAGAGTGCCATTATTACCTCACCACATGGGGCAGTAATTTCACACTCACACACCCGATCGACACTTTCGTTTTACCACTCAGCTTTTAGAAGATTCTCCACTACGTTATTTGCTCATGCCATTTGCTAGGAGTTGTACAGTGTTAGGGGTACTCCCTGCATATTTTATGTGGTGATTAAAGGTGTAATGAGAGGTTTGAAATGTGTACAAGTGCGGAAGTACGTGTACAACGACGTGGTACGCCTGGACGATCTTGAGAAGCTCATCAACTGCTCCTCTTTTCAGGTGAATGACAAGCCCTTGCCAAAAATGCACCTAGTGTTCTTCGTTTTACTAGTAGAGAACATCATCAACGCATGAGCACCTAGTCTAAAGTTGTGGCCTAATACCCTGCAAAAGAGAAGTTTTGGCCTAATATTTCTTGGGATCTTCTATGTGCATGCAGCCCTACACCATCAACAACGCAAAGGTGATCTTTCTTCCTTCATGGGCGCCGGCAACGTCTGCTTGACCTGTGCAACAGGATCCTCCAGGAGCACTTCCACTTATGATGCCTCTCCTGCAAGGTACGCTCCCCACTCACACTCAATCCATTCCCGACACGTACACTGCATGCATGCATGACGCCTCGCTTGCAAATGTATTGATCGGTAAGAACAATCTAATCTTCCCTGCTGAGTAGTGCATGCATGCAGGTGGATCATGTCATGATGCAGGGTGGCGACCTATCCAACATCCTATACATGTCGGGCGAGCCCGACGTGGCCTGCTTCCCGAGGTTCGAGAACCTCCGCTTCGGCGGTGGGTCGTCGGACCTCCTGGACGACGTGGATGCCACCGGCGGCCAGGTCACCCCAAACTC
Source organism: Triticum monococcum (assembly GCA_034509565.1). NCBI lineage: Eukaryota > Viridiplantae > Streptophyta > Magnoliopsida > Poales > Poaceae > Triticum > Triticum monococcum. Next base: position 725,157,918 of record CM067847.1, on the reverse strand, counting down.
GATCCTCGAGGACCCGCTGCACCACTGCGGCGGCAGCTTCAGCGGCGGCTCCAGCAACCGCAGCGGCGGCAGACTGAACGCGCGGGGCTTCGATGCGGCAGCCGGCGTCGACGTCCCCGTCCCGAGGAAGAAGTCAGGGGGCTTCTTCCCCCAGATCGTCATGTCGCTCAACAACAGGAGGAAGGGGGCGCCCCACAGGTCTCCGTTCGCCTGATCAACGCAACGCATGTACCGTGCGTGCATGCATGCATGGATCGCTACTATGGTACTTTTCTATAATAGTGTAAATATAGAAAATACCTTGCAACTTTTCTATATTTACCATCTCCTTTGGAATTTGGATGGCTAGTCTAATATGTGTTTTCTCTTTGCAGGTAACGTCATTTATCTTAAGAGACAAACATTCTCGTTTGCAACCTACGAAGCTATTGGGATATAAAGTACTTTCATAAGTCTTGCAAAAAAGGTACTTTTGTAAGGTTTGTTCAGTTTAGTGATAAACATGCCGTGTTACTATTGCATGGAGTATCTTTTGTTGGCATTTATGTTAGAGACAAATATTCTCATTTGCCACATGTGAAATATTGGGATATAAAGTCTTTTGTGAGGTTTATTCAGTTTAAGGGTAAACTTGTCGTGTTACTACTGGATGAAGTATCTTATGATTATAAGAAAACTGCTAGACGTTTTATACGGATGAGAAGTGTTAGCTATTTGTATGACTGTGTAAACGTGTCTGTGAGTTTTCCATAGATGGATGCCCCCAGTCAGTTTTTATCCTCGGTCCGCCCCTGCTACTACCTAGTACTATTTGATCTTCTCCCCTATATATGTGTTTCTTTGAAACGAGGCAAAAGTCTTGCCATTTTTATTAATTAAGAAGGAGTAAGAATTGCCCGATTAATTGACGGAAAATCAGGCTAAAACCAATACAATCCAACCCACATAAAATGGGTATCACCGGTCAACTTGGCCACCGACATGGGATCACAGAGCTAAAAGGAGGAAAAGACATCCGCCGAGTAGTCGCAAACGTCATCGTCATCACCGGCTACCTCGAACGAGCGACTCCGACTTCACCGTAGATCTTCATCGTCGAAACCAACCCGCAAACAGCTGCACAGAAACCATGACGGCACATGCCAACAGAAGGCCACATGCGCGAACAACCGACAGCTCCGACTCCGACGACGATCATCACAAGGGAAATATGCAGGATTTGCGCCGACCGTGCCCTAAAGAGCACCTTGGACACACCGGGAAGATCCGACTACCGAAGCCCGAGCCACAACCAAAGTTCCTCTCGGCGCCATCATCGTTGCCAAACAGAAATCAGCGCCCCTGAAAAGGCCGCCTCAGCAAACTACGCGGCGAAGATACCGCAAACCACGCGGCGAAGATGCCGCAACCCACACGGTGAAGATGCCGCCATCCACCGGTCTCCCAGTCGTAGCCGGTCCAAGACGATGTCCCCAAGGAGGAGAAAGACGCGAAGACGCCTCCATCGTCTGATCTAGCGGATATGAGGTTTTCCTCCGGAGGCAAAGCCGTGGGGAGAAGCAGGAGCACCATCACGATGACGCTTTCAAGAAAGATCGCGGCACCCGCGGGCGCTGCCGTCACCGGCTCCGGTGGGGATCGGAGCAACGATTTCTCCCGGAGTTGCGCCGACCACCAGCCGCCACCGACCACCGCCTACCAACCACCACCCCTGCTGAGAGCAACATCACTCCGGCCGCGGGATCCCTCGATCCACCGCAATCAGACACGCATCACCTCCCCGGCCATCGCCGCCGCCCACACTACGACCACCACCACCGCAGCAACCGCGGCACATCGCGAGAGGAAGCAACAAGTACTGAGTTACGCCAATCCAGATCGAAGCCACTCTCCCGAATCAGCAGGACAAAGGAGGAGCAGGGCCACCCGCAGCACACCACACGCTCCGGAGAAGCCGCCCGCCAAGCCCTTCGAGTCGCCGCGCCCAGCCTGCACAAGCCGTCGCTGCACCCAGCCGTCGATCCGCGCCCCATGCACGCATCCAGGCGCCGAGCGCCGCCGCAACCGGCCGCGCACGCAGTCCACGCCCAGGCCGCGCCGATAGCCCGGACCGAGGCCGCCGCCCGCAGCCGACGCCACTGACGGCCAGATCTGGGCAACCAGATCGAGCCCCCTAGGCAGCCATGGGGGAGCCTCGTGCAGCCCACCACGCAGCCCCCAAGAGCAGCCGCGGCCGCGCAGCACGCACGAGCTCCCTCCGCTGCCACCCGTCAGCGCGCCGCCGCGCTCTGCCGTCAGCGCGCCGCCGCGCTCTGCCGTCAGCGCGCCGCCACCAGCTTGGACCAGCTGCTCGCGTGAGCCGCCACCAGCCGAGGGGAGAGGAAGCCCCGCCGCCGCCTACGCATGCCAGGCTTCGCCTAGCGGTGCGGCGGCGAGAAGGAGGGAGGAGGTAGGGGAACGGGGGCGGCCGGGGATGGGGGCTCGCCAGCCGCCGCTCGCGGGAGCGACGGGGGTGAGAGTTATGATCCCCCTATATATGTGTTACTATGTTGTTTATTGCCACTAGCTAGTACCATTAGTACCTTAATTGCAATCATATGCAGGGTAGGCATATAGAGAGTGAAACAGAGAGGTGTTGGTTGGTTGGTTGGTTGATGGATGAGAGATGGAGAGGTGGCCTTTCCTGCTAGGGACATCTTAAGGTAGTGCTTTGAAGAGATTTGAGAGCAGAGAGAAGCTGAACCTGCTTGCAACTCCCCCCGTTACAGGACTAGGTGGGCACAGCCCTGGCGGGGCACCTGGTTTAGGGTCCCAAAAGGTGTGTGGCCATCAATTTTGTACTTGATGTAACGGGGGCTACGGTTGCTCTCACGCATGCAGGTGCAGCTTACACTCCCATGACCATATATATATTGTCCCTATATATATATATGTAACAATCAAGAGATGTTGTCTAGATGATGACTTCAGACTGATTGATGTATTACTTTGTATGGTCTTTATGTATAGTTAATAAAATGGACGCATGCATCGTTCAGATGCAATGGCCGGGGTTCCATCCTCCTTTTCAAAATAAATAAATAAGAATGTAACAATCAATAATAGTGTTGTGTTGTGATGTGTTCATATGTGTTATTTCCTCTCTCTCTCTTTCTTGGCATCCTCCTGTGCTGTGCTGTTATCCATGAATAGTGTTGTGTTGATTGTACGTTCATCAAGTTGGACTCTATTCTATACTAGTACATGGATCACTTATCCTTGCATGCATGCATAGGTAGGAGTTGCATGCATAGATGCTTGGGACGCTCTACAGTTCCACACTACATATCCATACAAGCTTCCTATTTATGCGTGTACTTTGACCGGCATGGACGGGCCGGCCAGGGGCCTCCCAAAGTCCCAATCGTGCTACGTTGGAGAAACGATGCCCCCCTCGAAGCGCCCGGCTTGGTGATCGAGACAAAGATATCACGAAGAGAGGGGAGAGTACCCTTCTCAGGCCCCTCTCACCGCTCCATCTTGTCTGGGTGCTAAGCCTTTTACGTAGGCAAAAAATCTGATGTGGCGAGTTATTTAAGAAGAGAGAGATGAGTGTGGTGACCTCAAAAAAAAACAATGCTAAGCGCGTGAACCTAGGCAAAACATTTAAAAAAAGAAACCCACCAATACATGTAGAGCTTTAGTTGCTTAATCATTAAATGAAGCAAGTTTAGCAACCATAAACTAAGCAATGCATTGGAGAGTATAGTTGCTAAGCTATTTAACGTGCTTAGCACCTCATCTAAGCACCCATGCATTGGCACCATCCTCAATGCCCCACCTTGTACAGGTGCTAAGGCTGCCATGTAGTCAAAAAAATCTGATGTGGCATGGTAATAAAGAGGAGAGATATGAGTTTGATGACCTCAGAAAGAACCAATGTCAAGCACGTGAATCTAAACAAAAGCAAATAAATAAATAAAAACATCAATACATGAAATAGTTTAGCTAGTAAACATTAAATAAGGGAAGCTTCACATCAACAAATGAAGCATCTATGCATTGTGAAAATTAGTTTCTAAACTTTTTAATATGCTTAGCACATTAATCTAAGCACCAATACATTGAAAGTTGCCGAGTACAGTAGAGAGCACATGCATCGCACGTAGAAGTACATCGGGCAACTCCTCCAAGGCGTGGCGGGCTTCCTAGCTAGTAGGTCTCGCCAGCTGTTGTATCACCTTTCTGAGTGGCCGAAAGCAGTGTTTCATGGGGACTAGAGAAGCGTCGGTTTCCCGGATCCCATCTCTCGCCTCTCGTCCCTCCACTCCGTACCATAGCCCTCCGGTGCAAACCAGCGGAAAACTCTCGTCGAATTCAAACAGCTTTCTACTTCCCCCTGCATAAGAGGCGCACACATTTTAAAATTAAACTTTGACTATAAATTAGACCCATAAAACATGAGTTATATGTGAAAAAACATCAATATTTGCAAAAAGAATTCATCCTGCAAGAGAACTCATATTCTTGTTTCTCCCTGGGAAAACTCCACTGCCCGCAATGGTAATTGCTGGCTGACACCACGCTCGTCTCCTTATGAATGAACAGTAAACTCTAAAATATGTGAGAAAAATCACACAAATCTGATTTTTTTTTTCTTTTTACATCAAGGATGCTCAAATTTTTGTAGGTGTGTTTAAAATATTGTGGTGCAAAAAGACAAAAACAATGCCCCCAAATCTGAATTTCAAACCTTTTTCAAAGCTTCGATTTATATAAATATTTCCGAGATCTACTGGTGCAAATCCCACGAAATATTCCAAGCACCATTAATCTTGAGCATCTTTGGTGCTAAAATTTTCAGATTCTTAGACTTTTTTTCATGTTGTTTTGAAAATTATTGTTCATCACCGGAGCAAATAAGCTCATGCTCATTAATAGGGACGAAGCCAGGAATCAATGGAAGGGGGGGGGGGGGGGGTCAAAATGTTGGTTGTTTTACATGAAATTTTGAAGAGCATATACACTGTTTTCTCAATCTTGGACGGCGCCAAGCTAACAACGAAGCGCGAGCTTGGTTGCTAGAGCTAACGGCTATAAGTCCATCCATCCGTGGGGTTTTATATGAGTGAAATCCGTAGAAAGGTCTCATCTTCGACGGAGCCCATGCATAGGGAGGGGGGCCCACAATGACACCCCCAAGAGGGAAAGGACACACACATGTATAGCCAACGTGAGTAATGTAATGTAATGCACTCGTGTTGGAGTGTAATGTAATACTCCTGTTGGGTAGTTGACGGCCGATGATCAGACCATGTCTTCTTTTGAGACACATGATATGGTGCCTTTGGATCAAAGTGCACCCAATTAGCTTGGAATATATATCTATGTCTCAATTCGATAGAATTCTAAACATCCACGACCTCCTCTTAAGAATAAGTCGCGTAGAATTTGTTGCGTTTCTAATGCTTTCGAATGTTCCATCCAAAGGACTAGTTCTGCAATTTTTCTGTGTTTCGTGATCGCCATTAGGCACTGCTATAACCTTGTCTTTCTGTGTTTTTCCTAGTCATGTATTTCACAACACTATGGTCAAGAGATGCCCTAATATTTATTTAAGGGATAAAGAGTTCCTAAGACGGAGCATGAATGTTTTCAATACATTTCTTCAGATTTTATGGGCCTTAACCCACTAAATCTTGTACCTCAGCCCGATAAATTTTTTCCTAAATCTAAAAGGCTCGTTTGACTTGCATGACACGCACACAAAATTAGTCACACATTTCCACCGTGTAGCACAAGAAAAGAAAGGAACAACGTGCACACTCACTCACTCACTGGACTAGCGACGCAACGCTTGCATAGTGTTTCATGAACCGCGCTTGAGCTCAAGCTCGAGCTAATGTTATGCAGCTAGTTGGGTGAACTAATTTTTTTCTTGGGTTCTACTCCCTCCGTTCCATAATGTAAGACATTTTTTGACACTACCACGTGTTGAAAGAAATCTCCAGAGGCGGGGAACCTGTCCACACGTCTTACATTATGGGACGGAGGGAGTATTGCAGACCTCTGATGTAATCAAGTCTCGAACTCGTTGTGGACAGGTTCCCCGCCTCTGGAGATTTCTTTCAACACGTGGTAGTGTCAAAAAACGCCTTACATTATGGGACGGAGGGAGTATTGCAGACCTCTGATGTAATCAAGTCTCGAACTCGTTGTGGACAGGTTCCCCGCCTCTAGAGATTTCTTTCAACACGTGGCAGTTGTGTTTTCCATGTGTCTCCACGCGTCTTCTCTATGTGAAGAAGATATGGATGATAGAGGCTAGAACAACAGTAGCAAATCCGAACATAACACTACACTTCCCAAATTCCTTGTGCTAATGCTGCTTTCCGGCCACTGCGTACACAAATCGCACGATAGAGTAGGCCTCCAAACCACTCACTTGACAACCTGCACTGGGTGAGTGGCGATAAGGCTGTTGAGGAGCGTCTCCGTGCGTTTTGCTTCTAGTTGACTACTTCCTCGGCATAGAACTACTTCATCTACGGTGGATGGCCACCTCAGCATGATGGAAGACGCTGATTTGCTGAGGTTTTCGGTGAACTAGTATGTTCTTTGTGTCCGCGTGTAATTTTGGTCCCTACATAAATGTGTTAAATGTTTCTTTTCTATGGTATGTGATTTGCTATGTCAGCACATTTATTATGTTGCTAGATTGAATTAAGCTTGAGTGAAAATTGTTAAAAAACTTCAACACATTTTCCGTAAAGGGTCTTTGACTCTGCATTAAAATTGTGTAAAACATTTTGAGGTTGACTGGTTTGATGCCACGGTTTGGCATGGAAATGTGTTGGCAAGTTCAAAAATCGTGGAGAAGCTTCTGTTGCCAATCTCTGAGGAAATTTCCAGCATTTGGCAACTTTTGTCTCGCTCGTCAAATATTGACATCAAACCAATTCTCGAAGAAAGTACTAGTGTACTCCTAGTAGTGCTGTGCTCCCTAGATTTCATTCAAGCAAATGGCATCGATCGTCGTCCCAAATTCAAAGTCTACAAGTTGTTCCAAAATAAAAACAGATCAACGTACTTCTCCAGCTGGGAGCGCTCGGAGGCGCGGGTCTTGTCGGCCGGCGTGGCCGAAAGCCGGAACGGACGGCGCTGCCGAAAAGGTCGATGTATCTGGCCCTTCGGGACAAAGATGTGATAGCACCGACCTCTTTTGCAAATTACTGCGCCGTCGATCATCGAACTATATCAGTTAGCTACTCCCCGGCTATGCTGCTAGCTAGCTCCCCTGTCTTAATTTGTTCTTATTCCATGTACTCACTCCGTCCGGAAAAATTTATTTTAAACTTGTTCCTTAAATAGATGTATCTAATATTAATTTGATGTTAGAAATAAATTTTTTCGGACGGAGGAAGTAGTATCTTAGTCTTAGAGATCTTGTTGCTTCCCTCCTATGTCGTGTCACGCCGCTTAATCAGACTTTCTTTCCTCGCGTCCCGTCCCTGTTCAGAACTGATAGCACATGGAGCAATACACAAACTGATTGCGGATTAACCAGGGTGATTTGATGCTTTCCCTGAAAAAAAGCACTGTGGATGATTTGATGCTCCGGTTCGACACGCCGGCCCAGGCGTGCTGCCATTTAGATCTTTGTAGGGCGGGCGTAAGCTGTCGAGGTACAGTGCACTAACATGACAGTAGGGATGATCCGATGTTTAAGTAGGAGTTATATGGGGGATTAATCAATGGTACGTGACGTGAGCTCCTCGATGCATACTGTGTGGCGCCCTTTCAACTGAAAGTGTTTAACATTGGCGATCTGCCAAAACAAGCTAGTCACACTGGTACCCCGGGTCTCTGATGACCAGAGGAAAGGCAGTTGACCAGAGACAGAGACGAGAGGGTTCTGTGTCCGTACAGCCTTATCTATGCCTGCGCAGGAACCTTGATGTGTGCAGCTGTAGCCCATGTGCCGTGTCATTGCTATTTGCTGGCCCGCCGGCGAGCTTCAATTTAGAAGAAAAATACTGGTGCATTTAACAGGTGCACTTCATAATTACAGAAAAAACAAACCGCTCCCCATTCCATTACTGTAGAATCTAATAGCTCCTTTGTGGTTTCCTTTCTTACAAATGATATTCTTGACAGGTCCTTTTTTTTATCTTAAGAGGGAAGCGCTAAGCATTATAAAGCTTGCAAATAATTTTAGGATCAATCGTCAAGTGAACACAACGGCTCATGAGATTGCTAAGTTTAGTTTTGACAATAGGTCAAACGGTTTTCTTTATTATTTGATTTTGACTCTACTAAAGACATCTCCAAAGGAAACCCTCAAAGCTCTAGTATATGTCTGGATTATGGTGTTCGGACCATTTGCGTCAATTTTTGTCATCCAATGGGGAACTAATCGGTCGGTGAAGTGATCCAGACGTTCATTTTCCGGCAAATCCGAGACAAACAGAAGGGAGCTTGTGGGAGTCCAGACATGCACTTGACCAATATAGAGCCTCCATGTGGTCCTCCTCTCTTTTCCCTCTCTTCACATGCATGGAACTCTTTGCTCTCTTTCTTCCCAACCGGGCACTGTTGGGAAACGTTGCATGCAAAACAGAAACATTTGTACGCACACGCAATAATCTATCCATGGAGATGCATAGCAACGAGGGGGAGAGTGTGTCTACGTACCCTCATAGACCGTAAGCGAAAGCGTTTGGCAACGCGGTTGATGTAGTCAAACTTCTCCTCGCTCCGACCGATCAAGTACCGAACGTATGACACCTCCTAGTTCTGCACACGTTCAGCTCGGTGACGTCCCTCATCCTCTTGATCCAGCAAGATGTCGAGGAAGTAGACGAGTTCCGTCAACGCGACGGCATGGTGACGGTGATGGTGTAGTGAACCTCGCAGGGGTTCGCTTCAGCACCACGAAAATATGACCGGGGGTATAAACTATGGAGGGGGTGCCACACATGGCTAACAATTATTGTTGTGTGTTCTAGGCACCCCCCCTCCCCACATATATATAGGTGGGAAGGGAGGAGAGGCAGCCAGGGGGCGCCCAAGTAGCATGCGAATCCTACTTGGTGTTTCCCCAAGTGGCGCCCCCTTCCTTATATTATCGGAGAAGAAAGGGAAGGGGGGCTGAACCCCCCTTTTTCCTTCTCCAATTTGGCCACATGCCATAGGGGGGCGCGCCACCCATTGTGGTCTGGTGTGCTCCCCTCTCATGGCCCATATGGCCCATATATTTCCCCGGCTGTTCCGGTAACCCCTCCAGTACTCCGATAAATACCCGATACACTCCGGAACACTTCCGGTGTCCGAATACTATCGTCCTATATATCAATCTTTACCTCTCAACCATTTTGAGACTCCTCGTCGTGTCCGTGATCTAATCCGGAACACCGAACAACATTCGGTCACCAAATCACATAACTCATTTAATACGATATCGTCATCGAACGTTAAGCGTGGGGACCCTACGGGTTCGAGAACTATATAGACATGACCGAGACACCTCTGTAGTCAATAATCAATAGCGGAACCTCGATGCTCATATTGGCTCTTACATATTCTACGAAGATCTTTATTGGTCGAACTGTTATGACAACATACGTTATTTCCATTGTCTATCGATATGTTACTTTTCCGAGATTCGATTGTCGGTATCTGCATACCTAATTCAATCTCGTTACTGGCAAGTATCTTTACTCGTTCCGTAATACATCACCTCGTGACCAACTCCTTAGTAGTTGCTTGCAAGCTTATGATGTGTATTACCGAGAAGGCCCAGAGATACCTCTCCGATACTTGGAGTGACAAATCCTAATCTCGATCTATGCCAACTCAACAAACACCTTCGGAGATACCTTTAGAGCATCTTTATGATCACTCAGTTACTTGGAGTGACAAATCCTAATCTCGATCTATGCCAACTCAAAAACACCTTCGGAGATACCTGTAGAGCATCTTTATGATCACTCAGTTACGTTGTGACATTTGATAGCACACAAGGCATTCCTCCGGTATTTGGGAGTTGCATAATCTCATAGTCGAAGGAATATGTATTTGACATGAAGAAAGCAATAGCAACAAAAATGAACAATCATTATGCTAAGCTAACAGATGGGTCTTGTCCATCACATCATTCTCCTAATGATCTGATCTCGTTATCAAATGACAACTCATGTCCATGGTTAGGAAACCTTAACCATCTTTGATCAACGAGATAGTCAAGTAGAGGCTCACTAGGGCCATAGTATTTTTCTATGTACACTAGTAGAAAAGGGGTCAAACGTGAAGCACATTGGTGCCGGTTTGAATTAGAGCCGGCACTAATGTGTACATTAGTGCCGGTTCGTGGCGGCGATCAATAGTACCGGTTCGTGGCGAACCTTTAGTACTGGTTCATGCCACGAACCGGTACTAAAGAGGCTATGTCAGCCTGCAGTCAGGCTATGGCCCCACCATCACCATTTAGTGCCGGTCCGTACCACGAACCGGTACTAATGAGGTTATGGCAAGCTGTTTTTAGTCCCACCTCGCCAAGAGAGAGGCAGTATGAGCGGTTTTATAAGCCGTGAGTGCACAGACAATGACGAAGAGTTGCAATGCTCACCTACATGTGTTGATTAGCTTCAAGCCATTCGGAATAGTGTAGACTGCACTGCAGCATAGATTTTACTGAGCTATGTGCAGTGCAGTCTACACTATTCCGAATGGCTTGAAGCAAATTAACCAGCATTGCACCTCTTTTTTATTTTTAATAACTTATTTAAACTCCAGACTTCTTTTGTGTTCAGTATGCAGCATTTAAAGCGACGTCATCAATTTCCAACATGTTCTGACATCATTTGTTGTTTTTCGGTCATTTACCTAATTGTTCAGTATGCAGCATTCAATTTCCAGAAGAAAATAAATAGAAGAAAATAAATAATGCAGAAAATAAAAAACTATACAAAAAAATTACTCACAAATAAATAGAAGAAAATAAATAATGTAGAAAAGAAAAAACTATATAAAAAACTACTCAAAAATAAATAGAAGAAAATAAGTAATGCAGAAAAGAAAAAACTATATAAAAACTGGACGCACTTCGTGTACAAACTGGACAAACTCTTTCCGAGTATCAGGGTTTCGGAGTCCGGAGTGGGTACTAATGTACAACTTTCACCGAAGCCCAGACTCTTTCCGATCGCTTGTTATGCCTCAAGGTTGTTGTGGTTTGGAAATTATGGATTTGACAACCATGAATCATAGCTTTTTGTGTAAGTGACTTGGGAAACTCAAGTTTGGCAAACTGTATTGACTAAGGAATTTCTTCAAAAACAATTTCTATCCAATAAAAAAAGACTAGAGGATTACACTTTTCATAGGTTTTGATGAATGTGAACCACAATTTTTAGAGTTACATTGACAGAGTAGTTGCCAATGGAGCTAACCCAATTCTAGGCAGATTATTAGTCTAATGAAAGTCTATTAGCAAAACAATTTTTTAGTTTGTACATCATATCTTTCACAAATCTAGTGACAATACCAAAATATAAAGATGAAGGATGGAGATATATCATATTCAAAAGGACCTTGTAGTTAGATATAGTAGAACCCAATAGTAGAAAAACGGTCAAATGTGAAGCACATTAGTGCCGGTTTGAATTTGAGCCGGCACGAATGTGACCATTAGTGCCGATTCCAACGGCTAGCCGGGCTGCTACCATTAGTACCGGTTTGTTGCCAATCTTTAGCACCGGTTCGTGCCACGAACCGATACTAATGTGCATCCCACCAATCAGGAAGAATCACACGGATCGTGTGTTTCTTTCTAGCTCTTGCGAGTCGTTGGATCAAGGGTGTGTTTCTTCCTAGCTCATGTGAGTCGTTGGATCGAAACTACCACAATCACTTTGTGAGCCAGACGACCCTATATATAGCCCACCTCTCGCCTTCCCTGCATAAGTCTTTCAGTTCATCGACTGCATACATCTACCAGTTCATCGACTGCATACATCTACCAGTTCATCGACTGAATACAAATCATTCGGATTCGCCATCATACGCCCAACCGTGCATTTGATATGCATATATATGCATCACGAGCCACGGTAGGGCTGTATGATGGCGATACCGATTGGTTTGTTCTAGATCCGACATAAAAGGTTTGATACAACTTCTTTTTTGTGACATAAGAGCTATTTCTCCTCCTACCTATTTTAGTTACACAACTACCTATTTGTGCCAAATTTTCACTTTTGCTGTTGCTCTTGCATCATAAGAATCCATGTTAACTGGACTTACAAGTAATGCAATTTAACCAAACTATCTTGTGTTATGTATGCAGCATTTAAAGCGACGTCATCAATTTCCAACATGTTCTCACATCATTTGTTGTGTTTCGGTCATTTACCTAATTGTTTAGAGAGCTAAATGACCGTGAAATTAAAAATCACTATAAAATGAATCCTGAAAATGTTGAAACTTGGCATGGTATCATCATATCACCCGCATAGAATGCGCGAAATAGTAGAGAGGGTCACGACAAAAACTGGACGCACTTCGTGTACAAACTGGACAAACTCTTTCCGAGTATGAGGGTTTCGGACTATACAAAAATAAATAATGCAGAAAATAAAAAAAACTATACAAAAAAATTACTCAAAAATAAATAGAAGAAAATAAATAATGCAGAAAATAAAAAACTATATAAAAAACTACTCAAAAATAAATAAAAGAAAAAACTATATAAAAAATTTGTCGGCGCACTGCCCTGTGGGTCTGCCAGACCTAGGATGTGCAAATGCAGGCCCAGAAGGGCCAGCAGACTCACAGGGGAGCGTGCCCTAATTAATTAGGCCCAGAAGCCTGCTATCTAAAGGAGTTCGAAGAGGTAGCCGCGGTTGGGTTTATAAACCAGTGCGGCTGCCCTTCGCCGGGCGAGGTGGGACTAAACTTTGGGGTGGCAGCGCAAGGCCTTTAGTACCGGTTGGTGGCTCCAACCGGTACTAAAGGCCCCCCCTTTAGTACCGTTTGGTGGCTCCAACCGGTACTAAAGGCCTTCGTTTCCCGCCGCTTGGCCTTGCGAAAATAGGCCTTTAGTACCGGTTGGAGCCACGAACCGGTACTAAAGGCCCATCCTATATATATAGCACTTACGAAAATTTCAGTTTCATCTCCCCACCTCGTCTCCAAACTCCGCCGCGCGCGCCGCTCGATCCCGTCATCCGTCGTCATCGTCGCTGTCTCCGCCGCCGCCCGTCGTCATCGTCGTCTCGCGCTGCCGCCCCAAACGCCGCCGCCGTCCGTCGTCATCGCCGCGGCCGTACGTCTCTCTTGCTCCCGCACACACATACACACACATACATACGCACACATACACACACACACACACACCGGCGCCCCCACCCCGTACGCCGGCGCCCCCGCTCGTACGTACGGGACGGCGGCGTATGGGGCCGCACACACACACACACACATACACATATACCACACACACACGCATACACACACATACACTCATACGTACACACATATACGTATATATACACACACATGCATACACACACACACATTTTTTTACTTATTTTCTGTTTTTTAGAAAAGTTAATTAGATGATCGAATGTTAGATTAATGTCGAATGTTAGATGAATTAGCTAGCTAGATAGAAAAATTGTCGAACTAGAGATTAGAACTAGTTGAATAATTAATATAACTAGTTTATTTTTAGTAAGAAAATTTAGGTATATGAGATTAGAACTAGTTGAATAATTAATATAACTAGTTTATTTTTAGTAAGAAAATTTAGGTATATGAGATTTGATGATCTAATTAAAATATTATTTGTTAACGAGTTTTTCTGTTTATTTAATTTTTTTATATATTTTGAGTTTATATAAATGTTAGATTAATGTCGAATGTTAGATGAATTAGATAGAAAAGTTAAATATATAGTAATGTCAATTGAATATATAGTTAGATATATAATGTCAAATGTTAGATGAATATATATTTGGCTAGATATAGGTGTTTAATGTTTCACCTATATGAACATAGAAAATGTCATCTGACGACGAAAAAGATTTTATTATGTGCGAACACTGTGAAGACCAGCGCGGCCTGTGCGACCAAAATTTCCTTGTTGATGATAGGCGCTTCAGCATCAAGCTGGATTAGAAATTCGAAGTTGATACAGTAAGTCACTTTGTCAATTATTATTTGAATGCAAAACTTATGCTTCATTTGCTTCAACTTATAATTTTAAATTTTCACTATTCTACTAGCGCATCCCTGCCATGCAAGTATTTTTTTCTTGGATAAGATAGGTTTTAGTGCTATAGATGATATGAAGGTAAAGAGAGTTTACTTGAAGACGGAGCATGGGTATACTTTCAATGTCAAATTATATAATGGAGACACATACACCCATTTTGACTGCAAAACTTGGCAAGCACTATGCAAGGCTTATGCATTTGAGCCTGATATGGCTATCACCTTTGATATTCGTCCGGAAGATGATATTGAAGGTAATATAGACATCTGGGTCGATGTGCAAACGCCTCCAGTTCTACCATTTGGTGAGTTTTTCTCAACCATGCATGCATATGTTTATGTCTTTCATACAGTTTATTCAAAAATAGTTGACAACTAATTTGTATTATCAGCTTATTTCGGTTCAAGCAAACATGTCCGGCGCTTGGTAGACAGGACCTACTACTGCCCCGGGGCTCAACTAAACTGCGAGGAGATAAGTCATTATGTTTCATGGCTTGAGGATCTTAATACTGTCAAGACAAATTTTTTTCCTAAACTTAGAAATGTTAGTACTCAAAACGTGCGACCAATGGTGATCGTATTGAACTACGGTCACATCTGTAATCAAAAGATGGTAAGATTTTAAATATTTGTCCTTAATTAGTGCATCTTTTGCATACATTATTTTTGAAGCTAAACTTTCATTGCTTAGTATATTAATTACTATACGATGTTGTTCAACAAGGACTTCCGATGACAGTTGTGCCTCAGTGGATCGAGACAAAAGGTCGCATGTCAATGGTTAGCTTACGACCAAGATTTCCTACATTGCGCATGAGTGCATTCAGGATTTCTGAAAGCGAAGAATGCTTAATAGTGAAAGATTGGAGCAAAATTGTTAACGATCGCAGAGAAGTACTAGGGGGCAGTAAGGAGAAGCGCAACCCAAGATTAGGAGACAGATTCATCTGCATGCTCCAGTATGATGAATCAGGAGAGCTATACATGTTCTATGCTATTCTACCTGAGAGGGAGCAGCAGGATCAGTAGCTACTAGTTCATGCTCTTAATTAGTACTTGTCTCATGTCCGTGTCCTGAACTTCGATGTTGCTGATGATTATGTTGAACTTGATGATATCTTTGCTTCTGTTACAAAGTGAATGTTTTCTCTTTAAGCTAGCCAGCGTTGATGATGATTAGATAGCTAGCGGTAATGACTATGATGATTAAATAGTGGTAATTAGACGACTACGATGATTTTTAGCTAGCTAGAGTTTATTTATTTATTAATATGCGATGATGATGATGATGACGACTACAACTCATTATAACGTAAAACAATCCTAAATTAAATTGATAACACAAATTTAATTGAAAAATACAAAATAAAACAAAAACCCACAACCATTTAGTACCGGCTGGTGTTACCAACCGGTACTAAAGGGCTCCCGGCCCCCGGACCTAGCTCGTTGAAGGAAATATGCCCTAGAGGCAATAATAAAGTTATTATTTATTTCCTTATATCATGATAAATGTTTATTATTCATGCTAGAATTGTATTAACCGGAAACATAATACATGTGTGAATACATAGACAAACAGAGTGTCACTAGTATGCCTCTACTTGACTAGCTCGTTAATCAAAGATGGTTAAGTTTCCTAACCATGAACAATGTGTTGTTATTTGATTAATGAGGTCACATCATTAGTTGAATGATCTGATTGACATGACCCATTTCATTAGCTTAGTACCCGATCGTTTAGTATGTTGCTATTGCTTTCTTCATGACTTATACAAGTTCCTATGACTATGAGATTATGCAACTCCCGTTTGCCGGAGGAACACTTTGGGTGCTACCAAACGTCACAACGTAACTGGGTGATTATAAAGGAGTACTACAGGTGTCTCCAATGGTAGATGTTGGGTTGGCGTATTTCGAGATTAGGATTTGTCACTCCGATTGTCGGAGAGGTATCTCTGGGCCCTCTCAGTAATACACATTACACAAGCCTTGCAAGCATTGCAACTAATGAGTTAGTTGCGGGATGATGTATTACAGAACGAGTAAAGAGACTTGCCGGTAACGAGATTGAACTAGGTATTAGATACCGACGATCGAATCTCGGGCAAGTAACATACCGATGACAAAGGGAACAACGTATGTTGTTATGCGGTCTGACCGATAAAGATCTTCGTAGAATATGTAGGAGCCAATATGGGCATCCAGGTCCCGCTATTGGTTATTGACCGGAGACGTGTCTCGGTCATGTCTACATTGTTCTCGAACCGTAGGGTCCGCACGCTTAACGTTACGATGACAGTTATTATGAGTTTATGCATTTTGATGTACCGAAGGTTGTTCGGAGTCCCGGATGTGATCACGGACATGACGAGGAGTCTCAAAATGGTCGAGACATAAAGATTGATATATTGGAAGCCTATGTTTGGACATCGGAAGTGTTCCGGGTGAAATCGGGATTTTACCGGATCACCGGGAGGTTACCGGAACCCCCCGGGAGCCATATGGGCCTTATTGGGCTTTAGTGGAAAGGTGAAAGGGGCTGCCCATAGTGGGCTGCGCGCCTCCCCCCCTCCCCTAGTCCTATTAGGACTAGGAGAGGTGGCCGGCCACCTCTCTCCCTCTCTTTCCCCTTGGGAGTCCTATTAGGAATAGGATTGGGGGGGGGGAGTCCTACTCCCGGTAGGAGTAGGACTCCTCCTGCGCCTCCATAGGCTTGGCTGGCCAGCCCTCCCCCTGGCAACCTTTATATACGGAGGCAGGGGCACCTCTAGACACACAATTTGTTCCTTGAGATCGTTCCTTAGCCGTGTGCGGTGCCCCCTGCCACCAAATTCCACCTCGATCATATCGTTGTAGTGCTTAGGCGAAGCCCTACGTCGGTAGTACATCAAGATCGTCACCACGCCGTCGTGCTGACGGAACTCTTCCTCGACGCTTTGCTGGATTGGAGCCCGAGGATCGTCATCGAGCTGAACGTGTGCTAAGAACTCGGAGGTGCCGGAGTAACGGTGCTTGGATCGGTCGGATCGGGAAGAAGACGTACGACTACTTCCTCTACGTTGTGTCAACGCTTCCGTTGCGATCTACAAGGGTACGTAGATCAGACTCTCCCCTCGTTGCTATGCATCACCATGATCTTGCGTGTGTGTAGGAAAATTTTGAAATTACTACGTTCCCCGACAGTGGCATCCGTGCCTAGGTTTTATGGTTTGATGTTATTTGCACGAGTAGAACACAAGTGAGTTGTGGACGATACAAGTCATACTGCCTACTAGCATGTCATACTTTGGTTCGGCGGCATTGTTGGACGAGACGACCCGGACCAACCTTACGCGTACGCTTACGCGAGACCGGTTCCCTCGACGTGCTTTGCACATAGATGGCTTGTGGGCGACTGTCTCTCCAACTTTAATTGAACCGAGTATGGCTACGCCCGGTCCTTGAGAAGGTTAAAACGGAGTCTATTTGACAAACTATCGTTGTGGTTTTGATGCGTAGGTGAGATGAGTTCTTGCTTAAGCCCGTAGCAGCCACGTAAAACTTGCAACAACAAAGTAGAGGACGTCTAACTTGTTTTTGCAGGGCATGTTGTGATGTGATATGGTCAAGGCATGATGCTGATTTTTATTGTATGAGATGATCATGTTTTGTAACCAAGTCATCGGCAACTGGCAGGAGCCATATGGTTGTCGCTTTACTGTATGCAATGCAATCGCGATGTAATGCTTTACTTTATTGCTAAGCGGTAGTGATAGTCGTGGAAGCATAAGATTGGCGAGACGACAACGATGCTACGATGGAGATCAAGGTGTCGCGCCGGTGACGATGGTGATCATGACGGTGCTTCGGAGATGGAGATCACAAGCACAAGATGATGATGGCCATATCATATCACTTATATTGATTGCATGTGATGTTTATCTTTTATGCATCTTATCTTGCTTTGATTGACGGTAGCATTATAAGATGATCTCTCACTAAATTATCAAGAAGTGTTCTCCCTGAGTATGAACCGTTGCGAAAGTTCTTCGTGCTGAGACACCACGTGATGATCGGTTGTGATAGCCTCTACGTTCAAATACAACGGGTGCAAAACAGTTGCACACGCGGAATACTCAGGTTATACTTGACGAGCCAAGCATATACAGATATGGCCTCGGAACACGGAGACCGAAAGGTCGAGCGTGAATCATATAGTAGATATGATCAACATAATGATGTTCACCGATGAAACTACTCCATCTCACGTGATGATCAGACATGGTTTAGTTGATTTGGATCACGTGATCACTTAGAGGATTAGAGGGATGTCTATCTAAGTGGGAGTTCTTAAGTAATATGATTAATTGAACTTAAATTTATCATGAACTTAGTACCTGATAGTATCTTGCTTGTTTATCTTGATTGTAGATAGATGGCTCGTGATGTTGTTCCGTTGAATTTTAATGCGTTCCTTGAGAAAGCAAAGTTGAAAGATGATGGTAGCAATTACACGGACTGGGTCCGTAACTTGAGGATTATCCTCATTGCTGCACAGAAGAATTATGTCCTGGAAGCACCGCTGGGTGCCAGGCCTGCTGCTGGAGCAACACCAGATGTTATGAACGTCTGGCAGAGTAAAGCTGATGACTACTCGATAGTTCAGTGTGCCATGCTTTACGGCTTAGAATCGGGACTTCAACGACGTTTTGAACATCATGGAGCATATTAGATGTTCCAGGAGTTGAAGTTAATATTTCAAGCAAATGCCCGGATTGAGAGATATGAAGTCTCCAATAAGTTCTATAGCTGCAAGATGGAGGAGAACAGTTCTGTCAGTGAGCATATACTCAAAATGTCTGGGTATAACAATCACTTGATTCAGATGGGAGTTAATCTTCCAGATGATTGCGTCATTGACGGAATTCTCCAATCACTGCCACCAAGCTACAAGAGCTTCGTGATGAACTATAATATGCAAGGGATGAACAAGACTATTCCCGAGCTCTTCGCAATGCTGAAAGCTGCGGAGGTAGAAATCAAGAAGGAGCATCAAGTGTTGATGGTTAACAAAACCACTAGTTTCAAGAAAAAGGGCAAAGGGAAGAAGAAGGGGAACTTCGAGAAGAACAGCAAGCAAGTTGCTGCTCAGGAGAAGAAACCCAAGTCTGGACCTAAGCCTGAAACTGAGTGCTTCTACTGCAAGCAGACTGGTCACTGGAAGCGGAACTGCCCCAAGTATTTGGCGGACAAGAAGGATGGCAAGGTGAACAAAGGTATATGTGATATACATGTTATTGATGTGTACCTTACTAATGCTCGCAGTAGCACCTGGGTATTTGATACTGGTTCTGTTGCTAATATTTGCAACTCGAAACAGGGACTACGGATTAAGCGAAGATTAGCTAAGGACGAGGTGACGATGCGCGTGGGAAATGGTTCCAAAGTCGATGTGATCGCGGTCGGCACGCTACCTCTACATCTACCTTCGGGATTAATATTAGACCTAAATAATTGTTATTTGGTGCCAGCGTTGAGCATGAACATTATATTTGGATCTTGTTTAATGCGAGACGGTTATTCATTTAAATCGGAGAATAATGGTTGTTCTATTTATATGAGTAATATCTTTTATGGTCATGCACCCTTGAAGAGTGGTCTATTCTTGTTAAATCTCAATAGTAGTGATACACATATTCATAATGTAGAAGCCAAAAGATGCAGAGTTGATAATGATAGTGCAACTTATTTGTGGCACTGCCGTTTAGGTCATATCGGTGTAAAGCGCATGAAGAAACTCCATACTAATGGACTTTTGGAACCACTTGATTATGAATCACTTGGTACTTGCGAATCGTGCCTCATGGGCAAGATGACCAAAACACCGTTCTCCGAAACTATGGAGAGAGCAACAGATTTATTGGAAATCATACATACCGATGTATGTGGTCCGATGAATGTTGAGGCTCATGGCGGATATCGTTATTTTCTCACCTTCACAGATGATTTAAGCAGATATGGGTATATCTACTTAATGAAACACAAGTCTGAAACATTTGAAAAGTTCAAGGAATTTCAGAGTGAAGTTGAAAATCATCGTAACAAGAAAATAAAGTTTCTACGATCTGATCGTGGAGGAGAATATTTGAGTTACGAGTTTGGTGTACATTTGAAAAATTGTGGAATAGTTTCGCAACTCACGCCACCCGGAACACCATAGCGTAATGGTGTGTCCGAACGTCGTAATCATACTTTACTAGATATGGTACGATCTATGATGTCTCTTACTGATTTACTGCTATCGTTTTGGGGATACGCTTTAGAGACGGCCGCATTCATGTTAAATAGGGCACCATCAAAATCCGTTGAGACGACGCCTTATGAACTGTGGTTTGGCAAGAAACCAAAGTTGTCGTTTCTTAAAGTTTGGGGTTGCGATGCTTATGTGAAAAAGCTTCAACCTGATAAGCTCGAACCCAAATCGGAGAAATGTGTCTTCATAGGATATCCAAAGGAAACTATTGGATACACCTTCTATCACAGATCCGAAGGCAAGACTTTTGTTGCTAAATTCGGAAACTTTCTTGAGAAGGAGTTTCTCTCGAAAGAAGTGAGTGGGAGGAAAGTAGAACTTGACGAGGTAACTGTACCCGCTCCCTTATTAGAAAGTAGTACATCACAGAAAACTGTTTCTGCGACACCTACACCAATAAGTGAGGAAGTTAATGATAATGATCATGAAACTTCAGAACAAGATACTACTGAACCTCGTAGATCAACCAGAACAAGATCCGCGCCAGAGTGGTACGGTAATCCAGTTCTGGAAGTCATGCTACTAGATCATGATGAACCTACGAACTATGAAGAAGCGATGGTGAGCCCAGATTCCGCAAAGTGGCTTGAGGCCATGAAATCTAAGATGGGATCCATGTATGAGAACAAAGTATGGACTTTGGTTGACTTGCCCGATGATCGGCAAGCAATAGAGAATAAATGGATCTTCAAGAAAAAGACTGACGCTGACGGTAATGTTACTGTCTATAAAGCTCGACTTGTTGCAAAAGGTTTTCGACAAGTTCAAGGGGTTGACTACGATGAGACCTTCTCACCCGTAGCGATGCTTAAGTCTGTCAGAATCATGTTAGCAATTGCCGCATTTTATAATTATGAAATTTGGCAGATGGATGTCAAAACTGCATTCCTGAATGGATTTCTGGAAGAAGAGTTGTATATGATGCAACCGGAAGGTTTTGTCGATCCAAAGGGAGCTAACAAAGTGTGCAAACTCCAGCGATCCATTTATGGACTGGTGCAAGCATCTAGGAGTTGGAATAAACGCTTTGATAGTGTGATCAAAGCATTTGGCTTTATACAGACTTTTGGAGAAGCCTGTATTTACAAGAAAGTGAGTGGGAGCTCTGTAGCATTTCTGATATTATATGTGGATGACATATTGCTGATTGGAAATGATATAGAATTTCTGGATAGCATAAAGGGATACTTGAATAAGAGTTTTTCAATGAAAGACCTCGGTGAAGCTGCTTACATATTGGGCATTAAGATCTATAGAGATAGATCAAGACGCTTAATTGGACTTTCACAAAGCACATACCTTGACAAGATTTTGAAGAAGTTCAAAATGGATCAAGCAAAGAATGGGTTCTTGCCTGTGTTACAAGGTGTGAAGTTGAGTCAGACTCAATGCCCGACCACTGCAGAAGATAGAGAGAAAATGAAAGATGTTCCCTATGCTTCAGCCATAGGCTCTATCATGTATGCAATGCTGTGTACCAGACCTGATGTGTGCCTTGCTATAAGTTTAGCAGGGAGGTACCAAAGTAATCCAGGAGTGGATCACTTGACAGCGGTCAAGAACATCCTGAAATACCTGAAAAGGACTAAGGATATGTTTCTCGTATATGGAGGTGACAAAGAGCTCACCGTAAGAGGTTACGTTGATGCAAGCTTTGACACTGATCCAGACGATTCTAAATCGCAAACCGGATACGTGTTTACTTTAAACGGTGGAGCTGTCAGTTGGTGCAGTTTTAAACAAAGCGTCGTAGCGGGGTCTACATGTGAAGCGGAGTACATAGCTGCTTCGGAAGCAGCGAACGAAGGAGTCTGGATGAAGGAGTTCATATCCGATCTAGGTGTCATACCTAGTGCATCGGGTCCAATGAAAATCTTTTGTGACAATACTGGTGCAATTGCTTTGGCAAAGGAATCCAGATTTCACAAAAGGACCAAACACATCAAGAGACGCTTCAATTCCATCCGGGATCTAGTCCAGGTGGGAGACATAGAGATTTGCAAGATACATACGGATCTGAATGTTGCAGACCCGTTGACTAAGGCTCTTCCACGAGCAAAACATGATCAGCACCAAGGCTCCATGGGTGTTAGAATCATTACTATGTAATCTAGATTATTGACTCTAGTGCAAGTGGGAGACTGAAGGAAATATGCCCTAGAGGCAATAATAAAGTTATTATTTATTTCCTTATATCATGATAAATGTTTATTATTCATGCTAGAATTGTATTAACCGGAAACATAATACATGTGTGAATACATAGACAAACAGAGTGTCACTAGTATGCCTCTACTTGACTAGCTCGTTAATCAAAGATGGTTAAGTTTCCTAACCATGAACAATGTGTTGTTATTTGATTAATGAGGTCACATCATTAGTTGAATGATCTGATTGACATGACCCATTTCATTAGCTTAGTACCCGATCGTTTAGTATGTTGCTATTGCTTTCTTCATGACTTATACAAGTTCCTATGACTATGAGATTATGCAACTCCCGTTTGCCGGAGGAACACTTTGGGTGCTACCAAACGTCACAACGTAACTGGGTGATTATAAAGGAGTACTACAGGTGTCTCCAATGGTAGATGTTGGGTTGGCGTATTTCGAGATTAGGATTTGTCACTCCGATTGTCGGAGAGGTATCTCTGGGACCTCTCGGTAATACACATTACACAAGCCTTGCAAGCATTGCAACTAATGAGTTAGTTGCGGGATGATGTATTACAGAACGAGTAAAGAGACTTGCCGGTAACGAGATTGAACTAGGTATTAGATACCGACGATCGAATCTCGGGCAAGTAACATACCGATGACAAAGGGAACAACGTATGTTGTTATGCGGTCTGACCGATAAAGATCTTCGTAGAATATGTAGGAGCCAATATGGGCATCCAGGTCCCGCTATTGGTTATTGACCGGAGACGTGTCTCGGTCATGTCTACATTGTTCTCGAACCGTAGGGTCCGCACGCTTAACGTTACGATGACAGTTATTATGAGTTTATGCATTTTGATGTACCGAAGGTTGTTCGGAGTCCCGGATGTGATCATGGACATGACGAGGAGTCTCGAAATGGTCGAGACATAAAGATTGATATATTGGAAGCCTATGTTTGGACATCGGAAGTGTTCCGGGTGAAATCGGGATTTTACCGGATCACCGGGAGGTTACCGGAACCCCCCGGGAGCCATATGGGCCTTATTGGGCTTTAGTGGAAAGGTGAAAGGGGCTGCCCATAGTGGGCTGCGCGCCTCCCCCCTCCCCTAGTCCTATTAGGACTAGGAGAGGTGGCCGGCCACCTCTATCCCTCTCTTTCCCCTTGGGAGTCCTATTAGGAATAGGATTGGGGGGGAGTCCTACTCCCGGTAGGAGTAGGACTCCTCCTGTGCCTCCATAGGCTTGGCCGGCCAGCCCTCCCCCTGGCAACCTTTATATACGGAGGCAGGGGGCACCTCTAGACACACAAGTTGATCCTTGAGATCGTTCCTTAGCCGTGTGCGGTGCCCCCTGCCACCAAATTCCACCTCGATCATATCGTTTTAGTGCTTAGGCGAAGCCCTACGTCGGTAGTACATCAAGATCGTCACCACGCCATCGTGCTGACGGAACTCTTCCTCGACGCTTTGCTGGATCGGAGCCCGAGGATCGTCATCGAGCTGAACGTGTGCTAAGAACTCGGAGGTGCCGGAGTAACGGTGCTTGGATCGGTCGGATCGGGAAGAAGACGTACGACCACTTCCTCTATGTTGTGTCAACGCTTCCGTTGCGATCTACAAGGGTACGTAGATCAGACTCTCCCCTCGTTGCTATGCATCACCATGATCTTGCGTGTGTGTAGGAAAATTTTGAAATTACTACGTTCCCCGACACTCGTGCCACGTGGTTCCCCTTTAGCACCGGTTCGTGCTGAACCGGTACTAAAGGGGGGGGGCTTTAGTGCCGAAACTTTAGTGCCGGTTCCTGAACCGGCACTAAAGGGCCTTACGAACCGGTGCTATTGCCCGGTTCTGCACTAGTGGTATTCACACATGTATTAAGGTTTCCGATCAATACAATTCTAGCAAGAATTATAAACATTTATCAAGAATAAGGAAATATAAAATAACAACTTCGTCATTGCCTCTAGGGCATATTTACTTCAGTCTCCCACTTGCACTAGAGTCAATAATCTAGATTACACTAGTAGAATGCCCGTGCATTGCTACGGGCCTTTAATTTTATTTCTTTTAAGGATCCATACTTAATCATCACCGGTTTTGATATAAGATATACTCCAATGAGGCCCATGTATTTATTACTCAAGTGATAATGGTTTTGTAGCAGAAAATATATTAATAACCCAAACATGCAGTCGTCAGTTCTTCAAAGAGTGGATTCATGCCCATGTATGAGTCCAACACCTAGTTTCACACCAAGTGATCTCTTGTAATATGATGCTCTTTTGACCCACGTATGTGTATCTACTTGTTTAGACAACATATTTGGCCACTTATCATTGGAGGAACTTTACTAATGCATTTCTGCAACTTGAAGTACATGTACAACCTATTTATCCCAGTTACTTTGTCTCCCCTATGCTGCCTCTTAGTATGGCCAGTGCAATCAGCCCCAAGGAGAAGCACTCCTTCGGTGGAAATCCACTTTTCTCAACTCCAACTCCGCGCCGTGATGGTCTGGCGATACTGTTTCACCTGTAATACTGCGATCGTACCATCACCATTAGAAATATACAGTGGCTGCACATTTATCTAAAGGGAACTTTCATGGAGACATTAGATTGATGAGGTTACATGGTTACAAGAATGTGTGTAATTTGTTGTGAAGAGCTCATTGAAGGGTCCTCCTCATCCAAGTTCTTGTGGTGGATCGCAAAATCGGAGGGATCCCATTCTCCATTATCGGAGGCCACCACGTAGCCGTCGCTGTCGATGCTCAGCAACCTGAGCCTAGCCGTCGCTACCAGTGCATTGCCAAGGAATAAAGTAGATCAAACGTTCATTCTTGAAAGGATCGATCCACCGAAAAGAAACGTAGAGAAACACCGTCTTCAATAGTACGACTTTCCTAAACCTTTCCATTGTGGACCCCCTCTTAATAGTACGGCTTTCCCACGACTCAAATCCACCAAAAAGAAACATAGAGAAACGCCATCTTCAATGATCTTCGAGGGGCACCAAATCGTCTTGTGCTTAGGCATGATATATCTGAAATGCTCAATGCACATGATTAGTCTGCAAAAGCATTGTCATCCATCACCAAAACTACTAAGGGATAAATATGCCCTTACAATCTCTTCCTTTTTGGTGAATTGATGACAATACAGGATTTGCACATAGGGATATAAAATGAAGCATATGCAAACCCAACATCTATAAAATATAGACGGGCTCCCCCTAGATGTGTGCACACTAGAGAAGTGCTTTGGACTGCATGACACACATACTAGGATCAACACTCCCCCTATGTTTTATAGACGAGACATATGTTGCAATAAAATAACTAATACTAAGCAAGGAGGCAAGATAATAAACATGAGCAAAAGTAACTGGCACAAGATATCATTACCTCACGGGCTACTAAGCATGAAAGACAATACAATACGCTAGAGTGCATATGTCTTACACCATATGATGAGGAAATACAACTCACGAGCACAAGACAAACCAAAGAAAATGAGGTTCAAATGAGCGAAAGCAAAGCGAGACAACACACGACACGACTTGCAAATCCTACAGTCTCTCCCCCTTTGGCATCGAGACACCAAAAGGCAGAGAGAACCCCTACGACACATGTGGTGGCTCAAGCTGGAGCAATCACTCGTCACGCTCCTCGTCGGTCTCGATAGCAGGGATGGTCTCCTCCTCAGACTCAGTCCACTGGTAGGCATGCTTCGCCATCCATTCTGCCTTTGGCGTGATGTGCTTCTCAGACCCGCTGGATATCTCCTCGCCAAACGTCCTCAAGACCCTCTTGTCGCGGCGGTGACTCTCCTTGGAAGCAACATGGGTCCTGTACTGCCCCTTGGCTTGCATATAGAACAAGGCCTTCATCTTGGCCTTCAGCTTCTTAGCCCACGAGGGCTCAGTAGAGGAAGGAGCATACCCAGCAGAGCTGTCCTCATCCGCTTCCTCCTCCTCAATCTCATCCTCATCCACGTCCATCTGAGCAGCCTCTGCGTCAGCACGGGTAGTGGTGTTAGCCCACTGAGGCTTGATGGGCTTGTGATGGATCCAGTCTTGGGCAACAAACTCATCATTGGGATAGAGCTTCTCCCAAGTCTTCGAGATCAAGTGAAACAAGTAAGGTCCATAGATGGGTACCTTACGGTTGAACACCGCAAACCGTAGCTCACACCACATGATATGTGAGACATCAAGTGGTTGCGTCTGAGCACGACGCGCCTCCTCACAGATGAGCATCATATCCATGAGATAGGCATGTACCTTATCCTTGTCACCAATGCGTGTAAAGAGGGAGTTGCAGAAGATCTGATGCATGATGTCAAGGAATGAGTGCAACACCCACACCTTCTTGCCACTGGGAAGCTGCTTCTCAACATAGTATTGCTGAAGCTTGTTCTTGCTGGCAGACTCGGGGTTGGCATGAGGGCGAACACCAACGGGTGAGTTGAGCCCCTCATCACGAACTAGTAGAAGATCCAAGAACTCCTTCCACTTAGCGGTCATACGTTGTCCATTGGTCATCCGCGTCATGGTCCATGCCTCATCAGTATGGAAGTGGACCGAGGAAAAGAACTGAGCTACAATCTCAGGGTCAAAGTCCAAGTCGAAAGTGATCACACTAGTGCAGAACCGGGCAATAGCACCGGTTTGTAAGGCCCTTTAGTGCCGGTTTGGTAACCGGCGCTAAAATGTAGGCACTAAAGCCCCCCCCCCTTAGTACCGGTTCAGCACGAACTGGTGCTAAAGGGCAACCACATGGCACGAGCCAGCTTTGGGGGCAGGTAGACCTTTAGTACCGGTTGGTGTCACCAACCGGTATTAAAATGTTGGGGGGGTTGGGTTTATGATTTCTTTTTCATTTAATTTTGTGTTTTCCATTTAATTATTTTTCATTTGCTGGTATTTTACGACACTACATATTGTACACGTTATGCATATATATAAATAGAATTTCTAGTAGAACCGATCATAATATACACATGTATTAATTAAATGTATATATCAT
This sequence comes from Triticum monococcum, assembly GCA_034509565.1. Classification (NCBI taxonomy): domain Eukaryota; kingdom Viridiplantae; phylum Streptophyta; class Magnoliopsida; order Poales; family Poaceae; genus Triticum; species Triticum monococcum. The sequence goes on along the minus strand of CM067847.1, from coordinate 725,130,177 downwards.
CGAATGTCTCACAACCACCATTAATTAATTCACACATACACACACACACACACACACACACACACACACACACATATATATATATATACAATTTCTCCTAATTGGTGCCTTCGGAGCCAGTGGCATTAGCCTAGCTAATTGGTGCCTTCGGAGCACGATAACAATTGGAAGTGGTTCATGGGGGCGGTAGCGGGTAATAGTATTCTCCTTTGGGATCTATGACCTGGTCGAGCAAAAATCCCGCTATTTCCTCTTGAATTGCTTCTATGCGGTCGTGTGCTAGGAGCTTGTCCCGCACCTCTTTGAACTGTTAAGAAGGAGATCAATATGCATGTGTATTAGTTGTGTGACTAGATATCGATAATGGTGTAAAAATTGTGAATAGTGTTCTGACAATCGATATCGTACCCACTCCTGTCTTTGAGATTTGCTCCTTTCGGACGCCATCATGCAAATGTTCTCGCAAACGTAGTATGCACATAGATCATTCCCCGGCGCCTGCTTCAGGGCCTTTACAAGAATGGAATTTCATCAGATAATAATTAATCAAGCATGATAATTAAAGAGATGGCAGCTAGCTAGTACTACTTAATTACTTAGATTGGGTCGATACCATTTCAGATTTTGTTTCCATGGGCCTGGAGTGGCCCTGATGAACTTTTCCCAAGCCCTGCCCGCCGACAAAGAAAATGAATAAATGGGTTATTAAATAGTTGTTATCAAGAAATGACGAACTAATTAAATAGGCCGAGATATAGTTAATAATGATTGAAATTACCTGCTGACTATCCCCTTCACGATGGTGTAGTCACTTGCTTTCTTAAGTAGTGAGTCTAGTACTTCAACTGTTCCTTTATCAACTTTAATGATTAACAAGATCCAGTGAAATCTGCATGCACACACGTCTGCATGTCTTAATTAAGCGGGCATATGTAAGCAAAAACATGTAGCTATAGCTAGTAGGGAAAAACAGAATTCGTAGTACAAGACAGTGTGACTCACTGGAAGTTGTAAGGAAGTAGTATATCTTCATTGTATTTGAGTTCCTTGAAGAACTGTAGCATGCTTTCCTCTACACTTTTTTCATGATATGGATCTATTTTCCATGTGTATTCATTAATGGTATTTGGGTCAACGAACCCAATGCCATAGCGTCCACCTTTTTTAATTTCATAAATCTTCATCCTGCATAATACCACAGAAAAGAATATAGTGAGGATAATTACAGGTAATGATTGATCAAAATGATCACTACAGCTAGCTTGAGACTTAAATTACAGAAAGAAATCACTTATAAACAATAGCAACTGACGATAGATTTGTCGAGTGCGTCTTTATTGTATAGCTGAAATAGTTCTGAATACTCAACGGTCACAGCTTTCTCATGGTAGAAATGCTCCTTGTTGACATTCACCATGAGGGACTCTCGATTGGAAATCTTGGTAATGTCCATGTACCATTGATGCAATTTATACATTCTCGTTGGGAGCTTATTGACCTTCTCTGGCTCGACCAAAGGTTGGCCCCAGGCATATTTCCGTCTTATTTCCTCCTCTCTAGTCGGAGACATGGGCTCGATATCGAGGAGTTGTCCAATAGTGATCCCGATCGATTCAGCCTGCGCAATATGCTCCTCGGTTATTACCACATCGCCCACCCCGGGAACGTTAACGGTTTGCCCACAATAATATTGGGCGCGCCTACTCTCATGTGTTGTTGGCACAACAAGCGGGGGGATTGATTGCGCCGCCTATTCTCCCAGCTGGGGAATGGTTTTACCGCTCCTTTTGCCAGCTGATTTGCTCGAGCTCGAGCTCGCCTCTTTCTGTAGACGTGCTCGATTTAACTTCTTGATGTGGCGCTCATAGTTTGTGTCAACAGGCTTGGGAGCTGGTGCTCTAGCCATACAAATGAAGTGGTCAATCTTTTCCACAGGCACTTTCTCCCTTGGCGGCGGTGGCAGTTTCGGTGCAAAATGGGATTCCACCTTGGCCTTCGATATGGCTATGTTTTATTCCTCGGACTTGTCGTAAGGCCTCTGCGGAAGAGAAGCGAGGCTTGGACCATATTGAAATCGCTTGCCTCCTCCTGTACCTCCAGTACTACCTCGACATGTACCGCTACGCACCATAGCTGAGGCGGCTCTCTTCCGTGATTGCTGAGACGGCGAAGACGGCTGATGTGGCTGAGTTGGAGGAGGAGGAGTGGCCTGAAGCTATGCCGGACTTGGAGGAGGAGTGGCCTGAAGCTGTGCCGGACTTGGAGGAGGAGTGGCCTGACGCTTTGCCGGACTTGGAGGAGGAGGAGTGGCCTGAAGCTGTGCCGGACTTGGAGGAGGAGTGGCCTGACACGTTGGTGGACTTGGAGGAGCGGGAGTCTGCTGACTTGGCGGCGGACTGCGACGAGGAGTCGGATGACGCGGTGTCGGTGGCCTTCGAAAGATGATGCAATCCTTTCTCCATAGGATGATACGATGGTTGGCCTCTCCTAGTGTGTGCTCATCGCCACCTCCAGGAATGTCAAGCTCTAGCAATGAATATTGGTCCACCACCTCATCAACCAAGACACGAGCATAGCCCGCTGGAATCGGGTTGCAATGGAAGGTTGCCTCGGGGGGATTTGTAAAAGCAAGGGCGTCCGCCACCTTTATGGATATGTTCTTCCTTTTGAAGTGTAGCTCGCAGTTAGTGTTCTCCATGATGTCATCCACTGGGTAGTTATCCAGCAATGCGTCGCCCGGGGCGGAACCCACGTTGCTTCTCGGCATGGATGGGACGGTGCTATCCATTGGTGGATCATCCGCTAGCTGCTGAGACCCCCTTTGCTGCCTAAGTGAGTCAATCTACTCCTGCTTCCGCTGGAATTTGACTGCCAAGTCCGTGTGCGCTGATTCTAGGCCTTGAAGGCGTTCAGAGTCTAGCTTCCTCTGCTCCTCCTCCATCTTCCTCTTCTTCTCCTCCGCAATCTTCTTTCTCGCACGGGTTCTGTAGTCGGCGTTCCAGTCCGAAAACCCCTCATACCACGGAATAGCGCCCATGCCTCGTGTTCTTCCCGGGTGTTCAGGATTTCCCAGGGCACGTGTAAGATCGTCGTTCTCTCTGTTGGGCTCGAACAACCCCGACCGAGCCTCTTCTATTGCAACAAGTAGCTTATCTTCGGCTCCGTCCAGACATGCCTTCTTCAAAACGTTGCCTGTCTTCGGGTCCAACTCCCCCCCATGCGCATAGAACCAAGTCCTACACCTGGGGGGGCAGCTCAATGTTTCTGGAGTGACACCTGCATCCAACATCTCTTTCTCAGACTTATCCCACTTAGGCATTCCCACCGCATAGCCACCTGGCCCCATCTTATGGAACTTATCCTTTTTTGCGGCATTGGCCTTGTTTATTCTAGACCGTTCCTTAGATAATTCCAAATCCTTGAATTTCACGAAATCGTCCCAATGAGCACTTTGGTTCTCTAGTGTTCCCTCGAATACTGGAGTCTTCCTTCCTCCGTTGACGTACTTGGCCCATTCACGAATCTTGTGGTTCTTGAATGCAACCGCCATCTTCCTAAGAGCAGCGTCCTGGACTTTCTCCACATCTGCATCTGTGAAATGATCTGGTAGGGTGAAATGTTCCATGAGCGTTTCCCAAAGCAAATGTTTTTGTCTGTCGTCGACAAAAGTAACTCCTGGACGTGGCTTTGCTGGCTCTCTCCATTCTTGAAGGGAGATCGGGAGTTGGTCCTTCACAAGAACTCCGCACTGACGAATGAACTTGTCCGCAATCTTCTTAGGCGCTAATGGTTCGCCATTAGGTCTGATTGCCTCGATATTGTACTTTACGCCCTCCTTCAACTTTTTGTTCGGGCCTCATTTCGTCCTGTTGCCTGAAGATTTGCTCGATCCGGATGGCTGAAAGAAGAAAGATCGATTCGTTAATATATCTTCAAGTTATTTAAAACATGTGATGATCACCAGATGCCTGCTTATATAAATATATATACCTTGCCGGTCTTTGTTGTTTCAAGATCAACATTTTCTTCGTCATGTTCATAGTTCATGACTCCATCAATTCGGTCGTTGCGATTGAATATCATATCACCCTCCCCGGTGTTGTTTAGATATTCGGAGCCGTCATAATCTTCTTCATTCTGATCATCATCTGGCCCGCGAGGATTGCGTATGATATTGAACAGGGCCTCTTATCCCTCTCTGTCGGTATTGTCCGCCATAGGTTTTGTTTAACTAATCCAAAAGAAATATATTCAAATTACAATGCATGGATGCCATCATTTAATAAGGAAAACTGAATCAATCATAGTACATAATAAGCATCATCGAATATAATCTCGAATAGGTCGTCTCGAAAAATAGATATAATCTCGAATACATCATCTCGAATAATAGATATAATCTCGAATACATTGTCTCGAATAATAGATATAATCTCGAATACATCGTCTCGAATAATATATATAATCTCGAATACATCGTCTCGAATAATATATAATCTCGAATACATCGTCTCGAATATTATATATCGAATACATCACTGGCTAGGTAGCTAATAAAGATCGAATACTACAGAGAATCTAGGACACTCGTGGTTCATGCGGCGCGGGCGGTGGACACCCAAAGGGAAGGAACCCTCACAGGATCATAGCTGAAGTGAGATCCCTGAAGAAACTGCCGGGTATTGGAGAACCTGCCGCCCTCTAACGCAACCATGTAGCGATGGACGTGCTTGTCCTCCTCCCTGACACGGCGACATACCACCTCCGGCGGGGCCGGCTCCCTCCGCATCGAAACTGGCCCACGCGAACGCCACCAAACAAGATCAGGGTTGACGACGGGACCCGGGGCCGGGTTCCTCATCAAGCGGCGCGCCCCTCCAGGCAGCACCTCCCAGTGCCAGCCCGGCGGAGCCCAGTCCCGGACATGGGTCAGCCGGACGTTGTCGCGGACGGGTCGATGGCGAGGATGCGGGCCGGGCATCGTCGAGAACAAATACTAGCTCACTACTAGGGAAAACCTTATACATAGAATCTTAGCAGCAGCGCGGCATAAAAACAGGCACTGCTGCTAAATAGTAGCAGCGCGGCTACGGAAAGCTCGCTACTGGTGCAAACTTAATTAGCAGTAGCGCGTGACGCTTAAACCGCGCTGCTACAAAAATCCACCGACAGTACACAACGACATAAGTTTACCAGTAGCGCGGTGCCAGGGAGCGCGCTGCTGCTAATGCCATAGTAGCAGCGCGCTTTTTTGTCACCTCGCTGCTGCTAATTTTGAAATTGTGCACAGGGTTGGCCCGTTTAGTAGTAGCGCGTGACAGGAAAGCACGATGTTGCTACGCTCTTAGCAGCAGCGCACTTTCTCTCCCGCGCTACTGCTACGACACAGCACCCACCACCTTTTCCACCTCCCCTCCCCATATCCTCTCCTCCCTTTCCCCTACCTCCCACATCCTCCCTCTCACACTCTTCTTCTTCCTCAATACTTCTGCCCCCATTACTCTCCCTCTTCTACCTATCTTTCTCTCTCTTCATTACTCCTAGCTATAACTAAAAAACCTCCATTAATTCATCTCCTTTCTCTTTTTCCTCCCCCCTCCACTAGTTGAAGTTGTCTCCTCCCAAATTAGCTAGGTAGGTAGATGTAACATTTAGTTAAGTGACCTATTTGCCCCCTAACTAGATCTTTCTTGGTCAAGAAGAGCTTTGTGCACTTTTGACCTCCCTACATCATCATCTCCACCATGTGCTCGATCTCGAGATAGAGGTGTGATTAATATTTCATGCTTTTGCAAAATGGAAATATATGTTCCTATTGTGTATACACACTTAATTAGCCATTATTATGCATGGGTCCAATGATGTAATATATATATATATATATATATACATATATATATATATGTTCCTATTTTGTATACACACTTGGCCATTATTGTGCAAGGGTCCAATGATGTAATATATATGTTCGTATTATGCTGAGGAAAAGAAAAAAGGGAAACTGGTTATAGCAGTAGCGCTTTAGTGAAAAAGAGCTACAACTAGTCAAGGTAGCAGTAGCGGTTTCTGCAGAAAATCGCTATAGCTGCTCGTAATAGTAGTAGCGCGTTTCGTGTAAACGCGCTACTGCTACGTTCACTTAACCCAAAATTCTCCCTCTCCCTGCTTCATCCCGCCTCTTTTCCCCCAAATCCCCACTCTCTCTTCCCCGGCCCCGCCGCACCGCCGCGCCCGCCCCCGACCTCGGCGCGCTCGCCCTCGACCCCGCCGCCCCTGACCCCGGCGTGCTCGTCCCCGACGCCGGCGCTCGCCCCCGACCCGTCGGCCCTCGCCTCCCTCCTCTGCTTCCTCCCCTCCCAACCTCGGCCGTCGTCGGGCCTGCCTCCTTGCCCTGCACCCTCTGTAAACCACCCCCTCTCTCTCTGCTAGCTAGGGTTAATTTACTTAGGTTTTAGTTATGTTAATTAGGTTACCTATTTAGTTATGAATTTAGATAGGTTTCAAAATTTGCTGAATTTATATGCAAATTTGAACTGGACATGTGATATGTGGATATGTCATGTTTTGGACATGTGATGTTTTGGTAAATGATCCGAGTTGCCTATGTTACGCCGGAATGTTGATTCATTTCCATTCCGGTGAATTTCAGGCGCTCGATATGTAAATTTTTTAGCAAAGGTCATGCCCATGAATAAAGGCATGATTTGTGCTACATAGTTGGCATATCGAGTGCTGGCACATAGATTTCTTTTTTATCTCATTTCTCATTTATTCATACTTTTAGAAATAAATGAGGACACTTAATCATAGGAAACATGTCGAACAACGAAGAAACTGGGCCTTCTGACCAAGATGCAGACGAGATGGATTATGAGGGTGAACAAGACTGCCTCGACTTTTTGACTGCTAAGCAAGGTTTGCAGGTCCACCTCGATGATGGTACTGACGCCGACACCGACACCGACGGCGCCGGCACCGATGGCGGCGCCGAGACCGGTGGGGAAGGTACTGCCGGGGAAGATACCTGCGCCGATGCCGGTACCGAAAAGAGGCATAAGAAGCAGAGGATACGAAAACCTAACAAACTAGGGATTGGACGACTTATGATCACAAAGATGGCACCTGGCAAGTTTGAGCCGTTAGAGCCGGAAGAACCTCGCAAGTACTATGGGAACCAAGTAGGATGCATCCTACGGGAATGTGCGAGCATCAATGACGATGACTTAAGGAGTAAAGAACATTTGACGCAGTTTCTCCTAACGAAGTTGCACAAGTGAATGGGTTGTCGGACGCCAGCCATAAAGGCTTCAAAAGCAGACAAGAAGGAGAAGCTAGTTACTTGAGGTTCATGCTAGGGCGAGAGAGGACTCGTAACCGCCATCTCATGTACTGCATAGTTCCGCTCTCACTCATAGTGATAGCTCTTCTCGCGTATACCTTTGTTTAGATGGATGACATTGTAGTTGCAAGTATTCGAGACTTGCATGCATCGCTATTTTCGAGATGATGACAAGATACCACTTTGTGTTGGATGATGATTATGACGAGACTATTTGTATGTATATGCTATGATTACATTTGTGGTCTCGCAGGCATTTGTATGTGTATCATGATGACATTTGTATGTGCTAAAGATTCTTCTATAAAGCCTGTTCAAATACAAAACAAATATGCCGAAAAAAACAAAAAACTACTAAAATTAGCAGTAGCGAGTGGAGAAAAGTTAGCAACAGCGCGGTTGTAGCAGTAGCGCGCACAGGGGAAGCGCGCTATAGCTATTAGCAGCAGCGAGGTTCCTTTAAGCGCGCTGCTGCTGCAACACTTGTGTAGCAGTAGCGCGGGTGGACCAGCACTACTGCTATACGTTAGCTGTAGCGCCTTATTAGTAGCGCCGGCCCCCGCGCTACTAAAAGGCCGAAAACCCGCGCTGCTGCTAGGCTTTTCCCTAGTAGTGGCTATATGTCTGCAAAAAATAACATTTTTTTAATGATTGGATTTTGATAACTAAAATTTCTAACATTTCTATATAACTAATATTCCTATAACATTTCTAACAATGCTATATAACTAACATTTCTATAACATTTCTAATATTTCTATAACTAAAAAATAGAAGAAAAAAATCATAACATTTCTATATATATAACTAACAATTGTATAACATTTCTAATATTTCTATAACTAAAAAAAGAAAAAATTCTAACTTTTTTATAACTATTTCTATAACTAAAAAACAGAAAAATTTCTGAAAATTCTAACTTTTTTGTAACTATTTCTATAACTAAAAAACAGAAAAATTTCTAACAATTCTAACATTTCTATAACATTTCTAACAATGCTATATAACTAACTATTTCTATAACTAAAAAAGAAAATTTCTAACATTTTTATAACTAAAAAACTAAAAAAAATGTATGTGTGTGTGTGCTCACCGGCGAGGCGAGAGGCGACGGGGGGCGGCGACGGGCGCGGCGACGACGGGGACAGGGACGGCGCGGCGATGACGGGGACGGGGACGTACGGGCCGGAGCGGCGACGACGGGGACGGGGCGGCGATGACGGGGACGGGGACGACGCGGGACAGGCCGGGACGACGCGGTGGTGACGACGGGGACGGGGACGACGGGGCGGGGACAATGGGGCGGCGACGACGGGGACGGGGCGGCGACGAGGGATATGGAGACGGGGGCGGCGGGCGACGGGGCAGAGGAAAAGAAGTAGATGAGAAACTGAAATTTTTGAAGTGTTTAGTTATATAGGATGGACCTTTAGTATCGGTTGGAGCCACCAACCGGTACTAAAGGCCTGTTTTGGCCAGGCCAAGTGGCGGGAAGCGCACCCCCTTTAGTACCGGGTGGTGGCTCCAACCGGTACTAAAGGCCCCCCCCTTTAGTACCGGTTGGTGCCACCACCCGGTACTAAAAGGGGTGCGCTGGCGCAGGTGCGGGGCGGCAAGTTTAGTCCCACCTCGCTAGCCGAGGGGCGTCATCACTGGTTTATAACCCCCCGTGCGGTAGCTCTCTCGAGCTCCTCTCCAAAGCAGGCCTATTGGGCCTACATGTTTTGTGTTGCCCTGTGGGCCTACTGGGCCTTTGCGGGTCTGCATCCTGGCCCAACAACAGGTTGGGTTTCTAGTCGTATGCAGGCCGCTCTGGCCCAGTAGGCGGGCTTTTTTTTATTTTTTTGCTTTATTTATTTTTGAGTTGTTTTTTGTGTATTTAGAGTTTCTTTGTGAATATTTTTGCTTTAGGTACAAAAAATTACAAACTTTCTATTAGTGCCCGTAGTTTTCAAATTTGAATAGTTTAAATTTTGAATTATTTGAAATTAGTGTGAATCACTAGTTTGTGAATAACTTAACTTAAATTAGTGTATTTAGAGTTTCTTTGTGAATATTTTTGCTTTGGGTACAAAAAATTACAAACTTTCTGTTAGTGCCCGTAGTTTTCAAATTTGAATAGTTTAAATTTTGAATTATTTGAAATTAGTGTGAATCACTAGTTTGTGAATAACTTAACTTTAAAAATCAGTAAAGGCATGAATAAATTTGTTTACACATAAAATTTCTTCGCGTTTCAAATGCCAAAACACATAACTACCCTAACTATTATAGAGATTCCCTCCTGGGTGTGAAACACACAAGAAAGTGATGATAGTGAAGCCGATCACATCCTAGATCTTTGGGTGTGAAACTTTTTCTTCGCGTGTGTCCCTTTGCGCCGTAACCATGGAAAATCTTCATCATTTAACGGGATGCTCGGGTCAATATTCACTGTGAATGGAGCAATTTCATCAAACTTTTCATAATCTTCGGACATGTCTGTCTTGTCATCCACTTCCACGATGTTTCTCTTCCCAGAAAGAACTATGTGCCGCTTTGACTCATCGTACGATGCATTCGCTTCCGTATCTTTTCTTTTTCTTGGCTTGGTAGACATGTCCTTCACATAGAAAACATGTGCCACATCATTGGCTAGGACGAATGGTTCGTCTGCATACGCAAGATTGTTGAGATCCACTATTGTCATTCCGTACTGCTGGTCTTCCGTTACCCCGCCTCGTGTCATATTGACCCATTTGCACCGAAACAAAGTGACCTTCAAACCACGTCGATAGTCAAGTTCCCATATGTCCTGTATATAACCATAATATGTTTCCTTTCCCGTCTTCGTTTCTACATCAAAGCGGACACCGCTGTTTTGGTTGGTGCTCTTCTTATCTTGGGCGATCGTGTAAAATGTATTACCATTTATCTCGTACCCTTTGAAAGTCATTACATTCGAAGTTGGTAACTGGGACAGCAAGTACATGTCATCTTCAATAGAGGTGTCATGCATGGTACGTGTCTGCAACCAGCTGGCGAAACTCCTGGTTTGTTCACGTGTAATCCAGTCATCAGACCGCTCCGGGTGTTTGGAGCGTAGCAAATTCTTGTGTTCATCCATATACGGAGCCACCAAGGCGGAATTCTGTAGAACTGTGCAGTGTGCTTCAGTGAGAGAATGTTCGTCCATACATATTATTTGTTCCCCTCCTAGCGTGCCTTTTCCAATCCAGTCTGCCCTTATGCCGCGATTCACGAACACCAATCGGCTTAAGATCAGGAATAAAGTCAATACAAAACTCAATGACCTCCTCATTTTCATGGCCCTTGGAGATGCTTCCTTCTGGCCTAGCACGGTTATGAACATATTTCTTTAAGACTCCCATGAACCTCTCAAAGGGGAACATATTGTGTAGAAATACAGGACCCAAAACGTTAATCTCTTCGCATAGGTGAATTAGGACGTGCGTCATGATGTTGAAGAAAGATGGTGGGAACACCAACTCGAAACTGACAAGACATTGCACCAAATCATTCTCTAACCTTGGTATGATTTCTGGATTGATTACCTTCTGAGAGATTGCATTGAGAAATGCACATAGCTTCACAATGGCTAATCGAACGTTTTCCGGTAGAAGCCCCCTCAATGCAACCGGAAGCAGTTGCGTCATAATCACGTGGCAGTCATGAGACTTTAGGTTCTGGAACTTTTTCTCTACCATGTTTATTATTCCCTTTATATTCGACGAGAAGCCAGACGGTACCTTCATACTAAGCAGACATTCAAAGAAGATTTCTTTCTCTTCTTTGGTAAGAGCGTAGCTTGCATGACCCTGATGTATGCCGTCTTTTCCGTGCATACGTTGCTGGTCCTCCCGTGCCTCAGGTGTATCTTTTGTCTTCCCATACACGCCCAAGAATCCAAGCAGGGTCACACAAAGATTCTTCGTCACGTGCATCACGTCGATTGCGGAGCGGACCTCTAGGTCTTTCCAATAGGGCAGGTCCCAAAATATAGATTTCTTCTTCCACATGGGTGCGCGTCCGTCAGCATCATTCGGAACAGGTTGTCCACCAGGACCCTTTCCAAAGACCACCTTCAAATCCTTGACCATATCATGTACATCAGCACCAGTACGGTGGCGAGGCTTCGTCCGGTGATCCGCCTCACCTTTGAAATGCTTGCCTTTCTTTCTTACGGTATGCCTTCTCGGAAGAAATCGACGATCTCCCAGGTACACATTCTTCTTACAATTAGGCAAATATATACTGTCGGTATCGTCCAAACAGTGCGTGCATGCGCGGTATCCCTTGTTTGTCTGTCCTGAAAGGTTACTGAGAGCAGGCCAATCATTGATGGTCACGAACAGCAACGCCTTTAGGTCAAAATTTTCCCCCATGTGTTCATTCCACGCACGTACACCTGTTCTATTCCACAGTTGTAAGAGTTCTTCAACTAATGGCCTTAGGTACACATCAATGTTGTTGTCGGGTTGCTTAGGGCCTTGGGTGAGCACTGGCATCATAATGAACTTACGCTTCATGCACAACCAAGGAGGAAGGTTATACAAACATAGAGTCATGGGCCAGGTGCTATGGTTGCTACTCTGCTCCCCAAAAGGATTAATGCCATCTGCGCTTAGACCAAACCATACGTTCCTTGCGTCATCTGCAAACTCCTTCCCATACTTTCTTTCGATTTTTCTCCACTGCGACCCGTCAGCGGGTACTCCTCAACTTTCCGTCTTTCTTACGGTCTTCTCTGTGCCATCGCATCGCCTTGGCATGCTCTTTGTTTTGCAACAAACGTTTCAACCGTGGTATTATAGGAGCATACCACATCACCTTGGCAGGAATCTTCTTCCTGGGGCGCTCGCCCTCGACATCACCAGGGTCATCGCGGCTGATCTTATAGCACAATGCACCGCATACCGGGCAAGCGTTCAAATCCTCGTACTCACCGCGGTAGAGGATGCAATCATTAGGGCATGCATGTATCTTATGCACCTCTAACCCTAGAGGGCAGACAGCCTTCTTTGCTTCGTACATACTCTCGGGCAATTCGTTGTCCTTTGGAAGCATATCCTTTATCATTACCAGCAACTTTCCAAATCCCTTGTTAGATACACCATTCTCTGCCTTCCATTGCAGCAATTCCAGTGTGGTGCCCAGCTTTTTCTTGTCACCTACGCAATTCGGGTACAACAATTTTTTGTGATCCTCTAACATGCGCTGCAACTTGTTCTTCTCCAAATCACTTGCGTAGTTTCTCTTTGCATCGGCAATGGCCCGACCTAGATCATCAACGGGCTCATCTGATGCCTGTTCTTCAGCTTCTTCCCGCATTGCCGGCTCAGCTTCTTCCCGCATTACTGGCTCACCTTCTTCCCTCATTGTTGTATCATCGTATTCAGGGAACCCATGGCAAGGATAGCTGTCGTCGTCCTCTTCTTCTTCATTGTCTTCCATCATAACCCCTCTTTTTCCATGCTTGGTCCAAACATTATAGTGGGGCATGAAACCGGACTCAAACAGGTGGACGTGAATGGTTCTTGACGTAGAGTAATTGTGTCCATTCTTACAGCCAGTACATGGACAATGCATAAAACCATCTGCTCGCTTGTTTGCCTCAGCCGCAAGTAGAAAAGTACGCACGCCATTAATGAACTCGGGAGAGCATCGGTCATCGTACATCCATTGCCGGCTCATCTTCAATACACAGCACCGAAAACATCAAATTAATACAATACATAAAGTTCATACATAAAGATCATACAACACTTAAATGCAACAAACAAATAACTCTCTAGCCAAAGAATTTAAATGCAACAACAAATGCGATCAAGATCGCAACTAAGGTAACAATTGATCCAACAGCATAATGATACCAAGCCTCAGTATGAATGGCATATTTTCTAATCTTTCTAATCTTCAAGCGCATTTTCTCCATCTTAATCTTGTGATCATCGACGACATCGGCAACATGCAACTCCAATTTCATCTTCTCCCCCTCAATTCTTTTCAATTTTTCCTTCAAATCCTCGTTTTCTCCTTCAACTAAATTTAACCTCTCGACAATAGGGTCGGTTGGAATTTCCGGTTCAACTACCTCCTACATACAAATATCTATGTCAACTTGATGGGCATAATCTGTCATAAACACGAAATGCAATGAATAGTTTTAAAAGAGAATATACCACATCCGAATCATAACCCGGACGAGGGCCGACGGGGACGGATATCAAAACCATGGCACTATGTATAACAAACAACGTATGGGTAAGATAATTATACGAGTAACTATATATCCAAATCACACAAACATCAATTTTTTATATAAAACTTCATGAACAAGAGGCTCACCACAAGGTGGTGCCGGCGACGGGACGTTGCGAGCGATCGACGGTGGTTACGACGGAGATTTAGAAGGTACTAAGTAAACCACACCTACATATGCAAACTAAGTGTTATTTTTGACCTCAAATTGCATATAAATCAAATACTAGCACATGTATCTAATTCCTCCCAAATTACTAAACTCAAAAATCAATCACTATATAAAGCATTACACGAGCTAATCTAGCAATGAGAGATGAAAGGAAAAAGTTGCTAACCTTTGTGATCATTTGAATGGATGGGGGCCTTCAAATCTTGGGAAAAATGTGTGATGAGCTTGAGAGGAAGAGGGAAAAGAAAAGACAGGAGAGGGGAAAGAGGAAGAACAAAGCGAGCTCGGATGGACGAAGGGTCTATGTAGGACGACCTTTAGTACCGGTTCGTGATACGACCCAGTACTAAAGGTGCTGGAGGGGCCCCGGACTGACAACATCCTGCCACCACTCACTTTAGTACCGGTTCATGGCACGAACCGGTGCTAAAGGTTCGCCACGAACCGGTACTAATGAGAGCGGCCCGGCTAGCCGTTGGAACCGGCACTAATGTACACATTAGTGCCGGCTCAAATTCAAACCGGCACTAATGTGCTTCGCGTTTGACCCTTTTTCTACTAGTGTCAAGTCCTCAATGCCAAACTACTCCATCAGGTCCATACCCTCACCAAAATAAGCCCAGTGTTTATCCTGCCTCATATGAACCATGTCAATCTAGTGCACGTCCACGTAGATGTTCTGCTTGGCCTTGATCACATCCAGAAAGATAAGATTCTGCTGCTTGGTCCAGAACAAATCATTCCCTCTGAAGTTTGCACGGGGATTCACACATGTGTTAATCTTCCTTCGGGTGACATACTCGGCTAGTGGCATCTCATCCATGCCCAATGATGACTACCTGGTCTTGGTGGCGGTGGTCTTGGTTATGCGTTGGGGGCATTGGAGCCCTCTGGAGCCTCATCTTGGTTGCGCAGGCGCTTTGAGCCCGTGTTGCGGACGGGATTCGAACTACGGACATTGGAATCGGAGCCACCACCTTGTTCCATGGGAAGAGAGCATAGTGGGGAACGATCCCACCGGACGGAATGCGAGGAGAGCAGCCGGAGACGGAGATCCGGCGAGCTCCTCCGGCATTGTTCTTGGGCAGGAGAGAGAGAGAGAGAGACGACGTGGGGAAAATGAGTTGAATGGGTATGGGGGAGTTGGAACTCCCCCTGCCCGCTCTTAACCCCCACGCGCCCGCGACTGCGTGGTAGTACCGCGGGTCATCGCAGTAGTACCGCCCGGGCGGAAGTACCGCACGCGGGACGATAGTACTGCTCTTCCAGCGGCAGTAAAAAATTACTGTCGTGCTGGTTGCGGTAGTACTGTGCACAGCTCCTGCGGTAGTACCGTGGCAAGCCACGACAGTACCGTAGACCCAATAAAATACATGTTTTGCAAACAAGAGAGGAAAACAGCCTTTGCAATGCAACCTACAAGCGAACAGACACACCAATGAGCTAACACACGAGGCAACTCAAACAAAAGCTCGGCACGAAGAAAGAAAGGCAAAAGACAACAAGGGCCAAACACGCGACACAACCTCTCCATAGAGAGGGCGGTGGCCGGAGCCACCTATGTTTGAGTAAATTGGTATGGCACCGCGAAGGATTATCCTTGGGCCCATGACCAAAACTCATCTTTGAAGCACACGTACCGTCAGGAATGGCTAATGTGAAAGAGTTGATCAATTTATGCATAATGGGGGGAGGGAGAGTTCATTGAGAGAACAACACTCCCCCTATGTCTATGCCTACACCTAAACAAGATAACAAGTTGAGTATGGTGGGGTGTGCAAGGGTTCAAGCCACATTGCTCGAATCAATGATATTTAGCTCATGCCTTAACTCGCGAAATCTTCCTTCACCCAAAGGCTTCGTGAAGATATCTGCAAGGTTATCATGAGTGTTGACATAGTTGAGCTCGATCTCCCCTCGCCTAATATGATCCCGGATGAAGTGATACCGAATCTCAATATGCTTCGTCTTGAAGTGTTGCACCGGCTTGAGAGAGATCTTGATGGCACTTCCATTGTCACACCACAGTGGCACTTTGTCACAAATGACACCGTAATCCTTTAAAGTTTGCCTCATCCATAGAAGTCGTGCACAACAACTACCGGTGGCCACATACTCTGCTTCGGTGGATGAGAGAGACACACAACTTTGCTTCTTAGAAGACCAACTCACCAAAGAGCAACCAAGGAATTGGCACCCTCTGGAAGTTGACTTCCTATCCACTTTGTCTCCCGCCCAATCGGAGTCCGAATAGCCTACAAGGTTGAAGTTTGCTCCTCTTGGGTACCATAAGCCAAAGTTTGGGGTATGTAACGCCCCGAGACCGATGTGCCAGGTGTCGTTCAGTTATTCGCTAGTGTTGCCTTGTCTTTGCTTGCATTTCATGCATTGCATATCATGTCATCATGTGCATTTCATCTGCATACATGTTCATCTCATGCATTCGAGCCTTTTCCCCGTTGTTTGTTTTGCATTCCGGCGCTTCGTTCTCCTCCGGTGGTCATTTCTAGCTTTCTTTCATGTGTGGGGATTAAACATTTCCGGATTGGACGGAGACTTGCCAAGCGGCCTTGGTTTACTACCGGTAGACCGCCTGTCAAGTTTCGTATCATTTGGACTTCGTTTGATGCTCCAACGGTTAACCTGTTGGGGAACGTAGTAATTTCAAAATTTTCCTACACACACGCAAGATCATGGTGATGCATAGCAACGAGGGGGAGAGTGTTGTCTACGTACCAACGCAGACCGACTGCGGAAACGATCACACAACGTAGAGGAAGTAGTCGTACGTCTTCTTCCCGATCCGACCGTTCCAAGCACCGTTACTCCGGCACCTCCGAGTTCTTAGCACACGTTCAGCTCGATGACGATCCTCGGGCTCCGATCCAGCAAAGCGTCGAGGAAGAGTTCCGTCAGCACGACGGCGTGGTGACGATCTTGATGTACTACCGACGCAGGGCTTCGCCTAAGCACTGTAACGGTATGATCGAGGTGGAATTTGGTGGAAGGGGGCACCGCACACGGCTAAGGAACGATCTCAAGGATCAACTTGTGTGTCTATGGGGTGCCCCCTGCCCCTGTATATAAAGGATGGAGAAGGAGGAGGCTAGCCAAGGCAAAGGTGCGGCCAGGATAGGGAGTCCTACTAGGACTCCAAGTCCTAGTAGGAGTCCACCAAAAGGGGAGGTAGGGAGAAGGAATAGGAGGAGAAGGAGAGGTGGCCGGCCCCCTTTTCCCTAGTCCAATTCGGACCAAAGGGGAGGGGGGCGCAGCAGCCTTTTCCTCTTCCCACTAAAGCCCATCAAGGCCCATTACCTCTCCCGTAACTACCCGGTACTCCGAAAAATACCCGAATCACTCGGAACCTTTCCGATGTCCGAATATAGTCGTCCAATATATCGATCTTTACGTCTCGACCATTTCGAGACTCCTCGTCATGTCCCCAATCTCATCCGGGACTCCGAACTCCTTCGGTACATCAAAACTCATAAACTCATAATATAACTGTCATCGAAACCTTAAGCGTGCGGACCCTACGGTTCGAGAACAATGTAGACATGACCGAGACACGTCTCCGGTCAATAACCAATAACGGGACCTGGATGCCCATATTGGCTCCTACATATTCTATGAAGATCTTTATCGGTCAGACCGCATAACAACATACGTTGTTCCCTTTGTCATCGGTATGTTACTTGCCCAAAGAGTACTAAGGTGTGATCATGTTTTGCTTGTGAGATAATTTTAGTTAACGGGTCTGTCACATTCAGATCCGTAAGTATTTTGCAAGTTCTATGTCTACAATGCTCTACACGAAGCTACTCTAGCAAATTGCTCCCACTTTCAATATGTATCCAGATTGAGACTTTATATTCATCTGGATCAGTGTCAAAAACTTGCATCGACGTAACCCTTTACGACGAACCTTTTTGTCACGTCCATAATCGAGAAACATATCCTTATTTCACTAAGGATAATTCTGACCGCTGTCCAGTGATCTACTCCTAGATCACTGTTGTACTCCCTTGCCAAATCAATGCAGGGTATACAATAGATCTGGTATACAGCATGACATACTTTATAGAACCTATGGCCAAGGCATAGGGAATGACTTTCATTCTCTTTCTATCTTCTGCTGTGGTCGGGCTTTGAGTCTTACTCAAACTTCACACCTTGTAATACAGGCAAGAACTCTTTCTTTGACTGCTCCATTTTGAACTACTTCAAAATCTTGTCAAGGTATGTACTCATTGAAAAAACTTATCAAGCGTCTTGATCTATCTCTATAGATCTTGAAGCTCAATATGTAAGCAGCTTTACCGAAGTCTTTCTTTGAAAAACTCCTTTCAAACACTCCTTTTATGCTTTACAGAATAATTCTACATTATTTCCGATCAACAATATGTCATTCACATATACTTATCAGAAATGCTGTAGTGCTCCCACTCACTTTCTCGTAAATACAGGCTTCACCGCAAGTCTGTATAAAACTATATGCTTTGATCAACTCATCAAAGCGTATATTCCAACTCCGAGATGTTTGCACCAGTCCACAGATAGATCGCTGGAGCTTGCATATTTAGTTAACACCTTTAGGATCGACAAAACCTTCTAGTTGCATCGTATACAACTCTTCTTTAGCAAATCCATTAAGGAATGCAGTTTTGTTTATCCATTTGCCAGATTTCATAAAATGCGGCAATTGCTAACATGATTCAGACAGACTTAAGCATAGATACGAGTGAGAAAATCTCATCGTAGTCAACACCTTGAACTTGTCGAAAACCTTTTGCGACAATTCTAGCTTTGTAGATAGTAACACTACTATCAGCGTCTGTCTTCCTCTTGAAGATCCATTTATTTTCTATGGCTTGCCGATCATCGGGCAAGTCAACCAAAGTCCATACTTTGTTCTCATACATGGATCATATCTCAGATTTCATGGCTTCAAGCCACTTTGCGGAATCTGGGCTCACCATCGCTTCTTCATAGTTCGTAGGATCATCATGATCTAGTAGCATGACTTCCAGAACAGGATTACCGTACCACTCTGGCGCGGATCTTACTCTGGTTGATCTACGAGGTTCAGTAGTGTCTTGTTCTGAAGTTGCATGATCATCATCATTAGCTTCCTCACTAACTGGTGTAGGTGTCACAGAAACATTTTTCTGTGATGTACTACTTTCCAATAAGGGAGCAGGTATAGTTACCTCGTCAAGTTCTACTTTCCTCCCACTCACTTCTTTCGAGAGAAACTCCTTCTCCAGAAAGTTTCCGAATTTAGCAAACAAAAGTCTTGCCTTCGGATCTGTGATAGAAGGTGTATCCAATAGTTTCCTTTGGATATCCTATGAAGATGCACTTCTCCGATTTGAGTTTTGAGCTTATCAGGATGAAACTTTTTCATATAAGCATTGCAACCCCAAACTTTAAGAAACGACAACTTTGGTTTCTTGCCAAACCATAGTTCATAAGGCGTCGTCTCGACGGATATAGATAGTGCCCCTTTTTTAACGTGAATGCAGCTGTCTCTAATGCATGACCCCAAAAACAATAGTGGTAAATCGGTAAGAGACATCATAGATTGCACTATATCCAATAAAGTACGGTTATGACGTTCGGACACACCATTATGATGAGGTGTTCCAGGTGGCGTGAGTAGTGAAACTATTTCACATTGTTTTAACTGAAGACCAAACTCGTAACTCAAATATTTGTCTCCGTGATCAGATCGTAGAAACTTTATTTTCTTGTCACGATGTTTTTCACTTCACTCTGAATTTCTTTGAACTTTTCAAATGTTTCAGACTTATGTTTCATCAAGTAGATATACTCATATCTGCTCAAATCATTTGTGAAGATCAGAAAATAATGATACCTGACGCGAGCCTCAATATTCATTGGACCACATACATCAGTATGTATGATTTCCAACAAATCTTTTCTTGCTCCATTGTTCCGGAGACCGGCGTTTTTGTCATCTTGCCCAAAAGGCATGGTTCGCAAGCATCAAGTGATTCATAATCAAGTGATTCCGAAAGCCCATCAGCATGGAGTTTCTTCATGCGCTTTATACCAATATGACCTAAACAGCAGTGCCACAAATAAGTTGCACTATCATTATTAACTTTGCATCTTTTGGTTTCAATATTATGAATATGTGTATTATTAAGATCGAGATCCAATGAACTATTTTCATTGGGTGTGTAACCATATAAGGTTTTATTCATGTAAACAGAACAACAATTTATTCTTTTACTTAAATGAATAATCGTATTACAATAAACATGATCAAATCATATTCATGCTCAACACAAACACCAAATAACACTTATTTAGGTTCAACACTAATCCCGAAAGTATAGGGGAGTGTGCGATGATGATCATATCAATCTTGGAACTACTTCCAACACACATCGTCACTTCACCCTTAACTAGTCTCTGTTTATTCTGCAACTCCCGTTTCGAGTTACTACTCTTAGCAACTAAACTAGCATCAAATACTAAGGGGTTGCTATAAACACTAGTAAAATACACATCAATAACATGTATATCAAATATACTTATGTTTACTTTGCCATCCTTCTTATCCGCCAATCATTTGGGGTAGTTCCGCTTCCAGTGATCAGTCCCTTTGCAGTATAAGCACTTAGTCTCAGGCTTAGGATCAGACTTAGGCTTCTTTACTTGAGCAGCAACTTGCTTGCCGTTCTTCTTGAAGTTCCCCTTCTTCCCTTTGCCCTTTTCTTGAAACTAGTGGTCTTGTCAACCATCAACACTTGATGTTTTTCTTGATTTCTACCTTCATTGATTTCAGCATCACGAAGAGCTTAGGAATTACTTTTGTCATCCCTTGCATATTATAGTTCATCACAAAGTTCTACTAACTTGGTGATGGTGACTAGAGAATTCTGTCAATCACTATCTTATCTGGAAGATTAACTCCCACTTGATTCAAGCGATTGTAGTACTCAGACAATCTGGGCACATGCTCACTAGTTGAGCGATTCTCCTCCATCTTTTAGCTATAGAACTTGTTGGAGACTTCATATCTCTCAACTCGGGTATTTGCTTGAAATATTAACTTCAACTCCTGGAACATCTCATATGTTCCATGACGTTCAAAACGTCTTTGAAGTCCAGATTCTAAGCTATTAAGCATGGTGCACTAAACTATCAAGTAGTCATCATATTGAGCTAGCCAAACGTTCATAACGTCTGCATCTGCTCCTGCAATAGGTCTGTCACCTAGCAGTGCATCAAGGACATAATTCTTCTGTGCAGCAATGAGGATAAACCTCAGATCACGGATCCAATCCGCATCATTGCTACTAACATCTTTCAACACAATTTTCTCTAGGAACATATCAAAATAAACACAGGGAAGCAACAACGCGAGCTATTGATCTACAACATAATTTGCAAAATACTACCAGGACTAAGTTCATGATAAATTTAAGTTCAGTTAATCATATTACTTAAGAACTCCCACTTAGATAGATATCCCTCTAATCCTCTAAGTGATCACGTGATCCAAATCAACTAAACCATAATCGATCATCACGTGAGATGGAGTAGTTTTCAATGGTGAACATCGTTATGTTGATCATATCTACTATATGATTCACGCTCGACCTTTCGGTCTCCGTGTTCCGAGGCCATATCTGTATATGCTTGGCTCGTCAAGTATAACCTGAGTATTCCGCGTGTGCAACTGTTTTGCACCCGTTGTATTTGAACGTAGAACCTATCACACCAGATCATCACGTGGTGTCTCAGCACGAAGAACTTTCGCAACGGTGCATACTCAGGGAGAACACTTCTTGATAATTTAGTGAGAGATCATCTTATAATGCTACCGTCAATCAAAGCAAGATAAGATGCATAAAAGATAAACATCATATGCAATCAATATAAGTGATATGATATGGCCATCATCATCTTGCGCTTGTGATCTCCATCTCCGAAGCACTGTCATGATCACCATCGTCACCGGCGCGACACCTTGATCTCCATCGTAGCTTCGTTGTCGTCTCACCAATCTTATGCTTCCACGACTATCACTACCGCTTAGTAATAAAGTAAAGCATTACATCGCGATTGCATTGCATACAATAAAGCGACAACCATATGGCTCCTGCCAGTTGCCGATAACTCGGTTACAAAACATGATCATCTCATACAATAAAATTAGCATCATGTCTTGACCATATCACATCACAACATGCCCTGCAAAAACAAGTTAGACGTCCTCTACTTTGTTGTTGCAAGTTTTACGTGGCTGCTACGGGCTTAAGCAAGAACTCATCTCACCTACGCGTCAAAACCACAACGATAGTTTGTCAAATAGACTCCGTTTTAACCTTCTCAAGGACCGGGTGTAGCCACACTTGGTTCAACTAAAGTTGGAGAGACAGTCGCCCGCAAGCCATCTATGTGCAAAGCACGTCGAGGGAACCGGTCTCGCGTAAGCGTACGCGTAAGGTTGGTCCGGGTCGTCTCGTCCAACAATACCGCTGAACCAAAGTATGACATGCTGGTAGGCAGTATGACTTGTATCGCCCACAACTCACTTGTGTTCTACTCGTGCAAATAACATCAAACCATAAAACCTAGGCTCGGATGCCACTGTTGGGGAACGTAGTAATTTCAAAATTTTCCTACACACACGCAAGATCATGGTGATGCATAGCAACGAGGGGGAGAGTGTTGTCTACGTACCAACGCAGACCGACTGCGGAAGCGATCACACAACTTAGAGGAAGTAGTCATACGTCTTCTTCCCGATCCGACCGATCCAAGCGCCGTTACTCCGGCACCTCCGAGTTCTTAGCACACGTTCAGCTCGATGACGATCCTCGGGCTCCGATCTAGCAAAGCGTCGAGGAAGAGTTCCGTCAGCACGACGGCGTGGTGACGATCTTGATGTACTACCGACGCAGGGCTTCGCCTAAGCACTGTAACGGTATGATCGAGGTGGAATTTGGTGGAAGGGGGCACCGCACATGGCTAAGGAACAATCTCAAGGATCAACTTGTGTGTCTATGGGGTGCCCCCTGCCCCTGTATATAAACGATGGAGAAGGAGGAGGCCGGCCAAGGCAAAGGTGCGGCCAGGATAGGGAGTCCTACTAGGACTCCAAGTCCTAGTAGGAGTCCACCAAAACGGGAGGAAGGGAGAAGGAGTAGGAGGAGAAGGAGAGGTGGCCGGCCCCCTTTTCCCTAGTCCAATTCGGACCAAAGGGGAGGGGGGGCGCAGCAGCCTTTTCCTCTTCCCACTAAAGCCCATCAAGGCCCATTACCTCTCCCGTAACTACCCGGTACTCCGAAAAATACCTGAATCACTCGGAACCTTTCCGATGTCCGAATATAGTCGTCCAATATATCGATCTTTATGTCTCGACCATTTCGAGACTCCTCGTCATGTCCCCAATCTCATCCGGGACTCCGAACTCCTTCGGTACATCAAAACTCATAAACTCATAATATAACTGTCATCGAAACCTTAAGCGTGCGGACCCTACGGTTCGAGAACAATGTAGACATGACCGAGACACGTCTCCGGTCAATAACCAATAGCGGGACCTGGATGCCCATATTGGCTCCTACATATTCTACGAAGATCTTTATCGGTCAGACCGCATAACAACATACGTTGTTCCCTTTGTCATCGGTATGTTACTTGGCCGAGGTTCGATCGTCGGTATCCAATACCTAGTTCAATATCGTTACCGGCAAGTCTCTTTACTCATTCTGTAATACATCATCCCACAACTAACTCATTAGTTGCAATGCTGGCAAGGCTTAAGTGATGTGCATTACCGAGAGGGCCTAGAGATACCTCTCCGACAATCGGAGTGACAAATCCTAATCTCGAAATACGCCAACCCAACATCTACCTTTGGAGCCACCTGTAGTACTCCTTTATAATCACCCAGTTACGTTGTGACGTTTGGTAGTACCCAAAGTGTTCCACCGGTAAACGGGAGTTGCATAATCTCATAGTCATAGGAACATGTATAAGTCATGAAGAAAGCAATAGCAACATACTAAATGATCGGGTGCTAAGCTAATGAAATGGGTCATGTCAATCAGATCATTCAACTAATGATGTGACCTCGTTTATCAAATAACAACTCTTTGTTCATGGTTAGGAAACATAACCATCTTTGATTAACGAGCTAGTCAAGTAGAGGCATACTAGTGACACTCTGTTTGTCTATGTATTCACACATGTATTATGTTTCCGGTTAATACAATTCTAGCATGAATAATAAACATTTATCATGATATAAGGAAATAAATAATAACTTTATTATTGCCTCTAGGGCATATTTCCTTCATAACCGAGGGACCGAAAAGGCCTCGTGTGTGTTGCAGCCCAACACCCATCCAATTTGGCCCAAAACCCACCTAACTCTGCTCCATCATCTAGAGCATTCGATCATGATCGCGTGGCCAAAAACCGCACTTCATTTGGACTCTCCTAACTCCCTCTATGCCTATAAATAGGTCCCCCTCGAAATATCCCGGATCCCCTCTCCCCGAAACCCTAAATCCCAGATCCGCGCCGCGCCGGACAAATATCTGCCGACGGACATTGTCCAGCCTCCCCGCCGCCGCCACGTGTCGCCGCCCCGTTGGCCGCTCCGCCGCCCCACATCCCCGCCGGGCCGGGAGGCCCAGGAGGGGCCCCCGAGGCCCGTTGACCCGCGCCGCCGCCCGGGATCGTCTCCCTCGCCCGCCCGCGCCTTCCCCGTCGCCGGGATCCGCCCCGCCGCCGCGTGCCATCTCCGGCGAGGGCGCCGCCTCGCCCCGTGCCATCTCACTCACCGGATGCCGCCGCCTTTGCCGCGAAGCTTGCCGGAACCGCCTCCAACCGCCACCGCTTGTCGCCGCCCCTGCCGGATCCGGCGCGATCCGGCCGGAGATCCACCACCGTGCCCGGATCCAGCCGGTCCCGAGCTTGCCGTCCTTTTCCTCGCCTCCCCGCCGCGCCATTGGAGCTCTGCCAGCTCGCCGGGACCGCCTCGTCCGGATCGGCTTCGTCCACCCCGAGTCCTCCAACCAAACGCGTGCCTCGTCTCAGATCCACCCCGTCCCGGAACCGCTCCGTCCCGCGTTGACTTTCGCGGAGGTACAATTTCTTCTAAGTCCCGAAATTGCAGATCCATGTTGCCCTGTTCGAGGCCTCGTAACTTTGCATCCGTAGCTCCGATTCATGCATATAGCATATCAAAATGTTCGTCTCTGAGAGTACATCATTTCATTCCATTGCATCATTTTCATTTGAGTTCATCTTGATGCCCGAAATGATGTTAGAAGGAGGCTACTTGAGTTAATTGTCAGATCTGCTACTTCATCTTAGACATTTGTCATTTTTGCCATGATTGTTGTGTGCATGATATGCCCATGAGTTCTACATATGTTTTGTTAAGGGTTTTGTCATATTTGCAGAGGTGCAACCCATGTATTTTTGTGATGTGTGTGGTGACTAGTGCAAGCTTGCAAAGTGAGGCACTTGGTAATTCTGTTTTTAGGGACTTAGCGATTTCACTAAGTCCTGGGATTGTTTAGTTCACGATGCCATATGTTCCTGTTGTTTCCTAGTGATCCATGCCTCTTTTGAGGATGATCAGTAAAGGAGTTTTGTTAATATTGTAGGGCTCTATCCATCCATGTATTTGTTTGCATATATGGAGCACCCTAGCTTGAGTCAATCGAGCTCTACTTTTGCTTCGTTGTGAATCTGGGCAGATCGTCAACTTGTTTGCGATTTTGCCGATGTTATTGTAGTTGATCCGTGCATGCTATGCCATTGTTCTTGCCATGTCTAGCTTGAATTCTGTGCCTTCTTTATGGATGTATGCTTGTCTTGCCATGAATTGCACCATAGTGACTGCATCGAGCTCGTAAACATGCCTTCGTGAGTTATGTTTCAGCATGTCCCAGTTTTCACTAAGTCTGAAAACTGATTATGTTTTTGCTATGTTCGTGTGCTTCTTAGCATATTTTGTGATCCATTTTGGCTCAAGGTCACTAAGGGACTTTTGTTAAGCTTGTTGAGTAGCTCCATGCCATGTCTTTCTTTGTCATGTTCAGGTCCTGTAGCATGTTGTTTTGTTGCTCCGAAGAAGGCTAGATGATCTGAAATTCCAGACAAGTGTTACTTTCACAAAGTCTTAGATCTGTTTTACCATTTGCGTTTTTGCCATGCTTGTTTGAACCTCCTAATGGATGATTTGGCCGTAGCTCAGTGCTAGACTTTTGTTAACATCATGAATGCATCCCTGCCATGTATTTTGTTGCCATGTTTGAGTGCTGTAGCATGTTCATCTCATTGCATTTATATGACTACTTATTGTAAATCGCAGACCGGTGTCATATTTGAATCGCTTGCCATTTCCAAACCGTAACTCCGATTCCAGTGATCTTTATATCGTTTTCAAGCGATTTCATCTCATCTTTCCAGTGGCACACTTGGATTTCCAAGTTGAGGCCAGGTTGATGCATTCCTTGTCCAATCATGCATATGCATCGCATACCGCATCTCGCATATCATACCATGTTCATGTGTGGTTTGTTTACTATGTTGTGTGCTTCTTTTCCGGTGTTGCTTCTTCGGGTTGGTTCCGATAACGTCGCGTTTGTGAGGACCCGTTCGTCTACGTCCGTTTGTCTTCTTCATGGACTCGTTCTTCTTCCTTGCGAGATTTCAGGCAAGATGATCATACCCTCGAAATCACTACTATCTTTGCTTGCTAGTTGCTCGCTCTTTTGCTATGCCCATGCTGTGATACCTACCACCTGCTTATCGTGCCTCCTATATTGTTGAACCAAGCCTCTAACCCACCATGTCCTAGCAAACCGTTGTTTGGCTATGTTACCGCTTTGCTCAGCCCCTCTTATAGCGTTGTTAGTTGCAGGTGAAGATTGAAGTTTGTTCCTTGTTGGAACATGGAGATGTTGTTCCTTGTTGGAACATGTTTACTTGTTGGGATATCACAATATATCTTATTTAATTAATGCATCTATATACTTGGTAAAGGGTGGAAGGCTCGGCCTTGTGGCTAGTGTTTTGTTCCACTCTTGCCGCCCTAGTTTCCGTCATATCGGTGTTACGTTCCCGGATTTTGCGTCCTTTACGCGGTTGGGCTATAATGGGAACCCCTTGACAATTCGCCTTAAGTAAAGCTCTTCCAGCAATTCCCAACATTGGTTTAACCATTCGCCACCTAGCCTTTTCTTTCCCTTGGGTTCTGCAGACTCAAGGGTCATCTTTATTTTAACCCCCCCGGGCCAGTGCTCCTCTGAGTGTTGGTCCGACCGAGTAGACTGCGGGGCCACCTCGGGGCAACTTGAGGGTTGGTTTTACTCGTAGGATGTCTCATCTGAGTGTGCCCTGAGAAAGAGATATGTGCAGCTCCTATCGGGATTTGTCGTCACATTCGGCCGGTGTTGCTGGTTTAGTTTTACCCTCTCGAAATGTCTTGTTGTACCGGGATACCGAGTCCGATCGGAATGTCTTGGGTGGAGGTATATTCCTTCGTTGACCGTGAGAGCTTTTCATTGGCTAAGTTGGGACTCCCTGCAGGGATTTGAACTTTCGAAAGCCGTGCCCGCGGTTATGGGCAGATGGGAATTTGTTAACGTCCGGTTGTAGAAAACCTGAAGTTGACCTTAATTAAAATACATCAACCGCGTGTGTAACCGTGATGGTCTCTTTCCGGCGGAGTCCGGGAAGTGAACACGGTTATTGGAGTTATGCTTGATGTAGGTAGTCCAGGATCACTTCTTGATCATACTTTTATCGACCGTGCTTTGCCTTCTCTACTCGCTCTCGTTTGCGTATGTTAGCCACCATATATGCTAGTCGCTTGCTGAAGCTCCACCTCATAACTTTACCTTACCCATAAGCTTAAATAGTCTTGATCGCGAGGGTGCAAGATTGCTGAGTCCCCGTGGCTCACAGATACTTCCAAAACCAGCTTGTAGGTGCCGATGAGTCCATGCAGATGATGCAACCAAGCTCAGGAGGAGCTCGATGAAGATCTTGTCCTTTATGTTGTTTCGTTCTAGTCGATCAGTAGTGGAGCCCAGTTGGGGTCGATCGGGGACCTTTGATGCATTTGGGGTTCTTCTTTTATTTTGGTTCCGTAGTCGGACCTTGATTGTATTTGGATGATGTAATGCTTTATTCATGTATTTGTGTGAAGTGGCGATTGTAAGCCAACTATGTATCTCTTTCCCTTATGTATTACATGGGTTGTGTGAAGATTACCTCACTTGCGACTTTGCTTTCAATGCGGTTATGCCTCTTAGTCGTGCTTCGACACGTGGGAGATATAGCCGCATCGAGGGCGTTACAAGTTGGTAATCAGAGCCTTCCCCGACCTTAGGAGCCCCATTGCTTGATCGTTTTTAGCGGCCGAGTTGTGTCTAGAAAAAATTTTTGAGTCATTTAGGATTATATATATCGGAGAGTTTAGGAATTCTTTTTACTTCCCAGTCTCTTCATCGCTCTGGTAAGGCATCCTGACGTAGAGTTTTGGCTCTTCTCTTCTCAAATTTCACTAAATTTTTTTAGGATCACGCGGGTATCTTGGAATCATTCCGATGGTTTTATGATGAGAACATTGTCTTGGTGCCTCCTGTAAGGGGTTTAGTGGAAGTGACCCCGGGGAGTTGAGCTCTGAGGTGTTGTCATCATAATTTTATCGTTGCAGTTCTGGAATACCTGAGTCTAGTACGCCGACATCGAAAATTTCTTTTATGCAGTTCATTGGTGGGATAACCTCGATGCCACCCAGTACTGGGGCGGGAGTTCGGGAGTATCGCCATAACTTGTATAACGGATGCTTTTCGAAGGTTGAGGTAGATGATTTCCGAAGGTTTCTTGGTTATGTGTTGAAGGATGGATACAGCTGGATGTAGGATTTGTTAGTTTGGGTGAGATATTATGCTTCCCCTGTATCCCCAACACCTGATTGCATAACCGGAAAGTTTCGGGAGTTTATAAGTGGGAATTCAAGTAGCTCTTAGGATATCTTTCCGAAAGATGTATGATATGAAATTGGGGTTCGACGTCTAGTGGTCCGTCTATTCACGGTTGGTTTTACAGTGGTCTTGTTGTGTCTTAAAGAGTCCTTGGCTATGGCGACTCGGGGATGCTTCGTATGTCATGTGCACTGCCTTGTACATGATGGTGTTGTACGATCGAGCCCGTGTAGGCCCCACCACGAAAACTTCGGGCGAAATCTCTATCATATGTTTGTTCCGACTTATTTTGCAAGCCAATCCTTTGTTTTGTTTTGAGTTGTGGTATTCGAGTTGCTTCGAAGTCAAATGTGGATTCCATACCTTCCCGAAATGGTGTTCTCATACTCCAAGGTGAACACTAATCCTTCATGATCATCGAGATTGTCATGTTAATTCTTTTTCAACCGGTGTGTTTTCTCTTCAAGTGGATCCGATGTTTTTCAACATCCGCAAGATCAACTCAAGTCTTCTCAACGGTGCTTGTTTCATCCGTCTCCAAGTTGCCTTTGTTTTTCCCACCCTCCCTCCCTTTGTTTTTCTCCAAGGATTCAGATCTCTTAATCAAGTATCCTTTTATTCTTGTGAAGTCTCTCCATTCTTTTCCGTCTATATTCTTACCCGGTGTTTTCCATGAAGATGTTCCACTAGTTCGTCACTCTTCACTCATTTTCTTCTCCAGTGAATTAAAATCAAGCTTTTGGTGTTGATCTCATATCCCTTTTTCCTCGTTTCAAATACCTTCTCTTGCTGGTGCACCTCAAAATAATTCACTTCTCACTATTCTTTTGTTCCGGTGTGCTAAAGCTTTCTCAATGGGCTCGTCTTGTCATTCAAGATCCTTTCAAGCTTTTTCGAGATTGTTATCTCATTCAAGTATTTTAATTCAACCGGTGCAATCTCTCTTTTAAATCGTTCAATGGTGTTTCTTTTGAGTGGGCCCTAACCCACAGGTCTTTTCCCAGGATCTTACCTGACTCTTCTAATTCTCCCGGAGATACCCTTAAAATTCTTTTCGAAGTTTGACGTAAGAATGAATTATCATCAGTCAAATGCTTTTCTCCAAGATCTTTCAAATTCTTTTCATCGATAGTTTAACCTCTTCGCTTTTGATTCTTTCGATGTGCCTCAATAATTCATGGTGGTGTTTCTCGTCGTCATTCTTAGATTTTGAAGACCGAAGAAGAGTTTCTCTTTAATCTTGCTCCATTCTCTTCAAGATTCATGATTCTAGCTTGTTACCATCCTCTCGTAATTGTTTTGATCGTGAGAATTCTTTTCACCCTTCCGGAGCAATTTAAGAGTCTTCTCAGTTTGTTATCCGGAATCCATCAAGTCAGGTTTATTCATTCTCAGCTTTCAGTTATCATTCTCCGATCTTACTGGTGCAGCGTTCGAGTGATCTCTAATCGGTCCATGATCTATTATATTCCATCTAAATTCTCTCAAGAATCTTCGTCCATTTGTTAATTCTTCCTGGTGTTTCTGTATCTTTACTTTGTTCATAACCAATTCTTACGGTGGTTCGTACAAGATTCCTCTTCTTTCGCTATCATATCAATTCATTCGTTGTTTCCTGATTCTACCGGTGGTTCGTCGAAGACCTTCTTAAGTTTGCGCTATATCTATCTTAAGCTTTCTACGAGGATAAGTAATATGCCAAATCCGCAGAGTGTCATCAATTTAATTGGTGAAGGATACGCATAACATAATTCTTATTCTTGTTTCATCCAAGTGATCTATTCTTGATTCCGAGGGTTCATCAAGATTCTTTTCAGAGGAGCTGAAGCATTCTGCATCTTGCATTCCGAAGTGCATTTTCTTTCTACCATATCATTGGAGGTGGTATTATGTCATTCTTGATAATTTCCCTTCGTGCTTCGTGTTTCACAAGTTATCAAGATGAGGTATTTTAAATCCATCAATCTCGTCATTGGAGTTATCTTGGGTTATACTTCACCTAAAGCCTTCCCTAAGGATTGTTGCTATAATTGTGATCACATATGATCCAAGTTCTTAATATATCCTTCCGGTGTTAAGCTTCTCGTCTCCTTGTTCATGCCAATCCAATTCTTCTTCCCGTGAGTGGCAGGTGGTCACCGCATAATGTTTGAGATGTACGCCATAAGACCATATCAAGATTATTCTTTTCGTTGTTGTTTTTACAACAATTCCGTTCGACCCTTCTCCTAAAGATGCCTTGTCAAGCTCTTTTGTGGCAGAAGTTGGCATTTTCTTCTCCATTCTCCTATTTCAATTATCTATCCTCTATTCTTTTGTTCTGGGAGCATTATGATGTTGCTCTTTTCAACCCATCATCTCGTTTTGTCAAGATCATGTTCTTTTCATGCCTATCCATTTAACCGGAGTGTCGTGCCATCTTTCCAAGTTCTCTCATCTTATCAAGTTTTCTTCCCTTCTCAACCGGAGTGTTGTCGTATTTGACCTTTATTGTTCCTTGTTCTCTTTTTCTAACGGAGTGTTTTCAACTTCATTCATCTCCGTTGTATTATTTTCTAGATATGGCTTAACCTCTTCAAGGTTCTTGGTTTTCACTCGTTTGTCTAAGGAGCAACTTAGCGTACCTCTTCTCTTTCTCTTCCGTTTTCCCTCCGGTGCCATTCTAGATCTCGGGACGAGATCCTCTCGTAGTGGTGGAGTGTTGTAACGCCCCGAGACCGATGTGCCAGGTGTTGTTCAGTTATTCGCTGGTGTTGCCTTGTCTTTCCTTGCGTGTCATGCATTGCATATCATGTCATCATGTGCATTTCATTTGCATACGTGTTCATCTCATGCATTCGAGCCTTTTCCTCGTTGTCCGTGTTGCATTCCGGCGCTTCGTTCTCCTCCGGTGGTCATTTCTAGCTTTCTTTCATGTGTGGGGATTAAACATTTCCGGATTGGACCGAGACTTGCCAAGCGGCCTTGGTTTACTACCGGTAGACCGCATGTCAAGTTTCGTATCATTTAGACTTCGTTTGATGCTCCAACGGTTAACCGAGGGACCGAAAAGGCCTCGTGTGTGTTGCAGCCCAACACCCATCCAATTTGGCCCAAAACCCACCTAACTCTGCTCCATCAACTAGAGCGTTCGATCACGATCGCGTGGCCGAAAACCGCACCTCATTTGGACTCTCCTAGCTCCCTCTATGCGTATAAATATGTCCCCCTCGAAATATCCCGAATCCCCTCTCCCCGAAACCCTAAATCCCAGATCCGCGCCGCGCCGGACAAATATCTGCCGACGGACATTGTCCGGCCTCCCCGCCGCCGCCACGTGTCGCCGCCCCGTTGGCCGCTCCGCCGCCCCACATCCCCGCCGGCCCGGGAGGCCCAGGAGGGGCCCCCGAGGCCCGTTGACCCGCGCCGCCGCCCGGGCTCGACTCCCTCGCCCGCCCTCGCCTTCCCCGTCGCCGGGATCCGCCCCGCCGCCGCGCGCCATCTCCGGCGAGGGCGCCGCCTCGCCCCGTGCCATCTCTCTCGCCGGACGCCGCCGCCTTTGCCGCGAAGCTCGCCGGAACCGCCTCCAACCGCCACCGCTTGTCGCCGCCCCTGCCGGATCCGGCGCGATCTGGCTGGAGATCCACCACCGTGCCCGGATCTAGTCGGTCCCGAGCTCGCCGTCCTTTTCCTCGCCTCCCCGCCGCGCCATTGGAGCTCTGCCAGCTCGCCGGGGCCCGAGCTCGTCGCCGGGACCGCCTCGTCCGGATCGGCTTCGTCCACCCCGAGTCCTCCAACCAAACGCGTGCCTCATCTCAGATCCACCCCGTCTCGGAACCGCTCCATCCCGCGTTGACTTTCATGGAGGTACAATTTCTTCTAAGTCCCGAAATTGCAGATCCATGTTTCCCTGTTCGAGGCCTCGTAACTTTGCATCCGTAGCTCCGATTCATGCATATAGCATATCAAAATGTTCGTCTCTGAGAGTACATCATTTCATTCCATTGCATCATTTTCATTTGAGTTCATCTTGATGCCCGAAATGCTGTTAGAAGGAGGCTACTTGAGTTAATTGTCAGATCTGCTACTTCATCTTAGACATTTGTCATTTTTGCCATGATTGTTGTGTGCATGATATGCCCATGAGTTCTACATATGTTTTGTTAAGGGTTTTATCCTCTTTCCAGAGGTGCAACCTATGTATTTTTGTGATGTGTGTGGTGACTAGTGCAAGCTTGCAAAGTGAGGCACTTGGTAATTCCGTTTTCAGGGACTTAGCAATTTCACTAAGTCCTGCGATTGTTTAGTTCACGATGCCATATGTTCCTGTTGTTTCCTAGTGATCCGTGCCTCTTTTGAGGATGATCAGTAAAGGAGTTTTGTTAATATTGTAGTGCTCTATCCATCCATGTCTTTGTTTGCATATATGCAGCACCCTAGCTTGAGTCAATCGAGCTCTACTTTTGCTTCGTTGTGAATCTGGGCAGATCGTCAACTTGTTTGCGATTTTGCCGATGTTATTGTAGTGGATCCGTGCATGCTATGCCATTATTCTTGCCATGCCTAGCTTGCATTTTGTTCCTTCTTTATGGATGTATGCTTGTCTTGCCATGACTTGCACCGTAGTGAGTGCATCGAGCTCGTAAACATGCCTTCGTGAGTTATGTTTCAGCATGTCCCAGTTTTTACTAAGTCTGAAAACTGATTATGTTTTTGCTATGTTCGTGTGCTTGTTAGCATATTTTGTGATCCCGTTTGGATCAAGGTCACTAAGGGACTTTTGTTAAGCTTGTTGAGTAGCTCCATGCCATGTCTTTCTTTGTCATGTTCAGGTCCTGTAGCATGTTGTTTTTTTGCTCCAAAGAGGGCTAGATGATCTGAAATTCCAGACAAGTGTTAATTTCACTAAGTCTGAGATCTGTTTTACCATTTGCGTTTTTGCCATGCTTGTTTGAACCTCCTAATGGATGATTTGGCCGTAGCTCAGTGTAGACTTTTGTTAAGCATCATGAATGCATCCCTGCCATTTATTTTGTTGCCATGTTTGAGTGCTGTAGCATGTTCATCTCATTGCATTTAGATGACTACTTGCTGTAAATCGCAGACCGGTGTCATATTTGAATCGCTTGCCATTTCCAAACCGTAACTCCGATTCCAGTGATCTTTATATCGTTTTCAAGCGATTTCATCTCATCTTTCCAGTGGCACACTTGGATTTCCAAGTTGAGGCCAGGTTCATGCATTCCTTGTCCAATCATGCATATGCATCGCATACCGCATCTCGCATATCATACCATGTTCATGTGTGGTTTGTTTACTATGTCGTGTGCTTCTTTTCCGGTGTTGCTTCTTCGGGTTGGTTCCGATAACGTCGTGTTTGTGAGGACCCGTTCATCTACGTCTGTTTGTCTTCTTCATGGACTCGTTCTTCTTCCTTGCGGGATTTTAGGCAAGATGATCATACCCTCGAAATCACTACTATCTTTGCTTGCTACTTGCTTGCTCTTTTGCTATGCCTATGCTGCGATACCTACCACTTGCTTATCATGCCTCCTATATTGTTGAACCAAGCCTCTAACCCACCATGTCCTAGCAAACCGTTGTTTGGCTATGTTACCGCTTTGCTCAGCCCCTCTTATAGCGTTGTTAGTTGCAGGTGAAGATTGAAGTTTGTTCCTTGTTGGAACATGGAGATGTTGTTCCTTGTTGGAACATGTTTACTTGTTGGGATATCACAATATATCTTATTTAATTAATGCATCTATATACTTGGTAAAGGGTGGAAGGCTCGGCCTTATGCCTGGTGTTTTGTTCCACTCTTGCCGCCCTAGTTTCCGTCATATCGGTGTTATGTTCCCGGATTTTGCGTCCCTTACGCGGTTGGGCTATAATGGGAACCCCTTGGCAGTTCGCCTTAAGTAAAGCTCTTCCAGCAATGCCCAACATTGGTTTTACCATTCGCCACCTAGCCTTTTCTTTCCCTTGGGTTCTGCAGACTCAAGGGTCATCTTTATTTTAACCCCCCCCCCCGGGCCAGTGCTCATCTGAGTGTTGGTCCGACCGAGTAGACTGCGGGGCCACCTCGGGGCAACTTGAGGGTTGGTTTTACTCGTAGGATGTATCATCTGAGTGTGCCCTGAGAAAGAGATATGTGCAGCTCCTATCGGGATTTGTCGGCACATTCGGGCGGTGTTGCTGGTTTAGTTTTACCCTGTCAAAATGTATTGTTGTACCGGGATACCAAGTCTGATCGGAATGTCTCGGGTGGAGGTCTATTCCTTCGTTGACCGTGAGAGCTTGTCATGGGCTAAGTTGGGACACCCTGCAGGGATTTGAACTTTCGAAAGCCGTACCCGCGGTTATGGGCAGATGGGAATTTGTTAACGTCCGGTTGTAGAAAACCTGAAGTTGACCTTAATTAAAATACATCAACCGCGTGTGTAACCATGATGGTCTCTTTTCGGCGGAGTCCGGGAAGTGAACACGGTTGTTGGAGTTATGCTTGACGTAGGTAGTCCAGGATCACTTCTTGATCATACTTTTATCGACCGTGCTTTGCCTTCTCTTCTCGCTCTCGTTTGCGTATGTTAGCCACCATGTATGCTAGTCGCTTGCTGCAGCTCCACCTCATAACTTTACCTTACCCATAAGCTTAAATAGTCTTGATCGCGAGGGTGCGAGATTGCTGAGTCCCCGTGGCTCACAGATACTTCCAAAACCAGCTTGTAGGTGCCGGTGAGTCCATGCAGATGATGCAACCAAGCTCAGGAGGAGCTCGATGAAGATCTTGTCCTTTATGTTGTTTCGTTCTAGTCAATCAGTAGTGGAGCCCAGTTGGGATCGATTGGGGACCTTTGTCGCATTTGGGGTTCTTCTTTTATTTTGGTTCTGTAGTCGGACCTTGATTGTATTTGGATGATGTAATGCTTTATTCATGTATTTGTGTGAAGTGGCGATTGTAAGCCAACTATGTATCTCTTTCCCTTATGTATTACATGGGTTGTGTGAAGATTACCTCACTTGCGACTTTGCTTTCAATGTGGTTATGCCTCTAAGTCGTGCTTCGACACATGGGAGATATAGCCGCATCGAGGGCGTTACAAGTTGGTAATCAGAGCCTTCCCCGACCTTAGCAGCCCCATTGCTTGATCGTTTTTAGCGGCCGAGTTGTGTCTAGAAAAATGTTTTGAGTCATTTAGGATTGTATATATCGGAGAGTTTAGGAATTCTTTTTACTTCCCAGTCTCGTCATCGCTCTGGTAAGGCATCCTGACGTAGAGTTTTGGCTCTTCTCTTCTCAAATTTCACTAAATTTTTTTTAGGATCACGCGGGTATCTTGGAATCATTCCGATGGTTTTATGATGAGAACATTGTCTTGGTGCCTCCTGTCAGGGGTTTAGTGGAAGTGTCCCGGGGAGTTGAGCTCTGAGGTGTTTTCATCATAATTTTATCGTTGCAGTTCTGGAATACCTGAGTCTAGTACACCGACATCGAAAATTTCTTTTATGCAGTTCGTTGGTGAGATAACCCCGACGCCACCCAGTACTAGGGCGGGAGTTCGGGAGTATCGCCATAACTTGTATAACGGATGCTTTTCAAAGGTTGAGGTAGATGATTTCCGAAGGTTTCTTGGTTATGTGTTGAAGGATGGATACAGCTGGATGTAGGATTTGTTAGTTTGGGTGAGATATTATGCTTCCCCTGTATCCCCAACACCTGATTGCATAACTGGAAAGTTTCGGGAGTTTATAAGTGGGAATTCAAGTAGCTCTTAGTATATCTTTCTGACAGATGTATGGTATGAAATTGGGGTTCGACGTCTAGTGGTCCGTCTATTCACGGTTGGTTTTACAGTGGTCTCGTTGTGTCTTAAAGAGTCCTTGGCTATGCCGACTCGGGGATGCTTCGTATGTCATGTGCACCGCCTTGTACATGATGGTGTTGTACGATCGAGCCCGTGTAGGCCCCACCACGAAAACTTCGGGCGAAATCTCTATCATATGTTTGTTCTGGCTTATTTTGCAAGCCAATCCTTTGTTTTGTTTTGAGTTGTGGTATTCGAGTTGCTTCGAAGTCAAATGTGGATTCCATACCTTCCCGAAATGGTGTTCTCATACTCCGAGGTGAACACTAATCCTTCATGATCATCGAGATTGTCATGTTAATTCTTTTTCAACCGGTGTGTTTTCTCTTCAAGTGGATCCGATGTTTTTCAACATCCGCAAGATCAACTCAAGTCTTCTCAACGGTGTTTGTTTCATCCGTCTCCAAGTTGCCTTTGTTTTTCCCACCCTCCCTCCCTTTGTTTTTCTCCAAGGATTCAGATCTCTTAATCAAGTATCCTTTTATTCTTGTGAAGTCTCTCCATTCTTTTCCGTCTATATTCTTACCCGGTGTTTTCCATGAAGATGTTCTACTAGTTCGTCACTCTTCACTCGTTTTCTTCTCCGGTGAATTCAAATCAAGCTTTCGGTGTTGATCTCATATCCATTTTTCCTCGTTTCAAATACCTTCTCTTGCCGGTGCACCTCATAATAATTCACTTCTCACTATTCTTTTGTTCCGGCGTGCTAAAGGTTTCTCAATGGGCTCGTCTTGTCATTCAAGATCCTTTCAAGCTCTTTCGAGATTGTTATCTCATTCAAGTATTTTAATTCAACCGGTGCAATCTCTCTTTTAAATCGTTCAATGGTGTTTCTTTTGAGTGGGCCCTAACCCACAGGTCTTTTCCCAGGATCTTACCTGACTCTTCTAATTCTCCCGGAGATACCCTTAAAATTCTTTTCGAAGTTTGACGTAAGAATGAATTATCATCAGTCAAATGCTTTTCTCTAAGATCTTTCAAATTCTTTTCATCGATAGTTTAACCTCTTCGCTTTTGATTCTTCCGGTGTGCCTCAATAATTCATGGTGGTGTTTCTCATCGTCGTTCTCAGATTTTGAAGACCGAAGAAGAGTTTCTCTTTAATATTGCTCCATTCTCTTCAAGATTCATGATTCTAGCTTGTTGCCATCCTCTCGTAATTGTTTTGATCGTGAGAATTCTTTTCATCCTTCCGGAGCAATTTAAGAGTCTTCTCAATTTGTTATCCAGAGTCCATCAAGTCAGGTTTATTCATTCTCAGCTTTCAGTTATCATTCTCCGATCTTACTGGTGCAGCGTTCAAGTGATCTCTAATCGGTCCATGATCTATTATATTCCATCTAAATTCTCTCAAGAATCTTCATCCATTTGTTAATTCTTCCCGGTGTTTCTTTATCTTTACTTTGTTCATAACCAATTCTTACGGTGGTTCGTACAAGATTCCTCTTCTTTCGCTATCATATGAATTCATTCGTTGTTTCCTGATTCTACCGGTGGTTCGTCGAAGACCTTCTTAAGTTTGCGCTATATCTATCTTAAGCTTTCTACGAGGATAAGTAATATGCCAAATCTGTTGAGTGTCATCAATTTAATTGGTGAAGGATACGCATAACATAATTCTTATTCTTGTTTCATCCAAGTGATCTATTCTTGATTCCGAGGGTTCATCAAGATTCTTTTCAGAGGAGCTGAAGCATTCTGCATCTTGCATTCTGAAGTGCATTTTCTTTCAACCGTATCATTGGAGGTGGTATTATGTCATTCTTGATAATTTCCCTTCGTGCTTCGTGTTTCACAAGTTATCAAGATGACGTATTTTAAATCCATCAATCTCGTCATTGGAGTTATCTTGGGTTATACTTCACCTAAAGCCTTCCCTAAGGATTGTTGCTATAATTGTGCTCACATATGATCCAAGTTCTTAATATATCCTTCCGGTGTTAAGCTTCTCGTCTCCTTGTTCATGCCAATCCAATTCTTCTTCCCGTGAGTGGCAGGTGGTCACCGTATAATGTTTGAGATGTACGCCATAAGACCATATCAAGATTATTGTTTTCGTTGTTGTTTTTACAACAATTCCGTTCGAACCTTCTCCTAAAGATGCCTTGTCAAGCTCTTTTGTCGCAGAAGTTGGCATTTTCTTCTCCATTCTCCTATTTCAATTATCTATCCTCTATTCTTTTGTTCTGGGAGCATTATGATGTTGCTCTTTTCAACCCATCATCTCGTTTTGTCAAGATCATGTTCTTTTCATGCCTATCCATTTAACCGGAGTGTCGTGCCATCTTTCCAAGTTCTCTCATCTTATCAAGTTTTCTTCCCTTCTCAACCGGAGTGTTGTCGTATTTGACCTTTATTGTTCCTTGTTCTCTTTTTCTAACGGAGTGTTTTCAACTTCATTCATCTCCGTTGTATTATTTTCTAGATATGGCTTAACCTCTTCAAGGTTCTTGGTTTTCACTCGTTTGTCTAAGGAGCAACTTAGCGTACCTCTTCTCTTTCTCTTCCGTTTTCCCTCCGGTGCCATTCTAGATCTCGGGACGATATCCTCTCATAGTGGTGGAGTGTTGTAACGCTCCGAGACCGATGTGCCAGGTGTCGTTCAGTTATTCGCTGGTGTTGCCCTGTCTTTGCTTGCGTGTCATGCATTGCATATCATGTCATCATGTGCATTTCATTTGCATACGTGTTCATCTCATGCATTCGAGCCTTTTCCCCGTTGTCCGTTTTGCATTCCGGCGCTTCGTTCTCCTCCGGTGGTCATTTCTAGCTTTCTTTCATGTGTGGGGATTAAACATTTCCGGATTGGACCGAGACTTGCCAAGCGGCCTTGGTTTACTACCGGTAGACCGCATGTCAAGTTTCGTATCATTTGGACTTCGTTTGATGCTCCAACGGTTAACCGAGGGACCGAAAAGGCCTCGTGTGTGTTGCAGCCCAACACCCATCCAATTTGGCCCAAAACCCACCTAACTCTGCTCCATCATCTAGAGCATTCGATCACGATCGCGTGGCCGAAAACCGCACCTCATTTGGACTCTCCTGGCTCCCTCTATGCCTATAAATAGGTCCCCCTCGAAATATCCCGGATCCCCTCTCCCCGAAACCCTAAATCCCAGATCCGCGCCGCACCGGACAAATATCTGCCGACGGACAGTGTCCAGCCTCCCCGCCGCCGCCATGTGTCGCCGCCCCGTTGGCCGCTCCGCCGCCCCACATCCCCGCCGGCCCGGGAGGCCCAGGAGGGGCCCCCGAGGCCCGTTGACCCGCGCCGCCGCCCGGGCTCGTCTCCCTCGCCCGCCGGCGCCTTCCCCGTTGCCGGGATCCGCCCCGCCGCCGCGCGCCATCTCCGGCGAGGGCGCCGCCTCGCCCCGTGCCATCTCTCTCGCCAGACGCTGCCGCCTTTGCCGCGAAGCTCGCCAGAACCGCCTCCAACCGCCACCGCTTGTCGCCGCCCCTGCCAGATCCAGCGCGATCCGGCTGGAGATCCACCACTGTGCCCGGATCCAGCCGGTCCCGAGCTCGCCGTCCTTTTCCTCGCCTCCCCGCCGCGCCATTGGAGCTCTGCCAGCTCGCCGGGGCCCGAGCTCATCGCCGGGACCGCCTCGTCCGGATCGGCTTCGTCCACCCCGAGTCCTCCAACCAAACGCGTGCCTCGTCCCAGATCCACCCCATCCCGGAACCGCTCCGTCCCGCGTTGACTTTCGCGGAGGTACAATTTCTTCTAAGTCCCGAAATTGCAGATCCATGTTGCCCTGTTCGAGGCCTCGTAACTTTGCATCCGTAGTCCGATTAATGCATATAGCATATCAAAATGTTCGCCTCTGAGAGTACATCATTTCATTCCATTGCATCATTTTCATTTGAGTTCATCTTGATGCCCGAAATGCTGTTAGAAGGAGGCTACTTGAGTTAATTGTCAGATCTGCTACTTCATCTTAGACATTTGTCATTTTTGCCATGATTGTTGTGTGCATGATATGCCCATGAGTTCTACATATGTTTTGTTAAGGGTTTTGTCATCTTTCCAGAGGTGCAACCTATGTATTTTTGTGATGTGTGTGGTGACTAGTGCAAGCTTGCAAAGTGAGGCACTTGGTAATTCTGTTTTCAGGGACTTAGCGATTTCACTAAGTCCTGGGATTGTTTAGTTCACGATACCATATGTTCCTGTTGTTTCCTAGTGATCCGTGCCTCTTTTGAGGATGAACAGTAAAGGAGTTTTGTTAATATTGTAGTGCTCTATCCATCCGTGTCTTTGTTTGCATACATGGGGCACCCTAGCTTGAGTCAATCGAGCTCTACTTTTGCTTCGTTGTGAATCTGGGCAGATCGTCAACTTGTTTGTGATTTGCCGATGTTATTGTAGTGGATCCGTACATGCTATGCCATTATTCTTGCCATGCCTAGCTTGCATTTTGTTCCTTCTTTTTGATGTATGCTTGTCTTGCCATGACTTGCACCGTAGTGAGTGCATCGAGCTCGTAAACATGCCTTCGTGAGTTATGTTTCAGCATGTCCCAGTTTTTACTAAGTCTGAAAAGTGATTATGTTTTTGCTATGTTCGTGTGCTTGTTAGCATATTTTGTGATCCCGTTTGGATCAAGGTCACTAAGGGACTTTTGTTAAGCTTGTTGAGTAGCTCCATGCCATGTCTTTCTTTGTCATGTTCAGGTCCTGTAGCATGTTGTTTTTTTGCTCCGAAGAGGGCTAGATGATCTGAAATTCCAGACAAGTGTTAATTTCACTAAGTCTGAGATCTGTTTTACCATTTGCGTTTTTGCCATGCTTGTTTGAACCTCCTAATGGATGATTTGGCCGTAGCTCAGTGCTAGACTTTTGTTAAGCATCATGAATGCATCCCTGCCATTTATTTTGTTGCCATGTTTGAGTGCTGTAGCATGTTCATCTCATTGCATTTAGATGACTACTTGCTGTAATTCGCAGACCGGTGTCATATTTGAATCGCTTGCCATTTCCAAACCGTAACTCCGATTCCGGTGATCTTTATATTGTTTTCAAGCGATTTCATCTCATCTTTCCAGTGGCACACTTGGATTTCCAAGTTGAGGCCAGGTTGATGCATTCCTTGTCCAATCATGCATATGCATCGCATACCGCATCTCGCATATCATACCATGTTCATGTGTGGTTTGTTTACTATGTTGTGTGCTTCTTTTCCGGTGTTGCTTCTTCGGGTTGGTTCCGATAACGTCGTGTTTGTGAGGACCCATTCTTCTACGTCTGTTTGTCTTCTTCATGGACTCGTTCTTCTTCCTTGCGGGATTTCAGGCAAGATGATCATACCCTCGAAATCACTACTATCTTTGCTTGCTAGTTGCTCGCTCTTTTGCTATGCCTATGCTACGATACCTACCACTTGCTTATCATGCCTCCTATATTGTTGAACCAAGCCTCTAACCCACCATGTCCTAGCAAACCGTTGTTTGGCTATGTTACCGCTTTGCTCAGCCCCTCTTATAGCGTTGTTAGTTGCAGGTGAAGATTGAAGTTTGTTCCTTGTTGGAACATGGAGATGTTGTTCCTTGTTGGAACATGTTTACTTGTTGGGATATCACAATATATCTTATTTAATTAATGCATCTATATACTTGGTAAAGGGTGGAAGGCTCGGCCTTATGCCTGGTGTTTTGTTCCACTCTTGCCGCCCTAGTTTCCATCATATCGGTGTTATGTTCCCGGATTTTGCGTCCCTTACACGGTTGGGCTATAATGGGAACCCCTTGACAGTTCGCCTTAAGTAAAGCTCTTCCAGCAATGCCCAACATTGGTTTTACCATTCGCCACCTAGCCTTTTCTTTCCCTTGGGTTCTGCAGACTCAAGGGTCATCTTTATTTTAACCCCCCCCCCCCCCGGGGGGGGGGGCAGTGCTCCTCTGAGTGTTGGTCCGACCGAGTAGACTGCGGGGCCACCTCGGGGCAACTTGAGGGTTGGTTTTACTCGTAGGATGTATCATCTGAGTGTGCCCTGAGAAAGAGATATGTGCAGCTCCTATCGGGATTTGTCGGCACATTCGGGCGGTGTTGCTGGTTTAGTTTTACCCTGTCAAAATGTATTGTTGTACCGGGATACCGAGTCTGATCGGAATGTCTCGGGTGGAGGTCTATTCCTTCGTTGACCGTGAGAGCTTGTCATGGGCTAAGTTGGGACACCCTGCAGGGATTTGATCTTTCGAAAGCCGTGCCCG
Source organism: Triticum monococcum (assembly GCA_034509565.1). Lineage (NCBI taxonomy): Eukaryota > Viridiplantae > Streptophyta > Magnoliopsida > Poales > Poaceae > Triticum > Triticum monococcum. The sequence goes on along the minus strand of CM067847.1, from coordinate 725,087,356 downwards.
CGGTTATGGGCAGATGGGAATTTTTAACGTCTGGTTGTAGAAAACCTGAAGTTGACCTTAATTAAAATACATCAACCGCGTGTGTAACCGTGATGGTCTCTTTCCGGCGGAGTCCGGGAAGTGCACACGGTTGTTGGAGTTATGCTTGACGTAGGTAGTCCATGATCACTTCTTGATCATACTTTTATCGACCATGCTTTGCCTTCTCTTCTCGCTCTCGTTTGCGTATGTTAGCCACCATATATGCTAGTCGCTTGCTGCAGCTCCACCTCATAACTTTACCTTACCCATAAGCTTAAATAGTCTTGATCGCGATGGTGCGAGATTGCTGAGTCCCCGTGGCTCACAGATACTTCCAAAACCAGCTTGTAGGTGCCGATGAGTCCATGCAGATGAAGCAACCAAGCTCAGGAGGAGCTCGATGAAGATCTTGTCCTTTATGTTGTTTCGTTCTAGTCGATCAGTAGTGGAGCCCAGTTGGGGTCGATCGGGGACCTTTGTCGCATTTGGGGTTCTTCTTTTATTTTGGTTCCGTAGTCGGACCTTGATTGTATTTGGATGATGTAATGCTTTATTCATGTATTTGTGTGAAGTGGCGATTGTAAGCCAACTATGTATCTCTTTCCCTTATGTATTACATGGGTTGTGTGAAGATTACCTCACTTGCGACTTTGCTTTCAATGCAGTTATGCCTCTAAGTCGTGCTTCGACACGTGGGAGATATAGCCGCATCGAGGGCGTTACAGGGTATGAGCCAAATATTGAAAGATTCGCTTGCTCACCACAAAGTGGCTTTCCTTAGGTGCGGCTTTAAACCGTGCACAAATTCCCACACTCAACATGATATCCGGTCTAGATGCACAAAGGTAAAGCAAGGAGCCAATCATGGAGCGATATACCTTTTGATCCACCGCTTTACCATTGGGATCTATGTCAAGTTGGCGTTTGACGGGCATTGGAGTCGAAGCCGCCTTGACATCACTTAGCTTGAATCTCTTGAGCATGTCTTGAGTGTATTTGGCTTGGTTGATGAAGGTTCCTTCTCTTCGTTGGTTGACTTCGAACCAGAGAAAGAACTTAAACTTTCCCATCATGGACATCTTGAACTTTGAGGTCATGAGAGCGGCAAATTCCTCATTGAATGCTTTGTTAGGATAACCAAAGATAATATCATCAACATATAGTTGGCACACAAACAACTCCCCTTTGACCTTCATCATAAAAAGAGTGGGGTCTATTTTCCCAATTTCAAACCCACGATCTTGCAAAAACTCGGTAAGGTGGTCATACCACGCACGTGGGGCTTGTTTAAGGCCATAGAGTGCCTTATCGAGTTGGTACACATGATCGGGGAAATAGGGATCCTCGAACCCGGGGGGTTGTTTGACATACACCAACTCATTAATAGGACCATTAAGAAAAGCACTCTTCACATCCATTTGTTTCAACTTGAAGTTATGATGAGAAGCATAAGCAATAAACAAACGAATGGATTCAAGGCGAGCAACGGGGGCAAAGGTTTCACCATAGTCGATACCCTCGACTTGGGAGTAGCCCTGTGCTACCAAGCGAGCCTTGTTGCAGACAATAATTCCATGAGCATCTTACTTGTTCTTGAATATCCACTTGGTTTCAATGACATTATGGTTCCCCGTTGGCCTTGGCACCAATCTCCACACCTTGTTGTTGTTGGGGAACGTAGTAATTTCAAAATTTTCCTACGCACACGCAAGATCATGGTGATGTACAGCAACGAGAGGGGAGAGTGTGATCTACGTACCCTTGTAGACCGACAGCGGAAGCGTTAGCACAACGCGGTTGATGTAGTCGTACGTCTTCACGATCCGACCGATCCAAGCACCGTTACTCCGGCACCTCCGAGTTCTTGGCACACGTACAGCTCGATGACACTCCCCGGGCTCCGATCCAGCAAAGCTTCGGGGAGGAGTTCCGTCAGCATGACGGCGTGGTGATGATCTTGATGTTCTACTGTCGTAGGGCTTCGCTTAAGCACAGCTACAATATGACCGAGGTGGAATATGGTGGCAGGGGGCACCACACACGGCTAAGGAACAATCACGTGGATCAACTTGTGTGTCTATGGGGTGCCCCCTGCCCCTGTATATAAAGGAGCCAAGGGGGAGGGGTGCGCCGGCCAGGGAGAGGGCGCAGGAGGAGTCCTACTCCCACCTGGAGTAGGACTCCCCCCCTCAATCCTAGTTGGACTAGGTTTCCCAAAGGGGGAAAGAGAGAGGGAGGGGGGCGGCGCGCGGCCACCTATGGGCTGCCCCTTTTCTCCTTTCCACTAAGGCCCATGAAGGCCCATATGGCTCCCGGGGGGGTTCCGGTAACCTCCCGGTAATCCGGTAAAATCCCGATTTCACCCGGAACACTTCCGATATCCAAATATAGGCTTCCAATATATCAATCTTTATGTCTCGACCATTTCGAGACTCCTCGTCATGTCCGTGATCACATCCGGGACTCCAAACAACCTTCGGTACATCAAAATGCATAAACTCATAATAACTGTCATCGTAACGTTAAGCGTGCGGACCCTACGGTTCGAGAACAATGTAGACATGATCGAGACACGTCTCCGGTCAATAACCAATAGAGGGACCTGGATGCCCATATTGGCTCCTACATATTCTACGAAGATCTTTATCGGTCAGACCGCATAACAACATACGTTGTTCCCTTTGTCATCGGTATGTTACTTGCCCGAGATTCGATCGTCGGTATCCCAATACCTAGTTCAATCTCGTTACCGGCAAGTCTCTTTACTCGTTCCATAATACAACATCTCACAACTAACATATTAGTTGCAATGCTTGCAAGGCTTAGGTGATGTGCATTACCGAGAGGGCCCAGAGATACCTCTCCGACAATCGGAGTGACAAATCCTAATCTCGAAATACGCCAACCCAACATCTACCTTTGGAGACACCTGTAATGCTCCTTCATAATCACCCATTTACGTTGTGACGTTTGGTAGCACCCAAAGTGTTCCTCCGGCAAACGGGAGTTGCATAATCTCATAGTCATAGGAACATGTATAAGTCATGAAGAAAGCAATAGCAACATACTAAACGATCGGGCGCTAAGCTAATGGAATGGGTCATGTCAATCAGATCATTCAACTAATGATGTGACCTCGTTAATCAAATAACAACTCTTTGTCCATGGTTAGGAAACATAACCATCTTTGATTAACGAGCTAGTCAAGTAGAGGCATACTAGTGACACTCTATTTGTCTATGTATTCACACATGTATTATGTTTCTGGTTAATACAATTCTAGCATGAATAATAAATATTTATCATGATATAAGGAAATAAATAATAACTTTATTATTGCCTCTAAGGCATATTTCCTTCAGTTGTGCTCGAAGTTGTTGGGTTCTTCATGCATGGCATTAAGCCAATTCAGATCTTCGAGCGCCTCATAGACCTTTTGGGGTTCAACACTAGAGAAAATCATGTGATGTTCACAATAGTTTACCAATTGTCTACGAGTGCTTGCCCCCTTTCAAATGCTTCCAAGCACATTTGTCATAAGATTACCGTTTGTGGAGAGCTTGGATGCAATCTTGGCGGCACGACGCTCTAGTTCCTCCTCAAGAGTGAGTTGAGGAGCGGTCACTTGATCATCTCGAGCGTCGTCTTGAGCTTGTTCTTGATCTTGAGCATGCTCTTGATCTTGAACTTGCTCGGAGGAGAGAACTTGACCTTGATGTTCACTTGGTGGTTCAACACCATCTTGAGGTTGATCTTGTCCTTGATCTTGTACATGAGGTTGAGGGCCTTCACTTTGTTCTTCGGAAGCGTGTGGGCCTTGGGCTTGTTCTTGAGTGGAACATTGTCCTTCTCCTTCGGCCACAAGGGGATCCTCAATGGGTGGGATAAAACCAACTTCCATTCTTCTTATGGCTTGGGGAGGAATTTCATCACCTACATCACAAAGTGCCACTTTGCTCCACTTGGGAGCCGTTATTCTCATCAAACTCCACGTTACGCGTCTCCTCAATAAGTCCCGTGGACTTATTGAGGACGCGTTAAGCATGAGAGTTTGTAGCATAACCAACAAATATGCCCTCTTGAGCTCTAGCCTCAAATTTAGACAAATGAACACCTTTCTTGAGAATGAAACACTTACACCTGAACACCCGCAAGTACTTGAGGTTGGGCTTGTTACCGGCTCAGCTTCTTTCCGCATTTTCGGCTCAGCATCTTCCCCCATTGTTGTATCATCGTATTCGGTGAACCCATGGCCAGGATAGCTATCGTCATCCTCTTCTTCTTCATTGTCTTCCATCATAACCCCTCTTTCTCCGTGCTTGGTCCAAACATTATAGTAATTCTGACCATTCTTATAGCCAGCACATGGACAAGGCATAAAACCATCCGCCCACTTGTTTGCCTCAGCCGCAAGCAGAAAAGTATGCACGCCATTAACGAACTGGGGAGAGCATCGGTCATCGTACATCCATTGTCGGCTCATCTTCATTACACAACACCGAAAATACCAAATTAATACAAGTTCATACAACACTTATTCTCATAAAACAAACATACAAATAAATCTCTAACTAAAGTATTTAAATGCAACAACAAATGCGATCAAGATCGCAACTTAGGTAACAATTGATCCAACAACATAATGATATCAAGCCTCACTATCAATGGAATATTTTCTAATCTTTCCAATCTTTAAGAGCATTTTCTCCATCTTGATCTTGTGATCATCGTTGACATCGGCAACATGCAACTCCAATTCCATCTTCTCCCCCTCAATTCTTTTCTTTTTTTTTCAAATACTAGTTTTCTCTTTCAACTAAATTTAACCTCTCGACAATAGGGTCGGTTGGAATTTCCGGTTCACATACCTCCTATGTAAAAATATCTATGTCAACTTGATGGACATAATTTTTCATAAACACGAAATGCAACAAATAGTTATAAAACAGAATATACAACATCCAAATCATAACCCAGACGAGGGCCGACGGGGACGGATATCAAAACCATGGCACTATGTATAACAAGCAGCATACATGTAAGATAATTATACGAGTAAATATATATCTAAATCACACAAACATGATTTTTTTTATATAAAAAAGATAAGAATAAGAGGCTCACCACAAGATGGTGCCGGCGACGGGACGGTGCGGGCGATCAACGATGGTTACGATGGAGACGGGAAGGCACTAAGTAAACCACACCTACATATGCAAACTAAGAGTTATTTTGACCTCATATTGCATATAAATCAAATACTACCACATATAATTTCTGCCAAAATAAAACTCACAAATCACTATACTTATAGAGCATTGCAAGAGCTAATCTAGCAATGAGAGATGAAAGGACAGAGTTGCTAACCTTAGTGATCACTTGGATGGATGGAGTGCCTTCAAATCTTCACAATTTTTTGGCAAAAATGGAGTGTGAACTCGAGAGGAAGAGGAAGAAAACAGAGGAGAGGGGAAAGGGGAAGAACAGAGCGCTCGGGCTCGACGAAGGGGTCTATATAGGATGACCTTTAGTACCGGTTGGCTATACGAACCGGGACTAAAGGTGCATCTCTAGTCCCGGTTCATATAACCAACCGGTAATAAAGGTTTGGGTGGGGCCCCAGCCTGACACAAGTCTGCCACCACCTCATTACTACCGGTTCGTGGCACGAACCGGTACTAAAGTTTCGCCACGAACTGGTACTAATGTTCGCCGCCCGCCTAGCCGTTGGAACCGACACTAATGTGCTTCACATTAGGCCATTTTTCTACTAGTGTCAGTGGTCAACTTTTGTGAAGACAATATCGAACCCCCAAGGTGAGAAGAGAAAGAGATTTGCGCAAATGCAAGAGAGTGCTAGAAAGGATGTGGAACGTGCTTTTGGTGTGCTCCAATCCCGATGGGGTATCGTTCGAAACCCTGCAATGACATGGGATGAAGGGAAGCTTTGGGAGGTGATGACTGCTTGTGTGATCATGCACAACATGATCGTCGAGGACGAGCGTGATGACAAGATCTTCGACCAAGGATTTGATTATCAAGGTGAAAATGTTGAGCACCTGCACCAAGAACCGGCCACGTTTGAATAGTTTGTCCAATTTCATCATGAACTGCGTGATTGGCACACTCATTTGGATCTTCAAAATGACTTGGTTGAGCACGTGTAGAGTCACATTGGCAACCAATAGATGTATTGGTTCATCATGTACATTCAAGACAATTTTGATTTGGTTGTAAAACTATTTTATTAGAGACAATTTTGATTGGGTTGTAAAACTATTTTTATTTCCAGACAATTAATATTTGGACGTGCAAACTTGTTTTGATATGCATATATGGGCATTTTTGGCCGTGGCAGACATGATGGGGCCAAAGGATGCGGCCGCGTGCTGGGCGCACGACCACCGCATCCCGGGACAGGCCCGGACACGACCATATTGTCCTACCCAAACGGACCGAATCCGGGCAAAGCGGACGTCCGTTTGGGATCGTGCGATGAAGTTGGCCTTATGTGTAGTGTAGCCCATTTGTCGTGTCATTGCTGGCCCACCGGTAACTGTTTTTATTTTCAGTTCTAGAAGAAAAATAATGGCGCAGAAGACAGTCACGAGATAACGAGACCCTAGGGATGCGTTCTGTGCCAGGAAAAACAAATTATCATGTCATCTATAGCCAACGTAATAGCCAGCATGCATAGTAATGGGCTACAAAAAATTACTACTTTTTTAATCACGTGATCCATCATACACTCCCACATACCTTCTTAAAGCCCGTGCTACAGCCGGCTGTAAATCTACAGCCCACTTCTCTTCTCACCCGGTCCGCATGCTTCCGAGCGAACGACCCTACCCGTCGGTGGACACATGGAAGCGTGAATCTCCAAGCAAGCAACCCACTTCTTCTTCCCCACTCGTCCATCCCTGACTCCATGTGTTGCAGCCCCTCGTCATACTCGTACCGGCTCTTCCTGCTCCTTTTTTCTGGTGTGAATCACCCTCGCAGGTTGTCTTGACGACGATGAAAAGTTCACCGGCGACCTTGTGGAGTTCGTGAGAAACAGGCTGACGACATTAATTAAACAGAAATGCTCCTTGTGGGCGCTGCCGGATCTGAGCTAGGCGGACGGATTGCCGGCGGGGAGCGCATTGGTAAGTGGAGGGCTCCCCCTACTCCTGGCGCCGGCTCGACGGAGTAGCTGCTCCGTTGGCTCCTGATCCTCCTATGCCCCTTGCGATACCAGTTGTGTGACGGCCGTCCACCAACTAGCTCGCCGGACATGGGCTCCATGATGGAGCAATAGAGAAGCCAGCACTGGCGGCGGGCTGGGCAGTACAATTTGGAAGGGGATTAATTTCTTTTGGAAGGGAATTAATGGTAACGATGAATCACTGGATAGACCGGTCGCTTGGAGATTGAGGAATACACGCGTCGCTCAATGGGTAGGGTCGTTCGCTCGGAAGCATGCGACCCGGTCGTATAAGATTTTCTTCCCTCTTCTCTCTCATCCAACTCGATAAAGATATAATATTTTAAGCCTTACTGCCCGCCCACATCACCTTATTATACTTGCTCTAAGGGCATCGGAGCCAAGATTTGAGTATAGGGGAGCCAAACAAAGCTAGTATATAAAAATTAGTGCAAAAATAACTATCAAATATTATTATTTTTTTGCAAGAAAAAAAATTAATTATCATTTTTAACACGGTACAGATGCAAGCGCACATATATACACGCATATACTCACCCCTATGAACGCACATATGCACACCTGATACGTCTTCAATGTATCTATAATTTTTAATTGTTCCATGCTATTATATTATCTGTTTTGTATGTTTTATATGCATTAATATGCTGTTTTATATTATTTTTGTGACTAATCTATTAACCTAGAGCCTAGCGCAAGTTTCTTTTTTTTTTGAGTTTTACAGAAAAGAAATATCAAACGGAGAACAAACGGAATAAAAGTTTCACGATAATTTTTTTTTTGAACAAAAGACACCCACGAAACTTGGAGAGGAGGCCAGAAGACCTACAAGGTGGCCACAAGCCCTAGGGGCGCCCCCAGAGGGGGGAGGGGGGGATAACAAAACACAATCGGATCACGCGATTCAGACGTATGCTGGCGGTATGAGTGTCGGCGTTGGAGAGCTGTATACCATTTTGGCAGTAACTTTATAAAGAAGTCCAATATCCCAAACATACCGAGTGGATCAGGATTCATGCATGCGCCCAAGCTATCGAGCAGTAGCAGGCAGGGAGGAGTGGCACAAATCTGAACTTCCCATCTAGAGACTGTTGCTTCGACCACAACCTGACCAGCTGCCTGCGCTCGACCGACCTCACCGCAACTCTAACGAACGAACTGGCACCAGCCGATGAGACGGAACTGCATGGCGCTGCTCAGACCTTTTCCCTGATGGGAGGCAAATTTTCATGTTTTGACCCTTTTTGAAACCTATTTGAGATTTGATTCTAGTTTAATTTTTTTTCGAGATTTAACCCTTTTGCTACCGCCAGAGTTCATGGCGGTAGGGTCTAACAGCCTACCGTCAGGGACTTTGGCGGTAGCCTGCACAACCCTACCGCCAAGGTGCTTGGCGGTAGGCACGAGCACGCACTGTGTTCAATACTTAGGAGTTTTTTGACGGTAGGGCATGCAACCGGTATGTCAGCATACAACCCTACCGCCAAGGTGCTTGACGGTAGGCTGTTATACCCTACCATCATGGTCCCTCACGATAGTAACAGGGCCAGTCTCAAAAAAAATTCAAACTAAAGTCAAATCTCAAATAGATTTTAGAAAAGAATCAAAACACGAAATTTAGCCCCGGTGGGGCTGCCCGACCCTGACATGACACACATAGCCGTTCGACCTGGCAATCGGCGGGGCATGGCGTGGCATGGACGGACAGGGTAAAGTAAGCCGCCGTCATGGATCGTGGTACTGCCATGTTTTGTTTGTCCGACAGAGAAAAGAAACACGAGGAGAGAGATAGCAGTTGAGTTGTGGTTGTAGGCTAGCGTTGGTGGGCGGAGACGCATGCAATAACGGGATACTGTTACGGTATGGGGATGACTGGGCAGGGCCCTCCATTATGCTCTTTGTCATGCCGCGTTGTCCGTCCACATGAAATCTCAGCCATGCACTGCAAATCCTACTCTTGTTTGTGCATGCAGGAGTATATAACAGTACGGTAATGCCTTGTGGCTGTAGCCTGTAGGATGGGACGAGACTTGCCTGCTCCCCCAGCGTGCTCCCATCCGTACTCCCGTATACGTGGCATGATTTAATTGGAACAAAATAAGGCCCGGCCCCATCCCCTTAAAATCAGGAGGAGATGATTAGATTAGAAAAAAAAAGAGAAAAAAGGACAGCCGTAGGATGGAGTGGGAGCACGGATGGAAGCATGGCGAGGAAGCAGGCAAGCCGGATCCCTGTAGGATGTATGGCCAGATTGCACTAGGTACGTTTCAATACGACATGCAACTAGTAAATCTCAAGGGCATGCGTGCGTGCATGCAAAAATCTGCCAGCATGCATGCTTAGCGTGCTCCTTTCATTGTGGAGCTACTTCCATTTTTTGGTGCAAACGAGCAAGCAAACAAATTTATCGATGAAGTTGTGAACGCGGCCAAAAGTAGACGGGATAAAAGCTAGTGAATGGTAACTTTCAAGAATCCCCGCAAACGTAATAAAATAGATCAAGAAACAACCAGTCAAGGATAGGCTAGACGGACGGATTGACGGGACTCGACCATGGCGCGATCTCTGAACCCACTCGTTGCCTCATCACCCACCCGGTCACATGCAGACCATGGATGCCTGGCTGTAAGTTCTATCCCATGTGCCCCGTCAGCCGGCGCCGCAGCTGATCCGCGGAGGAAGAGAAGGCGTGTACTACCACTACTGCTAGCGCCGTAGTGTAGCGTAGCGGCCATGCATGCCCCTGCCGGCCACCCTAGCCGGTAGCTGAGCTACATGGGATAGAGGGATAGCATGGCAAACAGTCTCCATGGACGAACATGGCCCCTGCCCCTGCCTGTATCTATCTATGGTAGCTAGCCAGCCACTGTTGGGGTCGCGCACTGTTTCGGACACGGCAAGTCTTGTCACGGCAGCAGCCGGCCCCACAAGTTAGTTATTGACATGCATGGTGGGCTGCTGCCGCGAGTCGTGCATGGGCTCCCTCTACTCGACTCTACTCTACTCTACTTGGACTGGTCTATGCCTTTTCCAGCGTAGAAACGTGGGGTTTCTGAGAGGTGTACTGTACTACTACTGCGTAGTGGCCGGGGATGGATCGACGGCCGGAGCATGCATGCATGTGTGCGAGAAACGGCGCAGCGGCGGTCGTCCTGTTGTAACGTGCCTCTGGTCTGGTGCCCTATGATTTGTCACGTCGGAGGTAGGTTCTCATAGCATGCAGACGCAGGACAGGAGGGATCCCGGCTGGATCCGGTCAATCTTTTCCCGCCACGTGATCGCCCACACCTTCTCATTTCGGGTGAGAAAGGCTAGACCCACCGAGCAGAAATCCATCACGTCGTGGTAAATAAAGTAGCAGAGCACTAGTAGTAATAATAATTAACAAGAAAATACCTGCCCTTATGCAGCGAGCTCACGTGTTGTGTTGGTCAGATCGAGTCACGGCGAAAAATGGAAAATCTGATCAACGCCCAACCGTGGCACTCTACTTCTAGTCACAGCACGTTTGCCCCGTTTGTACTACCACAACACAATTGGTGTGCGTCCGAGGCTACCCTACCACCGCCCGCCGCCCGAACGGATCGAGAAACCTGTACTGTACGGTGTCACAGCTCGCTCTCTGATACGGGCATCATACAGTTGGGCTCGTCAAACGACTGTTTCGCAGTCAATCTAGCAAGCAGCAGCAAGGCAGCAACCAAGCTGCAGTGCCGGTCGATGATGGTTAGTTAACTGGCCAACAGTCAACACTCAACAGTGTTGGGCAACAGGACGTGGATTGGCGGCCGTGCCTACGCATCGACACCGACCTCACCCAGCAGCCACGCAGACGCAGGCCGTTCCAATTATTCTCGGCCAGTTAAAGCTCCCTACCTACGTCGCGTAGTTATCATCACTTGTTGCCGGGCACGTCATTTTGTTCTCCTTGTGGAGGGGAATCAAGGGAGCGGCCGGACGCGCACGGGGAGTGGGCGCGTGCGCAGCGCGAGTGAGCGGCATTGGGAACTATCGCCCGTTTGTTTGGCCGCGATCACGCCAATGGTGCAGCTGCCGGCTTGCGAGACGTAACATGCAGGGCCATGCATGCATGGGTGATTGATGGACCACGGACCAGGGTGCTAGCTGGAGCCATGGCCAGGGCGTCGGGCCGCCGAACCGTGCATGCCCCCCTGGACGCGGAGCACGTCGTGAAGCAAACGCATGCAATCAAACGATGTACGGCGACACAAACTTTACAAACTTTTTTTCTTTTGAAGAAAAGACACCCCACTTTACAATCTTACGTGTGAAAAGGGAGCGATGTGGCCCAACAACATCTGCGCGCGGAGGCTGAGCCCACGCTCCACATTGCACCACGTTTCATTCTCTGATGAACCAGTGTATGTTTTGTGTGCTTTATGCCTAGTCTTACTAAACCAAGCAGTTTGGGTCCTTGTACCATCTTCTTCTTCAGAATGAATATAACAGCACTCCTGTTGTCGTTCAAAAAACAAATTCTCTGATGATGAAACCACCGTGCCTTCTGGGCCGTCCGTTACCATCACACGGATACACAGACACACGTGCTGTCAGGGCACACACATGGCTGTCAGATTAATTGGGGCGAATGCACGCAGCAACACCATGACCCAAAAAGCAGTGTAGTACTGTAGTGTACATGTATAGTTTCAGAAAAGTTGCAAACTGTGTCCACAGTGGATTGCCAGGGTCTGGCTTTGGATCCCCGTGCATGTCGTGGTTCCTGCCGATCTTGGACGGGCAGCTGCAACGAACAACAAGGAGGAGTGGCTGTGGCGTCTATCACGAGCAGTAACATACTGACACACGGTTCCAAGCCTGCATGATGGTGCTTAATATAGACGGTGATACCACCTATAACCACATCTTGCCGCAACTTGGCCTGAAAACCCAGAGCTCCATAGCTGTTGCCTGTCTCAGCTGCAAGATTTTTACTGGAGGATAGAAACAGAACACTGCTCTTGTTTCTCTCTCTCTCTCTCTCTCTCTCTCTGACCAGGCTTGGCTTTCTCACCCCACTACGTCGTGAGGAGAGGACCACGGCTCGCTGCAGGTCGACGGTGAGTGCGGTGTGGCGACGAAATAATGGAGCCATGGCGGGAGAGACTGATGAGTGATTGACGAGCGAATCGCCGACCGGACCCGTCTTCGTCTTGGGCCATGGGTGGTGGTGGTTTGTGGATCGCGGCCATGTCTCCCCTGCCATGCACACGTATACCTGCCCATCCCAAACCTCGTGATCTTGGAACGGAATTCTCCTCTATCTGGCTGTCTCCGCATGTTTTCGATCATGCAAGAAAGGGGAAGGATACTACTCCACATCGTTCTGAACATCACGTGTACGTACGTGAGTGTAAGTAAATCCAGGTAGTGGACATGGAGGATGACGAGACGACGTTGGACTGCCATGCCGTGGCTCAAGAGAGGCCCGATAATGGTGGTGAGGAGACACAAGGAAGTGGTCCAATGGGCTTGCGATGGCGATTGCAATGGCTGCGCCGCCCCACACGACGATGGTCGCTGCTGCATGGTCTTTCTTGTCTTGCAGGGGAAAGGGAGACAGGCACCACAGCCCACCTGGTGTACACCCAGATCCGTTTTAACAGCATTTCTCCATCGTTTTGACCGTTGGTCCCTCCCCCGTGCCATTGACCGCCATGCATGATAAATTCCATGGGGTTATTAGTGCATGTGAATATTAGTGGAACCACATGGAGTACTCCTTTGCAGACTACGGGAGGTCAGGGCGACGACGGGGACCGGCAAATTGTATCATCGCCATGATCCAGGGCACGACCAACGAGACTCAACGGGCAAACTACCCAGCATATTTTTCCTCTATTCAGTGCAGCGCTTTGGAAGATATCAGCTTCATATAGCATGGCACCAGACCTCAACTTGCTCAGATTCAAAATAATACTTAAATTCATATATCTTAAACATTTCTGCTTCAGTACACCCTCCTTAAACACATCGACGGCTGAGATTACCACATACTCCTTCACAATACAAGGTAAGATGGTTTTCTTTTAAAGTACATCGTGAGACCTTGGCCCTGTTTGGTTCATAAGTCCTAGGATTTTTTTTAATCCTAACTTATAAGTCCTAAGGCCCTGTTTGGTTCATAAGTCCTAGGACTTTTTTTAGTCCCGACTTATAAGTCTCAAGTCGCTAAAAAGTCCCTATCTGTTTGGTTGCTGGGACTTATAAGTCTCTATAAGACTATATTACAACTATAAGTCCCTATAAGTCCTTCTTGAGAGTCTTATTTCATAAGTCCCAAATGCCCACTTTAAGTCCCTATAAGTCCCTCCTGTTTGGTTTAAATGGGACTTATAGGGACTTTTTGAAGTCCCTAAACCAATAAGTCCCTGGAAACAAACACCCTCTAAGTCTCTAAAAAGTCCCTACCTGTTTGATTCCTGGGACTTATAAGTCTCTATAAGACCATATTACAACTATAAGTCCCTATAAGTCCCTCCTTGAGAGTCTTATTTCATAAGTCTCAAATGCCCACTTTAAGTCCCTACAAGTCCCTCCTGTTTGGTTTAGATGGGACTTATAGGGACTTATTTAAGTCCCTAGACCAATAAGTCCCTGGAAACAAACACCCTCCTTGTATCAGAATTGCATAGTCAGGAGACTGGGTCGGGAGCAGAGGTCATGGAGTTTATCCTATGCGAGTTGTCCTATCAGATAATGTATTCTGGACCATTGGAGTTTTCGGAGCTCATATCTACGGTGTGTTGGTACCTTTGATGGCAACGACGGCAATTCGTTCGCGAAGAAGTCGTTTTGTTTGTGCAGCGGAGATAAAAAACACGCCTAAAATCAACAAGTTGCCGGTGTTTTCTCTTTGGACTGCAAATTTTAAATGTTGATGCATCATTTACCCGAGGGTGACTACGCAGGCTCATGTGGAGCTATGATCCGTGATCATCTGGGAAGTTTTATACCGGCATCTACGACAAGACTAGAACATGTAGCCGACATGTTCATAGTAGAAGCAGCTGCCTTGTTTGAGGGGTTGAAGCAAGCAAGAAACATGGGATGCTATAATCTGGTGGTGAGATCGGACAATAGTATGGTGGTGAACTAGTGATTGGGGTGCCACCCTATAGCGCCGCTTGCGAGGAAGTTGTGTGCATGTTTTCATTTTAAAAAATACATAGACTTCTTGCTTCCGTCTAAAAAAACATCCCAGAAAAAATCCCCACCTTCATCTAAGAAAAGAAGTAAAAAAAAATTACCACCGCAGCCTAAGAGCGAGTGTCACTTTGCATAACCCCCTATTTAAAAAATACCAGTGGTCCTCATCTCCATCTAAAATTAAAATAAAAATACATTTTAAAAATAATCTACACTTTTATCTAAAAAATCCAAAATATTCTCATAGCGGCCAACCAGCTTGCGCCACGTGGCATAGCTGGTTGGCCACCCTTCCTGCGTAGCTTAATGGGTTTAATGCTATAAATTACAACGAAGGGTATTCTATGGTGTCAACGCCGATTCTTGATGATTGTCGTGGTATATTACTAGATTCTAGAAGGGTTAATATTGAGCGTTGTAGTTGAGAGACAAATTATGTAGCTTCATGCACGGACGTTGCCTGCCCCGACCGGCGAGCGGCGACCGAAAAGGCAGAGGGCACGACCGCGACGCCCGCCCTCGACCGGACCCGGACAACCGTTGCCATCAGCCGCGCGGCAGATGTTGCGCCGGATGCGCCATCGCGTGGCGTCGCCGCTGCACACGTAGTCGCGTAGTTCGATCGGCCGTGCGCTCTGGCTGGCGCCTGCCGCGGGCAGGCCCGGCATGAATTCCGTCCTCGGCTCATCTTCTTCACGTGAGGAGTGAACCAGCAGCAACAGACATATTTTTTTGCAGGTGGGCGGGATGGGGGAGCAGAAGGGCAGCGACGAGTGGACGATGGATTCTGGTCCTGCAATGGATCGAGATACCGATACAGAGAGTGGTGGTATGTACACAGCACGGGCAGGCCACTAAGGCCAACTCTAACGTCCGCCAGCGTCCGTTTAAGAGTAAACGGACAAAGCAGGCCTCCAAACGTGCAGCCGCAAACAGACCGTCGTTCGTTTTTTGTCCTCTTTCAACTCATTTTCGGCTTAAGTTCGAGCCGAGTTGGTGGCCGAACGGACGGGAGACAGACCCCCCCCCCTCTCCTCCTTTTCTATCTCCCTCCGCGTCCCGACATTGCCGCCACCCCCACCATCACCGGCCGTGTCTTTTTCCACCAGGACCTTACGAACCACCACCGCGTGATGCCATAGCTATTTCTGTATCGGCCTTCCGGAAAGCATTTGGCCGGCGTTCTCCTTGTTGCCAATGGAAGGCAATCTACAGCCGTCGGCGTCACCCGTCACCCCAAACCTCTTCCGGCCTGCCGTTCGGTGATGCAGGGCGCCCTCCAGCACCATCGACCCCAAACCTTGCTTTGCTGTCCGCGAGGGGAGCAAGGCATGAATTATTCGGCCGCTTTCCCAGCACGACCGCAAGGCATTCGACGGATTGCTCACAAGGTACAATGGATAGTGGCGATGAGTTTTTCTTGCACAACTTCATTTGCTTATCGGATGATTCATCCTCGGATGATGAAGAGCTGGCGGCTGTGTTGGTCGTACATGAACACATTACTAGGAAGCGGCCTCGGTATAGGGGATCAATCCCCGGCCATGCTCCGGCCTTGGATCGCAATAGGGAGAAAGGCCACACCCTTCTCTATGCCGATTACTTTAAGGATGGTGCACTCTTTAGGCCACATCAATTTTGTCGACGATTCCGAATGAGAAGGCATGTGTTTAATCGTATTCGCGAGGGAGTGGTTGCGCATGACCCATACTTTGAGTGCAAAGAGGATGCCCAAGGTAAGCTTGGTTTCTCTTCATTCCAGAAATGCACTGCGGATCTTCGCATGCTTGCATATGAAATTCCGGGTGATCTTGTGGATGAGTATGTTCGTATGAGTGAGTCCACATGTCTACTCTCATTGTATAGTTTTTGCACGGCTGTGGTGGAAGTGTTTGGCTCGGAGTACCTCAAAGAGCCAATTGTCGCTGATACAGAGACGTTGTTTGGCCGCACTTTTCTCTTCATGATCACATCACAAATCAAACAATCAAATGAAATTGAAAATGAATTAGAATCATTGACCTTACCATCAAAATAAGTAAAATTGGATGTACAATTTCAACAGGTACAAGATGTGAGTTCAGAGGGGTAGTATTCAATCGTGCTAGGGTGCGGCTATGTCTCAATCGACTCACATTTAACCAAGTCCTAATGAAGTGATTTAATATATAAGAAGAAAAATGCATGAATCTTTGTACAAAATCAAACGAATATAGCATTGAGTGAGACTTGGCAAAATTGATAGTTGCTAACCTTGCTGCTGAACCGCTAGAGAATTGAAAGAGTACTCCAGGATTTCCCAGTCGCAGAGCTGGTGTCGCCTGATTTAACCGGACATGGCGAGTAGGCAGCGGCGGTCGCCAGCTCTAATTGCCTCAAGATTTTTACGGGATATAACCGTCTCAGGCATATACAGTGATTAACATAATAGTTTTGTCTGAAGTTTTACACGTAGAAATAACAATAAAAACATGTCTACAATCAATTATCCTTTAGCTTTATCTACAATAATTAGTTATTCTTATAAATATGATGAGACATAATGTGATAAGAGATAATCTCTTTAATAAGATAAAACAAGTCTTTTCTTAAAAAAAATCTCCCCTCCACATCAGCGTATATCTGAAGTGACCTTCCTAAGATAGCACCATTGTACACGCCCTTAAGTCATACGTTAATCACGCCAAGGTTGACCTTTTTAGGGTAAAATAAAGCAATGAGCGTACTTAGGAACGAAGGAGGCCATGTCCATGGATGAGCCTTCTTATGGGCCTTTTTCAGATTTTATACTCTCGGCTTTCACCATCGTCTGAGTTAAGGGAGGGGGTGGCAACTACGTGTATTCCCTTGATGCAATCCTAATTACTCGTAGCCGTTCCCACCAAAAGAAATTACTCATACTTGTTAAAGGTATTGTCGATCGATAGGGGGCAGGCCCTGCTCGCCCCCTTCCTCCGCCACTAAGCCGCCGACCCATTCATGGGCGGGATAGGGTATCCGGCTTTTCTTTAACCATAATAGATTCACCAAATTTGCAGTGACCCTTAAACATTATACAAAGCGGACCGCGAACCACCCCCTGCGGCCGCTATATGTACGGGGAGGGGTGATTTATGGTTCCCGTCTTACATCTAGATCTGTCGCGTTCCTTCCCCTCCGCCACTTTCCTCTTCTTTTCTGACACAGTTATTTGCGTAGCTCTAGCGAGCAATGTCGGGAGAAGGCTGCTTCGATGAGTTGTATGATGCGCTCTGGCCGTCGACAGAGGCTCTTCACGAGACAGAGGTGGTGCGATTCGCCGCGAAGGAGGCGTTGGATGCCGACAAAGAGGGCACGCTTCGAGGTGATGCACACGGAGCACGAGCTCGCCTACACCATCTACAGATCTGCCTGCAAGTACCACCTCGGCGTCAAGCCGTGAGCTGCCATGGCCCACCGTCGTTTAGGATTTAGTTTGTTTAAATGTGTGTGTGATGAACTCCCCGCCTATCTAAATGTTACGGGAACATGTTTTATCTTAAGTCCATGAATTTGGAAGTCCATTTACAGCATCCGTTCTGCACTAGGTAAAAAACGCGCAAAAATCGATTCAGGACGAACCGTAAATCGTTTTTTACGTCCAGTTAACGGCATGGCGATAACTGGACAGGGCCCTCCATTATGCTCTTTGTCATGTCGGCTTGTCCGTCCCATGAAATCTCAGCCATGCACAACAGATCCTGCTCCTGTTTCTGTACGCAGGAGCATATAAGAGCAACTCCAACGAGCCGACCTAAATGGACGTTGATTTCATTCGCTATTTGTCTGTTTGGGCCGGCCAAACGGACACGGGTGCCCGTTTCTGCATTTGGGTTGGCACCTGCGCCCAACGCTGGCCTGCGACCCATTTTAGACCGCGCCAAAAAAAAAATGAACGCATGCATATTTAAAAAAAGAGAAACTACATTAATTAAACTTTAAAGCCGGCCACGAAGGCCGGCGAGAGTCCACGCGTCCATATTTGCATTTAAAAAAAAATAAAAACAGCCTAAACTACGAGGCGGCGCGCTGCCCTAGGCGTCGTCGTCGTCGTCCTCAGGGTCTGTGAGGTCGATGAGCGTCGGCGCCGGCCCAGGCGAACGCCATGTTCCAGAGCGTTGCCTTGTCGGGCTGTGCCGGCGCAGGCAATGCCGGAGCAGGGGGCTGTGCGGCCGCCTGTGCAGCCGCGGCCGGGCGCGCCTCCTCCTCGACGCGCTGCCTGTGCAGCCGCGGCCTGGCGCGCCTCCTCCTCGGCCTTACTCACCCTGGTTCTGCCAGTGCCACTCCGCCTGGTGCACTGGCACGCTGACGCGCTGCCTCTGCCGGTGAGGCGCCGGCGGGGGTGGGAGAAACTCAAAGGGGAAAGGGGTGGCGGGGGACTTGCCCTTGGCCTTGCTACCGCTGGTGCCGGAGAAGAGGCCCATCGTCGTTGTGGTTGCGGTGGCTAGGGTTTGCCGGCGACGAGGGAGCAAGGATGGGCAGATGGGGACGGCGAGTTTGGATGAGGACGGCCCCGCCGCACGGTCGGCTTAAAAAAAGACGAGCGCCGTCGCTGACGCGTGGGCCCTTCGTCATAAATTAAGCTGACCGCGTGGGCAGCGGGTAGTTGGACGGCCGCCATGTGGGGACGCGGCGGACAGCGAGAAGGCGCGCGAAGCGTCCGTTGGGCCGCAAATGCGTCGGCGCGGACGCGACGCAGACGTGATTTGGGTTTGGGTCGGCGCGTTGGGCAGCCACTTTTATCCGCCTCGACGCAAACATACGCACGTGGACGAAATGGGTCGGTCCTTTGGAGTTGTTCTAACAGTACGGCAACGTCTTGTAGCTGTAGGATATTAAAAACATTAACGTACGTATCAAGGGCGCCTTCTCGCGATATCCACCTGTCCCTTTTACTGTGTGATGTGAAAAAAAACCGAAGGAGAAAAGAAAAACGGGCCACCCTCGTTTCCCATTCACCACCGCCACGATTCCTCCGGCCCCCTCCCCCTCTCCCTCTCCCTCTCCCTCTTTGGCCGCCGCCACCACTCACGGGCGCCCTCCCCCACAGCCCCTCTCTCCTCCGATCACCTTATCCCCACCACCGGGCGAGCTCCTCTCCTCCCCCTCGCCCCAGATCGAGCAGCAGGTCTGGATCCACGGCCATGGCGGCGCGAGCGCTCCCCGTCAGATCGCTTTCGTTCCCAAGCAGATGAGGAGGCAACGTCGCATGGCTAGCTCGGTGGTCGCCGCGCTGTTCCACGGCTGGTTCGCCTTCAGCTCGCCGGGGCGGATGAGGTGATTCATTAGGGTTAGTGCCGCCACCGCCCCATCCCGCTCTGCATCGACGGGTCTCGGGCAAGCCACCCCTTCATATTCTCTCTGTCCTGTCGCCTCCCATAGTTCTTCCTCAACCACGATCGGGGCGGGATGGACCTGGATATCCGTCAAGGTAACTAGCAGGGTGGTGCTCACGGATCGGGGCAGTATGAGGTAGGATCGATTATGTGGATTGTACCTCTGCAGCGGGCTTTTTTGCACGGGAGTGATAGCCAGGTTCTATGCTTATATTTCATCTCTTTTTTTATAAGCTGCATGTAATTGCTATCATCATAGACATTAAGCAAGTAAATATATACTCATGCATCATCTTTTAGGAGAATTTGAATGTTATTTCAAAACCGTGATGTGTTTGTTGGTGCCATATGGATAGTAAATGATGCTACTAAGTTAACATATAGTTGTAGATATAAATAAAATCAGGAGGTCACCATTATGTTGATTTCAGAATAAGCATCATGTCAGTCTTGTAAATATCTTTTGTGTTCTACAGGCTAATCATAAGCTCTCTTTTGTGCCATATTTGGCAATCTTGTACTACTATCTTGCAGGTTGTTGGGACATTTACTCACCCCCAAATATGTTTGTTGGTTGATACACAGGCTTCGGGAAACAAGTAGAAAGTTGTGGCTTTCTTTGGGGACCTAGATCTTTGTGAGGCTTTTTAAAGATCTTGACACAGTATATGAAAATGATTTTCATAACTCAACAATTTCGGTGAGTTCATTTTTACCAATATGTTGTACTTCGCCGTCCCATATTAACTGTCGCTGAAAAAGGATGTATCTAGACGTATGCAACTTCGTTATGCTTATGAAGTTGGAGTCAAGGACGTAAGCTTCTGCGGACTAGTGTCATGCGTGAATGCGTGCTTTCTGCCAGTGCTTATCTTGCACCACATTTATCTCTTTGAGTTTTAATGTTCCTATCTCGTTGAGTTTTAATTCCGCAATCAACTTAGGAAAGTATCTCATTGGAAAGATGATGCCCTGATAAAGTTGGAACATATCTCAGGATACTTAGTCGTTCACCTAATGTTCCAAATGATCATGTTAGTTTGTAGGTTTCAAAACAAGAAGATCCTGAAAATTGGCATGTTCAGGCTTTAGCACTTTCTCTTTAATTTGTGCTTATGTTAATACTTGTGAATTATAGGACTGGTTAAGACATTAATTCTTCAGGTATTTTGGTCAATTGACTCGGGCTCTCAAAAAGGATTTCATAGTGATCCCAAAGAAGCTTCAAAGCAGGTTAGTTTGGCACATCTTCCTTATATTCCTTCCAATGTTCAGTAATATACAGCTATGCTGAAGTTTGTGGTGCTGTTTTGTTTTATTTATTTTTCTTCTTCTTGTCATGTACCATTTGAAACTACGTTCTTCCTGTATAAACTGCTAAACCATTAAATGGACCTGTGCAGAATCTTGTGATCCGAAAGAACCTCATAATCAATAAGAGCATTCGCACAACATATGTCCGGGCAATCAGATCAATACACCATTTCATTTATATTTAAAATCAGTAATTTCTTGGTTCTTCGTATGAGTGGCCATCCTATGTGAATTCAGGTTTGGGTTCTTCCTATGTATCATGTCTGAAACCTGGAATATTGATTGTTAGGCATAGCTTAACTTCCACATTTTCATGCATATTCTTCCGCTGGTAAGATAGGGCAAAACATGTACCACAGAATGCAGGGAGAGCATAGATTTATTTTTCCTTTCTTTTTTTATTAGATAGGCTACATTGCAGGGAGACCATGTGTTTATTTTGCTCTTCCTACTTTTGTTAGATAGGGTACATTCTTTTTGTTCCTTTCATGCCTCTGTTGCTGACGGTACTATTGTGTAAATTGAAAATTGATGTTTAATGTTACGACATGATTTACGCAAACTGAAATTCTGATCCCTTGGGATGTTGCAGGTTGCTACAATCTAATACTAATGGAATTGGCCTTCAAAATTGCAACCAATATTAGAGCTGGCGAACGATTTGCATTTTATGTAGTCATACCAATGTGGCCTGAAGGAGTCCCTACTCAGCCTCTGTGCAAGAAATTCTTTTCTTTCAGGTAAGCTCTATTTTATAAAAGAATTATAGCAGCTATTAGGAAACCTCAAATCTGAGATTTGTTGAGATATTGAAATCCCAATGTGAGATTCACTGAGATACGGAAATGTCTTTCGACCTTAATTTCAATCCTCTCCCAATTAATATATTTTCATTTGAGTGCATATTGGCATATTCCTTGATATGTATGGCATTTTTCGCTTTTAATACGATATTACTGAACTGGTGCTCACTTCCCTTTGTTTAGTTTAGTGCCATTTCTATTCTTGCCTTCATTTTGGTTAAAAAAATCTCTCACCACCAAATGTTACCTTATGTGTTCTTTTTTTGCTCGGCAGCAGTGATTTTCATAGAGGCAATGTAATATGTAATGTTGTTATTGCTATAAAAGCTGCAGAAGCGTAATGCTGATTACCCGTACATGCCGACCATATTGTAAAGAGATCTTCCAACTTGTCCCTTTTGTAGACCTTTGATTATCCATGACACGGAAGGCAGGGAATAGCTTTGAAAATTTTGACAAAGATGATACAGCCATTTGAATTTTTACATGCATTTATGTTGAATTGGGATTTGGGGCTTGGGAATATTACACAAAGGAGGGGGCAACCCCTGGATCCCATTCATGGTAGACTGTCTACAGAGCTCAGACTGCTGCCTCCACAAGCAGTATGAAAGGTCTTAACATAACAGAAAACAAAATGTTAATCTTAGATGAGGTTTACCAACTGTCATCTCCAGAAGCCAAAATTTTGATACAGAAAGTCCATGCTATTGTGTTTTTCATCTTGAAGTTAACTTTTTATACACATTCTCTGAGCACGATATTCACCTTTCCGTTTCAGCTTATCGCAGGTCAATCATCTAGGTTACAAACCTGTTGTCTCTGTATTCATATGCGCCTATCAGTATCTATGCTGCTGCCATCTTTGCTTCTAAGTCTGATCTGTTTATGCATGTGCTGTGGCTGTAATGGATTTCAATTGCTGTAAATTAATTTTCCTGTTCGAAGTGGCAGGCACATTTGGGCGTGACGGGATTCTGGTGCACTCATCCGGCGAGATCCTCCTCGGCGTCCTCATGAACAGCCTGCAAATGGGGGCATGTTACTATCTGGTAATTTGTCACTTCTTGTGCTGCTAACTAGAGTTGATTGGTTCTAATCTTCTATTTCACTAAAAAATATCAACTTAGCAATTTGCTCGTTCCTTGATGTGTTTGTAGGTACTCATATCGATCTAATTAATCTACTTCACATTTAGACGGTTAGAAGAATCAAGATCTCTGTATATGTATGCAAGGCAACAAAGGAAGCATGCATTTCTTATCAAGCTTCAATGGGAACGATCTTGTCGTGATAATCATATCAGGGTGCAATGTTGCTTACAGTTACTGGGAGAAATAAATTATCAAAATGTTCATGTACAGTGTCATTATACCGACACTGGGTACCTAGCATAACTCTTATCATCTTAAACTAAGTTCTATAATTAAATTATTGATTGCTTATGTTATGGCAGTAGGTTGTGTTCTGCACATACTACAATCCGGAGCTGTGTCCACATGTATGACCTGGGTGTGCAGGTGTGACATGTGCAGCAATTTTTTTTAAAAAAAAGTGCCATGGCGCGCCCCAACAACTAGTATGGTAACAGATGCAACAAAATCTCGAGACCATGCATGCATGCAAAAATCTGCCGGCATGCATGTACGGCGTGCTCCTTTCAGTTGCAAAGTTTTTCCATTTTGGTGACCATTTTATATACGAAGAAACAGCCAGTCAATGAGAAGCTACTCCACCATGGCGCGCTCTCAGGAACCATCTCCTTGCTTCGTTTCAACGCCCGGTCACATGCCTGGCTGTATCCCATGTGCCCCGTCGGCCGGCGGGGCAGCAGCTGCATGCATGCATGCAGCCGATCGATCCACCGGCGGAGGAAGAAAAGACGTGTACTCCTACTAGTAGTGCCGGCCACCCTAGGGAAAGCAAACAGTGTCCATGGACATGGCCTCTGCCCCTTGTAGCTTGTAGCTAACCACTGTGTCGGGCACGCCAAGTCTTGTCACGGCCCCACAGGTTAGTTATTGACGTGCATGGTGGGCTCCTGCCGCGTGCCGTGCATGCGCTACTCTACCCTCTACTCTACTTGAACTGGTCTAGGCCTTTTCCAGCGCAGTAGAAACGTGGGGTTTCTCAGAGGTGAACTGTACGTGGTGGCCAGCGTAGTAGAAAATGATTTGTCACGTCGGAGGTAGTAGGTTTTTTTTTTGAAGGGAGTACCTAAAATTCATCTAGATGAGACGTAATTTGGTCTCATTCACCTGAAAAACAAGAATGCATACAACCCACGTCAGCACACATGCATCTTATAATATCACATCCAATGGTCATAAAAGGTGAATAAGACCAAATTAAATCTCATCTAGATGAGTTCTAGCAAAACTGATTTTTAAAAGGGTAGTAGGTTTTGATCGCATGCAGAGGCAGGACAGGAGGGATCCCGCCTGGATCCGGTCAATCTTTTCACACTCCACGTGATCGCCCACACCGCTTTCCGTGTCATTTTGAGTGGAAAATGCGAGACCCACCGAGCAGAAATCTATCACGCCGTGGTAAGTAAAGTAGCCAGTACTAGTACCAGTAATTAACAAGAAGATATCCATATCCTCCCATGTGCTGCGAGCTCACATGTTGGTCAGATGGATTTAGTGAAGAAGAAAAAAAAATGAAATATCTGATCAACGACCAACCGTGGTCCCTGGGAATCTACTTCTAGTTACGGCACATTTATCCCGTTTGTACTAAAAGTTTTGCTAAATTTCAGTTGATGCTATATCCGTGGATTTCTTTGTTGAGATTCGTGCACAAAAAAAATATTTTTTTTCTCGGTTGTGTGTTTTTTTCGAGAAATTTACAATCTATTCATCTTCAATCATGGTAGTATAACGAAAACCAAAAATGATCAAATTTACATCCAGATCCGTAGACCATGTACCGACGACTACAAGCACTGAAGCGAGCGCGCCGCTGTTATCGTCCGTCTCTCGTCGGAGTCGGGCACAACTTGTTGTAGTAGATAGTTGGAAAGTCATCGTGCTAAGGCACCATAGGACTAGCGCACCAGAACAGCAACCGTCGTCGACGAAGAATAACGTGGATCGAAATGATCCAACTCGAAGACACACGAACATAGACGAACAAAAACCAGATCTGAACAAATCCATCGTTGATGGATCCGCCGGAGACACACCTCCACACACCTACCAACGATACTAGACTCGCCACTGAAACGGGGCTAGAGGGGGAGACCTTTATTCCATCTTCAGCGGCAGGGAGCTGCCGCCGTCTCGTCTTCCTGAATAGGACCCAAACCCTAATAAAACGCAAAGGAACAACTAACAACAAAGCCCTTTCGCCGACCCCTGCTAGGATCCACCGCGCCCCATGACCCTAGGGCCACTGGAGACGAGGCGGACCTGCGGCGGCGCCGGCGAAAGGCACGAACCCTAGTTTTATTTTGAAGGAGGAGGCAACGACGGCCGGGGTTCTTTTATTTTCATTAACTAAGACTTAATTAAATCTCAGTCGATCAAAACCTAGTCACACCTTCTACTAAACCAGTTAGTGCCGGTACTAATTGTTGTGTGTCCGAGGGAGGGTTACCCTGCCACCGGCTGCCGGCCGATCAGTCCTGTGCCCGTGCAATGGATCGAGAAACCTGTGCTACGTCCCGGGGGTGGAGCTTGTCACAGCTCGTTCGCTGTTACAGACATATACATGCAGTAACAGTAGGGCTCGTCAGACTACTGTTCCGCAATCAATCTAAGCAGCGGCAGCAGCCAAGCTGCAGTGGCCGATGGAAGACGGTTAGTTAATTGTCCAACAGTCAACAGTTGGGGCAGTGCCGTTCCAGTTAAAATAAAAAGCTCCATACGCGGCTGCATCATCGCTGTGTTGTGCGGCGCCTTTCGCTCGTTGGCATGTATGCAGGCTGTGATTGATGGACCACGGATCAGCGTGCTACCAGGAGCCATGGCCAGCGCGTCGGGCTGCCGAACCCTACTTGCTCCCCACCGTGGACGCCGTGGAGTTGGAGCACGTCGTGCAACCAAACGACTGACGGCGACACAAACTTTACCATCTGTCTTTCATAGAAAAGACGCCCATCATTTTTACCATCTTACACGCTGTTTGTTTTTCTTTTGAAGCTTTGATAGTTGTAAAGACATTGTGGTTTCTGTTAATGAAAGTCGGAGAGGTCGCTTTCCTTTATTAAAGAAAAATTTACGTGTGAAACTTTGTTTTTTGACAATCATTCACGTTTGAAACTGAGTGATGAACGATACACTGATACTAGAACCGTGGCGAAAAGGGCAACAACCGTTTCATTCTCTGATGAAACCTGGTCGTATAGCGTTGAGAGCACATGTACATCCGTTCTTGTGTGAGCCGGTGCGTTCTCGGCGTCCGTTACCATCACGCACACCGACACACGTGTTGGCAGGACACACACATGGCTGTCAGATTAACGCCATGGCCCAACAAGCAATGTGGACGCGTACTAATTTCAGAGAGAGATCGTGTACGTGTATTAGTGGATTGCCAGGGCCTAGCTGACAAGCGTTACACACTTGCTGGCTGCCGGAAGAAAAGGTGGCACATACATTACATACATGCTTTTCACGCAGAGATCGAAAAGAAAACAAGTGAGGCACACATTTGTAGCTAAAAGATCCATGTCGAAGAGGGGCTTTGGATTCCTGGAGCGGCAAGGATGTGGATGAGTGTGTGGAGTGGCACGCACCGTTGTTCGATCGTGTCTGCAATGATTGACGTGTTGCTCCTGTGTCGTGACTCGTGACCTGACCTGAAACCTGCGGAATCTATCTATCTATTTATCTATCTATCTATCACGAGCAGTAGCATGGCACCACACCTCGGTGGAGTGGAGTCGTCCGTCCGTCACCGGCCCGGCCGCTTTTACCTATGCGTCGCGTGTCAGCTTTACCACAACAGTCAAGGGCAGCAAAACCCAACAGCACATGCACACGCCAGAGTCGTAAGACTTCAACACAAACCTCTGTACCGAATGGTAACATACTTCCTCCGTTTTTTAGTCTGCATATAAGGTTTGATTAAAATCAAATTTTATAGAGTTTGATTAACTTTAGAACAACTTCAATGAAGCGATCGATTCCGTCTGTGGCCGTCCGTTTGGGTCGGCGCAGACAGAAAAAGCGGCCCAACGCGCCGACACAAACGGACACGCATCCATTTTTCGTCCACGGACGACCCATTCCCAACCCATTTTTAAGCCTGATTTGCGTCGGCGTGGACACGCGATGGACGCGCGCGCGCTCGCCTACTCCTGTCCCCGGGCCCGCTGGTCTGTGGCACATTGGCCTCCCATCCCCCCGGCCAACAAGCAACCCTTGCCCCCGCCTCCTCCGTCACCGGCGCCGCCGTCCATTTTTGCCGACGACTCTTCCAGCTGCCGCCGCCTCCACATCCGCCCAGCAACGTCGCCCCTTCCCCCAGTCACCCTCTGCCGCCGTTTTGCCGCCGAGGAGCAAACTGGTTCCCGCCGCCGCTTCCCCCATCGCCCAGCCGCCCGCGACCAAGAAGACGCCTCGTCGCCTCCACCACATACGACCGGCACGCTCGTCCGACGCCGTCACATTGGTCGGACACCGGCAGGGCAGCTAGCTGGTCTGTGGGCGCCGCGTCTCACCTCGCCGGCCGTCTCCTTCTTCGACGCCCGCAAGCTGTTCAACAGTTTGCCAAGGTACGAAAATGGACTCCGCCGACGAGTTCTTTTTCCACAATTTCATTTGCGACTTTGACGATTCGTCGTCCGACAACGAGGAGGAGATATTGCCTGCCGTGTTGGTCCATCACCACCTCAACAACCAGCGGCCGTTGTTCCGTGGCTCAATTCCGGGCACCTTCCGGCGTTGAGTCGTAACCGGGAGAGCGGGCTTTTCCTTATCTGGAAAGACTACTTTGATACAACAAACCCGTTGTTCAAACATCACAAATTCCGTCGTCGGTTCCGTATGAGTAGGCATGTTTTCAATCATATTAGAGAGGGAGTGGTCGGCTATGATGACTACTTCGAGTGCAAAGAGGATGTCGTCGGCAAGATTGGTTTCTCCTCTTATCAGAAATGCACTGCCGCCATCCGAATGCTTGCATACGAAGTGCCCGGTGATCTCATTGACGAGTACGTCCGTATGAGCGAGTCTACATGCCTAGAGTCCCTGTATAAGTTCCACAAAGTTGTGATTGCTGCGTTCGGCCCTGAGTACTTGAGAGAGCCGACAGCTGAAGATACAACCTGTTTGTTGGCGATGAATGCTAGCAGGGGCTTCCCGGGGATGCTTGGCAGCATAGACTGCATGCACTGGGAGTGGAAGAACTGCCCTTCTGCTTAGCAAGGGCAGTATAAGGGACATGTCAGGACTTGCACTGTCATACTAGAGGCCGTGGCGTCTCAAGATCTCTGGATCTGGCACTCTTTCTTTGACATGTTGGATCACACAATGATATCAACGTGCTTCAGCGCTCGCCGGTGTTTGCTAGGCTTGCCGAAGGCAACAACCCACCGGTGAACTTTACTGTCAACGGCCACAACTACGACAAAGGGTATTATTTGGGTGACGGTATCTATCCTCAATGGACCACTATTGTAAAGACAATACCCTACCCTGTCGGGGAGAAAAGGAAAAGATTTGCCCAAGAGCAAGAGAGTGCTGGAAAGGATGTCGAGCGTGCCTTTGCTGTTTTGCAATCTCGATGGGGCATCGTTCGGTATCCTGCTAATACTTGGAGCACGCAGAAACTATGGGAGGTGATGACTGCTTGTGTGATCATGCACAATATGATCGTAGAAAACGAGCGCCCGGAATGTCTGTACGATCAATGCTTTCAGTTTCAGGGTGAGAATGTTGTACCTGAGTATGGAGTAGCGGCAACATTTGAGCAGTTCACTCAGTTTCATAAAGACATGCGTGATTGGGAAACTCATGTGCAACTGCAAAATGATTTGGTTGAGTATATGTGGACTCATGTTGGCAACCAATAGATGTATCTTCTTTTATTTGTTTGCAAAACTATGTGAAACATTTTTATTTTTATTTGGCCTGTAAAATTATACTATTTATTTGGGCAGCTAAACTATTTTGCTTGTTAAATTTTCATTTCACAATATGTTGAATGCAATGTAAAATTGGGCGGCCAGCCGGCCACGCCTGCACATATGGGTCGGCGCGTTGGGCGCGCTGCCGACCCATATGAAAAACAGGGCGGACGCCGGGCGGGCGGCCGACCCAAACGGACAAAAAGCGGATGAAATCGCCGTTCGTTTGGGTCAGCCCGTTGGAGTTGCTCTTATATTAAAAATATAAACAATCACAATATGAAATCAATATTATCATATGCACAATGAAACGTATCTTCATATTATATAGTTTTAGTATTATCCATGTTCATATTTTTTTATGTAAATTTAATTAAATTTTGTGTAGTTTAACTTTGATCAAATCTTATGTGCGAAGTAAAAAGAAACGGGAGGAGTGCGTACACAGTTCCAAGGCTCCAAATTACAGGGCTAGCTTGATGGTCTTGCCGCAACTTGGCCCGAAAAACTAGCGGCCTTGCGGTTGCAGTGCGGCCGCTGAAATGCAACTGCTGGGTGTTTTGAGCTGCAGGTTTTTACTGGAGGACAGGATAGAAATAGAGCTGCTCTTGTCTTTGTCTCCGTCTCTCTTTTTACTGCACTGACCGACAATGGATAATAGAGCTTTCGTTCATTCTTTCTTTTAACAGATGAAAAGGCTTTGCCATTGCATTAATTAAGGAGAAGCGAGTGTATAAGTGGAGGACTGCCGTGTAAGAGTCGCACCGGTGGTGGTTTTCGACGCTTTCGTGTTCGGAAGAGGAAGAGTCGCACCGGTGTGGTACAAGTCCAGGTCCTGGACATGGAGGGCTGCCATGATGATGGTGCAGCTGGAGAAAGGCCCGATGATGAACGGCGGGAGGAGACGAAGGAAGGGGACACAAGGAAGTGGTCCAATGGCGATTGCAATGGCCGAGTCCCCCATGATGAGTCATGAGATGATGGATGGGCTGCTAATGCTGCCGCCTCTCTCCGTGCCCGGTCTGTCTTGCTTGTCCTGCACGGGAAAGGGAGACAAGCGCACCAGCCCACTTGTGCGCTCCGTAGCAGACTTCCTGTAACTATATACTGTAGCAGTGACTCTTGATGTTCTTCGGACCGTCGCTTGTAGATCCAACGGCCAAGAGATGCCCTCAAGGCATGATACTGTTCATCCATGCCTTGTGTGTGTGCCAAGTCACCGGATTGAGATCTGCTACAGGACCAACACACTGTAGCACGGGGTACTGCTCACTGAAATCTGGAATCTTAATTTCCGATCTAACGGCTGACAGCTCAAGGCATTGCACTGTTCATCCGTGCCTTGTGTGTGCCAAGGCACCGGATCCCATCCATCTCAGCCCCATTTTCCCCATCACCTTGACCGTTGGTCCCTCCACAGTATCATTGACCATCCATATCGATCCACGGGCTTGGGGTTTATTAGTGTCTACAATCATTTTTAGTGAAATCACATGGAGTACTAGCTATGTGGTGGTGTATTCCACTCGTAGTAACTCTTGAGTACGTATATGTAGTGAAACAAATCATGGGTGGCTTCGAGGTGCCCGTGCGAAAAATCGGGAGGTCTCAGGGGGACGGGGACCGCCGAATTCTATCATCTCGCCATGATGCTGGACCGGAGTCGGCCGGCTGGATCCTCCCCCGTCCCCGTCCCCGTCCCCGTCCCCGTCCCCGTCCCACCGGCACTACTCGCTCCATGGGCATGGGCTTGGGCTGTTACCGTCAGTGTCACTTGAGCGGGAGACACGCACGCATCCCCCGTTGCTAACTGTTGCACCCAAAGATAGCAGTCAAGCAAGCCTCAGATGGGCTGCTGGGGCTGGCGCGCAGCTGCAGCGTTCGGGACTTCGCGTCTTGCGATACGGCATGGCGACGAACGAGGCTCACCGGGCAGGTTTTCCCTCTTCTTCAGTGCACCGCTTTGTTAATCTCGGATTCGGATGGTAGCATGACAACGGACTCAACTCGCTCAGAATCATAAGGCCGGGCGACCGGAACTCATGCAGATTCACAGATCCTGCTAAATGTTCGAGGTTTTCTTTCTGGTTTAAATGCAGAACTCGAATAATCACTGTTAAGGGGAAGATAGGAGATGGCTTTATAAACTCGAATAATCACGTCTCGAAACAGCATCGACAACTTCACACGCATCAAAGATCAAATCAATGCTTAAAAAAAGATCAAATCAGGTGGTATTTAGGTGGAAGGAATGTATCATTGGGTCAGAGCAGAATGTTACATGACACCTTAACAATCGGTTTCCAAATAATCCTGATTTTGCGACAACCAAAGGAGCAGCGCACACAGGCAGACGACATTAGATCAGTGGCGGAGCCAGGGGTCTTCCCTGGACTTCCATGGAATACCAAAGAATTGCTGATTCATTGGTATACTACTGCTAGCTTGCTACATATTTGTTGCCATATTGCTATCGTATTGCACAAATGAATACCAAGCAAGAAATTCCTGGCTCCGCCACTGCATTAGATACAAGAATGTTACTATCTCACATCAAAAAGAAATTGTTTCAGTCAGCAAAGGTTCCAGATTTTCGTGCAACGTACAGATACAGGCATGGAAAACAATGGTTAAGCATGCCAAACAATATGGAGCAATGTTTCATGGAAACTAAAAGAAGAGTTATCCAGTGGAACTAACTGATTGCAGTTCAGACACTAGTGCTCTAGCAACCAGAAGGCAATAGGTTCAATTAAAAGGAATACATGGAACGAACAAGAATAACAATGCAACATGTGTAGTACTTCTATCTGTATCAGCGGCAGATACCTCACAAAGCATGTCATGCTCCCATTGATAATGGAGAGTAATCCATAAGAAAGCAATTTAAAGCAAACTCCTCACACCTAGTCAGGCATGTAATGCCAGTACACCACTGAGATGCTTGTCAACTGCGTAAAGAGCTAGTGAGCTACGTACAATAAACCAGTGCCATGGCTTCAATCTGCTGAATCTTCTTTCCCGAACCCCTAATCAAATTTCTATTTGTCCAAGGTTTGAACTTCAAAAATACAACCCTTACGGCCTGATCACATGAAAATCAAATACAGAAAAAACCTACAGATTAGTGCAACAGGCCAACAGCAGTTCATTCTGAAGATGAAGCAGCCTATGCACTGCTGCATACGGAGATGTTCTTGTGCGACCACGCTTCAGGTCTTTCGACATGACTCAAGTGACCACGACCAATCCTAGAGCTAGAGTAACATTTTGTACAACCTCCTAGATCAATCACTGAAGTCGAACATCATGGTTTCCAGAGTATGTTGAACAAAGCATTGCGCAGTTGCGCCCGGGCTAAGTAAAAGTGTAAATTAACACATTATTGTTTCCTAGTCTGGTAATTGCTTGTTAAGCTCCTAAGTCATGTCACATTTGGCAATGAATAGTGCAAAGAAGAACATGAAGACAAAAGCTTGATGATAGCCAAAACGTGCGGGCGCTGGAGCCAAACTTCAAAGAACATGAAGAGTCACACGATAGTCAAACTTCAAAGTTCTGCCCATTATAAAATGGCATAGCCAAAACGTGCAACGAGGAAAACCTCATGGCTCCATTGGCCATTGGGTAATGATCTGGATGGCAGACTTACACTATGGTGGTTTATCTATTTATAGGTATGCCTTGAAAGTTATAGCCAATGTGACACTGCAAGGGTGTCAATGGTACAGAAGAAGTTTGAAATCAACTAAGTGGAAACACAACTGAAGGATCTGAAATAGCTGTAAGACGTGATATATATGAAACAAACAGCATATGCAGCAGCAATAGTTGAAATACATCTTCTTTCTGGGATATTGCAATTTATACCCTACATAATTCATTCACTGCATTAAGCCATGGGACGCATGCGATATGTATAGCAAGAATGGAACGTAAGATACTGGAGTTGGGGAAGCCACATGATGCTTTGGCACTAACCATTTCACTACCAGGCACTAGATAGCCAGTTAAACTAGCTAAACTTCATTGGTGCTGTGCTCAATGTTCAGTTGCATGGCATCCATCTTCTCAATCACATACTCCAGCTTTTTGCAACAAATCTCGTTAGCAATCCTTGCACTGTAGTCACACATCTCAAATGGCCGGTATTCACAAGCACTTTTTATTTCCTCACGCAATGTAGTTTGAATTTCCTGCTCCAGCCACAATATAGAATTAATTTATCATGCATCATTCATGGCGAATATAACGTGTCAAAAAAAAATCAGAACTGAGAAAGTCATATGAATGCCATGGATTAATTGGTTCACATAAGGTCAGGGGCAGGGCTACCTTAGAGGCATTGGGGTCAGTTGACCCCAATGAAATTTGAAAATCCTTCACTAATTTAGTACTAATCACTAACATTTATAGAAGGACGAACCCACTGCCATATATATATGACCCCATCAAACTTCTTTTCTAGCTTCGTCCCTGCATAAGGCAAGTATTTTGGTGGAAGAAATGTATCATTGGATCAGGTCAGAATTTGACATGAGACCCTTAATGCCTCTAAGGTTGCACACAGGAGGGTGCACACAGGCAGACAACATTCAATTCAGAAACATCACTACTTGACATCAGAAGCACTTGTTTCAATGAGCAAAGATTGCAAATTTTCGTGCAATAGACAGGCATGTAAAATAATGGTTGAGCATGTCAACCAATATGGGGCAATGTGCATCTATCGGCGGGCAGCAGGATACCTCGCAAAGCATAGCATCCCCCCATTGATAAGTGACAGCAATCCATCAGCAAGCAATTTAAAGCAAGCTCCTGAAACGGTGGGCACACATGTTCTGCTGGTGTACCACACAGATGCTTGCAGCAACAGATCCATCGATTCCCCCCTGGTTTTCAAGCCAGGAGCATGGGGCGACAAGATCTGCGGACGGAGATGGTGGATGGATGAGGGAGGGGTACCTTCATGTAGAGCATGAACTCGCGGCAGTGGGCGACGACGGCCTCGCCGCGGGGACCCTGCGAGTTGCCCAGCTCCTCCATGACCGTCCCCGCCAGCTCCAGCACCCGCACTATCCGCTGCACAGGAAGAAGCAAACGCGTAGCCGCGTCAAGATTCAAGAACCTAATCGACAGCCAGAGAGAGAGAGAGAGAGAGATCGGGGGACCAAAGTGGTGAGGCGGGAGTAGGGGTGAGCGGCTAACCTTCTCGACGTGGTGGAGGCGCTCGAGCGAGCTGCTCTGGACCAGGGAAGACATCGCCGCAGGCGAGGATGGATGGCGGCGGGCTGGCCGTGGGGTGTGGCGGCGCCGGCCGACGGTGGGGAAGTCTCAGGTTTGGATCAGGGCGAGTTTTTTTTTTCCTGAGGAAAGCCGATGAGTGAGAGGGCTGACGGCGTGTTGGGCTGGCCTGTTTGTTTATGGACGTCTGTCTAGGGAGCGGCCCGCCCAAAATGAAAAAAAATATGTCCCTTAATAATCTATAAACGATTATATCCCCCTAATTCATACGAGTACAAGGGAAAAAATCCCCCGAATTCATATAAGGGGATTCTAATTCATGTTTGGAAACATACCATATAAACAGAAAAGGTATTCATGTGAATAGATGTAGACACATTTAATTTAAATTTTGAAATATTAAAAATCCATAATAATTTTAAACTGCGCATCGAAACTAAGATCAGTTTTCACCATTGGAATCCTCGCGACATCCTGTTCAAAACTATATCCCTCGTGGCTATGTTTCGATGAATTATTTTTACGCAATTTAGTCCATGTTTGGTGCAACTGTCTAACCGTCGATATGCAACTACCTTATAATCGACTAGCAAAAGGCCCCGTGTGTTGCAACAAGAAAAAAAATCATGATCTCCAATTACCATGACCATATTTTGCTGCATCACTGAGATACACTATCACTGTCAATTTTGTGAAATCACGAATAACTTTTCAAATCATGAACGTTTATTAAACTCATGAACATATTTGAAATTATGAACATTTTTCAAATTCTTTACCATTTATACAAAGTTTTGAACATTTGTTTAATTCATGAACATTTTTTGCAAATATTTTTATAAAATTGTGAACAGTTTTTTAAAATAATTTTATTGAATTGGCGAACATTTCTAGAATTGACGAGCATTTTTTTGGAAATTACTGAAATAATTTTTGAAATTCATGAATATTTTTTTGATCTAACAAGCATTTTTGAAATGCATGATCATTTTTTGAATCATCGAACATTTTATGAATGAATAAACTACTTTGTAAGTCACGGATAGTTTTTGAATTTTTAGGATATATTTTTCATTCATGAACATTTTTTGAATTGGTGAAATTTTGTTCAATTTTAATAACACTTTAATACATGTACTTTTTAAAAAATCACGAATATTTTTGATTTCCCAAACATTTTTTTTCGAAATTTCATACTTATTTTGAATAAGAAAACATTTTTTTACAAATCATGCACATTTTTGGATCCTTAAACATTTTATAATTTCTTAAACATTTTATTTGAAAATTCTCATTTTTTTACTTTTTGAAACTTTTTGAAGTCCCAAATTATTTAAAGTAGAAAAAATGAAAACAAAAAGGAAAAATGAAAACAAAATTTATAAAACATGCCGCCCGAACCTGGGCCGGCCCAAACGAGCACACTGTGTCTTCTCACAGCACACTGAGCGCAGTATAAGAGGTCCTTACTGCATGGGTCGGCCCAGGCGTGGGATTCCCCTATGTAAAAAAATTATCACTTATAGATGGTATCGATGTGTAATATTTTATAATTTTGGGGGCAATTTTCGTGACGTACCACCAAAAGCAATAGCCCCCTTATCACTATTAGGTATACATGTGCAACTTTTCACTTATGGCACCTCCAAACCAAACTACCCCATATGAGTGAAATGTGCAACTTCGTCTGCTGCCTTTACCAATGACTTGTCAACTAAAACTAAACATCCACGAACAGAAAGGGAAAAGAATTGCACATTGACTACTCGGCAGTTGACTAAAACAACAAACTAAGTTGCACATATCGCTAGTAGGATAGGTAGGGCAAGGTGTGCCAGTTGTGAGAAGTACACATGCATGAGTAGGGAGGGGGTTGCACATCTACTGCTAGGTAGTTGCCTAGGCAGCACACTAATTGCACATCACAAAAAGTTAGTTGTCATGGTTGCTAAGTTGCGTTCTCATAGGAAGTTGGATCATGCAGCTCCAAAATTGATTTTCAAAACAGTTGCACCATATAGCATCAAAGTTGGCATCGAAAGTCAGAACATACTCATGCGGGATCTAGTTTCAAAGATCTTGCCGCGAGGATTCCAACAGTGAAAACAGATCCGAACTCAGACGCGCGGTTTGGAAGGTGTCGGGGAACTAATCCACGAGCACCTATGGGACCGGCGGACCGAGCCCCTTTCGGTTCGGCGGGGGGGGGGGGGGGGGGGGGAGATCGCACGAAGAGCAGATCGAGGCGAGACACACGAGCAGTTTACCCAGGTTCGGGCCGCACGGATGCGTAAAACCCTACTCCTGCTTTGTGGTTTGTATTGAGTTCTTGCTCGGGAGCGCTGAGTGCTACAGTACACACCAGCAGCTAACGAGACCGAGCGTGAGTGTTCTCTCCTTCCAACCCCCCTCTATGTTGCGCATGGGCCTCCTTTTATATGCTCAAGGGGTCACCGACAGGTGGCAACGTAGACAAGGGTAAAAATGGAAAGGTGTTGCGGTTGGTACAGCTACCCGCTACAGTGTATCATACCTAACCCTGACGGCAGGGGACAAGGGCATTAAATGCCCGTCTGCGTCGCCCAAATAGTGCAAAAGGGACCGTCAGGGACGCCACCACTCGCCACGATGGCAATCTTGTCAGCGCCGCTTGCCACCGCGCACCGCTGGCTGCACAGCCTCCCGCCACGTACGCCTGGAAGGGTCCCAGAG
The DNA here is from genome assembly GCA_034509565.1 of Triticum monococcum. Lineage (NCBI taxonomy): Eukaryota > Viridiplantae > Streptophyta > Magnoliopsida > Poales > Poaceae > Triticum > Triticum monococcum. The sequence continues at coordinate 725,050,456 of CM067847.1, read as the reverse complement.
CGACACGTTGGCGAATGTGCTGGAGCGCGGGTACAGAGTGGTGGCTTGCCGCGGCAAGCGCCTTGCCGCGGTCGTTGTCTTGTCGCGTCCGGGAGCTTGTCGCTCACCGAGCCTTGCCGGGACGCGTGGTGCGTCGCGGCAAGTTCCTTGAGATGCCTTGGTTGGTCTTCCCGGCAAGCTCCTCTTGCCGGGGTCTTGTCTCCTTGGCTTGGATACTTTGTTCTTGAATGGCTCCAAAGGAACCACGGAGGACCTTGGCGGTCACCCGGCAAGCCTTGCCGCGGGACGCTGCGACTGCCCGTGCACAAGTTCGGGATACTAGGGTACCCCTACTCTAGTACACCGACAGGAGCCCCCGGGCCTGGGCCATACACGGTGCCGAGCGCTGTTGGGCCAGGCCCAAAACAGGGCACGGGCACGCGCGGCCTGGGTTACGCCGTATCTCTCCCCGTATCCACCGCGCCCTCCCCGAACGGCACGTGTTGAATGCGGCGTCGTGGGAGAGATCGTGGGTGGTTTCTTTATTCGGAAAGGCGAAATGTCTGCCCCCTCCCTCTATATAAGCAGGGGAAACATGGGTAGTTCGCCCATTTGCCGGTTGCTACCCCAATCTCGGAAACTTCCGCCGCTCCTCCGTCTTCCCAAAGCTGAAAAAGAGCAGCGCCCTGCCCCCCATCGCCACCAGCACCACCAACGCCGTCGACCTCCTCCACCACTTCCGCCATGGCTCCGAAAGCCGACAAGGGGAAGGTTGTGAAGTCGACCGAGGCGCAGCGGCTTGCGGCGTTGCGAAAGGAGCAGGCAATCTCCCCCCCCCCAAGCTCGCCGCGAGGGAGCTGAGGGAGTATTACTACCTCTTCTGGTCGACGGAGACGCGAGCGCATCCGTGCACGAAGGTACTCCCAGCCACCGCTTGGAAAATGGCTCCAAATGGATATCCTTTCTTCGCCGTGTTCTTCTACTGCGGGCTCTGCCCGCCTTTCTCTGAGTTTTTCTGCGATATTATGAACACCTACGGGTTCCGCCTCCTTGACTTCACCCCCAATGCTGTTCTGACCATGGCACTTTTCGCACATCTCTGCGAAAACTTTGTCAGAGTCTATCCAAATGTAGCCCTTTTTCGCCACTTCTTTATGCCCCGGGTAGAGAAAGGAGAGCCTTTATCCGGCGGAATCGCCTGGATCTCGAGGGCCGGCAAGAAGGACGCTTATCTGGAGGGAGAGTTCCGCGGCAAGTGGGAGGAATGGAGAGCAGACTGGTGCTGGATTGTCGAGGAGAACCCGCAGCCGTTTACCGCCCGGCGCCAAGCCCCAGCAGCACGCGGCAGCGATTGGAGCAACGTGGCCCCGGAAGACGATAGGCTGAAGATTGCCGTCACCCGGATCCAACGCCTCAGGCTTGCCGGGCTTACTGTAGGCGCTGTTGGCGCAGACTTTCTTCGCCGCCACATCGCCCCCCTGCAGGAACGGAGGAGACCCGCCTGGGAATTCAAGAATGCGGCGGATATCATGAGGCTGCGTCCGGGCCTCAACTTCAACTTCGCTGTTCTGGAGCTTAACGCGATGCTCCAGGAACTGTTCAAGTACGACCCTGAACATCCCGAAGTGTTCAGGTTGCCGAAGGGTGTCGTTCGCTCTGTGCAACAACTCCGCGCTCGACCGCATCCGTGCAATGATGCCGCTGTGCGATTCGCATGGAATTGTCCCAACTTGGCAAGAGCCTGCAGACGACGTCGTGCAGGAGTTCTTTGACGGCTTGGTAGAAGTGCCGGTCCGCTCCGACGAAAAGAAAGGCCTCACCCACGACACCACCGATGCGGAGATGAAACGCATCGCCACCAGGCTGGAAGAGGCGGCGGCAGCCGCAGCCGCGGGTGAGTTTGGATTCACCATGGAGGAGGCAGAGGAGGCAGAGGCAGCAGAGGCGGCAAGCCGTACCGAGCGAGAGGAGCTTGCCGGCGAGGAAGAGCTTGCCGGGCATGACGTCGAGTCGAGCGAGCCCGCCGAGGATACGAGCGGCTCGTTGGAGATCAACTCCTCTTCCTCCTCATCCTCAGACAGCTCGCCGCAAGCAGAGCCCCCAGCTCCACCAAGAAGGCGTCTCCGCAAGGCCGGGGACGTAGCGGGGCGGCGGGCGAGTCGACAGTCGCCGCGCCGCGTGACACGCTCCACCGTGGCAAGCACTGTTGCCGCGGGAGCTCCTTACGCTGCTGCGGCAACTGGAGCGGGGTGCACCCGGACCACCGCTTCTGCTCCTGCCGCTTCTCACGCCGCGGCGGCAGCCGGAGCGGGGTCGTCTCAGACCACCGCCACTGTTCCCGCCAAGCGGCCAAGGGATCCTACTCCTCCGCTTCCTCGCGCCGGACATGAGCCGGACTTCGACTTCTCCGCGTTCAGCTCCGACGAGGAAGAAGAAGAGTAAGATTCTCTTGTTGTACTTGTAGTTCTTCAATTCTTCCTGTTTTGTCTTGTATCTCATTGGCTTTACTCTGAACCTATTCCTTTTTAGGACTCTGGCCCAGAGAGCAGCGAAGAGAGCCAAGGTCCCGGTGATTATCATCGAGGACGAACCCACCGCGACAGCAGGGGGTGCGTCCGAGACAACCTTGCCGGACCCGGCAACTGTTCTCCAGAGCAGCCCCCAGCGTAAGTATATGGTTCGCTTTCCACTGTTAGGCGCGCATGGATACTCTTTCTTTGCTGACATCTGACTGTTGGTTTGTGTAGGAGCAGAGCAGCCCCGCCAGGAGCGCCCGGAGGCCGCCCCCGAAATGCCAAGGGAGAGTCCTCCAGCAAGCGAGAGTTCTCCGACAAGGGAGAATTCTCCGGCAAGGGAGAGTTCTCCGGCAAGGGACAGCAGCGGCGGCCCCTCGGCGACGGAGACCACGACTGCAGAACCCGGTATAGGTAATCCTCTCGCTTCAAAACTTCCCTTGGGTTCTTTTTCTTTTGATCTTCTTTTTTGGATATTTGCTTGACTCTTCTCCCTTTTCCGGCCGTCAGACCCATCTGCTGCGGAGCCGATGGAGATCGAGGTTGCCACCAACGATGCCGCTGCCACTGAAGAAGCAGCCGGTGCTGACGATCCCGCCGGCGCAGAGACCGCCGAAGCTACCGCCGCAGAAGCAGGCGAGGGGTCTGGCGATCGCACTAACGGCCCTGAGGCCGCAGGAGCGCCAGGTGCTACGCCAACCGCCGATCCCTCCGCCGCTGCCGCAGCGTCAGGCTCCGAAGAGCCCCAGCCAGGCGTCTACTTGAAGGCTGGCGATGGCGTCTTCATCAACCTCCCCTGGGCGTCAAGCTCCAGGGCGCCGGTCAAAGGAGAGAGCTTCGACGGAGAGGTGCTCGCCTCCGCTCGGCTGGCGCTGGTTGACGCGCCGAGCAGCAGCAGCAGCAAGCCTAAGGAGGAGCGGCTGCTGCGGAAGCTGGTGTCGCTCTACCGTGCTCAGCAAGCCAAACTGGAATCCCGCGAGGCGCTTGTTGCGAAGGCGGGAGTGGACATCGAAAAGCGTGCGGAGGAGCTCCGGGGTCTCAACCAGGAAGCTCTCCGGTCACTGGCAGAGGAGCGGGCGCAACTCGCCGAGGAACAGAAGGCCTTCCTCCTCGAGAGGGCTGAAGTCGAAGAGCAATAGCGGCTTGCCGCTGAAAAGCTGTCTGCGTAGGAGGGCGAGCTGGTGCAGCGGAAGGTCAACCTTGACGGCCACGAGGAGGAGCTTGCCGCGCGCGAGCGAACATTCGGCGGAGCCCTCAAGCAAGCAGAGGATGCTGCCACAGCTGCCGAGGCCGCCAAGAAGGAGCTGGAGACGAAGGTGGCGCAGCTGGAGGCCGATCTCAAGGCGAGCGGTGAAGAGCTTGCCGTGCTCAAGCGTGAGCGAGAGAAGGACGCCTATAGCTACTCAGAGCTGCAGGCTCGTCTCGCCGAGAAGGGCAACGAGCTTAGCGCCGCCAAGGACTCCAACGCAGATCTTGAGTTGAAGCTGACTACTTTGACCAAGACGCTGGACGGCGCCAGGGAGCAGGAGGCGGCCTTGAAGGAGGAGATCAAGGCCGACAAGGCGCTGCTGGCGAGTGCTGCTGCCGCCCAGAACACTTTTAGGGAGAATGTGGAGCACTGGACGGAGGGTCTCGTGAATGTTGCCGCAGACATTGATAGGGAGCTGGCGCAGCTGGGGATGGAGGATCTCGGGTATCCCTCTGACGAGAACCTCCAACCCAGCGCCAAGCTCACCTCGTTCTTCAAAGGCGTGGCGACGTCCCTCCAGCGACTCTGGGAGAGGATCCCAAAGCAGCTGGCCGACGAGTCGCGCAAGATCTGCGCGGGAGCTCTTCAAAAGGTGTTGGTGAAGGTGGCCTTCCGCAACCCGGGCCTCAACCTCACCAACGTCCTCAAGACCTTGCCGTCGGATGTTGATCTGGAGGCGCTCAAGACCCTTGTCGCACCCATTGTGGACAAGGTGAGCGGGATCAAGAGGGTTGAGGGCGATCGCGTAGACTAGGCCGCCCGTTTTCTTCTTTTCTTGTCGCTGCTGGTCATGTTATGAGAACAATCTGTTGGAGCCGCGACAAGCTACCTTGTAATATAACTCTATTCCGGGTAATGATTGTAATGTTATTTCCTTTAATTGATTCCTTCCTTTGTATGTTTTTGCCCTACGCTTTTAGGGAATTTGCCGGCGCAGGCACCTTAGCCGCGAGCACTGAGTGCGGGACATCAGCAGCCTGCTGGCGGTGCCGCTACCGACAAGAAACCTTGTCGCAACTAGTCGCAGCACACTTAAGTTGTTGAGCGGACTCGAAACAAAGTAAGGGCGCAACTAGCTACGAGTTGGTTCCTCCGCGCACAGGTTTTCCATATAAAGCACGGTCGTTCAAGGAAGATAACTTAAATTTTTTAAAAATCTGATTGCTCAAACTTTGGCAACTTAGCTTTTCTGTTGTTTGCTTCCCGGTAAGGCCAAACTTTCTTGAACGACGCCTGGTCCATACCATTATCTTCTCCTCCCCCCCCCCCTGGCAAACTTGTGGGCGAGGAAACCTTCCTTTCCTTGAGAAAAAAGAAGGAGGAGAAAATAAAGATATGGAGCCTTATGGCTCGTTGTTGCTTACCGGGGGTAGGTGCTGCACAAAGTGTCAGATAACACATGCAAAAAATAGAAAGCATGAAATTGACAAGATATGCGGAGCACATGAGCTTTATGCACGGGGTGTGCACCCGGCTTTGTACAAAGGATTACATGCAACAGCGGCAAGACTTGTACAAAAGGTGGCTGCTGGAACGGGTTCCAGCAACCGCGCCTTACGGGTAAAACCTACGAAGATGCTCAATGTTCCAAGAGTTGCTCACCGGAATGCCATCTTCTGTCTCAAGGCGGACAGCGCCAGGCCTAGTGACTCGTTTCACCCGGTAAGGACCTTCCCACTTCGGCATCAACTTGTTGGAATTCTTGGCGGACTGAACACGCCGAAGAACAAGGTCGCCTTCCTCGAGACTTCTGGCGTTAACTTTGCGGCTATGGTAGCGGCGCAAAGCTTGCTGGTAGCGAGCAGCTCGTACAGCAGCCTGAAGACGGTCTTCCTCAAGGAGCAGCGCGTCATCTTGTCGCAGCTGCTCTTGCTCAAGCTCATCATAAGCGAGCACTCGAGGTGACCCGTACGTGGGGAGAACTGCCTCTGCTCCATAGACTAGAGCAAAAGGTGTCTGGCCAGTGGCTCGATTTGGCGTCGTCCTGATCGACCAAAGAACCACCGGCAGCTCCTCAATCCAGTTTCTTCCGCACTTGTGCAGCGTGTCGAAAGTCCTGGTCTTGAGCCCACGCAACACTTCAGCATTTGCCCTCTCCGCTTGACCGTTGCTTCTCGGGTGAGCAACAGAAGCGAAGCAGACCTTGGTGCCAAGATCTTGGACGTACTGCATGAAGGTGCGGCTCGTGAATTGCGTACCGTTGTCGGTGATTATCCTGTTAGGGATCCCGAAGCGGCAAACAATCGACCTGAAGAACTTGACTGTTGACTGTGCTGTCACCTTCCTCACTGCTTCCACTTCCGGCCACTTTGTGAACTTGTCGATTGCAACGTACAAGTACTCAAAGCCCCCGACTGCTCGGGGAAAGGGGCCGAGGATGTCGAGCCCCCAGACCGAAAATGGCCAGGATAAAGGGATCGTCTGGAGAGCTTGAGCTGGCTGGTGCATCTGCTTGGAATGGAACTGGCACGCTTCACACTTGGTTACTTGTGCAGTTGCATCCTGGAGGGCTGTCGGCCAAAAGAAACCTTGCCTGAATGCTTTGCCGGCAAGTGCTCTTGCGCCAATGTGGTGACCACATATGCCTCCATGTATCTCTGCCAACAGCTTTTGTCCATCTTCCCGGTGAATACACTTCAATTTCACACCGTTGAGTCTTCTTCTGTACAGTGTGTCGTCGACAAACTGGTACATACTTGACTGCCGGGCTACTCTTTCCGCTTCTTGCTCTTCGGGAAGTTCTCCTGTCTGAAGGAAACGGACAATCTGCTGTGCCCATGCTGGAGCTTGTGGCTCGACAACAAGGACTAAAGGCACATCTGCTGCTGCGGAAACATCCGCTTCTACGGCGAGAACCTGCGGCTCAGCCGGAGCTTGACGTTCCCCGGCAAGCTTGCCGGAGCAAAACTTGTCGGGAGCCTCTGCTTCAACGGAACAAACCCTAAGGCTCGTCGGAGCAGACTGCTCCTCAACACTCTTGGTGTTGATCTTGGGGACCTTCTTGGCGGCGGCTTCGGGAAGCTCTGCTGGGAAATAGTCACCAGAAATCAACTTCCTCTTCTTGCTCTGTCCAGTTGATGGCGTTACGGACGGTCGAGTCAGCTTGAGCACAAAGCTTCCTGGTTCCACAGGTAACTTAAGTGCGGCGCACTTTGATAGGCCATCGGCAATGTCGTTCTGAGCTCTTGGAACATGCTCCATCTGTAGGCCGTCAAAGTGCTCTTCTAGCTTTCTCACTTCGTCAACGTAGGCTTCCATCAACGGACTCTGATAACTCTTGTTCACTTGGCGGACGACAAGCTGCGAGTCACCCCTGACAATGAGCTTCTTGATCCCAAGGTCTGTCGCGATCCTGAGACCGGAAAGCAAGCCTTCATACTCTGCAGTATTGTTTGTTCCTTGCTCCTTAGGAAAGTGCATCTGGACTACGTACTTGAGGTGCTCTCCGGTGGGTGCGACAAGAAGCACGCCAGCGCCGGCGCCTTGCAGCGAGAAGGCACCATCAAAGTACATCAGCCACTCTTTGCTTGCTTCCTCGACGGGGATGCTCGTTTCTGGAATTTCTTCATCTGGTGTTGGTGTCCACTCTGCTATGAATTCTGCCAATGCCTTGCTTTGGATAGTTGAAGTACTCTCAAACTTGAGGCCAAAGCTTGACAGTTCCAGTGCCCACTCAACAATCCTGCCTGTTGCTTCTGGATTCTGTAGTATCCTCTTTAGCGGAAAACGAGTGACAACTGTGATCTCATGTGCTTGGAAGTAATGGCGCAGCTTTCTCGAGGCCATGAGAAGGCCGAAAAGCAATTTCTGCACACCAGAGTACCTTGACCTAGCCCCCTACAGAAGGGAACCAACAAAGTAAACTGGGCGCTGTACCATTCTCTTCTGTCTCTCCTCGCGCGCCTGCGCAGATCCATCTTTGTCGGGACCAGAGCTTGTCGGGGAAGCCCTCTGCTTGTCGCTGGATGCGCCTGCCGTGGTTGCTGGCTCGTCATCTGCCTCCCTCTCTGCTACTAACGCAGCACTAACCACTTGATTGGTTGCCGCTATATATAGCAGCAACTTCTCTTGTGGCTTAGGTGTGACAAGTGTTGGAGTGGAGGACAGGTATCTCTTCAAGTCCTGCAGCGCAGCCTCCGCTTTCGGAGTCCATTTCATTGGACCTGCCTTTTTCAATATTTTGAAAAATGGCAGGACGCGCTCAGCAGACCTAGAGATAAACCTGCTAAGAGCAGCCACACAACCGGCAAGTCTTCGTATATCCTTGACGCGCTTTGGTGCTTCAATCTGCTCAATGGCCTTGATCTTGTCGGGATTGGCTTCAATTCCCTGCTGAGACATGAAGAACCCGAGAAGCTTGCCGGAGGGGACTCCAAACACACACTTCTCGGGGTTGAGCTTGAGGTTGATCTTGCGCAGATTTGCAAAGGTCTTGTCTAAATCTTGAATCAGAGTTGCCTTGTCCTTGCTTTTGACCACTATGTCATCCATGTAGGCTTCCACATTTCTGTGTATTTGTGGCTCAAGAGCGACATGGACTACCCTTGCAAATGTTGAACTAGCATTTTTTAAACCGAAAGGCATTCGTATGAAACAGTACGTGCCACATGGAGTGATGAATGCAGTCTTCTCCTCATCTTCTTCTGCCATGAAGATTTGATGGTATCCTGAGTATGCGTCAAGAAATGAAAGCAAGTCACATCCGGCCGTGGAGTCAACAATCTGGTCAATGCACGGCAAGGGAAATGGGTCTTTGGGACAAGCTTTATTAACATCGGTAAAGTCGATGCAAAGCCTCCATTTCCCGTTTGCCTTGCGCACGACTACAGGATTGGCCAACCACGTAGGATGGAGCACTCCTCTGACAAGGCCTGCTGCTTCCAATTTCTTGATCTCTTCTGCGATGAATTCTTGGCGCTCCACTGCTTGCTTCCTGACCTTCTGCTTGACGGGCCGCGCATGAGGACAAACGGCAAGATGGTGCTCAATTACTTTCCTGGGAACACTGGGGATGTCAGACGGTTGCCACGCAAACACGTCGACGTTCGCCCGCAGGAAAGCAATGAGCGCGCTTTCCTATTTAGGGTCAAGAGTGGCACTAATGGTGAAGGTACCACCAGTGCCGTCCTCCTTGGCGGACACCTTCTTGGTCTCTGGCGGAGCTGCCATTGTCTTCTTACACTTGCCGGTGGAGCTCGATGGTGCGTCCTCGACAGTAGTGTAGCACTCCGAAGAGGTGCGCTTGCCGGAGTGGGCATCAGAACTCTTGCCGGACTTGGTCTTCTTCTTCCCCCCGGGAGCTTCAACGGCAGGTGACTTGCGATCTGTAGCGGCTGCCGCTTCCCGGTAGATCTTGTCGACGCAGATAAGAGCATCCTTCTTGTCGCCAGGGACAGAAATGACGCTTATCGGGCCCGGCATCTTCAGCATGTTGTATGCGTAGTGAGAGGCTGCCATGAACTTGGCGAGTGCTGGACGGCCGAGTATCCCATTGTAAGGCAATGGAAAATCGGCAACGTCAAAAGTGACCCTTTCAGTCCTGAAGTTCAACTCGCTGCCAAATGTTACTGGCAACGTGACCTTCCCCTTCGGCTTGCTCCTTCCCAGGTTGATTCCTTGGAATGTGCCGGTCTCTTCAAGCTCGCTGTCATGGATCTGGAGTTTCTGGAGTACAGCGGAGGAGATCAGGTTCAAGCCGGCCCCGCCGTCAACTAGCATCTTAGTGACCTTGAGGTTGCGGATAGTTGGTGAAACCAACATCGGCAAGCACCTGACCGTAGTTGTGCGATCAAGGTGGTCCTCAATATCAAAGATGATAGGCGTGCTGGACCATTTCAGAAGCTTGCGTGACTCGATAGGTGGTTCCGCCGCATTGACTTCCCGCACCCACTGCTTGAGTTGGCGGTGTAAAGTATGCAGAGAAGCACCGCCATCAACGCACAAGACCTCTGTGGCTTTCTGGAACTCCTGCTCACTGGTCTCGACATCATCCATGTCTTCATCGTCGTCGTCATCTTCATCCTTGTCGCGGCCGCGGGGAGGTCTGTCTCCTTGCCGCGGCGTCCTCCCCGGCCGGCGCGCTTCTTGCCGGATTCTCCAGCGCCTCCTTGGGCCCTCTCCTTGTCGCGTCGCTCGTATTCAGCCTTTTGCTACTGGACAAGCTGCTCGACCTTCTTGCAGCTCTGGAGGTCATGGCCCTTGGTGCGGTGGATTTTGCAGTACTGCTTGTCGGTGCCGTCCTGCTTGTCGGCGACCGCCACAGCCTGGCAGTTGGTGCATGCGGCAATCTCTTTGCCGGAGCTACCAGCTTTGGCTTTCTTGGCGCCACCTTCGTTGCCGGACTGCTCAATGACTAGCACATCTCTGCCTTTCTTCTTCCTGTTGTTCCGCCGCCGGTTTTTCTTTGCCGGGGCAGCATCCTCGCTGTCAGATCCTCCTGCTCCTGTATTCTCTCCGGGGAGTTTCTTCCCTTTCTCAGCACGTGCACACTTGTCGGCCAGGGCATACAGCTCACTGACGTCTCTGATCTTGCACATCGCCATCTCCTCCCGCATCCTGCGATTACGCACGTTCTGATGGAACGCGCTGATGACCGTGGCAGGGTGGACATCTGGGATGTTGTGCTGTACACGGCTGAATCTCTGAATGTACTTGCGCAGGGGCTCTCCTTCCTTCTCGGCGAGCAGGTGAAGGTCACTCTCTTGGCCATGAGGTTTGTGGCCGCCTGTAAAGGCGCCGACAAACTGATGGCATAGGTCTGCCCAGGAGGATATGGAGTTGTCCGGCAAATGCATGAGCCAGGACCTGACGTTGGGCTTGAGCACCAGCGGGAAGTAGTTGGCAAGGATCTTGTCGTCCCGCCCCCCGGCAGCTTGCACCGCGATGGTGTAGATGCTAAGGAACTCCGACGGATGCGACTTGCCGTTGTACTTCTCTGGTACGTCTGGCTTGAAATTCTTCTTGCTGGGCCACTAGACTTGCCGCAGCTCACGAGTAAACGCAGGGCAACCTACCGCGTATGGCAAGTCGCCTGGTTCCCCTAGCGCATGCATGTCGACAGAGGGCCCAGGCCGCTGGTCTGATTGACGCCGCGCTTCTCTTCGGCGCTCGATGCGAGTACGAGCGTCTTCTTGCTGTCGTTCGTGAAGAACTTGGCGCTGATCACGACGAGCTCGTGGATCTGATGACGCGGTGGAGTCGCTGTCGAGGGGGATCCGACGAGTCGGCAATCTTGGCCTTCGGGGCGGAGAGTGCACGGTGGTTGCACCCCCACCGGTCTTGTCGCCACCGGCTCGTGCCTGGCTGACTTGCCGCGGCCGCGATGTACTTGGCCGCCATGGAGTGTCGCCGTTGGCGAAGCCGATGAGACTCTGAATGGTGGCCCTCCAAACGTTGATCTTGTCTGCCGCTGGAGGGTAGTCTAGGAGCAGTTGAGCTCGCGCCAAAGCTTCTGCTGAAGTGGCGGGTGGCGGCGGCGAAAGGTGTGAGGAGCGAGATATGCTCGGACTTCTAACTATGTTAGAAGGAGCAGTATCTCGTCCAGGCGACCGTGCCCCGCTCGTGCCAGCATGTTGGCGTGCATGCTGGTCTTGAGCACTCCGAGATCCACCAGCTCGATCTTGGTCCAGCAAACGTATGGTACTGTGAGTACCATGACGCTGCCGGTCCCGCACCTCCTGGGATGGGCGCGGTGCATGTACGGACGCCGAGGTCTTGGAGTGCGCCCGGTCGTTGTGGGAGCCGACTACGCCGCCGATGGGCAGTGCAGCCTTGTCCTTGGACTTGGCAGCACCGTGAGCTCCCTCGTTGATGCCCGTTCTTCCGCCGGCGTCTACCCCACCAGCCGTTTGCTCCGGCGGTGGTGGGTTCGGCGCGGACGGAGCAGCCGCCTCTGAAGCCTTCTTCTTCGGCGGCATGTCGATGAAGACGATGAAGATTTAACTCGTGTGAATGCCGGATCAGGTTCACACAACCTCGGCGCAGCCCCTACCTGGCGCGCCAAAGATGTCGGGGAACTAATCCACGAGCACCTATGGGACCGGCGGACCGAGCCCCTTTCGGTTCGGCGGGGGGGGGGGGGGTGGTGAAGGAAATATGCCCTAGAGGCAATAATAAAGTTATTATTTATTTCCTTATATCATGATAAATGTTTATTATTCATGCTAGAATTGTATTAACCGGAAACATAATACATGTGTGAATACATAGACCAACAGAGTGTCACTAGTATGCCTCTACTTGACTAGCTCGTTAATCAAAGATGGTTATGTTTCCTAACCATGAACAAAGAGTTGTTATTTGATTAACGAGGTCACATCATTAGTAGAATGATCTGATTGACATGACCCATTCCATTAGCTTAGCACCCGATCGTTTAGTATGTTGCTATTGCTTTCTTCATGACTTATACATGTTCCTATAACTATGAGATTATGCAACTCCCGTTTACCGGAGGAACACTTTGGGTACTACCAAACGTCACAACGTAACTGGGTGATTATAAAGGAGTACTACAGGTGTCTCCAATGGTAGATGTTGGGTTGGCGTATTTCGAGATTAGGGTTTGTCACTCCGATTGTCGGAGAGGTATCTCTGGGCCCTCTCGGTAATGCACATCACATAAGCCTTGCAAGCACTGCAACTAATATGTTAGTTGTGAGATGATGTATTACGGAACGAGTAAAGAGACTTGCCGGTAACGAGATTGAACTAGGTATTGGATACCGACGATCGAATCTCGGGCAAGTAACATACCGATGACAAAGGGAACAACGTATGTTGTTATGCGGTCTGACCGATAAAGATCTTCGTAGAATATGTAGGAGCCAATATGGGCATCCAGGTCCCGCTATTGGTTATTGACCGGAGACGTGTCTCGGTCATGTCTACATTATTCTCGAACCGTAGGGTCCGCACGCTTAACGTTACGATGACAGTTATTATGAGTTTATGCATTTTGATGTACCGAAGGTTGTTCGGAGTCCCGGATGAGATCACGGACATGACGAGGAGTCTCGAAATGGTCGAGACGTAAAGATTGATATATTGGAAGCCTATGTTTGGGCACCGGAAGTGTTCCGGGTGAAATCGGGATTTTACCGGATTACCGGGAGGGTTACCGGAACCCCCCGGGAGGCAAATGGGCCTATTGGGCCTTAGTGGAAAAGAGAGAAGGGGCAGCCCACAGGCTAGCCGGCCGAACCCCCCTTCCCTAGTCCTATTAGGACTAGGAGAAGGGGCCGGCCCCCCTCTCTTCTCTTTCTCCCGAAGAGTCCTACTAGGAATAGGATTTGGGGGAAGGAGTCCTACTCCCGGTAGGAGTGGGACTCCTCCCTGCGCCTCCCTCCTAGCCGGCCGACCCCCTTGCCCCTGGCCTTTATATACGGGGGCAGGGGGCACCCCATAGACACACAACTTGATCCTTGAGATCGTTCCTTAGCCGTGTGCGGTGCCCCCTGCCACCAAATTCCACCTCGATCGTACCGTTGTAGTGCTTAGGCGAAGCCCTGCGTCGGTAATACATCAAGATCGTCATCACGCCGTCGTGCTGACGGAACTCTTCCTCGACGCTTTGCTGGATCGGAGCCCGAGGAACGTCATCGAGCTGAACGTGTGCTAAGAACTCGGAGGTGCCGGAGTAACGGTGCTTGGATCGGTCGGATCGGGAAGAAGACGTACGACTACTTCCTCTACGTTGTGTGATCGCTTCCGCAGTCGGTCTGCGTTGGTACGTAGACAACACTCTCCCCTCTCGTTGCTGTGCATCACCATGATCTTGCGTGTGCGTAGGAAATTTTTTGAAATTACTGCGTTCCCTAACAGGGGGGAGGGCGGAGATCGCACGAAGAGCAGATCGAGGCGAGACACACGAGCAGTTTACCCAGGTTCGGGCCGCACGGATGCGTAAAACCCTACTCCTGCTTTGTGGTTTGTATTGAGTTCTTGCTCGGGAGCGCTGAGTGCTACAGTATACACTAGCAGCTAACGAGACCGAGCGTGAGTGTTCTCTCCTTCCAACCCCCCCTCTATGTTGCGCATGGGCCTCCTTTTATATGCTCAAGGGGTCACCGACAGGTGGCAACGTAGACAAGGGTAAAAATGGAAAGGTGTTGCGGTTGGTACAGCTACCCGCTATAGTGTATCATACCTAACCCTGACGGCAGGGGACAAGGGCATTAAATGCCCGTCTGCGTCGCCCAAATAGTGCAAAAGGGACCGTCAGGGACGCCACCGCTCGCCACGATGGCAATCTTGTCAGCGCCGCTTGCCACCGCGCACCGCTGGCTGCACAGCCTCCCGCCACGTACGCCTGGAAGGGTCCCAGAGCGACACGTTGGCGGATGTGCTGGAGCGCGGGTACAGAGTGGTGGCTTGCCGCGGTCGTTGTCTTGTCGCGTCCGGGAGCTTGTCGCTCACCGGGCCTTGCCGGGACGCGTGGCGCGTCGCGGCAAGTTCCTTGAGATGCCTTGGTTGGCCTTCCTGGCAAGCTCCTCTTGCCGGGGTCTTGTCTCCTTGACTTGGATACTTTGTTCTTGAATGGCTCCAAAGGAACCACGGAGGACCTTGGCGGTCACCCGGCAAGCCTTGCCGCGGGACGCTGCGACTGCTCGTGCACAAGTTCGGGATACTAGGGTATCCCTACTCTAATACACCGACAGAAGGCACTTTTTAAAATTTTGAAAACCCGAATTAAATGCACATACACATCCGTTAGTTGCTGCCTATGTGAGCTTCGAACAGTACGTGCAGCATAAAGACAAATTTAGACTCGCATGCATGCATGCGTGTGTGGAGGGGCAGCTCGAATCCCCGAAATAGTGCATCCGCACTTTTCAGGATTTGGCTTTGTTTATTCAGACGGAATCAGTCCCAAGGATTCTAAAAAAAATGCTCATGCCACAAATTGAAAGAAATTGCCACAAAAAAGAGAATGAATTGAGTGTAATCAATGCAAAAACTCATCAAAGAATACTACCACCCTTAAAAATTTCCAAAGGACAAAGAATACAATGGAGCACCTCCACCGTCAGATTGCACCCTTGTCATTCATCTTGCACGCATATGATGCAATTTTATCGATTCAAAATGGATAGTAGAGCCATCTCTCAAATGGTCATTGGATGTGGCTTGGGATTTATCGGCAATAAGAATTGAAAGAAACAACATGAAAGTTGTTGGTAAGCACCACTGGAAGCCACTCGATGCAAATAGTATCAAAATCAGTGTCAACGATGCTTTCTCTAAAGCAAACCACCAAGGAGGTACATGCTTGGACTCAGAGATCACGAGGGGGGCTGATAAGGGTGCAAGCATTGTTGTATAATGCAGGTGCTAGTGCACTTGCACTGGAAACTCTTGCAACCGGAGACGGCGTTCGACTCGCCTCCGACTTGGGATTTCACACGGTTGTTGTGGAAACTGATGCTCTGCATCTGGTGAATCTATGGAACGATATGCCCGTCAACCATTCTCAGGTTGCTGCGACGCTCCATGAAATTCATGAGCTTCCTGTGAATTTCAAAGCTTTCGAGCTCAAGTTTATGAAACGAGAAGCAAATGAGCATGTGCATCTTTGCGTTGAGCATGCTAGTCCGGGTAGAAGGATATTTCTATGCATAAACTTTGTTCCTAAATTTCTTATAGATTGCATCAGGAAGGACTCCGAACGTGCTTAAAGGTGACAACATGTATAAGAGGTGACAACAAAGTATCGAGCCATGACCACCTCTATGCCAGGTTTTGATTGCTTCACATTTTGGTGACAATCACACAAGAACCAACAATCCAAAAACAATTAAACATACTCTGTTCAAGAATTCATCCAATTAACCAGTTAACTTGCCGATTAATCTCTACTCATAGGGTCACCGAGTAGCCGATAAACCAAAAAATCGTCCGATTAATTAATTAAATGGCCAATTAACTTGCCGATTAGCCGATTAATCCCCTACTCGCTAGCCAACCGAGCAGCTATCAGTTAATGATTTCCTCAACAATGCTTAGTATCACCTCACATGGCTGTGAAGCACACTTACCAACTCTATAGCAGCACAACACAACAAAGCGAAGTCCCAACACCACCTCACAAATGAGGGCACGAACTATAAAGCGGTGCAACACAACACAAAAGCTATTTGAGTTGCCTCCCAATATGTGAGAACCCATTAGTGTGCTATTGCTAGAGTATTACAAGGCAAGCAATGAGGCGTTTATTCATTGTCATACCAAGGAACAAGTCTAGCGGCAAGAATGGATCATGATAAGAAATGATCAAATAAAACTTGTCATGACCACCTCTCATACATGTTGAAGCATCAATAAACAAATCATCAAATCCATGGTGATCTCTAGGACCAAAAGCAAAATGGACTCTCCGGTGTTGGTTGCATGAAATACAACGATTAAACTAACATAGGAATAGAGCCGTGAGACTATTCCATTGAAAACCACATCTATCTTTGAGATGCCGCCTCAAAATACACACACACACCAACATCAAAGATTTTTGAAAAATAAACATTTATTCTTCTTGCCCTGATACCATATGAACCACCGGAGACGATGGTAATCAACGGCAACAAAAAGCATTGCCTCAAGGGAAAATAGGTTTCCCTCTACTCTTGTAGTTGATTCATGTGAAGCTCCGCCACTCACCGCCGCACCGGTGGCTACTTTACCTTTGAGAAATGTAGATGTGCTTGTGATGCAATAGATGCAAACACAGTCTAAGATTTGGCACAAAATATGCAAATAGGTTACCACACGAAAATCACTTGTGTGTATCATGCCATGCAATTTCAAATCAAACCACAAACTGGAAAACAAATAACAAAATACGCACCAACCATGTTAATAGACCAAATTCGTAGTCCAGGTTGAAATAACAACTATTTTATTTTTGAATTAAATCTGAATTCATCATAACTTAACAATTGGTTACATGCGTAGGTGCATCCGTCCAAAATTAAACAAACTATTTTCTACATAAAGAAGAGGGAAGGAAGAAGAGAATTGTACGGCTCTTGATTATTTTATCATAAAATGCTGGTACGACTGGCCCAAATTTAAGCCGGCGCACCGGCTCCTAACACTCGCCATCCCTTTTCCTCAGGTCGGCTGTGCCGATTACACGACGCACCGGCCGATTACGTTCTCTCTTCCTCCGCGACCACCGGCGGCGCATCACATGCGGTGCGCGCCCAAATTGACGTGTGGATTCTGGGCCGTGGCGGCACGCTACAGCTACTCAATCGATCGTGGCAGTGCCACGCACGCCCTAGGACGCAGCTACGGCGTGGCGCCGGCGTCCAAATGTGTTGCTTCTTGTCGATCGACGCCGTGCCGTGTATGGAGCGTCCGCGCTGGGCAGACGCTGTACATGGCTTGTGACGACTACGTGTACGGGCCACGGGACGGACAGTCGCGATCAAACAACTGTGCTCTTGTAAAGAGCTAGGGATGCATGTAAGAATACGGTTAGCACTGAGTAGTCGTCCGAAGAAAAAATAGAGAGCTGTGTACATCAATATGGAATTGGATACAACGCGGTAACACTAGGGTTCAAGTCCTGATGCTCACGTTATTCCTGAATTTATTTCAGGATTTCTGGCGATACATTTTCAGTGAGAGAAGACGTTTCCGTCAACAACGAGACGCCTACATCGACTTCGTAAATTTCAAGATGACATGCCGCCTTAGCCTTTTGAAAGTGTTCATAGGGGTAGGGTGAGCGTATGCGCGTGTGTATGAACGCTTGTGTCTGTACTGATGTTAAAAAAAACGACTGTACTATAGTCAGCAGCGATGAATTCAACGACACCATTCATCAGCGATTACGTGGGTGTAGGGTTGAGTTGCCGCCGCAACCCGCTCCCGCAGTCCATGCCTTCAGCGCCAAGATCCCTGGTATTGTAGGGGAGTTGGTGGTCAGGACATGCATGCATGCATGCAGCAGCGTCGCCGGTTCCTTCCTTCGCTGCTTCCTTCCTTCCCAAGAATCCCAGCTGAAACTAAACTAAGATCAGATTGGCAGATTCCTTTCTGATAGGCCCTCCTCCTCTGTCCAGTCCCAATTGATGTACACTAGCCGAGGCTTATCCTCAGCTGATCCTACCACATTCCATGAACCACATACTACGCTTAATTTAAAACAGCAGAACCGGCGGGCTGCGCATGAGGCCAAATCTATCGACGGCTTGACGGGGTCGCGCAGCGGCGTCACCACACACGTCAGTGAACCCCGGCCCCGCCCTGCTCGCTTGACTGCTTCTAGACGTGGCCTAATCCGGGGCACATGGTCGCCGCATTGTTTACCCGGAAAAGCCGAGCGAATCAGCCGAGTGAGTCCGGCGCCATGTGGGCGTGGTTCTTCTTCCCTCCCGAAGATTTTGTGCTTCCGAAAGAGATCGACGATTCGAGGGCACGCACCTGCTCCTTACGGAAAGGAAACATTCGAAAGATGGGATGAGAGTCTTTTCGTTTTACAGCAGATCGGCGAAATGTTTAACTACACAGCTTTCGGTCTCTTGCATAAATTTCAGAATCCTGCGCACCGGGATCGTCCGAAGGGAGGAGCATGAGCATCTCGTTGATCTGCGGTGCACATTTTTCAACTGGTAGTATGTGCGATCTGTTGTTTTCTGCACTTTTGGGCATCTTATACGACCTGTAAATTTTTCCCCGCATCCGTTTATGGATAGGGGAGACCAATTTGCACACATGGATGCGGAAGGCATCGATCCAACGCTGTCCGCATACATTTCAAGCCGGATTTTGACTTAACGGACAAAATTCATGCAAGCCAACTGATATTCATCAAAGTTCGGGAAAAAATAGCACGAATCATCCATACATAGCATGTAAATGAGTCTAGTGTCTCAAATTCGATGTCCAATAAGTTTTTCAACGGATCGTGTCGTCCCACACATATTGCCCCTTCAGCTTCATCCAACAATATGTGTAAGTAAATGGTCGTCCCTCTATCGTGTGGTACATCACGGCAGCACGTACGGGCAACACAATGTGTAGAGCAACACTGAGTGAATGAATGATTCAATCAACATGTTAAGGAACAAAAAGCAAAACTTACGATCTCCGCCTCTGCCGCGTGCAATGACCACATTGTCTCCAGCCGAGCAACTACATGACAAAACTAGGTGATGATGGTCTGGATGGCGTACCATCCATATGATAATGACCTCACATTGCGATCATGGATGATGTGCATGTTGTAGGGCGCACTTTGCTTTCGTGCGTGAAAGGATCCATGTACTTGCTGCCAGAATGTTCCCCCTCTGCTCTTGCCTACAAATTCCGTGGATACGGCCAACCACGCATTGCACAACAACTCATTCTCCATGATCGGGTACCCTGCCATCCTTCTTATTCTGAAAAAATGACATGGCGTCCGCAAATAAGCTCAATGAAATTTGACTGAACACCTGCCGGGCGTGGCGGCCGCCATGGAAGTCGTTGACAAGGTGACGGAGTGTACCTAGGTACAAACTGCTCCAGAGTGGACAGCACCATCGTAAAAGGCAAGCAGGTGCGTCCGTGCTTGTTGCGAACGTCCGACAATGTCACAATGCCTATGTGGCAGACGAAGAGGGTATAGTGGCGGCGGTGGAGATGGAGATTGTGTATGCAAAGTAAGGGAGAGAAGTGGCAGAGTGGAAGAAAATGGGGCTGGGAGGGCGGATTCAGCGCGCCTAGGGTGGCAGAGTCTAACGTGGCTGCTGTCCGGACTCCCACAACCCCTCTCCCATTTTGTCTCCACTTTGCAGGAGAAAGTACGTCCGGACTGCCAAGCGAACCGATACAGGCCCGCGTTGGATAGCTTTTATGGTCCGGCATGATAATCCGGACATATACAGGAAGTTTGAGGGTCACCTTAGGACTTCATAACGCGGACCCTCAAACCGCCGCATACGTTCGGACCGCACGGAGCATAGTTTGCAAAGTGGTTCGGACGTTCGCTTTTTGGTAAATCCGAGACAAACTTGGGGGAGCTTTGCCGAAGACCAACACAAAGTCTCCACATGGTCCTACTCTTCTCTCTCTCTCTCTCTCTCTCTCTCTCTCTTCACATGCATGATCTCATCTTGATCTCTCTCTCCTCTCAACCCGACACCACACATGCATGATCCCCTCTACTCTCTCTCCTCCTAACTGGATTAATTTGTGAATAAAGTTGGATGACTCTCTTCGGTATCATGTCTACGGGCCATGTCTAGACATAAAAACAGGCATTTGCCGTCTCTATTCACGGGTCAACGTTGGAGATGTCCTTACATGACTTTCAAGTTCATAACATTTACTACCTCCGTACATTTGTTTATAGAGGGGGTGCTTTACATGGTGTGCGCGTGATATATCTGTGTAGTATAACATTGGCTGTTAATATATGTGTATAAATTAAAGGGTGTGGCTATGTCTCAATCAAGTGACATACTCCCTCCATTTTTAGAATATAGTGCATCCGCGTTTTCCGAGGTTCAACTTTGACCATAAATTTAAGCAACAAGACTGATTGCGGCGGGAGAAAACATTATATAATTAGAAACTTCTTTTGAATACGAATTTACTTTTGCTTCCGCCGCAGTCCATCTCGTTGGTTAAATTTATGATCAAAGTTAAAGCATGGAAATAAAGGAAGCACTATATTTTAAAACGGAGAAAGTAGCATATAAACAAGAAAAAAAACAAAAGAAATTTTATGCGGATCTTCACATAAGATCCTATAAATATAACATCGACTAAGATTTGATTAAGTCTCGGTCGACCGAGATTTAGCAATCCTATAAATTAAATGGTGTTAATTCAAGTTTTGTTTCTCGGGGCCGAACTATATGTATATACGAGGTGCACATAAAGAAGAGATAGACATCACGTTGAGGACACTATAGGCAGACGTAGCCAGACAGGTCGATTTTCTATTTGACCTGTAGTTGCGTCAAACAAGAGACGTGTCAGCTGAAGCTAGCAATTAATGGTGGACCTTCTTAACATGAATGATGCAAATCACTCCCATAAAAGCAAGACAAATATGTTGCTTACCCAAGTGTATTTGAGTAGCTTTCGACCTTTATGGTTAACTGACATAACAAACAAGATATAAGATATATGATGTATTGTTGGCAAAGAACAATGAGCAAAAGCATACATATATGAAACGTTTCGGGCGCATTGCGGGCTCATTTCCATTCGAATACCGTGGATTGTGATTCACTATCAAAGATTGTGAAACAAGGACGGGGAGATTGTTTTGAGGAATGATTCACTAGACAGTGTCGTAGGAAATCATCTTGTGGAGGCCGGATGGTGCTTATTAGTCTAGTGTCAAGGAGTCTATGGTTTTATGACGTCCATTTTTTTAAAAGATGTGCTTCTTTGGGGAATCTGATTATCATCCAGAGAAATATTGACTAGCAAAATGGAGCATCTTATTGTTGACCAATATACCAAAGAGGGTTGGGCATTGAAGATTTAGACGTTAAAAACTAATTTCTGCTTCGTAAATGCCTTCTAAACTACCGACTGGGGAATATAGCTAGCAATCACTTGTGCAGAATAAAGACTTGGGTGGCAGCTTACACCATATGTTTGGTCAAAGTCAAAGAGATAGACCCTTGATTTTCGAAGAGTCTTATGAGGGCCTGGGAACCTTCTCTACTTTGGCATGTTTCAGGCAAATAACGAAGAATGGGTTCACCATGTGCGGGCGCGTGGTGAGCAATCTCTAAATCTCTACTACTTAAAAAAAACATAAGGTTTTCATTTCATTTTTCTTTCCATCACCCCTTCGTTCAATCTTCCATGTATATGATAACGAATCATCTTAATTTACTTATCTTCTGAACCAATTTCATTTTAATTTACTTATCAAACTTTTAATCAAAATATAAGGTAATTCATGGTCAGAATTTGATGAACATTTATTTACATAATTGCATTATTATTGACAGGTAAATCACAAGCTAACATACTTTAATATTTATATCCCGTTACAACGCACAAGCATTGTTCTAGTCATTAAAAGGAATGGAGAGTGGGTTCTATTTTGGGGAAGATAAAATGGCTTGATTACACCCTGTTATGTACTGGATATCTGAAACCTGGTCACACATTTTTGGCTAATGGCTTTGTGGGGCCGCATAAGTCTCTCCGGTCTTTCATACCTGTAGGGGTAGCAACAATCTTTTTGTTCATTTGGTTGGTTAGTAATGATGAAGTTGTCATTGACAGAAAATACTAGATTTTTACCGAATGTGTTTCTTTTGGTAGTCTAACCAACACCCAAAAGAACATTGTCTAGCAAAATTGAGTATCTTATTGTTCTCCAATAGACCATAGAGGGTTGGGCATTCAAGATCTGTCCAACATTCTATGTACTTCCTCCGTCCCAAAATTCTTGTCTTAGATTTGTCTAGGTACGAATGTATCTAACACTAAAACGTAACTAGATTCAACCGTATTTAGACAAATCTAAGACAAGAATTTTGGGACGGAGGGACTATATGATAATCAATCACCTTAATTTACTTACCTTCTGAATTAATTCCACTTTAATTTACTTACCAAACTTCTAATCAAAATATAAGATAATTCACGGTCAGAATTTGATGAACATTTATTTACACAATCGCATTATTATTGACAGGTAAATCACAAGCTAACGTACTAGAATATTTATATCCCGTTGCAACGCACGGACATTGTTCTAGTCATTAAAAAGAATGGAGAATGGGTTCTGTTTTGGGAAGATAAAACGGCTTGATTACACCCTGTTATGTACTGGATATCCGACACTTGGTCACACATTTTCGGCTAATGGCTTCTTGGGGCTGAATAAGTCTCTCCGATCTCTCATAACTGTAGGGGTAGCAACCGTGTTTTTGTTCATTCCGTTGGGTTGTAATGATGAAGTTATCTTTGACGGAAAAGACTAGATGTTTATCGAGCGTGTTTCTTTTTTGGTAGTCTAACCAACACTGAAAAAAAACATTGTCTAGCAAAATCGAGTATCTTATTGCTCTCCAATAGACCATAGAGGGTTTGGCATTCAAGATTTAGATGATAAAAACAAATGCCTACTTTGTAAGTGGTTTTTAAACAACTGAATGAGGACGGGATATAGCAATCACTTATGTGGAATAAATACTAAGTCGGCATACCACGCTACCTTCAGTCATAGTCAAACCGATGGACTCCCATTTTAGGAAGGGTCTTATGAGGGCCAATGGGACCTTCCTTTGGCATGTTGAGTAGATGATGGAGAGTCTGTTCGGTCGTGGGAAGATAAAATGACCCGATTACATCCGGTCATTCAGTAGATATCTCGGACTTGGTGCAAACTTCACCTAGGCTTCAATAGATGTTAGAAATGATATGCAATTGTTGTTTTAATACTAGAACTGGCCGTGGAATTCTTTCCTCAAATGTGTTAAACCTGAGCCCGGTTGTGTGTGTTAACATTTTCATAAATGAAAGTTAGGAGTGATGCTCCTTAACTCGAAAACCTCCACCTCAAAGTATGTGACACATTGTTTGGCTCATGGCTTCGCGGGGGTGGATAAGTCTCTCCGGTCTCTCTTACTTGTTGGGTAGCAGCGGTGTTTTCATTTGGTTGGGTCGTAATGACGACGTTGTCTTTGACAAACAAGACAAGATTCTTACCGGCTGCATTTGTTTTGGTAGTCTGACCAACACAGAAAGAAACATTGACTACCAAAAATGGAGTATCTTATTGTTCTCCAATAGACCATAGAGGGCTGGGCATTCAAGATTTAGATGATAAAACCAAATGCCTACTTTGCAAGTGTATTTTGTGGGCGCATATAACAATCAATTATGCAGAATAAATGCTTTGTCGATAAATTCCACCACATGCGTGCAAGTGTTGTTCTTGTGTATCAATTGGTTGCAAACATGGGTTGTACCACAATGGACAAAACATGCATGAGGAGCCGATGGAGTTATTACCAGAAATTTTGTATCCCTAGTTTGGGTGATGTGCATGTAATAGGTTGCCCGCCATTTAGATATGTGTTTCTTCACTTTTTTACTCCCTCTATCTCATAATATAAGAACAATTCTGACACTATACTAGTGACGGAGGGAGTACAAGAGGCTAAATCATATCTTGGGTGTAACTGTAATGAGTGGTTGTAATCGTTTGGCTATATGCATCAGATCAGAGTGGGGGTAATTTTGTCTCCACTGAAACAACATGCATGATGAAACGATGAGTGATTTTGTAGTGGGTTGTTACTATTTTTTCTTTAAAGGGAAAAACAGACAGATGGGTTTTTACATGATTCTCCGGCCGGTCATTCTCTGAGATAGCTGAACGGCCCAACCTGAGCGCGATGTGACCACGGTCTCCAAGGTGGATACTGACTGTGATCCGTCCGTCTCCTCCCAAGGTGAAATGGCGCACGTGCCGGAATTCACGTGGGCTCTTCCCTCCACCCAAAACGGATTCGAAATCGCCGGCCGTCTCCATCCGTTGTCCGTTCCCCTTCCCAGTTTCCGCCGAAGGTTCCTCCGATCGTTCCCGGCAAAGTACAAAAAGGTTCCGTCGATCTCGACCTCCGGCGCGGCGGCGCTCCGGCGAAGTGGCCCCGGGGCCGGGCCCAGCCGGGCGCGCACGCGCGCACGTGGCGCGCGCGGGTCCACAGGTTGGTGGGCCGCGACCTAGCAGGGACGACGGATCAACGACGCTTCCCGGAAGGTGGAAAGCGTCTCACGGGGCCGGTCAGACGAGCCACCTTCGAGACCGCGACGCGCCGGCCGATCCTGGCCGTCCCTCCCGCGTCCTTGTCGATCCGACGGCTAGTGGACGCTGTGGCGCTCCGTCTCGCTATAAATCGGGCGCCTCTCCGCCGGTCTCGAGCCCTTCCTAGCTCCCACGCCGCAAGCAAGCAGAGCTGAGCAAAGCAGACAGAGCGCTCTCCTCCGGCCGGCTGACCCACTGCCATGGCGATGAGTGACACTGGCTCGAGCTTCGCCAACTGGGCCGACGACCTCTACCGCTACGACACGCCCAGCCTGGGCGGCGCCGCGGCGGACTCGACGATCGTCGCCGCTGCGTCCGCGACGCCGACGAGCCCGGCGTCGGCGGGGTCCGGCGACGGGAGCCCGTCCCGGGCGGCGGGCGGGGCCCTGGGCCCGCGGGTGGCGGGCAAGCCGGCGGCGAGGAAGCGGGCCCGGGCGTCGCGCCGGGCGCCCGTGACGCTGCTCAACACGGACGCCAGCAACTTCCGCGCCATGGTGCAGCAGTTCACCGGCATCCCCTCCGCCCCCGCCGGCCCGTTCTCCGGCGCGCCCGTCATCAGCTTCGGCGGGGGCTCCGGCTACGGCTTCGCGCCGCAGCAGCAGCAGCAGCCGGCGGCCGCCCTGTCCTTCGACCACCACCACCTCCACCAGCGGCAGCAGTACACCGGCGCGGCATTCGGCTACGGCGGCAGCCACCTGCAGCACTCCCTCTCCGGCGGCGACGCGTTCGCGCACGGGCTCGGCGCCGCGGAGGACCGGATGCTCCTCCAGAGCATGCAGGCGGCGCAGATGCCCGGGGCGCGCGCCGCTCACAACAGCGCCAATGGCTACTTTGCTTGATCGATCAAGTGATTATTAACTAAGTTACATGCACGGAGTGAAAGATTTTAGAAAAGCGGAGAAGAATTGGCGTCCGATCGAGCTTCTGTTTGAATTTCTTGGCTTGTTTGTTCAGGGTAGTTCATCCATCACATGGAGCGCTATATGTAAATATTTGAACGGAGATTTGGATTTTGCCTGTGATTTTGTCACTCTCGCGCGTCGCTCGTGCGGATTATGATGCGCATTAATGGGAGAAACCGATGGATCGCTTGCATCTGTCAAAGTGATGGGAAGTGATCGGTGGGTGGATGGATGGATTGTTTTACAAGCAAGGTCTCGCGGCCACGGCGTGGGCTACGTTGCCGACGGCATCGATTGGCCGGCGGAGGAGGACGTGGGCCCCGCCGGCGGTACGGGGACATAATTGCATGCGTGCGAGCGTGACGAGGTGGTGACGATCGGGGGTCAAAGTCAGACTTGTCATGCTGCGTGCAAAACAAAGTACTTGGTGCTCCAGACACTCGTATGCTCGCATGCTCCAACGATCAAAAACTCAAATTTAAATGTTTCAGAAAACTCTAAAAAAGACAGTGGACGTTCCCAAGACATGTGTCCACGTCCTCTACAAAGTTCAAACACAAATTCGAAATACACACAGAGAAACAAAAATGACAAATCCAGGATGAATAGTGTGCCAAAAAAGGCAAAAGCAAAACACCAGGGTTTCACGTTTGGATTTGCCTTTTGATTTCTCAATGTCTATTTTGGTTTTCGATTTGACCTTTTTAGGGATAATAAGTAGGCACATGTCTTGAGAACATTCATAAAAATTTCAGTTTTCTCTTGAAATATTCAAATTGGATTGTATAAAAACGGGAGCATGTGAAGGTTGGCAACACTAGATATTCTCCCCCAAACTCTGCTCTATTCTATTCTTTTCTTTCACGAAAGAAGAAACTGCTACCAATTGTACGTGTAGATGTACCCAGTTGGCTTTTAATTGGGAATGAGGTTGTATAATTGCACGAGGATCACCGGTGCTCTCTTGGGCGCACTTTGGACTACCAGAAGCAAATTCACTATTGAGCATATTTTTCCTAACAATCTGACTGACTGCTTGTTTTAAACGTTGATCTTTCTGCAGTAGAGGAAATTATTGATTGAGGAGGTTGATCGTCTCACTTTGGAGGAGCTGACATCCAGAGTTCGAGCGTCTGCTTCTTCCCTTGCTCAACAAACTGGCGCTACTTGAGGCTCTCCTGCTGTCTTCTTTTGGGCTTCATTATGTTTTTTGGCTTGTTAGGTTGTCGGCCTGCCGCTTGATTTGGCCCGGTGGCCGTGTATTATCGTAAAAACCTTGCCCTTTTGAGGGGGTTGATGTTGTTTTGGTATTGTGGTTGCTATTCTGCATGTTGGCTTTATTTATAAAGTCGGGTGCATGTCTTTATCTAAAAATAATAATTGAACAAGGACCTGGTTGTGCTCTTATTTTTGCGGCACTAGCTACAGTGGAAGGGCGCATTTTTTCTAGTTAAGAAATAAAAAGTGTCAACGTTCGAGTCCTCTTTTTTTTTTTTACAAAAGACACATATAAAAAGATCAATTTTGCGCCTCCCAAGTATTGAAACTCCATCCAACTACGGAAAGTATTCAAACTTCAGGAACTCTGTTGCTTTCAACTATCAGTATAAGTTCTTTAGTTGCTTGTTTGGTTTGTTTAGCTCGCAAAGGTTCTTGACTTTTAAATTGCACCAACCCTTTTAGTCGACATTGTGTATCGTTTAGCAACTCACGGTAGGAATAATGCTTGAGCTCATAAATAATTGGGATATAAAATCTCCTTCATGTACACTAAAAACTATAACATCTGGAAAAAAATACAAGGTTGCACACATGCGCCCACCGTGAATGGGTTAACCATGAAATGCCAAAGCATGTGAAGTAGATATGATCACAATAAACCAAGAAAGGAGTGTTGTCGACAACAGAGGGGGGAAGGGAGATTTCAAGACACGCAGTAACCGATACTCTCCACGCTTTTGTCATTTTATATCTAGAAATATCTATCAAGATTTCCCCCTCGTTAGTATGCTTCACAACCTTGTATCAAGATAGTGAGAATACTACAATGGACATGAACACATATAATACACATAGTACACCTAAGATGCACAAATTAATGCATTGTGAACTTATTTACTTTACCCATAATTAGGAAGACAATTTTGTACTTGACATGTGGATTAAAATGTCCCAAACTAAACTAAAAAATCTATAGAAATTTGTTGTTACTCCAACACATAATATAACACACAAATGTAAATTAAATTGTATAGTGGACCTAGTATTGTGCAATAATAATGAGCAACATGTAACCATTAGTTAATACTCCCTCCGTTCCTTTATCCAAGGTGTATTATTTTCGGCACGGTGACCAAGGCACATAATTATGGACGTGTTAGGACAAAATTACTCTTGGCAATTATTGGTTAGTGGCAAGTAAATCAGTTAGTCCAGGAAAGTAATAGATACATGCAATCGACATAGAGATAGTTTCCTTATTTTACTACAAGGAGAGATATAGACAATCGGGAGAAAGATACTTTCCTTTTTCTAGAGGGCTAACAAGGGAATTATGAGGATTTAGAATAAATGCATCTTACATTCTGGAATTTTATGAAAAAACAAATACACTTTATATAAAGGAACGGAGGGAGTATAAGGGAAGTTATTTATTATTTTATGTTGATATTTTTATTTTTATATTATGAATTATTAATCAGATAATAAACATGGCACAATAAATCACAACATTCTTATTTACTTTTTGACCGTTTTTAGAACATCTCTTAAATTGACCAAGATTGCACAGTAAGTTTCTCCATATCCTGTCTACACAATAAAAATAACTATATTGAACTATGAATACTCATGAGGTAGAGTAGATCTTTTAGGTCTTCCAAATGAAAAAAAAGAGATCAGATCATGGGCAAATATATATTTTTAAATAACTATTAGCATATCTAATAATGACAATTTTAATAATATTTGACCGATCTCAATATACTCCTTGAGGTGATTCCGGGTAAATTCATGAGGATCCGTGATAAATTGAAAATTAGGAAGTTGTATTGATTATTTCTAAACAATTGAGGTAATTGGCACCCCTATTCTTTAGTAATTTTTAATTGATAGATTTCTTGTATACACAAAAATGATAATGATGTCTTTGTAAATACAATAGCTAAATGTACATGTGTTGCCACGGGAAAAAATATAATAAAAATGACATATAAAAATAACTCACTTATCTCTATCCGACCCATTTGTTTATAATGCTAGTACGTTATAATTTTGCAATGCACCGCAGCTACAGCTGCTGCCGGGTACTACAACATTTGCTTCTTTTTAGTAGTTGAGAGATTATGAAGATGTTGTTTAATTAATTATTGTATACCAAGTGCCATGCTAGTGTGGTATTAATGTGTCGATGGCTTCTCTACCGCCGAGTAAGGTTTCCTTGTGGCTGTGCGAACTCAAAATTTCTAAATGATGATGTGGACATGAGAAATGGAGTAGCAGCTCACGAGATCAAAACATTTACCTTGAGCAATTGTGACGTGAAGTGGATTAATCAATTCAGTTGCTGCTGATCGCTAGCCTTTTCTGTTGATGTGGGCATGACTGTATGTCTCTATATGTGGGGATATAACCTGCACAAACAAATGTATAGCAAAAAATGGTGAGAAACACAACTGAGCAAGAACAAACCATAGATTTTTCATCACCATGTGTATCCTTGACTGCAACAACAGTGGCGGTGACAGCACCCGACGAGCTGGGGCACTTGCCCGGGCTCCCTTGGTGCAAGTCCATGAAGATCTAGTAGAGAAAATTGGGTGAAGTGGAAGTTTGTTTGGGCAGAAACTAAGTAATTTGGCAGCACTTAGATCTTGCCCCGGCTCTAAACTTGAGCTGGCTCCGCCACTGGCAACAAAGGCAATGCATGTCATATATATTATAACCTTTGATCAAATAAGCTTCTCACAAACACAAGCCGAATATAAACTTATAAAGATCAAAGCGACTGAATTGAAAAATAGTGCATACAAATCTGAAACAATGGCGCAAGAGCCAAACATAAAACGCTGCAGGTGCTGTCGAGTGGAGCAGACATAGAAATTTAATGGATAAATTTTGTTAAGGAATGCAGGCCTTAAATAAACTGATTTTAAAGGATGCCAGTTACAAAAAATAAAGCAAAACACTATAATTTTTTCAAGGATCATTGGCAAGTCATTTCAAGAAAGTAAGTTAGTAGCGGAAATATTGTACACTCGAGCGCAAAAAATAGTTGGAAATAACAATGAAGATTCCAAATTTTAATCGCATCACATGGATGCGGCGAGAATTGAGAGGCATATCGAACTGAAAATTTTCTCACGGCACGGTTGGGCGAACACCTTCTAGGATTTGCACAATAGCACTGTTTCCAGACTAATTGGCATCATTCCCTTATTGACCATCCAAGGAGCCCACTTACTTGGTTGTAAGAGTCAAATTTGCACCATGCCTGAACATTGAACCAGACACAAACAAAATACCTGAGGATATGTTGATGACAATTAGCCTTACCTCAAATAAAAATACAAAACATTGCAGTTTCCTTGTTGATTACCAATTTAACCCAAAAAATTCTAGTGACAAAAAAAGGAATGAGCGCACTAGAGGTTGGCGCATTGATGTGGCAAACCGGTGATGTATGACCAATGGAAATAAAGTGGAGGCAAAAAAAAACATGAGACATGGTAAGCACAATAAGCAAACAATCACGTCTCATCGGCAGCACTGGCTGTGACATCTTGCGATCTTGCCTGATGATGTGACGAGGAGGCCCCGAAGAGGCATCTCCTATATGTAACCGTTCAACCTGGCCACGCGTGTTCCCTACTGGATATCGTCCCTTCTTTGTGAGGAGAAGCAGCGCTGATGTAGATTGTGGGAGGGTGTAATAGAGGTGCATTTCTTCCCTAGTGGCAACAAGACTTGTTTCTTCTTGCCCACAACAGCCAACCGCTTGAGATGTACTGCCCCTGCCAAATGTGGAGCTCCCACCTTGCTGCACACTAGCCGACGATTCTGGCAGTTGTAATTGGTAGACGATCATCCCCATTGCGGTTGAGAGGGACCATGTCGAGGTGCATACTTGGCTAATGTGGACGAGCGGAGGATGTAGAAAATAAGGAGGGCCAGGGGGAGGAAGATAGGGTTGGCGACTAATGACCCGCAAGTATAAATGATCACAACTGTCTTAGAGGATAGTATTTCACCCAAATTTATTGAGTTGACATATGGGAGCCAAAGAATATTTATAAGCCTTGACGGTTGAGTTGTCAATTCAACCACACATGAGAGAAACTTTCTTGCAGTAATTTATTAGTAGCAAAATAATATGGTAGTAGTAGTGATAAGGTAACAGTAGCAACAATAGTAACAAGTTTGTAGCAAGTAGAGCAGTAGTAATTGAAATGGTGACAGTAGTAGAAAGTGTAGGCATGGAGTAGTGATGGGGTGTTCAGATGAGATTTAATATGCAATGGCCAAAATTTAGAGCGACACAAAACTAGCTCCAATTCATCAATCATATGTAGGCATGTATTTTGTATATAGTCATACGTTCTTGCGGTAAGAAATTGCATAACATCTTTTTTCTACCCTCCCATGGCAGCAAGGTCCTAATGGAAACTAACGTAATTAAGGAACCCTTTTTAATAGAGAACTGGAGCAAAGCATTAACACATAATGAATACATGAACTCCTCAAATTACAATCATCCCTGTAGAGTATCCCAGTAATTGTCACCTTGGGGTCTAGGGTTCAGAACAATAATAGGTGCATACAACTAGCAAGTAAAATCAAGAAACACAAATATATTCAGGAAAATATAATAGGTTCAGATCTGAAATCATGTCACTCGGGTCCTAGTGACAAGCATTAAGCATAGCAAAGTGATGTCTACTACACAACCTTCTTCTTGTAGACGTTGTTGGGCCTCCAAGTGCAGAGGTTTGTAGGACAGTAGCAAATTTTCCTCAAGTGGATGACCTAAGGTTTATCAATCCATAGGAGGCATAGGATGAAGATGGTCTCTCTCAAGCAACCCTGCAACCAAATAATAAAGAGTCTCTTGTGTCCCCAACACACCCAATACAATGGTAAATTGTATAGGTGCACTAGTTCGGCGAAGAGATGGTGATACAAGTCCAATATGGATAGTAGATAAAGGTATTTGTAATCTGAAATTATAAAAACAGCAAGGTAACTAATGATAAAAGTGAGCGTAAACGGTATTGCAATGCGTGGAAATAAGGCCCAGGGTTCATACTTTCGCTAGTGTAAGTTCCCTCAACAATAATATCATAATTGGATCACATAACTATCCCTCAACATGCAACAAAGAGTCACTCCAAAGTCACTAATAGCGGAGAACGAACGGAGAGATTATGGTAGGGTACGAAACCACCTCAAAGTTATTCTTTCCAATCAATCCGTTGGGCTATTCCTATAAGTGTCACAAACAGCCCTAGAGTTCGTACTAGAATAACACCTTAAGACACAAATCAACCAAAACCCTAATGTCACCTAGATACTCCAATGTCACCTCAAGTATCCGTGGGTATGATTATACGATATGCATGACACAATCTCAGATTCATCTATTCAACCAACACATAGGACCTCAAAGAGTGCCCCAAAGTTCTACCGGAGAATCACGATGAGAACGTGTGCCAACCCCTATGCATAGGTTCATGAGCGGAACCCGCAAGTTGATCACCAAAACATACATCAAGTGGATCATAGAATACCCCATTGTCACCACAGGTATCCCATGCAAGACATACATCAAGTGTTCTCAAATCTTTAAAGACTCAATCCGATAAGATAACTCCAAAGGGGAAACTCAATTCATTACAAGAGAGTAGAGGGGGGAAGAAACATCATAGGATCCAAATATAATAGCAAAGCTCGCGATACATCAAGATTGTATCATCTCAAGAACACGAGAGAGAGAGAGAGAGAGAGAGAGAGAGAGAGATCAAACACATAGCTACTGGTACATACCCTCAGCCACGAGGGAGAACTACTCCCTCCTCGTCATGGAGAGCACCGGGATGATGAAGATGGCCACCGGGGAAGGATTGCCCCCTCCGGCAGGGTGCCGGAACGGGTCTAGATTGGTTTTCGGTGGCTACGGAGGCTTCTGGCGGCGGAACTCCTGATCTATTGTGCTCACGGATGTTTTTAGGGTATATGAAGATATATAGGCGGAAGAAGTACGTCAGGCGGCCACGAGGGGCTCACGAGGGTGGAGGGCACGCCCAGGGGGGTGGGCGCGCCCCCCTGCCTCATGACCTCCTCGCAGATCCCCTGACGTGCACTCCAAGTCTTCTGGGCTTCTTTCCTTCCAAAAATGAGTTCCGTGAAGTTTCAGGTCAATTGGACTCCGTTTGATTTTCCTTTTCTTCGAAACCCTAAAACAGGGTAAAAACAGAAACTGACACTGGGCTCTGGGTTAATATGTTAGTCCCAAAAATGATATAAAAGTGTATAATAAAGCCCATAAACATTCAAAACGGTAGATAATATAGCATGGAGCAATCTAAAATTATAGATGCGTTGGAGACGTATCAGCATCCCCAAGCTTAATTCCTGCTCGTCCTCGAGTAGGTAAATGATAAAAACAGAATTTTTGATGCGGAGTGCTACTTGGCATAATTTCAATGTGATTCTTCTTAATCGTGGTATGAATATTCAGATCCGAAAGACTCAAGATAAAAGTTCATATTGACATAAAAATAATAATACTTCAAGCATACTAACTAAACAATCATGTCTTCTCAAAATAACATGGCCAAAGAAAGTTATCCCTACAAAATCATATAGTCTGGCTATGCTCCATCTTCACCACACAAAATATTTAAATCATGCACAACCCCGATGACAAGCCAAGCAATTGTTTCATACTTTTGATGTTCTCAAACTTTTTAATCTTCACGCAATACATGAGCATGAGCCATGGACATAGCACTATAGGTGGAATAGAATGGTGGTTGTGGAGAAGACAAAAAGGAGAAGATGGTCTCACATCAACTAGGCGTATCAACGGGCTATGGAGATGCCCGTCAATAGATATCAATGTGAGTGAGTAGGGATTGCCATGCAACGGATGCACTAGAGCTATAAGTGTATGAAAGCTCAACAAAAGAAACTAGTGGGTGTGCATTCAACTCGCTTGCTCACGAAGACCTAAGGCATTTTGAGGACGCCCATCATTGGAATATACAAGCCAAGTTCTATAATGAAAGATTCCCACTAGAATATGAAAGTGACAACATAGGAGACTCTCTATCATGAAGATCATGGTGCTACTTTGAAGCACAAGTGTGGTAAAAGGATAGTAGCATTGCCCCTTCTCTCTTTTTCTCTTATTTTTTATTTTTTTTATTTGGGCCTTTCTCTTTTTTATGGCCTCTTTTTTTCTCTTTTTTTATTTGGGCTTCTTTGGCCTATTTTATTTATTTATTTTCATCCAGAGTCTCATCCCGACTTGTGGGGGAATCATAGTCTCCATCATCCTTTCCTCACTGGGACAATGCTCTAATAATGATGATCATCACACTTTTATTTTTCTTACAACTCAAGAATTGCAACTCGATACTTAGAACAAGATATGACTCTATATGAATGCCTCCGGCGGTGTACCGGGATATGCAATGACTCATGAGTGACATGTATGAAAGAATTATGAACGGTGGCCTTGCCACAAATACGATGTCAACTACATGATCATGCAAAGCAATATGACAATGATGAAGCGTGTCATAATAAACGGAATGGTGGAAAGTTGCATGGCAATATATCTCGGAATGGCTATGGAAATGCCATAATAGGTAGGTATGGTGGCTGTTTTGAGGAAGGTATATGGTGGGTTTATGGTACCGGCGAAAGTTGCGCTGTACTGGAGAGGCTAGCAATGGTGGAAGGGAGAGTGTGCGTATAATCCATGGACTCAACATTAGACATAAAGAACTCACATACTTATTGCAAAAATCTATTAGTTATCGAAACAAAGTACTGCGTGCATGCTCCTAGGGGGATAGATTGGTAGGAAAAGACCATCGCCCGTCCCCGACCGCCACTCATAAGGATGACAATCAATAAATAAATCATGCTCCGACTTCATCACATAACGGTTCACCATACGTGCATGCTACGGGAATCACAAACTTCAACACAAGTATTTCTCAAACTCATAACCACTCAACTAGCATGACTCTAATATCACCATCTCCATATCTCAAAACAATTATCAAGTATCAAACTTCTCATAGTATTCAACACACTCATAAGAGAATTTTATTATTCTTGAATACCTAGCATATTAGGATTTTAAGCAAATTACCATGCTATCTAGACTCTCAAAATAATCTAAGTGAAGCATGAGAGATCAATAGTTTCTATAAAACAAATCCACCACCGTGCTCTAAAAGATATAAGTGAAGTACTAGAGCAAATGACAAACTACTCTGAAAGATATAAGTGAAGATCAATGAGTAGTCGAATAATTATGCAACTATGTGAAGACTCTCTAACATTTAATAATTTCAGATCTTGGTATTCTATTCAAACAGCAAGCAAAGCAAAATAAAATGACATTCTAAGAATGGAAAACATCATGTGAAGAAGCAAAAACTTCGGATCAAGCGAAACTAACCGATAGTTGTTGAAGAAGAAAGGTGGGATGCCAACCGGGGCATCCCCAAGCTTAGATGCTTGAGACTTCTTGAAATATTATCTTGGGGTGCCTTGGGCATCCCCAAGCTTGAGCTTTTGTGTCTCCTTAATTCCTCTCATATCATGGTCTCCCAAAATCTCAAAAGCTTCATCCACACAAAACTCAACAAGGACTCGTGAGATAAGTTAGTATAAACCATTGCAAAAACTGTTGGGAACGTAGTAATTTCAAAAATTTCCTACGCACACGCAAGATCATGGTGATGCATAGCAACAAGGGGGAGAGTCTGATCTACGTACCCTTGTAGATCACAACGGAAGCGTTGACACAACGTAGAGGAAGTAGTCGTACGTCTTCTTCCCGATCCGACCGATCCAAGCACCGTTACTCCGGCACCTCCGAGTTCTTAGCACACGTTCAGCTTGATGACGATCCTCGGGCTCCGATCCAGCAAAGCGTCGAGGAAGAGTTCCGTCAGCACGACGGCGTGGTGACGATCTTGATGTACTACCGACGCAGGGCTTCGCCTAAGCACTACAACGGTATGATCGAGGTGGAATTTGGTGGCAGGGGGCACCGCACACGGCTAAGGAACGATCTCAAGGATCAACTTGTGTGTCTAGAGGTGCCCCCTGCCCCCGTATATAAAGGTTGAGAGGGGGAGGGCTGGCCGGCCAAGCTAGGGAGGCGCAGGAGGAGTCCCCCCCCCCCCAATCCTATTCCTAATAGGACTCCCAAGTGGAAAGAGAGGGAGAGAGGTGGCCGGCCACCTCTCCTAGTCCTAATAGGACTAGGGGAGGGGGGTGGCGTGCAGCCCACCTTGGGCTGCCCCTTTCACCTTTTCACTAAGGCCCAATAAGGCCCATTTGGTTCCCGGGGGGTTCCGGTAACCTCCCGGTACTCCGGTAAAATTCCTGATTTCACCCGGAACACTTCCGATGTCCAAACATAGGCTTCCAATATATCAATCTTTATGTCTCGACCATTTCGAGACTCCTCGTCATGTCCATGATCACATCCGGGACTCCGTACAACCTTCGGTACATCAAAATGCATAAACTCATAATAACTGTCATCGTAACGTTAAGCGTGCGGACCCTACGGTTCGAGAACAATGTAGACATGACCGAGACACGTCTCCGGTCAATAACCAATAGCGGGACGTGGATGCCCATATTGGCTCCTACATATTCTACGAAGATCTTTATCGGTCAGACCGCATAACAACATACGTTGTTCCCTTTGTCATCGGTATGTTACTTGCCCGAGATTCGATCGTCGGTATCCAATACCTAGTTCAATCTCGTTACTGGCAAGTCTCTTTACTCGTTCCGTAATACATCATCTCACAACTAACATCTTAGTTATAATGCTTGCAAGGCTTATGTGATGTGTATTACCGAGAGGGCCCAGAGATACCTCTCCGACAATCGGAGTGACAAACCCTAATCTCGAAATACGCCAACCCAACATCTACCATTGGAGACACCTGTAGTACTCCTTTATAATCACCCAGTTACGTTGTGACGTTTGGTAGTACCCAAAGTGTTCCTCCGGCAAACGGGAGTTGCATAATCTCATAGTCATAGGAACATGTATAAGTCATGAAGAAAGCAATAGCAACATACTAAACGATCGGGTGCTAAGCTAATGAAATGGGTCATGTCAATCAGATCATTCAACTAATGATGTGACCTCGTTAATCAAATAACAACTCTTTGTTCATGGTTAGGAAACATAACCATCTTTGATTAACGAGCTAGTCAAGTAGAGGCATACTAGTGACACTCCATTTGTCTATGTATTCACACATGTATTATGTTTCCGGTTAATACAATTCTAGCATGAATAATAAACATTTATCATGATATAAGGAAATAAATAATAACTTTATTATTGCCTCTAGGGCATATTTCCTTCAGTCTCCCACTTGCACTAGAGTCAATAATCTAGATCATATCACCATGTGATTAACATCAATAGTTCACATCATCATGTGATTAACACCCATAGTTCACATCGCCATGTGACCAACACCCAAAGGGTTTACTAGATTCAGTAATCTAGTTCACATCGCTATGTGATTAACACCCAAAGAGTACTAAGGTGTGATCATGTTTTGCTTGTGAGAGAATCTTAGTCAACGGGTCTGCCACATTCAGATCCACATGTATTTTGCAAATTTCTATGTCAACAATGCTCTGCATGGAGCTACTCTAGCTAATTGCTCCCACTTTCAATATGTATCTAGACCGAGACTTAGAGTCATCTAGATTAATGTCAAAACTTGCATCGGCGTAACCCTTTACGACGAACCTTTTTATCACGTCCATAATCGAGAAACATATCCTTATTTCACTAAGGATAATTCTGACCGCTGTCCAGTGATCTACTCCTAGATCACTATTGTACTCCCTTGCCAAATCAGTGCAGGGTATACAATAGATCTGGTATACAACATAACATACTTTATAGAACCTATGGCCAAGGCATAGGGAATGACTTTCATTCTCTTTCTATCTTCTGCCGTGGTCGGGCTTTGAGTCTTACTCAACTTCACACCTTATAATACAGGCAAGAACTCTTTCTTTGACTGCTCCATTTTGAACTACTTCAAAATCTTGTCAAGGTATGTACTCATTGAAAAAACTTATCAAGCGTCTTGATCTATCTCTATAGATCTTGAAGCTCAATATGTAAGCAGCTTCACCGAAGTCTTTCTTTGAAAAACTCCTTTCAAACACTCCTTTATGCTTTACAGAATAATTCTACATTATTTCCGATCAACAATATGTCATTCACATATACTTATCAGAAATGTTGTACTGCTCCCACTCACTTTCTTGTAAATACAGGCTTCACCGCAAGTCTGTATAAAACTATATGCTTTGATCAACTCATCAAAGCGTATATTCCAACTCCGAGATGCTTGCAGCAGTCCACAGATGGATCGCTGGAGCTTGCACATTTTGTTAGCACCTTTCGGATTGACAAAACCTTCTGTTGCATCATATACAACTCTTCTTTAATAAATCCATTAAGGAATGCAGTTTTGTTTATCCATTTGCCAGATTTCATAAAATGCGGCAATTACTAACATGATTCGGACAGACTCAAGCATAGATACGAGTGAGAAGCTCTCATCGTAGTCAACACCTTGAACTTGTCGAAAACCTTTTGCGACAATTCTAGCTTTGTAGACAGTAACACTACTATCAGCGTCCGTCTTCCTCTTGAAGATCCTTTTATTCTCAATTGCTTGCCGATCATCGGGCAAGTCAACCAAAGTCCAAACTTTGTTCTCATACATGGATCATATCTCAGATTTCATGGCCTCAAACCATTTCGCGGAATCTGGGCTCATCATCGCTTCCTCATAGTTCGTAGGTTCGTCATGGTCAAGTAACATGACCTCCAGAACAGGATTACCGTACCACTCTGGTGCGGATCTCACTCTGGTTTACCTACGAGATTCGGTAGTAACTCGATCTGAAGTTACATGATCATCATCATTAGCTTCCTCACTAATTGGTGTAGTAGTCACAAGAACAGATTTTGTGATGAACTACTTTCCAATAAGGTAGAAAGTACAATTACCTTATCAAGTTTTCTACTTTCCTCCCACTCACTTCTTTCAAGAGAAACTCCTTCTCTAGAAAGGATCCATTATAAGCAACGAATGTCTTGCCTTAGGATCTGTGATAGAAGGTGTACCCAACAGTCTCCTTTGGGTATCCTATGAAGACATATTTCTCCGATTTGGGTTTGAGCTTATCAGGATGAAAAATTTTCTCATAAGCATCGCAACCCCAAACTTCAAGAAACGACAACTTTGGTTTCTTGCCAAACCATAGTTCATAAGGCGTCGTCTCGACGGATATAGATGGTTCCCCTTTTTAACGTGAATGCAGCTGTCTCTAATGCATGACCCCAAAAACGATAGTGGTAAATCGGTAAGAAACATCATAGATTGCACTATATCCAATAAAGTACGGTTATGACGTTCGGACACACCATTATGCTGTGGTGTTCCAGGTGGCGTGAGTAGTGAAACTATTTCACATTGTTTTAACTGAAGACCAAACTCGTAACTCAAATATTTGTCTCCGCGATCAGATCGTAGAAACTTTATTTTCTTGTCACGATGATTTTCCACTTCACTCTGAAATTCTTTGAACTTTTCAAATGTTTCAGACTTATGTTTCATCAAGTAGATATACCCATATCTGCTCAAATCATCTGTGAAGTTTAGAAAATAATGATACCTGCTGTAAGCCTTAATATTCATCGGACCACATACATCATTATGTATGATTTCCAACAAATCTGTTGCTTGCTTCATTGTTCCGGAGAACAGCGTTTTAGTCATCTTGTCCATAAGGCATGGTTCGCAAGCATCAAGTGATTCATAATCAAGTGATTCCAAAATCCCATCAGCATGGAGTTTCTTCATGCGCTTTACACCAATATGACCTAAACGGCAGTGCCACAAATAAGTTGCACTATCATTATTAACTTCGCATCTTTTGGTTTCAATATTATGAATATGTGTATCACTAAGATCGAGATCTAATGAACTATTTTCATTGCGTGTGTAACCATATAAGGTTTTATTCATGTAAACAGAACAACAATTTATTCTTTTACTTAAATGAATAACCGTATTACAATAAACATGATCAAATCATATTCATGCTCAACGCAAACACCAAATAACACTTATTTAGGTTCAACACTAATCCCGAAAGTATAGGGAGTGTGCGATGATGATCATATCAATCTTGGAACCACTTCCAACACACATCGTCACTTCACCCTTAACTAGTCTCTGTTCATTCTGCAACTCCCATTTCGAGTTACTACTCTTAGCAACTGAACTGGCATCAAATACCGAGGGGTTGCTATAAACACTAGTAAAGTACACATCAATAACATGTATATCAAATATACTTATGTTCACTTTGCCATCCTTCTTATCCGCCAATCACTTGGGGTAGTTCCGCTTCCAGTGACCAGTCCCTTTGCAG
Source organism: Triticum monococcum (assembly GCA_034509565.1). Lineage (NCBI taxonomy): Eukaryota > Viridiplantae > Streptophyta > Magnoliopsida > Poales > Poaceae > Triticum > Triticum monococcum. Next base: position 725,010,295 of record CM067847.1, on the reverse strand, counting down.
TAGAAGCACTTAGTCTCAGGCTTAGGACCAGACATGGGCTTCTTCACTTGAGCAGCAACTTGATTGCTGTTCTTCTTGAAGTTCCCCTTTTTCCCTTTGCCCTTTTCTTGAAACTAGTGATCATGTCAACCATCAACACTTGATGCTCTTTCTTGATTTCTACCTTCATTGATTTCATCATCATGAAAAGCTCGGGAATCGTTTTCGTCATCCCTTGCATACTATTGTTCATCATGAAGTTCTACTAACTTGGTGATGGTGACTAGAGAATTCTGTCAATCACTATCTTATCTGGAAGATTAACTCCCACTTGATTCAAGCGATTGTAGTACTCAGACAATCTGGGCACATGCTCACTAGTTGAGCGATTCTCCTCCATCTTTTAGCTATAGAACTTGTTGGAGACTTCATATCTCTCAACTCAGGTATTTGCTTGAAATATTAACTTCAACTCCTGGAACATCTCATATGGTCCATGACGTTCAAAACGTCTTTGAAGTCCCGATTCTAAGCTGTTAAGTATGGTGCACTAAACTATCAAGTAGTCATCATATTGAGCTAGCCAAACGTTCATAACGTCTGCATCTGCTCCTGCAATAGGTCTATCACCTAGCGGTGCATCAAGGACATAATTCTTCTATGCAGCAATGAGGATAAACCTCAGATCACGGATCCAATCCGCATCATTGCTACTAACATCTTTCAACACAATTTTCTCTAGGAACATATCAAAAATAAACATATGGAAGCAACAACGCGAGCTATTGATCTACAACATAATTTGCAAAATACTACCAGGACTAAGTTCATGATAAGTTTAAGTTCAGTTAATCAAATTATTAAGAACTCCCACTTAGATAGACATCCCTCTAATCCTCCAAGTGATCACGTGATCGAAATCAACTAAACCATAACCGATCATCACGTGAGATGGAGTAGTTTTCAATGGTGAACATCGTTATGTTGATCATATCTACTATATGATTCACGCTCGACCTTTCGGTCTCTGTGTTCCGAGGCCATATCTGCATATGCTAGGCTCGTCAAGTTTAACCTGAGTATTCTGCGTGTGCAAAACTGGCTTGCACCCGTTGTAGATGGACGTAGAGCTTATCACACCCGATCATCACGTGGTGTCTGGGCACGACGAACTTTGGCAACGGTGCATACTCAGGGAGAACACTTCTTGATAATTTAGTGAGAGATCATCTTATAATGCTACCGTCAATCAAAGCAAGATAAGATGCATAAAAGATAAACATCACATGCAATCAATATAAGTGATATGATATGGCCATCATCATCTTGTGCTTGTGATCTCCATCTTCGAAGCACCGTCATCATCACCATCGTCACCGGCGCGACACCTTGATCTCCATCGTAGCATCGTTGTCGTCTCGCCAATCTTATGCTTCCACGACTATCACTACCGCTTAGCAATAAAGTAAAGCATTACATCGCGTTTGCATTGCATACAATAAAGCGACAACCATATGGCTCCTGCCAGTTGCCGATAACTTGATTACAAAACATGATCATCTCATACAATAAAATCAGCATCATGCCTTAACCATATCACACCACAACATGCCCTGCAAAAACAAGTTAGACGTCCTCTACTTTGTTGTTGCAAGTTTTACATGGCTGCTACGGGCTTAAGCAAGAACTCATCTCACCTACGCATCAAAACCACAACGATAGTTTGTCAAATAGACTCCGTTTTAACCTTCTCAAGGACCGGGCGTAGCCACACTCGGTTCAACTAAAGTTGGAGAGACAGTCGCCCGCAAGCCATCTATGTGCAAAGCACATCGAGGGAACCGGTCTCGCGTAAGCGTACGCGTAAGGTTGGTCCGGGTCGTCTCGTCCAACAATACCGCCGAACCAAAGTATGACATGCTGGTAGGCAGTATGACTTGTATCGCCCACAACTCACTTGTGTTCTACTCGTGCAAATAACATCAAACCATAAAACCTAGGCTCGGATGCCACTGTTGGGAACGTTGTAATTTCAAAAATTTCCTACGCACACGCAAGATCATGGTGATGCATAGCAACAAGGGGGAGAGTCTGATCTACGTACCCTTGTAGATCACAACGGAAGCGTTGACACAACGTAGAGGAAGTAGTCGTACGTCTTCTTCCCGATCCGACTGATGCAAGCACCGTTACTCCGGCATCTCCGAGTTCTTAGCACACGTTCAGCTCGATGACGATCCTCGGGCTCCGATCCAGCAAAGCGTCGAGGAAGAGTTCTGTCAGCACGACGGCGTGGTGACGATCTTGATGTACTACCAACGCAGGGCTTCGCCTAAGCACTACAACGGTATGATCAAGGTGGAATTTGGTGGCAGGGGCACCGCACACGGCTAAGGAACGATCTCAAGGATCAACTTGTGTGTCTAGAGGTGCCCCCTGCCCCCGTATATAAAGGTTGAGAGGGGGCGGGCTGGCCGGCCAAGCTAGGGAGGTGCAGGAGGAGTCCTACTCCTACCGGGAGTAGGACTCCCCCCCCCCCAATCCTATTCCTAATAGGACTCCCAAGTGGAAAGAGAGGGAGAGAGGTGGCCGGCCACCTCTCCTAGTCCTAATAGGACTAGGGGAGGGGGGTGGCGCGCAGCCCACCTTGGGCTGCCCCTTTCACCTTTCCACTAAGGCCCAATAAGGCCCATTTGGTTCCCGGGGGGTTCCGGTAACCTCCCGGTACTCCGGTAAAATTCCTGATTTCACCCGGAACACTTCCGATGTCCAAACATAGGCTTCCAATATATCAATCTTTATGTCTCGACCATTTCGAGACTCCTCGTCATGTCCATGATCACATTCGGGACTCCGAACAACCTTCGGTACATCAAAATGCATAAACTCATAATAACTGTCATCATAACGTTAAGCGTGCGGACCCTACGGTTCGAGAACAATGTAGACATGACCGAGACACGTCTCCGGTCAATAACCAATAGCGGGACCTGGATGCCCATATTGGCTCCTACATATTCTACGAAGATCTTTATCGGTCAGACCGCATAACAACATACGTTGTTCCCTTTGTCATCGGTATGTTACTTGCCCGAGATTCGATCGTCGGTATCCAATACCTAGTTCAATCTTGTTACTGGCAAGTCTCTTTACTCGTTCCGTAATACATCATCTCACAACTAACATCTTAGTTATAATGCTTGCAAGGCTTATGTGATGTGTATTACCGAGAGGGCCCAGAGATACCTCTCCGACAATCGGAGTGACAAACCCTAATCTCGAAATACGCCAACCCAACATCTACCATTGGAGACACCTGTAGTACTCCTTTATAATCACCCAGTTACGTTGTGACGTTTGGTAGTACCCAAAGTGTTCCTCCGGCAAACGGGAGTTGCATAATCTCATAGTCATAGGAACATGTATAAGTCATGAAGAAAGCAATAGCAACATACTAAACGATCCGGTGCTAAGCTAATGAAATGGGTCATGTCAATCAGATCATTCAACTAATGATGTGACCTCATTAATCAAATAACAACTCTTTGTTCATGGTTAGGAAACATAACCATCTTTGATTAACAAGCTAGTCAAGTAGAGGCATACTAGTGACACTCTGTTTGTCTATGTATTCACACATGTATTATGTTTCCGGTTAATACAATTCTAGCATGAATAATAAACATTTATCATGATATAAGGAAATAAATAATAACTTTATTATTGCCTCTAGGGCATATTTCCTTCAAAAACCTTATCATACTCTACTGTAGAAAATCACTAAAATTATTATTCAACATTTCATACTAAATGCCTCTGCATATTTAATAGTCCTATCCTCAAATAAAATCATTAAAGAAGCAAACATATGCAAACAATGCAAACATAACAGCAATCTACCTAAACAGGATAGTCTGTAAAGAATGCTGCAACATCCATACTTCCCTAGCTCCAAAAATTATGGAAGAAAATTCCCACTGTATTAAATTTATCAGATCTTAATATGCAAAAGGTTTCAACATTTTATCACATTCTGACTTTTCTAGGGAATTATTGCAACAGCGGTAAACTTTCTGTTTTCAAACAGCAACATGTGGACTTCTAAAATAGGTCTAGTAAAGGCTATCAATGCCAATTTTATTGAACTAAAATATGCAAAACAATGTTCTAAATAACAGCAAGTAAATTCTAACAAAATAAATTGATGCTCCAAGCAAAACACATATCATGTGGTAAATAAAAATATAGCTCCAAGTAAAGTTACCGATGAACGAAGACGAAAGAGAGGATGCCTTCCGGGGCATCCCCAAGCTTAGGCTCGTGGTTGTCCTTGAATATTACCTTGGGGTGCTTTGGGCATCCCCAAAATTAGGCTCTTGCCACTCCTTATTCCACAGTCCATCGAATCTTCACCCAAAACTTGAAAACTTCACAACACAAAACTTAAAGTAGAAAACTCGTGAGCTCCGTTAGTATAAGAAAATAAATCACCACTTCAAGGTACTGTAATGAACTCATTATTTATTTATATTGGTGTTAAATCTAATGTATTCCAACTTCTCTATGGTTTATAAAATATTTTACTAGCCATAGATTCATCAAAATAGGTAAACAACACATGAAAAACAGAATCTGTCAAAAGCAGAACAGTCTGTAGTAATCTGGATCAAACGTATGCTTCTGGAACTCATAAAATTCTCAAATAAATTTCTGGACCTGAGGAATTTATCTATTAATCGTCTGCAAAAATAATTAACTAAATAGCACTCTCCAAATAAAAATGGCAGCAATTCTCGTGAGCGCTAAAGTTTCTGTTTTTGACAGCATGATCAACAAGACTTTCCCCAAGTCTTCCCAAAGGTTCTACTTGGCACAAACACTAATTAAAAGCATAAAACCACATATAAACAGAGGCTATATGAATTATTTATTACTAAACAGGAACAAAAATTAAAGAACAAGAATAGGATTGGGTTGCCTCCCAACAAGCGCTATCGTTTAACGCCCCTAGCTAGGCATGATGATTTCAATGATGCTCACATAAAAGATAAGAATTGTAACATAAAGAGAGCATCATGAAGAATATGACTAGAACATTTAAGTCTAAACCACTTCCTATGCATAGGGATTTTGTGAGCAAACAACTTTTGAGAACAATAATCAACTAGCATAGGAGGACAAAACAAGCATAACTTCAAAACTTTAAGCACATAGAGAGGAAACTTGATATTATTGCAATTCCTACAAGCATATGTTCCTCCCTCATAATAATTTTCAGTAGCATCATGAATGAATTCAAAAATATAACCAGCACCTAAAGCATTCTTTTCATGATCTACAAGCATAGAAATTTTGTTACTCTCCACATAAGCAAATTTCTTCTTAATCGGAGTAGTGGGAGTATCATAAGAGACTTGAATACTATAAATTGTTTCCACATTAAAAGAGTAATGTTCAAAAAAAAGGGTAATCATAATCATGACAAGTTTTATAAATATAATCATCACTACTTTTTATAGCATATGTATCATCACAATAATTGTCATAAGTAGGAGGCATGCTATCATCATTATAAACTTGCATATCAAAACTTGAGAGACTAAAAATACCATCTTCATTAATCATAGCTTCCCCAAGCTTGGGGCAAACATTAATTGCAGAAAATATATTCTAAAAAACATCATCTTCATCAAACATAGCATCCCCAAGCTTGGGCCTTTTCATATCATAAGCATAATCACTCTCATCATTAATAGTATAGATAGCACCAATAGTATAGCAATTATCATATTCTTCCAAGTAAGTGCCAAGAAGATTTTCAAGATCATAAGAAGTATCATTATCTTCTACAATTATATTTTCATGAGGCACAATAGTAATAGGAGCAGCATTATTTGGGAGAGATATCTTTTTACCTCTCTTCCTTTTTCTTTTCTTCTTCTTCACCACATCATGTGTGGGTTCAATCCTCTTTTTGGAGCTCTTTATTAATGAGATTGGTTGAATAGGAGGCTCCTCCTCGTTACCTGATTCATCATAAGAAATAATAGGAGGATATTGGGAAGTCTCTTCCCTTTCATTAGTATTCTCTTCATCTTCTATTTGTTTTCTTTTCTTTATGTAATTGGCAATATAAGGATTTTCAATGCAATTCACCGCACAATACATATAAATTTCCTCTAGGTGAAAATGAAGAACTCTATCAAGGGCAAATTTTGGAATATCCTTAGTTATATGTTTCATTTCTTCATAGCCCATAAGCAAACTAAGTTCATTATAATGTGCAAGGGAAATCAAGTCATCACAATTTTTGGACACGATTAGATCATGAAACAATTTGCATCGGATAATTAAATGACCACGTTCATTACAAAGCTCGCAAGTATGGCCAAGAAAATTTAAATTTTCAGCACAATCATCTAGCCTTTCTTGCAATAATTTAGTTTCTAAGTACTTATGCCTCTTGCAATATCTATCTTCCCTATTTGGTGTGTACTTACAAACCCAATGCACTCCACAAAAATTGACATGTTTATAGGAGACATTTTCATCATAACTAGTGCAATCATCATTAGTGTCATGGATATTCAAAGAATTCGTGCTAACAACATTGCAATCATGCTCATCATTCACATATTTAGTGCCAAACATTTTATAGATTTCTTCTTCTAGCACTTGAGCACAATTATCCTTTCCATCATACTCACGAAAGATATTAAAAAGGTGAAGCGTATGAGACAAACTCAATTCCATTTTTTATAGTTTTCTTTTATAAACTAAACTAGTGATAAAACAAGAAACTAAAAGACTCGATTGCAAGATCTAAAGATATACCTTCAAGCGGTAACCTCCCCGGCAACGGCGCCAGAAAAGAGCTTGATGTCTACTACACAACCTTCTTCTTGTAGACGTTGTTGGGCCTCCAAGTGCAGAGGTTTGTAGGACAGTAGCAAATTTCCCTCAAGTGGATGACCTAAGGTTTATCAATCCGTAGGAGGCGTAGGATGAAGATGGTCTCTCTCAAGCAACCATGCAACCAAATAACAAAGAGTCTCTTGTGTCCCCAATGAAGGAAATATTCCCTAGAGGCAATAATAAAGTTATTATTTATTTCCTTATATCATGATAAATGTTTATTATTCATGCTAGAATTGTATTAACCGGAAACATAATACATGTGTGAATACATAGACAAACAGAGTGTCACTAGTATGCCTCTACTTGACTAGCTCGTTGATCAAAGATGGTTATGTTTCCTAACCATAGACATGAGTTGTCATTTGATTAATGGGATCACATCATTAGGAGAATGATGTGATTGACTTGACCCATTCCGTTAGCATAGCACTTGATCGTTTAGTTTGTTGCTATTGCTTTCTTCATGACATATACATGTTCCTATGACTATGAGATTATGCAACTCCCGTTTACCGGAGGAACACTTTATGTGCTACCAAACGTCACAATGTAACTGGGTGATTATAAAGGTGCTCTACAGGTGTCTCCGAAGGTACTTGTTGGGTTGGCGTATTTCGAGATTAGGATTTGTCACTCCGATTGTCGGAGAGGTATCTCTGGGCCCTCTCGGTAATACACATCACTCAAGCCTTGCAAGCATTGCAACTAATAAGTTAGTTGCGGGATGATGTATTACGGAACAAGTAAAGAGACTTGCCGGTAACGAGATTGAACTAGGTATTGAGATACCGACGATCGAATCTCGGGCAAGTAACATACCGATGACAAAGGGAACAACGTATGTTGTTATGCGGTCTGACCGATAAAGATCTTCGTAGAATATGTAGGAACCAATATGAGCATCCAGGTTCCGCTATTGGTTATTGACCGGAGACGTGTCTCGGTCATGTCTACATAGTTCTCGAACCCGTAGGGTCCGCATGCTTAAAGTTCAGTGACGATCATAATTAGGGTTTTTGTGTTTTGATGTACCGAAGGTTGTTCGAAGTCCCGGATGTGATCACGGACATGACGAGGAGTCTCGAAATGGCCGAGACATAAAGATTGATATATTGGAAGCCTATATTTGGATATCGGAATCGTTCCGGGTGAAATCGGGATTCTACCGGAGTACCGGGGGGTTAACGGAACCCCCGGGGGGTTAATGGGCCTACATGAGCCCTAAGGGAGAAGAGGAGGGCCGGCCAGGGCAGGCCGCGCGCCCCCTCCCCCTAGTCCGAATAGGACAAGGAAGGGGGGGGCCCTTTCCTCTTTCCCCCTTCCCCTTTCCTTCTCCAACAAGGCAAGAGAGGGGAGTCCTACTCCCATCCTCCAGGCACACCCCTAGGACCGGCCGCACCTCCCCCTCCCTCCTTCATATACGGGGGCAGGGGGCACCCCATGACACACAAGTTGATCTTCATGATCGTTCCTTAGCCGTGTGCGGTGCCCCCTTCCACCATATTCCACCTCGGTCATATCATAGCGGTGCTTAGGCGAAGCCCTGCGTCGGTAGAACATCATCACCGTCATCACGCCGTCGTGCTGACGAAACTCTCCCTCAACACTCGGCTGGATCGGAGCTCAAGGGACGTCACCGAGTTGAACGTGTGCAGAACTCGGAGGTGCCATACATTCGGTACTTGGATCGATCGGATCGGGAACACGTACGACTACTTCCTCTATGTTGTGTCAACGCTTCCGTTGCCGGTCTACGAGGGTACATAGACAACACTCTCCCCTCTCGTTGCTATACATCACCATGATCTTGCGTGTGCGTAGGAATTTTTTTGAAATTACTACGTTCCCCAACAGTGGCATCCGAGCCAGGTTCTATGCGTTGATGTTATATGCATGAGTAGAACACAAGTGAGTTGTGGGCGATATAAGTCATACTGCTTACCAGCATGTCATACTTTGGTTCGGCGGTATTGTTGGATGAAGCGGCCCGGATCAACATTACACTTACACTTACGCGAGACTGGTTCTACCGACGTGCTTTGCACACAGGTGGCTGGCGGGTGTCAGTTTCTCCAACTTTAGTTGAATCGAGTGTGGCTACGCCCGGTCCTTGCGAAGGTTAAAACAGCACCAACTTGACAAACTATCGTTGTGGTTTTGATGCGTAGGTAAGAACGGTTCTTGCTCAGCCCGTAGCAGCCACGTAAAACTTGTAACAACAAAATAGAGGACGTCTAACTTGTTTTTGCAGGGCATGTTGTGATGTGATATGGTCAAGACGTGATGAGATATAAGTTGTTGTATAAGATGATCATGTTTTATTGATGTTATCGACAACTGGCAGAAGCCTTATGGTTGTTTATTTATTGCATAAGATGCAAGAGCCAAATAATTGCTTTACTTTATCGCTATGCGATAGCAATACTACTTAGCTCAAAAGATATAAGTGAAGCACATAGAGCAAAACTACTTAGCTCAAAAGATATAAGTGAAGCACATAGAGCAAAACTACTTAGCTCAAAAGATATAAGTGAAGCACATAGAGTATTCTATCAAATTTTAATTCATGTATGGCTATCTCATAAGGTGTGTACAGCAAGGATGATTGTGGCATACTAAGACACAAAGACACAAATAATACAAGACGCTCCAAGCAAAACACATATCATGTTGGTGAATAAAAATATAGCTCCAAGTAAATTACCGATGGAAGTGGACGAAAGAGGGGATGCCTTCCGGGGCATCCCCAAGCTTTGACTTCTTGGTGTCCTTGGATTATCTTGGGGGTGCCATGGGCATCCCCAAGCTTAGGCTCTTGCCACTCCTTGTTCCATGATCCATCAAAAGAATTCACCCAAAACTTGAAAACTTCACAACACAAAACTCAAAATAGAAAACTCGTGAGCTCCGTTAGCGAAAGAAAATAAAAGACCACTTCAAGGTACTGTAATGAACTCATTCTTTACTTATATTAGTATTAAACCTACTGTATTCCAACTTCCCTATGGATTATAAACTATTTTACTAGCCATAGATTCATCAAAATAAGCAAACAACACACGAAAAACAGAATCTGTCAAAAACAGAATAGTCTGTAGTAATCTGTAGCTAGCGCAAGATCTGGAACCCCAAAAATTCTAAAATAAATTGATGGATGTGAGGAATTTATCTATTAATCATCTGCAAAAATAATTAACTAAATAGCACTCTTCAAATAAAAATGGCAGCAGTTCTTGTGAGCGCTAAAGTTTCTGTTTTTTACAGCAAGTTCAACAAGACTTTCCCCAAGTCTTCCCAACGGTTCTACTTGGCACAAACACTAATTAAACACAAAAAAACACAACCAAAACAGCGGCTAAATAATTTATTTATTACTACGCAAGAGCAAAAATCAAGGAATAAAAATAAAATTGGGTTGCCTCCCAACAAGCGCTATCGTTTAACGCCCCTAGCTAGGCATAAAAGCGAGGATAGATCTAGGTATTGCCATCTTTGGTAGGCAATCCATAAGTGGCTCTCATGATAGTTTCATATGGTAATTTTATTTTCTTTCTAGGAAAGTGTTCCATGTCCTTTTTAATGGAAATTGAAATCTAATATTCCCTTCCTTCATATCAATAATCGCACCAACCGTTCTAAGGAAAGGTCTACCAAGAATAATAGGGCAAGAAGGATTGCAATCTATATCAAGAACAATGAAATCTACGGCCACATAATTCCTATTTGCAACAATAAGAACATCATTAATCCTTCCCATTGGTTTCTTAATGGTGGAATCCGCAAGATGCAAGTTTAGAGAGCAATCATCAAAATTACGGAAATCTAGCAAATCACACAAAGTCTTGGGAATAGTAGAGACACTAGCACCCAAATCACACAAAGCATAAAACTCATGATCTTTAATTTTAATTTTAATAGTTGGTTCCCACTCATCATAGAGTTTTCTAGGGACAGAAACTTTCAACTCAAGTTTTTCTTCATAAGATTGCATCAAGGCATCAACAATATGTTCGGTGAAGGCTTTATTTTGACTATAAGCATGTGGAGAATTTAGCACGGATTTCAACAAGGAAATACAATCAATTAAAGAACAACTTTCATAATTAAATTCCTTGAAATCCAATATAGTGGGTTTAGCAACATCTAGATTTTTATTTCTTTCAATCCCACTTTCATCAATTTCATCATTAAGATCTAAATACTCCGAATTTTTAGAACGCCTTCTAGGTAAAGGAAGATCATATTCAGTTTCATCAAGATTCATATTGCAAAATAAATATTTAATAGGGGACACATCAATAACTTTTAGATCTTCATCTTGATTTTCATAGGTATTGGAAGAACACACTTTAATAAAGGTATCTTTGGAAGCACGCATCCTAGCGGTTCTTTCCTTGCACTCATCAATGGAAATTCTCATGGCTTTGAGAGACTCATTGATATCATGTTTAGGAGGAATAGATCTAAGCTTTAAAGAATCAACCTCAAGAGAAATTCCATCAACGTTTCTAGCCAAATCATCAACTTTAAGCCCTCAAGCAAAGCATTAAAATTCTTTTGTGAATTCATAAACTCTTTAACACTAGTCTCAAATTCAGAGGGCATCTTATTATAATTTCCATAAGAGTTGTTGTAGGAATTACCATAATTATTAGAAGGATTACTAGGATATGGCCTAGGATTAAAATTCCCTCTATAAGCGTTGTTACCAAAATTATTCCTACCAACAAAATTCACATCCATAGATTCATTGTTATTCTCAATCAAAGTAGACAAAGGCATATCATTAGGATCATAAGAAACACTCTTAGTAGAAAATAATTTCATAAGTTCATCCATCTTTCCACTCAACACATTAATTTCTTCTATCGCATGCACTTTTTTATTAGAAGATCTTTCAGTGCCATTGATAATAATTAACCATAATATTATCTAGGAGTTTAGTAGCATCTCCTAAAGTGATTTCCATAAAAGTGCCTCCCGCGGCCGAATCTAACAAATTTCTAGAAGCAAAATTCAATCCGGCATAAAAAATTGTATAATCATCCACAAATTCAAACCATGAGTAGGGCAATTACATATCATTAATTTCATTCTCTCCCAAGCTTGTGCAACATGTTCATGATCAAGTTGTTTAAATTTCATAATATCGTTTCTAAGAGAGATGATCTTAGCGGGAGAAAAATACTTAGAGATAAAAGCATCTTTGCACTTGTTCCATGAATCAATACTATTTTTAGGCAAAGATGAAAACCAAACTTTAGCACGATCTCTAAGCGAAAAAGGAAATAGCTTCAATCTAACAATATCATTATCGACATATTTCTTCTTTTGCATGTCACACAAATCAACGAAGCTATTAAGATGGGTAGCGACATCTTCACTAGGAAGGCCGGAGAATGGATCTTTCATGACAAGATTCAACAAGGCAGTATTAATTTCACAAGATTCAGCATCGGTAAGAGGAGCAATCGGAGTGCTAAGGAAATCATTATTATTGGTATTGGTGAAGTCACACAATTTAGTATTATCTTGAGCCATCGCGACAAACAAGCAATCCAACACACGAGCAAACAAAAGGCAAATAGAGAAAGAGAGGGAGGATAGAGAGAGAGAGAGAGAGGGCGAATAAAACGACAAGGGTGAAGTGGGGGAGAGGAAAACGAGAGGCAAATGGCAAATAATGTAATGCGAGAGATAGGGATTGTGATGGGTACTGGGTATGTTGACTTTTTGCGTAGATTCCCCGGCAACGGCGCCAGAAATCCTTCTTGCTACGTCTTGAGCTTGCGTTGGTTTTCCCCGAAGAGGAAGGGATGATGCAGCAAAGTAGCGTAAGTATTTCCCTCAATTTTTGAGAACCAAGGTATCAATCCAGTAGGAGCCCACGCTCAAGTCCCTCGTACCTGCACAAAGCGATAGCTACTCGCAACCAACGTGATTAGGGGTTGTCAATCCCTTCACGGTCACTTACGAGAGTGAGATCTGATAGATATAATATTTTTTTGGTATTTTTGGTATAAAGATGCAAAGTAAAAAAGCAAAGTAAAAAGCAAAGCAAGATTAAAGTGATGGAGATTGATATGATGAGAATAGACCCAGGGGCCATAGGTTTCACTAGTGGCTTCTCTCAAGAGCATAAGTATTCTACGGTGGGTGAACAAATTACTGTTGAGCAATTGATAGAATTGAGCATAGTTATGAGAATATCTAGCCATGATCATGTATATAGGCATCACGTCCGTGACAAGTAGATCGAAACGATTCTGCATCTACTACCATTACTCCCCTCATCGACCGCTATCCAGCATGCATCTAGAGTATTAAGTTAAAAACAGAGTAACGCCTTAAGCAAGATGACATGATGTAGAGAGATAAATTCATGCAATATGAAATAAACCCCATCTTGTTATCCTCGATGGCAACGATACAATACGTGCCTTGCTGCCCCTTCTGTCACTGGGTAAGGACACAGCAAGATCGAACCCAAAGCTAAGCACTTCTCCCATGTCAAGAACTACCAATCTAGTTGGCCAAACCAAACGGATAATTCAAATAGACTTGCAAAGATAACCAATCATACATAAAAGAATTCAGAGAAGATTCAAATATTATTCATAGATAGACTTGATCATAAACCCACAATTCATCGGTCTCAACAAACACACCGCAAAACGAAGATTACATCAAATAGATCTCCACAAGAGAGGGGGAGAACTTTGTATTGAGATTCAAAGAGAGAGAAGAAGCCATCTAGCTACTAACTATGGACCCAAAGGTCTGAGGTAAACTACTCACACTTCATCGGAGGGGCTAGGATGATGTAGAAGCCCTCTGTGATGACGGCCCTCTTCCGGCGGAGCTCCGGAACAGGCCCCAAGGTGGGATCTCGTGGATACAGATAGTTGCGGCGGTGGAATTAGGTTTTTGGCTCCTGTTCTGATCGTTTGGGGGTACGTGTGTATATATAGGAGGACGAAGTATGCCGGAGGAGTAACGAGGGGCCCACGAGGCAGGGGGGCATGCCTTGGGGGGTGCGCCCCCCACCCTTGTGACCGCCTCTTTTGTTCCTTGGAGCAGGGTCTAAGTCTCCTGGATCACGTTCGGTGAGAAAATCACGTTCCCGAAGATTTTATTCCGTTTGGACTCCGTTTGATATTCCATTTATTTGAAACACTGAAATAGGCAAAAAACAACAATTCTGGGCTGGGCCTCCGGTTAATAGGTTAGTCCCAAAAACAATATAAAAGTGGAAAATAAAGCCCAATATAGTCCAAAACAGTAGATAATATAGCATGGAGCAATCAAAAATTATAGATACGTTGGAGACATATCAGGTACACCTTCTATCATAGATCCGAAGGCAAGATATTCGTTGCTGAGAATGGATCCTTTCTAGAGAAGGAGTTTCTCTCGAAAGAAGTGAGTGGGAGGAAAGTAGAACTTGATGAGGTAACTGTACCTGCTCCCTTATTGGAAAGTAGTTCATCACAGAAATCTGTTCCTGTGACTACTAGACCAATTAGTGAGGAAGCTAATGATGATGATCATGTAACTTCAGATCAAGTTACTGCCGAACCTCGTAGGTAAACCAGAGTGAGATCCGCACCAGAGTGGTACGGTAATCCTGTTCTGGAGGTCATGTTACTTGACCATGACGAGCCTACGAACTATGAGGAAGCGATGATGAGCCCAGATTCCGCAAAATGGCTTGAGGCCATGAAATCTGAGATGAGATCCATGTATGAGAACAAAGTATGGACTTTGATTGACTTGCCTATTGATCGGTCAGCCATTGAGATTAATTGGATCTTCAAGAGGAAGACAGACGCTGATAGTAGTGTTACTATCTACAAAGCTAGAATTGTCGCAAAAGGTTTTCGACAAGTTCAATGTGTTGACTACGATGAGAGTTTCTCACTCGTTTCTATGCTTAAGTCTGTCCGAATCATGTTAGCAATTGCCGCATTTTATGAAATCTGGCAAATGGATAAACAAAACTGCATTCCTTAATGGAGTTATTAAAGAAGAATTGTATATGATGCAACCAGAAGGTTTTGTTGATCCTAAAGGTGTTAACAAAATGTGCAAGCTCCAGCGATCCATCTATGGACTGGTGCAAGCATCTCGGAGTTGGAATATACGCTTTGATGAGTTGATCAAAGCAAATAGTTTTATACAGACTTGCGATGAAGTCTGTATTTACAAGAAAGTGAGTGGGAGCACTACAACATTTCTGATAAGTATATGTATGACATATTGTTGATCGGAGATAATGTAGAATTATTCTGCAAAGCATAAAGGAATGTTTGAAAGGAGTTTTTTCAAAGAAAGACCTCGGTGAAGCTGCTTACATATTGAGCATCAAGATCTACAGAGATAGATCAAGACGCTTGATAAGTTTTTCAATGATTACATACCTTGACAAGATTTTGAAGTAGTTCAAAATGGAACAGTCAAAAAGGAGTTCTTGCCTGTGTTACAAGGTGTGAAGTTGAGTAAGACTCAATACCCGACCACGACAGAAGATAGAGAGAGAATGAAAGTCATTCCCTATGCCTCAGCCATAGGTTCTATAAAGTATGCCATGCTGTGTACCAGACCTATTATATACCCTGCCCTGAGTTTGGCAAGGGAGTACAATAGTGATCTAGGAGTAGATCACTGGACATTGGTCAAAATTATCCTTAGTGGAATAAGGATATGTTTCTCGGTTATGGAGGTGACAAAAGGTTCATCGTAAAGGGTTACGTCGATGCAAGTTTTGACACTGATCCAGATGACTCAAAGTCTCAATCTGGATACATATTGAAAGTGGGAGCAATTAGCTAGAGTAGCTCCGTGTAGAGCATTGTTGACATAGAAATTTGCAAAATACATACGGATCTGAATGTAGCAGACCCGTTGACTAAACTTCCCTCACAAGCAAAACATGATCACACCTTAGTACTCTTTGGGTATTAATCACATAGCGATGTGAACTAGATTATTGACTCTAGTAAACCCTTTGGGTGTTGGTCACATGACGATGTGAACTATGGGTGTTAATCACATGGTGATGTGAACTATTGGTATTAAATCACATGGCGATGTGAACTAGATTATTGACTCTAGTGCAAGTGGGAGACTGAAGGAAATATGCCCTAGAGGCAATAATAAAGTTATTATTTATTTCCTTATATCATGATAAATGTTTATTATTCATGCTAGAATTGTATTAACCGGAAACATAATACATGTGTGAATACATAGACAAACAGAGTGTCACTAGTATGCCTCTACTTGACTAGCTCGTTGATCAAAGATGGTTATGTTTCCTAACCATAGACATGAGTTGTCATTTGATTAACGGGATCACATCATTAGGAGAATGATGTGATTGACTTGACCCATTCCGTTAGCATAGCACTTAATCGTTTAGTTTGTTGCTATTGCTTTCTTCATGACTTATACATGTTCCTATGACTATGAGATTATGCAACTCCCATTTACCGGAAGAACACTTTGTGTGCTACCAAACGTCACAACGTAACTGGGTGATTATAAAGGTGCTCTACAGGTGTCTCCGAAGGTACTTGTTGGGTTGGCACATTTCGAGATTAGGATTTGTCACTGCGATTGTTGAAGAGGTATCTCTGGGCCCTCTCGGTAATACACATCACTCAAGCCTTGCAAGCATTGCAACTAATAAGTTAGTTGCGGGATGATGTATTACGGAACGAGTAAAGAGACTTGCCAGTAATGAGATTGAACTAGGTATTGAGATACCGACGATCGAATCTCGGGCAAGTAACATAACGATGACAAAGGGAACAACGTATGTTGTTATGCGGTCTGACCGATAAAGATCTTCGTAGAATATTTGGGAACCAATATGAGCATCCAGGTTCCGCTATTGGTTATTGACTGGAGACGTGTCTCGGTCATGTCTACATAGTTCTCGAACCCATAGGGTCCGCACGCTTAAAGTTCAGTGACAATCGTAATTAGGGTTTTTGTGTTTTGATGTACCGAAGGTTGTTCGGAGTCCCGGATGTGACCACGGACATGATGAGGAGTCTCGAAATGGTCGAGACATAAAGATTGATATATTGGAAGCCTATATTTGGATATCGGAATCGTTCCGAGTGAAATCGGGATTTTACCGGAGTACCGGGGGGTTACCGGAACCCCCCCCCCCCCCCGGGGGGGGGGGGGGTTAATGGGCCTACATGAGCCCTAAGGGACAAGAGGAGGGCCGGCCAGGGCAGGTCGCGCGCCCCCTCCCCCCTAGTCCGAATAGGACAAGGAAGGGGGGGCGCCCCCTTTCATCTTTCCCCCTTCCCCTTTCCTTCTCCAACAAGGCAAGAGGGGGTTGTCCTACTCCCGGTGGGAGTAGGACTCCTCCAGGCGCATCCCTAGGGGCCAGCCGCACCTCCCCCTCCCTCCTTTATATACGGGGGCAGGGGGCACCCCATGACACACAAGTTGATCTTCATGATCGTTCCTTAGCCGTGTGCGGTGCCCCCTTCCACCATATTCCACCTCGGTCATATCATAGCGGTGCTTAGGCGAAGCCCTGCATCGGTAGAACATCATCACCGTCATCACGCCGTCGTGCCGACGAAACTCTCCCTCAAAACTCGGCTGGATCGGAGCTCGAGGGACGTCACCGAGTTGAACGCGTGCAGAACTCGGAGGTGTCGTACGTTCGGTACTAGGATCGGTCGGATCGGGAAGACGTACGACTACTTCCTCTACGTTGTGTCAACGCTTCCGTTGCCGGTCTACGAGGGTACGTAGCCAACACTCTCCCTCTCGTTGCTATACATCACCATGATCTTGCGTGTGCGTAGGATTTTTTTTTGAAATTACTACGTTCCCCAACACCCAACCCATCCAATACAATGGTAAATTGTATAGGTGCACTAGTTCGATCAGCGAAGAGATGGTGATACAAGTCCAATATGGATAGTAGATAAAGGTATTTGTAATTTGAAATTATAAAAACAGCAATGTAACTAATGATAAAAGTGAGCGTAAATGGTATTGCAATGCGTGGAAATAAGGCCTAGGGTTCATACTTTCGCTAGTGTAAGTTCCCTCAACAATAATATCGTAATTGGATCACATAACTATCCCTCAACATGCAACAAAGAGTCACTCCAAAGTCACTAATAGCGGAGAACGAATGAAGAGATTATGGCAGGGTACGAAACCACCTCAAAGTTATTCTTTCCAATCAATCCGTTGGGCTATTCCTATAAGTGTCACAAACAACCCTAGAGTTCGCACTAGAATAACACCTTAAGACACAAATCAACTAAAACCCTGATGTCACCTAGATACTCCAATGTCACCTCAAGTATCCGTGGGTATGATTATACGATATGCATGACACAATCTCAGATTCAACTATTCAACCAACACATAGGACCTCAAAGAGTGCCCCAAAGTTCTACCGGAGAATCACGACGAGAACGTGTGCCAACCCCTATGCATAGGTTCATGAGCGGAACCCGCAAGTTGATCACCAAAACATACATTAAGTGGATCATAGAATACCCCATTGTCACCACAGGTATCCCACGCAAGACATACATCAAGTGTTCTCAAATCTTTAAAGACTCAATCCGATAAGATAACTCCAAAGGGGAAACTCAATTCATTACAAGAGAGTAGAGGGGGAAAGAAACATCATAGGATCCAAATATAATAGCAAAGCTGGCGATACATCAAGATCGTATCATCTCAAGAACACGAGAGGGAGAGAGAGAGAGAGAGAGATCAAACACATAGCTACTGGTACATACCCTCAGCCCCGAGGGAGAACTACTCCCTCGTCATCATGGAGAGCACCGGGATGATGAAGATGGCCACCGGGGAAGGATTGCCCCCTCCGGCTGAAGGAAATATGCCCTAGAGGCAATAATAAAGTTGTTATTTATTTCCTTAAAACCATGATAAGTGTTTATTATTCATGCTAGAATTGTATTAACCGGAAACATAATACATGTGTGAATACATAGAAAAACAGAGTGTCACTAGTATGCCTCTACTAGACTAGCTCGTTAATCAAAGATGGTTATGTTTCCTAACCATGAACAAAGAGTTGTTATTTGATTAACAAGGTCACATCATTAGTTGAATGATCTGATTGACATGACCCATTCCATCAGCTTAGCACCCGATCATTTAGTATGTTGCTATTGCTTTCTTCATGACTTATACATGTTCCTATAACTATGAGATTATGCAACTCCCGTTTGCCGGAGGAACACTTTGGGTACTACCAAACGTCACAACGTAACTGGGTGATTATAAAGGAGTACTACAGGTGTCTCCAATGGTGGATGTTGGGTTGGCGTATTTCGAGATTAGGGTTTGTCACTCCGATTGTCGGAGAGGTATCTCTGGTCCCTCTCGGTAATACACATCACATAAGCCTTGCAAGCATAATAACTAAGATGTTAGTTATGAGATGATGTATTACAGAACGAGTAAAGAGACTTGCCAGTAACGAGATTGAACTAGGTATTGGATACCGACGATCGAATCTCGGGCAAGTAACATACCGATGACAAAGGGAACAACGTATGTTGTTATGCGGTCTGACCGATAAAGATCTTCATAGAATATGTAGGAGCCAATATGGGCATCCAGGTCCCGCTATTGGTTATTGACCGGAGACGTGTCTCGGTCATGTCTACATTGTTCTCGAACCGTAGGGTCCGCACGCTTAACGTTACGATGACAGTTATTATGAGTTTATGCATTTTGATGTACCGAAGGTAGTTCGGAGTCCCGGATGTGATCACGGACATGACGAGGAGTCTCGAAATGGTCGATACGTAAAGATTGATATATTGGAAGCCTATGTTTGGACATCGGAAGTGTTCCGGGTGAAATCGGGATTTTACCGGATTACCGGGAGGGTTACCGGAACCCCCCGGGAGCCAAATGGGCCTACATGGGCCATTGTGGAAAGGTGAAAGGGGCTGCCAAGGAGGGCTGCGCGCCTCCCCCCTCCCCTAGTCCTATTAGGCCTAGGAGAGGTGGCCGGCCACCTCTCTCTCTTTCCCTCTCTCTTTTTCCCAAGGATTCCTAGTTGGAATAGGATTGGGGGGGGGGAGTCCTACTCCCGGTAGGAGTAGGACTCCTCCTGCGCCTCCCTCCTTTGGCCGGCCAGCCTCCCCCCTTTCATCCTTTATATACGGGGGCAGGGGACACCCCAAGACACACAAGTTGATCCTTGAGATCGTTCCTTAGCCGTGTGCGGTGCCCCCTGCCACCAAATTCCACCTCGATCATACCGTTGTAGTGCTTAGGCGAAGCCCTGCGTCGGTAGTACATCAAGATCGTCACCACGCCGTCGTGCTGACAGAACTCCTCCCCGAAGCTTTGCTGGATCGGAGCCCGGGGATCGTCATCGAGCTGTACGTGTGCTAAGAACTCGGAGGTGCCGGAGTAACGGTGCTTGGATCGGTCGGATCGGGAAGAAGACGTACGACTACTTCCTCTATGTTGCGTGATCGCTTCCGCAGTCGGTCTGCGTTGGTACGTAGACAACACTCTCCCCTCTCGTTGCTATGCATCACCATGATCTTGTGTGTGCGTAGGAATTTTTTTGAAATTACTACGTTCCCCAACAGTGGCATCCGAGCCTAGGTTTTATGGTTTAATGTTATTTGCACGAGTAGAACACAAGTGAGTTGTGGGCGATACAAGTCATACTGCCTACCAGCATGTCATACTTTGGTTCGGCGGTATTGTTGGACGAGACGATCCGGACCAACCTTACGCGTACTCTTACGCGAGACCGGTTCCCTCGACGTGCTTTGCACATAGATGGCTTGCGGAAGACTGTCTCTCCAACTTTAGTTGAACCAAGTGTGGCTACGCCCGGTCCTTGAGAGGTTAAAACGGAGTCTATTTGACGAACTATCGTTGTGGTTTTGATGCGTAGGTGAGATGAGTTCTTACTTAAGCCCGTAGCAGCCACGTAAAACTTGCAACAACAAAGTAGAGGACGTCTAACTTGTTTTTGCAGGGCATGTTGTGATGTGATATGGTCAAGGCATGATGCTGATTTTATTGTATGAGATGATCATGTTTTGTAACCAAGTTATCGGCAACTGGCAGGAGCCATATGGTTGTCGCTTTATTATATGCAATGCAATCGCGATGTAATGCTTAACTTTATTACTAAGCAGTAGTGATAGTCGTGGAAGCATAAGATTGGCGAGACGACAACGATGCTACGATGAAGATCAAGGTGTCGCGCCGGTGACGATGGTGATCATGACGGTGCTTCGGAGATGGAGATCACATGCACAAGATGATGATGGCCATATCATATCACTGATATTGATTGCATGTGATGTTTATCTTTTATGCATCTTATCTTGCTTTGATTGACGGTAGCATTATAAGATGATCTCTCACTAAATTATCAAGAAGTGTTCTCCCTGAGTATGCACCGTTGCCAAAGTTCGTCGTGCCCAGACACCACGTGATGATCGGGTGTGATAAGCTCTACGTCCAAATACAACGGGTGCAAAACAGTTGCACACGCAGAATACTCAAGTTATACTTGACGAGCCAAGCATATACAGATATGGCCTCGGAACACGGAGACCGAAAGGTCGAGCATGAATCATATAGTAGATATGATCAACATAACGATGTTCACCATTGAAAACTACTCCATCTCACGTGATGATCGGTTATGGTTTAGTTCATTTGGATCACGTGATCACTTAGAGGATTAGAGGGATGTCTATCTAAGTGGGAGTTCTTAAGTAATTTGATTAACTGAACTTAAACTTATCATGAACTTAGTACCTGATAGTATCTTGCTTGTTTATGTTGATTGTAGATAGATGGCTCGTGCTGTTGTTCCGTTGAATTTTAATGCGTTCCTTGAGAAAGCAAAGTTGAAAGATGATGGTAGCAATTACACGGACTGGGTCCGTAACTTGAGGATTATCCTCATTGCTGCACAGAAGAATTACGTCCTGGAAGCACCGCTGGGTGCCAGGCCTGCTGCTGGAGCAACGCCAGATGTTATGAACATCTGGCAGAGCAAAGCTGATGACTACTCGATAGTTCAGTGTGCCATGCTTTACGGCTTAGAATCGGGACTTCAACGACGTTTTGAACGTCATGGAGCATATGAGATGTTCCAGGAGTTGAAGTTGATATTTCAAGCAAATGCCCGAATTGAGAGATATGAAGTCTCCAATAAGTTCTATAGCTGCAAGATGGAGGAGAACAGTTCTGTCAGTGAGCATATACTCAAAATGTCTGGGTATAATAATCACTTGATTCAGATGGGAGTTAATCTTCCAGATGATTGTGTCATTGACAGAATTCTCCAATCACTGCCACCAAGCTACAAGGGCTTCGTGATGAACTATAATATGCAAGGGATGAACAAGACTATTCACGAGCTCTTCGCAATGCTGAAAGCTGCGGAGGTAGAAATCAAGAAGGAGCATCAAGTGTTGATGGTCAACAAGACCACTAGTTTCAAGAAAAAGGGCAAAGGGAAGAAGAAGGGGAACTTCAAGAAGAACAGCAAGCAAGTTGCTGCTCAGGAGAAGAAACCCAAGTCTGGACCTAAGCCTGAAACTGAGTGCTTCTACTGCAAGCAGACTGGTCACTGGAAGCGGAACTGCCCCAAGTA
Source organism: Triticum monococcum (assembly GCA_034509565.1). Classification (NCBI taxonomy): domain Eukaryota; kingdom Viridiplantae; phylum Streptophyta; class Magnoliopsida; order Poales; family Poaceae; genus Triticum; species Triticum monococcum. The sequence goes on along the minus strand of CM067847.1, from coordinate 724,987,731 downwards.
TTTGGCGGATAAGAAGGATGGCAAGGTGAACACAGGTATATGTGATATACATGTTATTGATGTGTACCTTACTAGAGCTCGCAGTAGCACCTGGGTATTTGATACTGGTTCTGTTGCTAATATTTGCAACTCGAAACAGGGACTACAGAATAAGCGGACGCTAGCAAAGGACGAGGTGACGATGCGCGTGGGAAACGGTTCCAAAGTCGATGTGATCGCGGTCGGCACGCTACCTCTACATCTACCTTCGGGATTAATATTAGACCTAAATAATTGTTATTTGGTGCCAGCGTTGAGCATGAACATTATATCTAGATCTTGTTTAATGCGAGACGGTTATTCATTTAAATCAGAGAATAATGGTTGTTCTATTTATATGAGTAATATCTTTTATGGTCATGCACCTTTGAAGAGTGGTCTATTCTTGTTGAATCTCGATAGTAGTGATACACATATTCATAATGTAGAAGCCAAAAGATGCAGAGTTGATAATGATAGTGCAACTTATTTGTGGCACTGCCGTTTAGGTCATATCGGTGTAAAACGCATGAAGAAACTCCATACTGATGGGCTTTTGGAACCACTTGATTATGAATCGCTTGGAACTTGCGAACTGTGCCTCATAGTCAAGATGACTAAAACACCGTTCTCCGGTACTATGGAGAGAGCAACAGATTTATTGGAGATCATACATACCGATGTATGTGGTCCGATGAATATTGAAGCTCGTGGCGGATATCGTTATTTTCTCACCTTCACAGATGATTTAAGCAGATATGGGTATATCTACTTAATGAAACATAAGTCTGAAACATTTGAAAAGTTCAAGGAATTTCAGAGTGAAGTTGAAAATCATCGTAACAAGAAAATAAAGTTTCTACGATCTGATCGTGGAGGAGAATATTTGAGTTACGAGTTTGGTGTACATTTGAAAAATTGTGGGATAGTTTCGCAACTCACGCCACCCGGAACACCACAGTGTAATGGTGTGTCCGAACGTCGTAATCGTACTTTACTAGATATGGTGCGATCTATGATATCTCTTACTGATTTACCGCTATCATTTTGGGGTTATGCTTTAGAGACGGCCGCATTCACGTTAAATAGGGCACCATCAAAATCCGTTGAGACGACGCCTTATGAACTATGGTTTGGCAAGAAACCAAAGTTGTCGTTTCTTAAAGTTTGGGGCTGCGATGCTTATGTGAAAAAGCTTCAACCTGATAAGCTCGAACCCAAATCGGAGAAATGTGTCTTCATAGGATATCCAAAGGAAACTATTGGATACACCTTCTATCACAGATCCGAAGGCAAGACTTTTGTTGCTAAGTTCGGAAACTTTCTAGAGAAGGAGTTTCTCTCGAAAGAAGTGAGTGGGAGGAAAGTAGAACTTGACGAGGTAACTATACCTGCTCCCTTATTGGAAAATAATACATCACAGAAAACTGTTTCTGCGACACCTATACCAATTCGTGAGGAAGCTAATGATGATGATCATGAAACTTCAGGACAAGATACTACTGAACCACGTAGATCAACCAGAGTAAGATCCGCACCAGAGTGGTACGGTAATCCAATTCTGGAAGTCATGCTACTAGATCATGATGAACCTACGAACTATGAAGAAGCGATGGTGAGCCCAGATTCCGCAAAGTGGCTTGAGGCCATGAAATCTGAGATGGGATCCATGTATGAGAACAAAGTATGGACTTTGGTTGACTTGCCCGATGATCAGCAAGCAATTGAGAATAAATGGATCTTCAAGAAAAAGACTGACGCTGACGGTAATGTTACTGTCTATAAAGCTCGACTTGTCGCAAAAGGTTTTCGACAAGTTCAAGGGGTTGACTACGATGAGACCTTCTCATCCGTAGCGATGCTTAAATCCGTCAGAATCATGTTAGCAATTGCCGCATTTTATGATTATGAAATATGGCAGATGGATGTCAAAACTGCATTCCTGAATGGATTTCTGGAAGAAGAGTTGTATATGATGCAACCAGAAGGTTTTGTCGATCCAGAGGGAGCTAACAAAGTATGCAAACTCCAGCGATCCATTTATGGACTGGTGCAAGCATCTCGGAGTTGGAATAAACGCTTTGATAGTGTGATCAAAGCATTTGGCTTTATACAGACTTTTGGAGAAGCCTGTATTTACAAGAAAGTGAGTGGGAGCTCTGTAGCATTTCTGATATTATATGTAGATGACATATTGCTGATTGGAAATGATATAGAATTTCTGGATAGCATAAAGGGATACTTGAATAAAAGTTTTTCGATGAAAGACCTCGGGGAAGCTGCTTACATATTAGGCATAAAGATCTATAGAGATAGATCAAGACGCTTAATTGGACTTTCACAAAGCACATACCTTGACAAGATTTTGAAGAAGTTCAAAATGGATCAAGCAAAGAAAGGGTTCTTGCCTGTGTTACAAGGTGTGAAGTTGAGTCAGACTCAATGCCCGACCACTGCAGAAGATAGAGAGAAAATGAAAGATGTTCCCTATGCTTCAGCCATAGGCTCTATCATGTATGCAATGCTGTGTACCAGACCTGATGTGTGCCTTGCTATAAGTTTAGCAGGGAGGTACCAAAGTAATCCAGGAGTGGATCACTGGACAGCGGTCAAGAACATCCTGAAATACCTGAAAAGGACTAGGGATATGTTTCTCGTATATGGAGGTGACAAAGAGCTCACCGTAAGAGGTTACGTTGATGCAAGCTTTGACACTGATCCAGATGATTCTAAATCACAAACCGGATACGTGTTTACTTTAAACGGTGGAGCTGTCAGTTGGTGCAGTTCTAAACAAAGCGTCGTAGCGGGATCTACATGTGAAGCGGAGTACATAGCTGCTTCGGAAGCAGCGAACGAAGGAGTCTGGATGAAGGAGTTCATATCCGATCTAGGTGTCATACCTAGTGCATCGGGTCCAATGAAAATCTTTTGTGACAATACTGGTGCAATTGCTTTGGCAAAGGAATCCAGATTTCACAAAAGGACCAAACACATCAAGAGACGCTTCAACTCCATCCGGGATTTAGTCCAGGTGGGAGACATAGAGATTTGCAAGATACATACGGATCTGAATGTTGCAGACCCGTTGACTAAGCCTCTTCCATGAGCAAAACATGATCAACACCAAAGCTCCATGGGTGTTAGAATCATTACTGTGTAATCTAGATTATTGACTCTAGTGCAAGTGGGAGACTGAAGGAAATATGCCCTAGAGGCAATAATAAAGTTGTTATTTATTTCCTTAAAACCATGATAAGTGTTTATTATTCATGCTAGAATTGTATTAACCGGAAACATAATACATGTGTGAATACATAGAAAAAACAGAGTGTCACTAGTATGCCTCTACTAGACTAGCTCGTTAATCAAAGATGGTTATGTTTCCTAACCATGAACAAAGAGTTGTTATTTGATTAACGAGGTCACATCATTAGTTGAATGATCTGATTGACATGACCCATTCCATTAGCTTAGCACCCGATCGTTTAGTATGTTGCTATTGCTTTCTTCATGACTTATACATGTTCCTATAACTATGAGATTATGCAACTCCCGTTTGCCGGAGGAACACTTTGGGTACTACCAAACGTCACAACGTAACTGGGTGATTATAAAGGAGTACTACAGGTGTCTCCAATGGTGGATGTTGGGTTGGCGTATTTCGAGATTAGGGTTTGTCACTTCGATTGTCGGAGAGGTATCTCTGGGCCCTCTCGGTAATACACATCACATAAGCCTTGCAAGCATAATAACTAAGATGTTAGTTATGAGATGATGTATTACGGAACGAGTAAAGAGACTTGCCAGTAACGAGATTGAACTAGGTATTGGATACCGACGATCGAATCTCGGGCAAGTAACATACCGATGACAAAGGGAACAACGTATGTTGTTATGCGGTCTGACCGATAAAGATCTTCGTAGAATATGTAGGAGCCAATATGGGCATCCAGGTCCCGCTATTGGTTATTGACCGGAGACATGTCTCGGTCATGTCTACATTGTTCTCGAACCGTAGGGTCCGCACGCTTAACGTTACGATGACAGTTATTATAAGTTTATGCATTTTGATGTACCGAAGGTAGTTTGGAGTCCCGGATGTGATCACGGACATGACGAGGAGTCTCGAAATGGTCGAGACATAAAGATTGATATATTGGAAGCCTATGTTTGGACATCGGAAGTGTTCCGAGTGAAATCGGGATTTTACCGGATTACCGGGAGGGTTACCGGAACCCCCCGGGAGCCAAATGGGCCTACATGGGCCATTGTGGAAAGGTGAAAGGGGCTGCCAAGGAGGGTTGCGCGCCTCCCCCCTCCCCTAGTCCTATTAGGACTAGGAGAGGTGGCCGGCCACCTCTCTCTCTTTCCCTCTCTCTTTTTCCCAAGGATTCCTAGTTGGAATAGGATTGGGGGGGAGTCCTACTCCCGGTAGGAGTAGGACTCCTCCTGCGCCTCCCTCCTTTGGCCGGCCAGCCTCCCCCTTTCATCCTTTATATACGGGGACCAGGGGACACCCCAAGACACACAAGTTGATCCTTGAGATCGTTCCTTAGCCGTGTGCGGTGCCCCCTGCCACCAAATTCCACCTCGATCATACCGTTGTAGTGCTTAGGCGAAGCCCTGCGTCGGTAGTACATCAAGATCGTCACCACGCCGTCGTGCTGACGGAACTCCTCCCCGAAGCTTTGCTGGATCGGAGCCCGGGGATCGTCATCGAGCTGTACGTGTGCTAAGAACTCGGAGGTGCCGGAGTAACGGTGCTTGGATCGGTCGGATCGGGAAGAAGACATACGACTACTTCCTCTATGTTGTGTGATCGCTTCCGCAGTCGGTCTGCGTTGGTACGTAGACAACACTCTCCCCTCTTGTTGCTATGCATCACCATGATCTTGTGTGTGCGTAGGAAATTTTTTGAAATTACTACGTTCCCCAACACCGGCAGGGTGCCGGAACGGGTCTAGATTGGTTTTTGGTGGGTACGGAGGCTTCTGGCGGCGGAACTCCCGATCTATTGTGCTCACGGATGTTTTTAGGGTATATGGAGATATATAGGCGGAAGAAGTACGTCAGGGGGGCCACGAGGGGCTCACGAGGGTGGAGGGCGCGCCCAAGGGGGTGGGCGCGCCCCCTGCCTCGTGACCTCCTCGCAGATCCCCCGACGTGCACTCCAAGTCTTCTGGGCTTCTTTCCTTCCAAAAATGAGTTCTGTGAAGTTTCAGGTCAATTGGACTTCGTTTGATTTTTCTTTTCTTCGAAACCCTAAAACAGGGTAAAAACAGAAACCGGCACTGGGCTCTGGGTTAATAGGTTAGTCCCAAAAATGATATAAAAGTGTATAATAAAGCTCATAAACATTCAAAACAGTAGATAATATAGCATGGAGCAATCAAAAATTATAGATGCGTTGGAGACGTATCACAAAGTCATAGCAACATCAATCTCAAAACATAGTGGAAAGTAGGGATCAAGCCCAAACAAAATGACAACGATTACATATGAAATCTCATCCAATCCCATCTATCTCTAGCATGCCTACAAAGGGATTACTCACACATGATTATGAGCATCATGGAATTGTTGATGGAGAAGTGTTGGTGATGACGACGACGAATCGCTCTCTTCGAAGCCAGAAATGGACTCCAGATTAGGGCTCCTGATGGAGAACCGGAGGTGACGGCGGCTCCATATTATAAAATGCGATGAAAATTTTCTATGATTTTTTTGGGGTGGATGTGAATTTATAGTGTTGGAATCAGGTCAAAGCGGTGCCCAGGGGCCCCACACGGACACATGGCGCGACCAGGGGGTGGCCGCGCTACCTGTCCATGCAGTTTCCTGGTGGGCCCTCTCTGGTACTTTTTGGCTCCGGTATTTTTTATTGCCACCTGGTGGCCCAGAAGTAGATCAATCATTTGTGACACTTGGGGGGGGGGGGGGGGCGTCGATACCAGAGAGGTTGTTGATTTTATTACGAGGTGATCTTTTGCCCCACCTTTGCTCTGCACAGGCCTATATGCCTCATCTTACAATGCAGTTGATAAATGATCCATCTTCACCATGCCTCTAGACAAATGCCACACATTAAAAATAAACATACATCTTTAGTTAACAATTGCAATTAGAGATGGGAAATGTTAGAATTGCCCCTAGACAATCACCAAAAAGCATGCATCCAGAACGATATATTTCCTTTTCGTTCGGTCCCACCACTTCCATCGTAGGAGCACCACCATCTAACTGCCAGCCAGTCGTCCTCCTCCGCACAAGTGCAGGCCCACCGTCCTTCTTCGTCGTCGGAGCTCCTCCGCCCAGGTGTCGGCCTGCCGGCCTCCTCCTTTGAGCCACCGGCCATTGGCCTCCTCTAACTCCGATGCTCCCCCACCAAGTTGCCGACCCATCACCCCCTTCCAACGCTAGAGCTCCCCCCAATGTGTCCACGTCCAGAGCTCCTTGAACCCATCTGGTTGTGTCCGCGATAACGACCAATTGTAGCCTCCCGAATCCAGGGAAAGAGAGGCCATCTAGGTGAGTTACCCCTACCCTTGCTCTACATCTCTACACGTGATGCCCCATGGGGATGGTTATTTCCCCGATTTGGACGAATTAGGGCTTGATATGTGCCAAGGAGTACAAATAAGGTGAACACTACCTTGGTGGATGTATGTGATGGTCAAACAAATGATGCCCCTACAACTATCACCCCGATAACTCCCAATATAATGTTCATCACCATTCCCCCAAGCTTAGAAAACAATTCTAGGCCAGTCATGAGAAGGTGAATTGATAACTTGCTTATTTTCATTAGTACATTTATTTCACTATTTGCATTCTCACCTAAAGGTGAACTTATAAATCCCAACTGCTTGCTTTGGCAGTGGCTGGCGGAGATGGTCAATCTTCGATGCACACGACCTCTCTAAGGCAAATGACTCCCAAGAGAACAACCGCATCAACTCTCCAAAGGATAACCCTAAGGAAGAACAAGAGGAAGCTTTTGCATGTGAACTTGAGATTTGCTCTATTTTATGATATGTTTGTGATGTGTTGGGACTTGAAATTTTCTTTGTGATGCGTGGCTCTCTTTTGTGATGTAGAATGAAAATTGGAACTATGTAATGGGAAACTTCATCTATTTGTGTATGGCTAATGTGCCGAATTTGTTGGATATTAAGTATATACGCAATTTTCTCTGCTATAGCTTCTTCGAACTGACTGAAATTTGAAAAGCACACTACTATGAATATACTAGTTTTTTTGTATTTTGTTTCGATTTTTTTGGGCAGTTCAAATTGTCACTCAAAACTTAAACAAATTTGGACAAAAATTTACAATCTCGTTTTCTCTTTGATACTTGTTTAGAATTGGCTGAAATTTGAATAGTACACTACTACAAATATACTTGGTTTTCTGTAATTTGTGAGATTTTTCTGGGTAGTTCAAATTTTTTGCCCAAAATTTAAACAAAATGAACATAAATTTGAAATCTTGATTTCTCTCTGCTCGTTGTCCATAACTGGCTGAAATTTGAACAATAGACTACTATGATTATACTTTTTTTTATGTAATTGTTTTAGGATTTTCTGGGCATGCTAGTTTTTGTAATAAAAAAACATATTCATATGATTGCATGAGCCACTAACATACTTTTTTGTATAAGAGGTATTTTTTTTCACCTCTCATTTCTATCATACGGTAAAGATACACCGTCAATATAAGTTTGTGTCATTTTGTACAGACAAAGATGCATGAACCATGTTATCAATTGCGTTATAAGACATGGGCATATGGGCCTAGGGTACAGTAAAAGTGGGGCAAACGGTCAATTGGCCCCAATGCCGGAGAGGCTGTCTGATTTATTTAGATGCTCTTCTCAAACAAGGCGGAGGGCCCGGTGGGTAGTACCCATCGATGGTTGGCTCAAGCTTAATACAGACGCAGCGGTAGACAACAATGGTGGACATGTAGCAGCAGGTGTGATAGCCCAGGATCATGTGGGAAGTTTCATGGCGGCGAGAATGGTAAAGCTCATTGGACTGACGAATCCATACTCTGCCGAGCTACTAGCTGTGTGGAGGTGGTCTACCTAGCAATGAAGAAGAACTGACAGTATGTGACCATTGAAATAGACTGTCAAGCTATTAGAGAGGAATGGGAATTTTTGGATTGTACGGTGGGGAGTTTAGTATTCAGAGAGATCAGATCATATCTCTCACACTTCCAGGGTTTTAGCATCCGACATGCTCGAAAGGAACCCAATGAGGCTGCTCGATGGTGTGCAAAGAAGGGTTTAGTTTCTTCCTCGTGTGTAACCGCATTTGATGCATGCCCTGATTTTTTGATTGCTGTTGTGCAATCTAATGTAAACCATCTTATTATTGAATAAAGTGTCGAGAGGGTGGTTCTAAAAAAAAGAAAGACCCTGATAAGTACCACACGTGTGGCATGAACATATGTCAACTCCGAACATTTATGATGGCAATTTAGGAGCTATTTGGTTCTCTTTCACAGAAACCAGGCTGAGTGAGGCATGAATCTCAGGCGTCCGATTTTGGAGGCCTGAGGCTGAGATATGTGCCCAACAAAGGAGCTGCCTGATAGGCCTCCATCCAAACAGCCCCTTAGTGACACGAGGATGGCAACTGTAGTTGTTAAGCATGAACATTTTTTTAGATAGCAAGTTTTAGTTTATTATTTTGTTTGTTTTTTATTTTGAGATGACAACTTTATTTAGTTGTAAAAAAGTCAGAGCGCTTCATTTGAAAAGAAGTTGAAAAAAAAAGTTTTATTCGGAGACGAGTTGTGGGGCGCACCATTTCCCCATCACGGCAGGCAAGTTTGATAGCTGCACCAGTAAAAGACTTGTGGTGGTGGTTGGGTATGACTGTGCAGCGAGGACCGAGCAGGACAGCAGGGCTGCATTCGTGTTCTTCTCTCTCGCCCACATTGAGAGCAGAGGCCGTAGGCCCGGATGTCGTCCGCCGGGAGGGCGAGGGCCGCGAGCCTGGCGGCGGTGGCGGTGCGGATGGTGGTGGGGGCGGCGGCGCGGCCCGCGCCGAGCGCGGCGCTGATGATGGCGGCGGTGCGGGGGGAGGACACGGAGTTCGGGACGGCGTTGTGGTGGGCGTACGCGGCCTTCTCCGCCCTCCTGGTGCTGCTGGCCGGGATCATGTCGGGGCTCACCCTGGGCCTCATGTCGCTCGGCCCCGTGGATCTGGAGATCCTCATGCGCAGCGGCACCGACGCCGAGAAGGCTCAGGCCGGTAAGATCCCCAAAGCACCCGCCTCCTCCGCTCCGTCGGAACAAGGGCTGGGCCGGTCGCCGCCGGAGAGGGGCGGGCCCGTGCCGGCGTGCGGGGAGGTGTGGATTGGATTAGATAGGAGTCAGCTGCCCGTGTCCTTTCCCCCGGCGGCGGAAAATATCGTGGGTGGGGCCTACGGCTGGATAGTTGGACCAGACGCCCTCCTCTTCCCGTTATCTGTTCCATAATTTCCATTACTCAGTCTCACACTAGGACAAAACATCAGTCGTCTTAGCTAATTATATTACATTGCACATCTCTATCTGGACATCTCAGAGTTCATGTGTCAGGTTCTACAAAAGTTATTTCTAATGGCAACAATGATGCCGCTTATTTACTGTTACTAGCTAAGTGCTGCATCTTTCAGCACCGTTTATTGAATGTTCGACTGATGCAAATAAATACGGCTCATCTCCTTTACCCGATTGGCATTTTCTGTTGCTGTTCCTGTTTAGGTTACTGATGAACTATTATGTTTGCTGCAGCCGCGATCCTTCCGGTTGTAAAGAAGCAGCACCAGCTTCTTGTCACCCTGCTGCTGTGTAATGCTTGTGCCATGGAGGTACGTAATTTTGGTAGCATTGTCTGACACTTACCGCATTGCTTTGCACCCCATGGATATGGCTGAAACAGTGCTAGTTTCGTTTCAAGTTTCTAGCTCGGGCACTCGAAAAGTTATCGACCTTGAACACCTTGTTCACTTTTGTCTGTATTAAGTCACGTCGCTGCACGATTTCTGGTATATGATCATTCTACATGTGGGAGTCAGTATTTGCATGTGTTATACTTTTAAATGTTTGCATTCTTTTGAAGAGAAAAGAGATGTTAGTTCTGTGTTAGTGCCTTATGAAGTTTAGATTATCATGCTTTGCATCCAATATAAATTTACTCTGAAGTATTTACTTGGGAATGTACCAAAATGGCGTAGCTATGATTTACTTGAGAATGTACCAAAAAGGCGTAGCTAAATTAACATATTGCCAAGCATTCATGTCAGTATCAGTGCTAACTGCTAAGTGATTTCGTAACATTCATGTCAGTATCTTTGCTTGCCCCATTGGTATAGTTGGTCAGCTCTGCACTATGGATCTTCAACTTCAATATTTGCAAACTTTTCCCCACCTTATGCGTGGTACTTTCTCCTAGCTTAGGTGACACACATGTGTATCTTTTTCTGTACTTCATTTCTGAATTGTTGAGCTGTTTGTAGACAGAGAATCCATTCTTCTGTCGTGTCTTTTTTGTGTTATTTTGTTTTAACCAGTGGCTCTTCTGCTTACTTCTTTGCGTCCTTTTCAGGCTCTCCCTATATTCCTTGACAGGATTTTCAATCCTGTTCTTGCTATTATATTGTCAGTGACTTTTGTTCTTGCCTTTGGGGAGGTAATGCATCTTATGTCCAAGCATTTATATTTCTGTTACCAGCCCACAGATTATCTGATTGATCATTACATTTCGACAACCAGGTTATACCTCAAGCAATATGTACTAGGTATGGGCTGGCAGTTGGTGCTAGCTTTGTCTGGCTTGTACGCATCGTCATGGTCATTGCCTATCCTATTGCTTACCCGATTGGGAAGGTAAATCATCAAAGTCACATTACTCAATATCATTTGAAGCTTATCCAGTGGCCTAGATTTTGAATTCCAATGAATTAGACTATTATTATGAGGCTTGGGCTCACTGCTCCTTGGTGCCATTGTCGATTGACAAGGTCATGAAGTGATATTTTGGTTACACTTTTCTAATTAGGTGATTCTGGTAACATGCGTGCGAGTGATTTCTTGTTTCTATTCTTATTTAGCCCTGCCCCTCATAGCTGGTATTCAGATTATCATAGATATCCATTGTTGCTTTACGTTCCATTTCAGCAACCTGGTTGGTTTGTATATGCTGAGCTAACACAAACTTTAAATATCTTACGAAAGAACATGTAGTTCTATTTATTTATTTGGTGTTGTATGTTGGGACTTGAACTAGTGCTGCCGGATGTCTCGAGAAAGAAAAACTTAGTTACTAGAAATTGTAGGTATGACCCATGTCTGCGTGGTGCAAAAGAATAATAGAAGGTAGTGCTTGCTAGTTATGGTTCTCTACTAAATAGGGTGTTATTGGTGGTTTTAAAGAGTATCTTACAATTTCCAGGCATTTGTTTCCAGTCAGAAAAATGAATCCTTCTGAAGTCCATCCATGTTATAATATTTAGGTCTTTCTTAATGCCTTGCATTAGTTTGGTGATGCTAATTTTCTTCTGGGAAAACGACCGTCAACAGTTAACTTGTGTGTCCAAGCATATTTAGTGAACGCCCCTTGCTGTAGCTGCCTAGCTTGATCAAGGTTTCTGTAGCTAAAGAGCCATCCACAATCTGTTTGTACCCTTTTGTTCTATTTCAAACAAAAAATATGTAGTGTTCATGCGTGATTGAAAAATTGCAATTAATGTACACGGCTCATGCAGTAATTAAATACAAATGTTGTAGATTAATGTAGCATCTTTTTACCCTTTAGTAAACTGACATGGAATAGTATGTAACCTTATCTGTATAAATTTTTTGTTCAAAGTTTAACCTTGATATGATTTATCTATTGGTGACTGAAGTGGTTGACATTTTATATTGCCCCACAGCTCCTAGACTTTGCTCTTGGGCATGAATCTGCGCTTTTCAGGCGAGCTCAATTGAAAGCTCTTGTTTCTATCCATAGCAAAGCGGTAATATGCTTTTAACATGTAACCTTATAAGAAGTATGCATTTGTACCCATGTTATCTCACAGTTAATTGCCTCTCTCATGGCAGGCTGGTAAGGGTGGAGAGCTTACCCATGATGAGACTACAATCATAAGTGGAGCGTTGGACTTAACTGAAAAGGTGTGCAACATCTTCATAGTTTTGGTCCTAACCTGTTTTTCACGAGGGAATTGAGGATTTGCCCCATAGTTGAGGTGACTTTGAGGATTTGCTCGACTTTATATAATCTTTGCCATATCAACCTCAGTTTGGGCACTTGGTTCTTTCTCTTCAAGAATGAAAGGAGCGAGGTGCTACCCCCCGCGGTCTTGCATAGCGCTATTTGTACGTACTTATTTGTTTTACTAGAACAAAATCTCAGGGTTTCCTCTACAGTTTTCAGCAAAAAACTATTCTGTACTGGGAGTTCAATAAGGTAGAATATAGTAATGTAAAGGAGGACAGATCCTCTTAGGCACATCAACTATGGGGCAAATCAATGTTTCCTTTTGGTATCAGACAGGCATAAACTGAAGTACGATTAATAGTTCTTATAAAATTTCAGGCCTTCGGTTTTTCACCTTCCCATTTATTTATAGCAACCAAACTACACGACTTGTAGACTTACTCATAAATGGAAAGTAGGAGAACGAATCAAACATGAATTTGACTCACGTATGCATTGCATGTAGGCAAACTTGGATTGGAAACCATGTTTTCAATTCAGAGACTACTACAGAAGCTGTGGATTATTTCCAAAATCTAAATCCAAACTTGTCTACTCCACCAACTCGACCACGACAAGTCTAATTGTCAAGCCAGATTGTTTGCCATAATCCCCCCCTAATTTTGACTTGTTCTCTTTATAGGCACAACTCATTATTACATACCAAACTAGCAATTTTGTTGAATACACCATCCGCTCCGTGCGCAATACATCCTAGCAGCCAACTAATCATATAGCGTCACTTAGAGACATGTCATTGAATACACCACTCGCTACTCATTTGAACTTGATCTTCTTGCGATACACACAGATGACAACTAAACTAAGAAAAAGTAAAAAATAAACAATATGCATACTCTACTAACATAATTCAAAAAATACCACAACCCTTAACCTTGCCGTGCATTCACCATCAGAGCAACACATGTGCATCAACAACATGCGTCTTATGGGATTAGCCTCCGCCTTCATCTTCTGTTATTTTTTGATTGCGGCCATGTCGTTTGATGTTTTCAAACTCCTGACAATGTCACCTTGGAGGCCGGAGGATTAGGCGTGTGAGGTGACTCCCTCAGGCCTTGTTTGGATACGGTGTTTTAGCAGAACTGGTTTTCGGTAGACTCACATAACCGTGTAACAAACTTAAACCTTGTTTGGATTCTGCAGGAAAAACATGGATAAGTAGGATTCAGTTTCCACAAAACCAGTAATATGCGTTTTGTGAAAAACGACTAATAGCTGTTTTTGTGAAAACATGATTGTAGAAACTCACGGCAACTGATTTCTCCTTCTGCATGAAATTCATCAGCGCAGTTTTTGCCTTACCGCACCTGAAGTTCATTCAAAGCCGCCGGCCGGCATGCACGCCGATTGACTTTGAGCACAAGCGCTCTACCGTCGACCTGGTCGAGCGGAAGCGGCTGCCGCCGTTCGCGCGCGCCAAATCGTTGAAGGGAAGCGCCCGGCGTCGTGTGCGAATGCCTGAGTCGTCGAGGAAGCGGCCGCTGCCGCCGTTCGCATGCGCCGTGTTGTCCAGAGCAAGTGGTTGCCGCCGAGCGCGAACACCAGAGTCTCGAGGGGAAGCGGCCGCTGCGCACGGCGAGCCGTTGAGTGGAAGTCGTTGCCGTCGTCCGCACTTCAGCGGCGTCCCCCTTGGTGAAGCCTCCAATGGAGGAGGGAGGAGCAGCAATCGGGGCCTAGGCCCTGATTCGTCTAAGGCCGAGAGGAATGGAGCAGCGATGTCAGCGAACTAAGGACGAAGGAGGAATCGGAGAGAGTAGAGGAGAAACTCGAGGGGAGGAGGTGCATATACGTGTACTTCAATGGATAAGCAATGGCGGCCAATTTGGGGAAAGTGACGAGCAAAGATTAACGAGTCACGGGGCTATCTACCTTAGTAACCAAACATAGTTTTTCATAAACTGATTATTCATAAAAACGTAGATAAAACCGATTTTCCTAGAAATCAACTTAAAACGCATTTTCTATAATCCCATTGCTAATCTCCTCTATCCAAACAACCACTCAGATCCATCCCTAATCTTCAAGCCCTTGGAGGCCTTTCCCCTTGAGTTCTATTCAAGTGAGATTGAATGGTTACATTCTCGCGGGGAGTGGGGGTGGGGTGGGTGGTGGTTGTGGTTATATACGCTAGCTGTCCTTGACAAATGACCAAGGCTATCCAGGGGTAGGGTGGGTGGTGCTGGTGGTTATGGTTATATAGGCTAGCGGTCCTTGACAAATGACCAAGGCTACCCAGGGGTGTTGTTAGAGTACGTAATGGGCCTAATGGCCTGGGCTGGCGGTATAGCCCGTTAGTCTTAGGGTTAATTAGAGATAAGGGTCGCTTTCTTAGGGGTCAAGTAAGCCTTGCTTGGGAGTCAAGTAAACCTCTCTATATAAAGAGAGGAGATGTATCAATCTAATCAAGCAAGAATTAAGAAGGAAATCCCTTCCATCTTGCCCGGCCGTGGGCAAAAGGCCCCCGGCCGGCCCTCTCGCGCCCTCCTTCTAGCAGCGCCATAACATGTGTGGTAGCTTTTACCTTGGCAATTTGCCATGTAAGACCAGGCGGGATCCCTGGTCGAATTAGCTATTCCTACAACAATTTCGTAATTGAAATTTGAACTGATTTTCAAACCATATATCTGGAGCTTTGCAAAATTAACAAATATTTGGCATACTTGGTCGGCGGCAGAAATTTGGCTGACCAAAACTTTGGCACATTACATTTGACAACTCTAAAACTTGTCGAAAATCGCCAAGTTTTCAGAGGTGGGCTAGGTAAGTTGGTGGCCATACCACTTAGTAGCCAAAATTTTGGTCTGCCTAAATATTGGGAAGCCAATTTTGTTGTACCAAACCAAGCAACCTCATTGTTACCACTTGAAAAAAAAACTGATTAAGGGGCACAATTGGCAACCGAAATTGAAATAAACTTGGTAGTTGGCATAAAACTAGATGTTGCTTGACTTATTGTTTCTCAATGTAGCTGCATCATTTTGCTTTTGGGGGAGATGAAAGCAAACTTAGCTATGATTCTCTTTTGTGTTCTTCTATTAGCATTTAACAATGTATAATATCCCCAATAATCATGCCTGCACGTGAGGCTTCCAGCTACGAAGCATGGTTCTCATCCAAAACTAGTTTAATATACATGGAAAGGCTTGAGCAGTCAACAATAGTGTGCTTCTTCTTTCTTTGTATTGAGTTCAGGATGAGGTGCCTCAGTTTCATTTATGAAGCAAATATTTTTGTTACAATTTCACAGTGTAGTGCTTCACTGTGAATCGGAACTCAATTTTATATAGTTGACTTCAGCTGAAAACTCATTTTATTGTGTATGTAGACTGCCGAAGAAGCAATGACACCTATTGAATCAACTTTCTCTTTAGATGTGGACTCCAAGTTGGATTGGTAAAAATGCATTTCCATTTGGTAGACCATTATCTCAATGGTGTTCCTTATTACCATTGATCTAATGGTTCTCTTGTTGCGTTTTGCTATTCTTTTCCCAATTCTTTGCTTTCCTCATGCTAGATAAATACACATGTACTATGTTAGCGTTGCTCAAAATATATTCCTCATCCTAGGAAAATAATGATACGCATGTTACCAAGGTCTAAGAACATGTGTATTTGTTATGAGCTTCTATGCCTAAATATATACACGTAAATGTGTGGTAAATATGTAGAGAACATTATACAATTGGGTGATACAAACACGCTAGAACTAGGTAAACATGCTATGTATATACTATACATAGCTAACAACCCCCTTTCAAAATCAGGTGAATCAGACACAGTTAGTTTGATCAACTGAAGCAAGCTCTGAAGGCACATACTCAAGACTAATAACTTTATCATGTACTTGTGACTGTGTATCAAGCATCAACACTTGTGACTGTGATTCTGGTCAGTGTGTGTATGCTTATTGATGGCAGATAACAAAGTTGAATCATATTAGTTTTAGATTCGTTGAAGTATTAAGTCCTTCAGTTGAAAGGTTGCAATGAGCAGTTTGCATTGTCCATCTGTGCCATTTTCTAGCAAGCATATTCCATTGATCCTGATTGAACTCCCTTAGCATTTTCTCTATCTGCGGTTCTATACTTTGGTGATGTAATCATTTTAAAGTTTGACCTAGATATTATAATTAACAAACAGTTGTGAACAGTATATATCGAGAGGACTCTGCTATGCAACTTTTGACATGCTTATCACATACTGTTATTTATAGTGAACCTTCTTTACTTGTATTTACAGGGAAACAATTGGTACAATTCTTGCCCGGGGCCACAGCCGTGTACCTGTGTATTCAGGAAACCCTAGAAATGTTATAGGTCTCCTGTTGGTAGGTAAAAAATATGCTATGGAGAATTACCCGGTGATCTTTTTTATGTACTTTACTAACTTAGATCCATTTAAATATTATTTAGGTCAAAAGTCTTCTGACAGTTCGTGCTGAAATAGAGACGCCAGTTAGTGCTGTTTCCATTAGGAGGATTCCAAGGTATATACCCAATTCTATTTAAATATAAATTGGGAAACATCTCTTTCAAAATGTGATACAATTGCTCGAATTTTTGGAGTGTCCCTGTTGCTCTATTAGTAGTACTAGTGTATAAACTGTTTTGACATACAATTGGTAAATATTAATCTCTCCCAGGGTTCCTTCAGACATGCCTTTGTATGATATACTAAACGAGTTTCAGAAAGGAGGTAGTCATATGGCTGCTGTTGTGAAGGCAAAGCCTAAGAATGCACCACCTCATGATAAAACTGAACCTGGTATGGAGTCAGCTGGGGCAACACAAGTGACTGCACCCTTGCTAGCCAGTACTGATGAAAGGGTGGATACTATTATTGTTGATACTGAAAGACAACAGAACATGCAGGTTAATAGAAATAAAGCCCACTCGATGCAGCCGAATGATACACCGTCAAATGCACTGGCTCAGTTATCAGAGGATATGGATAATGGTAGTGTCATTGGTATCATCACACTGGAAGACGTATTTGAAGAACTCTTGCAGGTAAGATGTAAACACACTAAGTTGCTCTTCTTTGGAAGGTAGTGTTGCCATTTTTCTGGTGTATGGTGGACAACTGCATTTGGAATTTAGGAGCAGAAAAACACAGTACATATGGAGTAAACTGTAACAATAGAGATTAGGTGCATAAATTTCAGCCTTTGTCTTGCAACCACCAATTTAACTCTACATTGTTCATTGAACAACCAAAGTTTTGTTTCTCAGGGAGAGAGATACACTGTTTTCGCGATAATTTACATAATTCGGTGTAATCATTTTGGCAAATTGAAAAAAGAGAGATCATGTTTGAACTCGTTAAGTATACATTTCGTTTCTGCATATGGCCAACTTGTGCACGTAACACAATTAAATATGAACCATGCTCTCTTCTTCCATCCAACATTTTTAACTTTCTCTGTCATGATAATGGAATTAATTGTGTTGCCATGATAATGGAAAAGCTTGTTGTGGAAATCAATTTTGCTATGCATATACTCTTCATCTCCTTCGTCCATTTACCGAACACATGTCGTACTAAATCTCTAACCACATATGTACTCACATCACCAGTTATTTTTTATTATTCTCAAAAAGTTGGAATTGTATATCTACACTAAGGTGATAAATTGGTCAACGTACTACATAACCACCTCTAACCAGATCTATAATCAGATTGCCATGTCTGTTTTGATTGTTTCTGAAAAGCTCTAGCCTTGTTACTATAAGTCTGGGCTTTCAACTGGAAGTGTCATATTTATTAAGTTCTTAGTTTTGATTCAATTCAAACTTTTTGAGTTCCTCACCATCCTGACTTTTGGAGTTTACAGGAGGAGATAGTTGATGAGACGGACGAATATGTTGATGTCCATCAAAGGTATGTCTCATCCTTCCTGGAGCTACCTGCTCCTGGCATTCTTCAAGTGATACTGTATGCAACTTAATTCCCTCCCTCACAGGATCCGAGTGGCTGCTGCAGTCGCTGCATCAGCAGTTGCAAGGGTTCCATCTTATCGAAAATTATTGAGTCAAAAGGTAAGTTTCCACTTTTATTTATGATGCAAGCTGATTAAGAAAATATACAAGAATATCTTGCATGATATGTTATCCTATCACAGATTTTTCTTAATTTTGATCGTTAGAGATGATACTATAAAATTTTGTGGATAGCGAGGGTAGGTATGATATGAATACAAATCTTGTTATCTTGATTTCGCTGCTGTTTGTTTGTCCAGTAGGAAACTGCTCACAAGATTTAGACAGAAAATTTCCTTCAGTTTGACTTTTTCGTCGACATTCCCAAACTATTGAATTAGCTGGTTTTAACATTTAACATAAACTTCAATGATAGGCTTCCGGCAAAGTTTATGAGCTGTGATGATTATCTTTAAATCACCGCCTAACTTGTTTTGCAACAGTTAAATTGTAGTTAGAGGCTTAGTAAGAAGTACTCCCTCCGTCCCAAAATAAGTGACTCGACATTGTACTAACTTTGTACTATGGCTAGTACAAAGTTGAGTCACTTATTTTAGGACGGAGGGAGTATGTGTATACCCTATTACTTAGGTCTAGTCTCTAGTGCGATCTTCTGAACAGATGCTGCCTTTCTTGCCTCGCCGGACCAGATGTAATAAAATCCCAAATATTTGTGGAGGCTGGCCAGTCCAATTCACCCTCTCTTAATTACAAAGATAGACTTGCCCAATGTTGTCTAGAATTCAGTCTCACCCAAACCCATGCTCCTGTATCTATCTCATCTTTGCTGAGATGCTGGTTTTAGTCCAATCTGTATTAACAGTGACGTAGCCTTTTCGTCTTGTTTTGAAGATTATGGTTGTTCCTGATAACAGTTTTGTCCGTGCTTCCATGAATTTCTGGTGGAAGTCCCTTAGATGTTCAATCTTTTGCATTTCCTTCAGGGTGCACAGGGACAGGGTCAGCCAGGGCAACAGCCTACCGGAATTCTGAAGAAACCTAGTGGTGATTCAAACAAGTCAAAAAATAAAGTGAGCCTTGTTGAGCCTCTTCTATAAAACGGGAGGTAATTTTAGATGTATCACATCAATGTAAAGATGGAAGAACACAGGGGTATTGGGAAACTTTTTTCCGTTCTTGCAATCTTCGGCAAGCAATAAATACAAGCGAACTTGCTCTGTAAATTTCAAGTACAGCAACGTTTGATGACCACTTTTGAAACCATTGATCACCGAACCATAAACACAAAACTGATTGGAATACTGACCGTGGAAACTTGGAACGGCGGTATATAGTAACATGTTGGGTGAATCCTTTTTTCTTCTTCTTCTGAGATCAGTGAATCCTATGCGGTGCATGCTGCTTGGAACGATGACCATGGGCAGGGTTGCGCGGATGTTGGGCTGCCCCATTTGCTGTCAAAGTGATTTTTGTGATTTCCTTTTTCCTCCAGTGATTCTTCCGGTTTCTTCTTTCTGGGTTTTCCTTTTCCTTTTTTTCATGGGTTTCTTCTGAATTTTAACTGTTTTTTTAGAAAAAAGCACAAACATCTTTAGAAACTCATGAAGGTTTTTAAACTATTCAGTAACACATCTTGAAATTTCTGATCAATTTTGTAACTTGTGAACAATTTTTAATACATCGTGAATATTTTTATAGTACATGGTGAACATTTTTAAGACGTGTTCATGTAGTTAAGTATCGATGAATGTTTTCAAAATATGTATGAACTTGTTCAATTTTTCATTTTTCACAATATGATTCCCCCCTGTTTTAAAACTTACTAACATTAAAAAACCTATGAAATAAGAACATTTATTTTTCATGAAAGAAATAAAAAAAAACTGGTGAGCTGAGCTGAGCTGTGGGTTTCCTTGTAAGTCGTAACACACGGAATAGAAGATCTCAACATGGTGGAGTAAGAATTTCAATTTTTTTTAAAAAAAGGAAAACATGGTGGAGTAACACTAATAGGCTGGAGCACGCCAATTTTGAGCCTCCAGGCCGAAACATTTGTGATCCTTGGCTTTGTCATACTCCGTATTTCTTTGAGCCAACAAATCATGTGAAATCTCTCCTGCTTCAAATATGTAAGAATACACTCTGCATGATCCAAACGCAAGTCCAGTGAGAACTTGAACTTTCACAAAGATTCAACTAGTGTATTGTAAAAATTCCACTATAACACTCCAATTCGGTTCTGCAAATCAGACACGAACAAGGTCTCCTCTTGCAAGCAAAGGAGTTGTCGAGGCACACCGACGCTCGTGGATTTTCTAAGCTAGCTTATGCATATGAAAAGTAGGAAAGGCTTCAGATCCTAGACTGCGAAATAAAATTAACTTCAATACCTTGGAGAGATTAAAAGTGGACCTTCGGTCAGTACCTTTTGCTCAACATAGCTCTATTTTCATTTTTTGGAAGATTACAAGAGTGTTGTGTTTTCATTAAGAGAAAAAAAAAATCTTTGAAGTTACTATGCTCCCAGGAAATGGGGCGCTCTCCATGCTCTGGGTTATTTGGTCATTTCTTTCTCCGCGTGACATTTGTTCGACCGCTGTTTCCCTTGCATGCCCCTGTTGTATTTGTATCATTTGGTCATATATGGAAACATACCCATCACCTACCAATGTCCTTATCTCTTCCCCTTGCGTCGCACATTCGTGGCTGCTCCCTTTCTCTTGTTTCTCATACGCGAAGTGCAAACCGATCTCCACAACCTCCTCCGCCCCTCCCATGCTGCGCAACACCATCGATTCATGGCTTCACGACGATCTCCAACCTCCCTCGCCCCTCCGCTGATATAGGGTGCAATGTATTCGTGACTTTGTGCTCCGCCGGCAACAAAGAATGCAGCTGACTGAGGTCGCATGCAGGCCCGGCCCTGAGGGGGGGCCCCCAACGTCCAGGGGCCCCTCCCCAAGTGTGCAGTAGCCTGCCTACTACAGGTTAGTAAGAAACTATGGGCCGTGGCCCAGGCAAGTAACCAAGCGTGGGACGCAGTCAATGGCAAACATAGCGGTTCTTCCTATTCCTTGACGAAGCAATCCCAGATCCTACGCCGTTCTTTTCGCGTTAATAAAGACGGCAACAGCATCATGTTCCTTTTCTCGTAATGTCATTCCTAATTCTTATCGCTAGTTCGCCGTCTCGTCGATGCCGATTTCTGTTCCCGGGGCCGGTTCAGTACTCAGTACGCGAAGCCGCTTTGCTCTCTCGCCTTCAAGCACTGAACATGCAGACACACACATCGCTGATTCGCCGATTGCTACAGCCAGATGCGAGTCCACATCGCGTCATCGGCTCATCGCTGAAGGCCCTACAACCGAAGCCCGGATCCATCCAAGGTAGTACGCTATATTATTACTGTTCCCCAATCTCTACTCCTTATATGTTTAGTACTTACTAGTATTACGTAATTTATCCTTCGGATATATGATGCATAGCTGGCACCGATCAACCTTTGATTCCATTAGTGCGTGGATGACTTGATACAGTCAGAGATGTGCTCTTGATAAAATTTTCAAGAGTAATACTGGTGCTTCATTGAACTCAGATGGTGAATTACGATAGTTGTTGTGGAGGAAGAGGAACAAATTGATGGGAATTCTGAATCAGAACAAGAGGAAATGTTGACGTCAATACTGGTGATAAAAATGTAAGTTCTCCTGGGACTTATTTCAACAGGTGCACATACAGAATCTGCTAGTGTTGATGCACATCCAGTTTTGCAGTTTTTTAACTAAAGATTATGATATTCGCTTTCTCAGATGGTGCAATGTATACTATTGTGTTTTTCTAGCACACGAGGGAAGTCAATTTTTATCCCAATGCTTCTATAATCTATAGCTAATCATCTTATTTACAGTAAAGTTAAAATTATTGAAGAACTATTCGAGATCAACGATGACTCAAGAGATTTTAAATGGTTTGCTAACATTATGCATCAGCACGAATTTACTGGAAGAGATTGACGTCGACCCCTTCATAAGTGACTTTGAAGGCTGTCATAATTTTTAAAAGGTAACATGTATAATTATTTTATATATTAGCAAAAAATATTTTTTTATATGTATATTGTTTGGATGCATTTAAGCGTTTATTCGTAAAATTTCATATACATACATAGTCATCATTATTACAACATTGTTTATACTAAGGGCCCCGAGTTTTGGTTTCGCCCCGGGCCCCCAAAATCTCAGGACCGGCCCTGGTCGCATGACATGCTTGAAAGGATTGGTATGGTCGATTAGAGGGGGGATGAATAGGTGTAACAATTTTTGTAGGTATATATCGTATTTGATTACATGGAAACGTGTGGGGCCATGGCTTTGAAATTAAAAGGAAATCTCGGTATAGTGTGTTGTTCTGTAGAACTTAAAATTACCGTAAGCAATCCATATATCGATTATATTATAGTGTGTCGGTATATATGCAAAACATACTAGGTGTGCCAGGATAGCTTTTTTTTTGAGAATTACGCCAGGATAGCTTTGATGTAATCATTTGGCTGCTTACAAATTGCAATGCAGAATCATTGATACTTTTTCAAGTTATTCCATTGCGTGTTCTATCTTGTGTGAAACAAATTATGGTATGTGGTAAGCGAAATGGTATTATTTCTTAGATAATGAAGTTATCAATACAATGTGGATTGGAATTTTCATGTTATTTACATACTGTTTTTGTTAGACCAATATGTAGAGTATAACCGACATAACAAGAGAAATCTTTGAGGCACAATGGCTTTTGACAAACCGCGCTGCAAAGTGCGCTTTTGCTTTCTGGTTTGATTCATATCTGACGGAGGAGAATCGTAGTGAAGTGGAAACACCTTTTGTATTGTGTGTCCTGTGTCCGACTCCTGGATATATATTTTTACATTTATACCCCTTCCGTGCAATATAAATGACAAACACACACCCCTCTGAGTAGAATTATAAGAAATGCCTTGGCGGAAGAAGCTAACAACATGTGTAGTGTAAGATTCCGCCTTAAGCTGTGGCGGGAAGTACTATACATCTTGCATGGCGGAAGCTGCTTTTCTACTCGCCGCATGGCGGAAAGACGTGTGCCAGGGGCAGCAGCCCTTGCGCTGCATGGCGGAAGGACGTGTGCTGTTTTCTCATATTAGTATCTACATGGTTTGTACTATGATTTTTATGATATTAATAAGACACATATTATCATGAAAAATAACACAAGATACACAGCAAGATTGGCGCCTTAACGTGCGTATTCGGCCCCGGGACGCACATACACGATGCTAATCGCTTCGATCTGTTCCGGCAGAACTCACGCACACGAGAAAACGGGGACGCAATGCTTTGCAACGCTCCTGTGTTTCGCAATACGTAATGTAAAAAAAATCAGACTCCAGGGGTGCAGGTGCGAGGGGGCAGCATGGCCACATGACCGGGAGGAATTTAGATGGGGAAACGGGTGGTATCCATGCATTCTTTGGCTCGCTTTCTGGAGCAATGCACGTCCAAAGATGCCAAGTACGGTGCAAACACGTCCGACTTACTGTAGCTGACGACCAAAACAACCACAAACACCGTCGTCAAGCGAGGAGCGAGGACCGATGACCGACCATAGGGACGAATTTCACCGCACGAAGGTGACACCGACTACTTAATTGTCTGTAATAGTGATTTGCTAATTTACTGTGTCCAACGGTTGCACACCGGCCGGCTTCGCTTCTTTTCCGAAAGGCCCAAGAGTTTATGGAAAGTTGCAGAGAAGACTCTGAAAAATTGTGGAAAAGCTCAATAATTTTGGAGAGAAAAAAAGTTTACCAATGAATTCTGAAAAGTCAACAAAAATCACTTGGACTCGGAGGAAAAATAAGGAAATTTCCAAGAAAAGCAACTTTTTTTTGTGGCTTCCTCTTTTTCACCCCTTCTCCGAAAGAAATCCTTCCACTCAGCTCATTGCCGACCTGGTTTCTGCTAGAAGATTGAAGATTTCTCTACTCAAGAGCAATGGACATCAAATGCCGTAAATACGAATAATTCAAAGGAGAAGTGAAGATCACATGAAAATTTGACCTGCAACCACGACAACGACTATGGTGACTACGACTCAAAGGGGCTCTTATTGAGGAAATAGCCAGTGCAGATTTATATGTACAAGAAAGGGATTCTCCCACGTCCCCAACAAAAAAAAAACAAGGATCACTAGTCGTCTACATGTACCGTCTTACGTGCTATAAAAAAATGGAGCAAGAACCATCCAAAGCTCTGCGATATGATATGATGTTCTCGTGAGACTTTAAAACCACTATTTTTTCATTGAGGAGCTTGCCTTCAAATATTGGAGTAACGTATCTCCAATAACAAATTTAAAGTTTGATAAAGAATTACTAGCCGCAATGAAATAATATTTCGTAAACAAAAGATGGATCCACCAGGTCATCATACATCCATCTACCAGCTAGCGACCCTAAAACGTGAGAAGTTATTTTAAAAGGATGGACTAACAGGAGAACGTTATGTTTTGAGCAGTGCTCCGCAGACGACCAAATTCAGATGATTGTGCACGACGATTAAATTCATCCTTGGAATCTCATCCTCCTCTACAATGGCCGCTGGATTGTGGGTCGTCCACACATCATTCACATTTTATAATGTGTGCAGCAGTTTTGTTATATTTTTAGGAATAGATACAAACAACTCATCTCCTCCTTTCAACATGTGTACATGCATGCACACACTAGAGGACAAAAACCGATGTCATACTAGATTCTCATATTTTGAAAATTAAAATATTTTGTAGGTTAAACCATCGGCCCAATTCAAAATTTGTTTTCACTATTAAATCCATCATGACGAAACTTCCGAAACCAGATCATGTGTTGGTATGTCCCAATGACCTGTTAGGGTCCAAAGATACCACACCTGGGCTAAGTAAGTTATCACGCTTGTAGTACGTAAACTACCATGCTATTTATGTCGATGTTACTAGGGTATAAAAGATGTTTTCCAATCTTCTCCCATATGCACATGCATGCACTAGATGACAAAAAGCTAATATCATCCTAGATTCTTCTTGTTTAAAAATTCAAATTGTAGCTCAAACCTTCGATCCGATTCAAAATTTGTTTTTACCACTAAATTCGTCGCGTCGATATCTTTGAAATTAAATCCCATGTTGGTATGTTTTTATGACTTCTTTTCCGGGTCAAAAGTTACTAAGGCCGAGGGTATGCAAGTTATCAGCTCGACGATACGTAAGTTACCACACTTCTACCCCTAAGTTATGGGGTGTCCCGTGTCAAAGTTACCATGATGTTGTACCTTAATTATCAGGTCCTCAGTGCATAAAGTACCATGTTATTTACAAAGAAATTACTGGGGTATGTTTTTCAACAATTTAGCACGGGTCAAAAGTTACCACCGTATTTGTAAGTAAATTATCAGGTATGCGGTGTGTAAATTACCATGCTATTTACACAAAAGTTATCGAGATATATTTCAACAACTTTTTTGGTTAAAGTAACCATGGTGTATGTGCTAATCGGTTGAACCATATGAACTAGTGTGGAACGTGCAAGAGAAAATGTTGAGCAAGCATGAAAAGAAAAGTAATCGATGGGAAAATAAATAGTGAATACGTTGCTCAAATCTTCATGCACACACTAATTTTGTTTATGAGAGAAAAGCCAATCGATTGGAACACTGAGCAAATGTGGAAGGTAGAAACAAAAACTTGGGAAACGCTAGATTAGCAGAAATTAAAGTATATGGCGTCCTTTCATTGGACATGAGCCCTTGGTGGATTGGTCCCTGGCTCTATACGACCTCTTTCAATGCAAAGGTGCTTAGATGAAATGCTAAGTACATTAAATGGCTTAACAACTCAAGTCTCAAATGCATAGGTGCTAAGTTTCCTTCATTTAATTAGTTATAGACTCATATTTGTCCTTTCATCCAGGTACACGCGCTTAGCACCGTTTCTGGGTCACCAAAGTACTATCTTTCTTCTTAATTAACATGCCACATCGGATTTTATGCCTACTTAGCGACCTTATCACCTGTACATGATGGAGCATTGAGAGGGACCTAATAATTTTTTTCTGTATGTCTTCTCGATGCTTGAACTATTGTGTGGAGATACACTATCTCTTATATTACTTAAAAAAGTAGCATTCCACATTTTACTTTTCTTTCCACCACCCATTCGTCCACCCCCCCCCCCCCCCATATGATAATCAGTCACCTTAATTAACTTATGTTCTGAACCAATTCCATTTTAGTTGACTCACCAAACTTCTCATCAAAATATAAAGTAAATCATGAGTAGAATTTGAGAAATATTTATTTAAACAATCGCATTAATATGGACAGGTAAATCATAAGAGCACGTACAATAGTACATAGTCAGCAGGCTATTAGCAGTTCCATGTCATCAAAATCATAGCTGGAAGAGAGAGAAGGAAGGGAAAAGGAGGGAGTGGGCTCTTGAGCTATCGCCGGCTCGAGCGCATGAAACAAGAAATCAAGCCTGCATGCAGCGGTGTGAGCCTGCGCTCCTCTCCTTTCCACCAATGAGTCTGTTTCTTCTTTTCTTCTTTCACATGCAAGCATTAAATACCAGTAGTTAGTTTACAACCCATCTATTATCCTAGCTGGCTATCTATAAAGGCTTCAAGTGACATGGCAGTGGTATATAGCCAGCAGAAGGCTTTTTTTATTAAACATGCTCTAAGCTAACGTACTGGAATATTTATATCCCATGTTGGAACGCACGATCATTGTGCTAGTAAAGTTAAAGAAGAGTAATTCCTAGCTCGTGCAACTGCACGAATTGATGACTAGTTATTACTATTATATATAAAAAGTACTCAACGGGAGTTAACGAAGAGTAATTCCTAGCCCGTGCAGCTGCACGTGGTTGATGACTACTTATTATTGTTATATATAAAAAGTAATCAATGGGATAACCAAAAAAGAAAAAGAATTATGCTACAAAATATCACAAAAATCACAAACATCTGACGGTTGATTTGGTAGATTAATAAATCAGAACCAATAGATGTAACAAACAACCTATTAACATTGAGCTTGAAATAATTTACCCACCAATTAGGGGTGGGGTAATTGGGCAGTTCATCCGTTAACTTTTCCGTGGTTCAAAATGCATAGTGCAAGCATCAAACAACTCAACTCAACGACAAAACCGGGGCCGCAGCTTGCACACAAAGCGGGTTTTATTGCGGGTTTACAGATCCTCCCCTTTCAAAACCAAGTGGATGGCCGACTTGAAGTCAAGTCTACATTCTCTGTACATATATACCACGTACGACCTCCGGGCGGCTAACAGTACTCCAAGAGACTCAGGACGGACGCATGCACGCACGGGACTCCAGCTAGAGTTTCCTGATTTCATATTCATCCATATGAACACACTTGCTTTGGCCGCCGGCGTGGAATGAGTTCTTCTTCTACCACTCACTCAGTCAGTCAAGTCAGTAGCTGGTCGCTAGCTAGCTAGCTGGCTTGGACCGTGATTTTAACTCAGTTTTTGACAAGTGAAGCACATGATACGTAGGTCAATTTCAAAGTATCAACGTCGTTGGCACCCGCTACGTACGTTCAGAGTTAGACTGTGACTGTTTCATCAAACCAACTATTAATACTAGTAGTAAAAGTGTAAAACAATCGTGCAATGGCGGGAGGGAGGGAGGGAGGGAGGAAACCGAGCTCGGTCGAGGTTGCTTGCTACGGCTAGCTAGGGCTGGGAGGCGATGAGCGAGGTGGAGATGATAGGCGACGAGCAAGAAGAGGTTATAGGTGATGGTTCAGGGAAGGAGGAGGAGGCGCTCCCTCTCCATTCGGAGCCGGTGCGGCGGGGGCTGGTGCACGCCCTCGTCGCCGACGACGTCTACGGGGACAACCTCCGGCTGCTGCGGCGCCAGCGCCGCAGGATGGACAGGGTGGGCGTGCGGCAGCCGACGGTGGAGGTGCGGTGGCGGGGCGTGCGCGTGGACGCCGAGTGCCAGCTCGTCCGCGGCAAGCCGCTCCCCACGCTCCTCAACTCCGCCGTCTCCGGCCTCTCCGTACGTAACTCCGTTCGTGTTTACTACTCTTCCGTGCGTACTCCTACAGTTCCACTCGCCACCTGTTCGCTCAAATGCCGCCATTGCGACCCGCATGCAGCTGCTCACCACCATGCTGGGGCTCAACCGTGGCCGAGAAAGGATCTGCATCCTCAAAGATGTCACCGGCATCCTAAAGCCTTCCAGGTAATCAAGGTTCCTCCTGCTATCCCTCTTTCCTTCCTTCATCGTCATCAGTACAGCACATATGCAAATGATATATGCATGCAGGATTTTCCTCTAAAACAATATATGCATGCAGGATGACCCTGCTCCTTGGACCCCCGGGCTGTGGCAAAACCACCCTTCTGCAGGCACTTGCTGGAAAGCTCAACAAAAATCTCAAGGTATCCCCGTCGATCGGTCCGCGTCGTCTGCCGTTAATTCTCTTTTTTCTGTATTGCCACTTACAATAAGCTCTACAAGATCTGAAATTGCACAAAGAAAACACCGCGTGCCATGTATTTCACTACCACTTCCTTTACTCACATACTAAGTATGTATTGTGTGCGTGCATAGGTAACAGGGGAAATTGAATACAATGGTGTCAAGCTGCAAGATTTCGTTCCAGAGAAGACGGCAGCTTACGTTGGCCAGTATGATCTTCATGTCCCTGAGATGACTGTCAGGGAGACGCTCGACTTCTCCGCGAGATTTCAGGGCGTTGGCAGCAGAGCAGGTAATCATTTTTTGTTTTCTTTTGGGACCTGGTTAAAATAGAAGTTTTGGTGGGACATTAGGGCTACTAACTAATTGAAGCAAATGCCCAAAAGTCATAAGGACCTTGAGTTGCTGAAATGTAATAACTGACCATTTTTTGTGTTCTTTTGGGACCTGGTTAAAATACAAGTTTTGGCGGGACAACAGGGCTACTAACTAATCGAAGCAAATGCCCAAAAGTCATAAGGACCTTGAGTTCCTGAAATATAATAACTGACCATTTTTTCTTTTCTTTTGGGACCTGGTTAAAATACAAGTTTTGGTGGGACAACAGGGCTACTAACTAATCGAAGCAAATGCCCAAAAGTCATAAGGACCTTGAGTTGCTGAAATATAATAACTGACCATTTTTGTTTTTGTTTTGGGACCTGGTTGACATAGAGTTTTGGTGGGACATCAGGCTGCTAACTAGTAATCGAAGCAAATGCCCAAAAGTCATAAGGACCTTGATTTGCTGAAATATAATAACTGACCATTTTTTGTTTTGTTTCGGGACCTGGTTAACATAGAGTTTTGGTGGGACATCAGGCTGCTCACTAGTAAAAGGAAGCAAATGCCCAAAAGTCATGAGGACATTGACATGAACGAAATATCATTTACTCATTCTATCAAATGAACATAGACACTTACATGAAGGTGTGTGCTGATGGGAAGCCTTTCTTGTGCAAAATAGAAATCATGAAGGAGGTCATTAGAAGGGAGAAGGAGGCCGGGATCACACCTGATCCCGACATAGATACTTACATGAAGGTGTGTGCTGATGGAAACCCTTTCTCTGATAATATTGAATCAAAATTGGAAACGCCATCCTTTCTGCCAAGTGCTAACATTATTTTTCAGTGGGATTCTTTCTATTGATTCTAAGAAAAAAATTCATAGAACCAAATATACAGTTACAACTGGTATGCACTTTTTATAGGCACTATCTGTGGAAGGTTTGGAAAGAAGCATCCAAACAGACTACATTATGAAGGTAAATAATGTCCGAAGAAGAATACCACTGGTTCCAGAGTACAATGTTTTGCCCATGCATAATCTATTCTTGCCACACAGATAATGGGACTTGACACATGCGCTGATGTACTAGTCGGAGATGCCATGAGAAGAGGTATTTCTGGCGGTGAGAAGAAAAGACTAACCACAGGTGAATTCACAATACATATCGCATTTTCAGGATCGTTTTATCATCTCAACTATATAATCTTGTAAATACTATTTTTGCAAGATAAATAAATAAATTAATAGTTGTGCGATGCATTGACTAAAATTCCTTAACTTCGTATTGAAAGGTACACACCTCATTTCTGGTGACTAATTGATTTCGCCGAATGTTTTATGTACTTTGTTATTACCATGAACCGATATGAAAATCTTGTCACAACAAACCACAAATTTCTGTTGTGATGAAAGCGCGCAAGCCACCCTGATGGGAATCAATTTAGTATGATTTTTTCTACTTGTAGAATGTAGCTAGTTAGTAGTGTGATATATTCAGTTTATATAATCCCAACCTTAATTTTGGTGTATATAGGATAAAATAAATAAAAATATTTCGATACTGGAAGCTTAATTTTTTCTCACTTGTAAAAAATGTCTTACAAGCAGGAGAGATGATAGTAGGACCATCGAAAGTGCTCTTCATGGATGAAATATCAACCGGGCTGGACAGCTCCACCACCTTCCAAGTTGTTTCTTGTCTCCAACAGCTAGCTCATATATCAGAGTTTACCATACTCGTCTCACTCCTTCAACCAACACCAGAGACCTACGAACTTTTTGACGATATTATCTTGATGGCTGAAGGACAAATTGTATACCATGGCCCTAAGAGCTGCATTATGAGTTTCTTTGAATCATGTGGCTTCAAGTGCCCAGAAAGAAAAGGAAGTGCTGACTTCCTTCAAGAGGTATTTAGCAAAATACTACCCCCTCTGATCCATAATAAGTGTCGCAGTTTTGAACTAAGGTTGAACTAACCTTAGTTCCAAACTGTGACACTTATTTTGAATCAGAGGGAGTAATTTACATACTTTGATTTTGTTATATAGCAATTCTCTTGTACAGGGTTTTGGGTTTCAACATTTGTGCGAAGTATGAGTTACAACTACTATTTTGGGTGTGCATTCTATGAAAGTAAACATTGTTAATATGAAGTAATTGGGTATAGATTATGATAAGCTGAGTTTGTGTTGCTTATTTGTACTCTTTCTTACCATCATAAAGTAGTCCACTCTTAAAAACTTATGTATACATAGGTCTTGTCAAAAAAGGATCAACAACAATACTGGAGCTGCACCAAAGAAATATATAATTTTGTTACAGTTGACCAATTCTGTGATAAGTTCAAAGCATCTCAAACTGGTCAGAATCTTGCTGAGGAGCTTTCAAAGCCGTATGATGAATCAAAAGGGCATAAGAATGCCCTGTCCTTCAGTATCTACTCATTATCCAAGTGGGATCTCCTCAAGGCATGTTTTGCACGTGAGCTTCTTCTTATGAAAAGGAATGCCTTCATCCACATAACAAAAGCCGCTCAGGTAAGCAAGTCGAAGCTATCTTTTGGAAGAAAAATGTGACTAATACATGGAGATTTGTGCCTAGTTTTGCAGTGCTATCTCGAATGTCACATGCTAGGTGTTTATGACTGTAAATTGAGTTCTAGTCTGTATGCACAATCCTCAAATTACATGCTTTGTGCTTAGTACTATTAGTTTGGATAGAAATATAGCAAAACTAGTAATCGAGACAGAACTATAGGAATTTGGATGAAAGAGGTTTTGATAGAACTGGAAAAGCAAATGAATTCTACCAAGAGGTTTGAGTGCATGGAAATTTTCCTCTAATAAAATGTAGTACTAATGAACCTATGGAAAAATTACTAAGGATTCCAATCCTGCGAATCAAACAACCTCCATAGGAAAAATTACTAAGGATCTAAATCCTCCAAAAATCCTATGGAACTCCTTTGAATCAATAAAGCCTTTGCACTAAAAATTGTCAGCTATATTTACATCCGCATTTTTTCAGCTTTCAAGTGAACTGCAGCATTAATACATATAGTAGACAATAAAGGGAAATATTGATGTCGTATATAGCTTTAGGTGTGCTCAAATGCGAAATGTTGTAGGATTGGGGGCTGTATGTGCTTAACACAGGGCACATGGGCTTGTAGCCATCTTTGCAGTAGTTTCTTCGATACACTGAGAACATTGAACTCTCGGACCATATACAAGTCTACATGTTAGAGTACGTCGAGCTGCAGCCTAACCAACTTATAATCATGACTCGACGCAACACAAACCTAACACCTAAAAACAAGCCTTATATCTCGGCTTGTTTTATTACTCTCAATCTGAAATAGACTGGGACGATTTATTTTGGACCCCTTAACAAAAAGTGGATACCATCCGCACGTCGGACGTACACATGTACATCCACTTGAATCCCATGGACACCATCTGGATAAAAGGAGTGCATGTGTATGGCCACCTGGAAGTGGTCGCAAGAGCGACCAACAGAGGAGCCCTCGTGGCGGCCGACGGAATGCAGTGGTGCTACGCGGTGCGCTCTTATCGGTGACACCCTGCCTTCTCCCCGCCAGACGGCTGTTGGTCTGCACTGTACGGAGAAGAGTGCAGAGCTTGCGATGGAGAATGACGAGGAGGGGTGCGCCCCCCAACCGTCGATGTCGCAGACTTTGAGGTCGCTGCCCACGGGGACAACAACATGCCCAAGATCCCCGACGCAGCGGACGAAATTGAGGTCCTTTGCGCAGCGAAGCGCAGCTGGGAGGAGCGGCAGCTGCAGCCCACGCATATCCCGCACACGCCGACGCGCTAGGAGGCCGCGCGCAGCAGCCTGCAGTCTCACCGCCGCCGATACGTGGCGGGTAGTGATCCAAGCTGGAAGCGGTGATGGCGACGGCGGGAACTTGATCTGCTGGATGGGGACGCCCTGGGGAAGCGGTAATGGCGACGGCAGGAACTTGATCTGGTGGATCGGGACGCCCGCCGGCGCGGTCGATGTGGGGCCGAAGCTGACCGGCGGTGGCTGCTGCAGCGGAGCGCCGGGCGCGGCGGAGACCGCCAGGAGCGGCGGCTGCCACTGTAGCCAGGGCGAGGCGGTGGTGGCGGTGGATGGCAGCTGCAACGGCCCGGCGAGCGCGGCGGGGACACCCTAGGGCAGCGGTAGTGGCTGCTGCGGCGGAGAGCCGGGCGCGGCAGAGGCCGCCAGGAGCGTCGGCTGCCACTGCAGCCAAGGCGGGGCGGTGGATGGCAGTGCAGTGGCCCAGCGAGCGCGGCGGAGGCCGCCTGGTGGAGCGACTGCCACGGTAGCCATGGCGGCGCGATGAGCAGCGCAACCGGGTGCGGCCTGTAGGACCCGGCCAAGAACAGGCGGATCTTCTGGACCGCCTGGGTTAGGTCCCGCAGCGCCCCGGACACCTCCTTTGGGGTGAGGACGACGGGGGCGGGCACGACGGAGGATCCCGGCGCGGGCAGGAGCAGGGCGACGATCGTAATGGTCGTGGGAGGCGACGAGGTGACCGGCAGCGGAAGAGATGGGTTGGGCGACAGTAAAGACATGATCGAACCGAAGCTAGCTAATACCAAATTGTTATGGTCCTGCTAGAAGGAGGGCGAGAGAGGGCCGGCCGGGGGCCTTTTGCCCATGGCCAGGCAAAATGGAAGGGATTTTCTTTTTAATTCTTGCTTGATTAAATTGATACATCTCATCTTTTTATATAGAAAGGTTTACTTGACTCCCAAGCAAGGCTTACTTGACCCCTAAACAAGCGACCCTTATCTCTAATTAACCCTAAGGCTAACGGACTATACCGCCAGCCCAGGCCATTAGACCCATTACGTACTCTAACACTACAGCAGGAACTTGCCCAGCATGTCAGCATCTTATTCTACATTCAGTTCTTACTCAGTGTGCAATTTGAGGACTTCAAATGCTCGTGGGCTTCTATCATTACCTATACTATAGCGGGACAACTAAATTGTTTTTCTTAAAGTATTTCTTGCAGTTTTCACTGTAAAAATCAACGCAATTACAGCTATGTCATGTTGTATTTTGTTTGACATGACCACCTAACCACCATTAACTAGCATATACTACGTGTTTTCGCTGCAGCTTGGACTATTTGGTCTTATTACTGGGACAGTATTTCTGCGGACACGTATGGGTGTTGACAGAACTCATGCCAACTATTATATGGGTTCCCTCTTCTATGCGCTCCTGCTGCTGATAGTGAATGGATTCCCTGACCTGGCCATGACAATCGAAAGACTGCCGGTCTTCTACAAACATAGAGACAACTACTTTTATCCTGCATGGGCTTATGCAATACCATCTTTTATCCTAAAGATTCCATTCTCTTTAGTTGGGTCGGTAGCTTTGACATCGATATCCTACTACTTGATTGGCTATACCCCAGAAGCATCCAGGTAAAGTCATCATTCTGTTGTAGAAACTAATTAGTTGATGGTAAGGAAGCACTAATTCAACTACAGCAACATTTCCTGTCATCATTCAGGAATTATATATCACTATATATTGACCCATTCCGAGTCATTCAGATGTGGAGTATAATTACCAAGCGAAAAAAACTTACAGTATAAATGATTGTTTATATTGGTTTTGCAGTGATCTGGGTGTACTGAAGTTATTGTCAATGTTCAACTATCTTTACTTCTCTTTGGTTATTTCCACGAAACCTAGGTTTCAGATGCAATCCTGACTTTGTGTTAAGACTTAAGACCCACGATTCTTGTGTTCAGGTTCTTCTGTCAGCTCCTCATCCTCTTCCTGATGCACACAGTAATATTATCAATGTTTCGTTGTGTCGCCTCATACTGTCAAACAATGGTGGCTGGTTCCGTCGGTGGTACTCTGGCATTTCTATTCACCCTTCTATTTGGGGGTTTCTTAATTCCTCGCTGTAAGACACTCCCTTATTTTCATAAGTTTCATATATTGCTAATAAGTGGCGTGTCCTAATTTCTTGCAAACGCGTGTCATACTCAACTATTAAACAAGCACCGCTAACAATTTCAGTTCCATATCGCTACAGCATTTCTGCCTAATTGGCTAAAATGGGTATTTTGGGTATCTCCATTGTCTTACGCGGAGATAGGCTTGACTGGAAATGAGTTTTTGGCACCCAGATGGTCAGAGGTACACTTTGGCATACCAAGTATGAATTAACTGTAAAAAATGCAATCCCAAACGATACTGAAGTTCCTGCGTTGATAGATCACAATATCTGGCGTAGCACTTGGAAGGAGGATACTAATGGATCGAGGTCTAGACTTCCCCAGCTACTTCTACTGGATCTCAATTGGAGCATTGCTTGGGTTTACCTTGTTGTTCAATGTAGGCTTTGCCATCGTCTTGACCATTAAAAACCGTAAGTGCGACATGGCTTATATTACGTTAAGCTAATTAGCTAAATAAGTTAAATACTGTACGTACTTTATTTCTAACAGTATAACATGAATGTGAACTCAATTAAGCATATATATATGCTGGAGAAAAAAATAACACCGGAAATGGAACAAAATACTTCAATTCGGAAGAACATGTTGTTCACTCTTGTTAGATATGCCATCTGTTCTAATCTCCTTTGAAACTCTCGGTTCCAGCATCTTCTCGTGCTATTATCGCTTGCAATAAGATTACCGCAGTTGGTGGAAGAAACCAAGATATGGATACGGAAAATGGGAGGCCTAAGTTACATGCAGAAACTTCATGGCTACCCAATAGCACTGGTTAGTTGAATTTTACATGACCCAACTAAACACAGCTCACACTGTCGTTGGAATATAATCAAGATTTGACTCATCAATATTAAATCCCGTGCAGCAGGGAGGATGGTATTGCCTTTCGCACCCCTTACAATATCTTTCCAGGATGTCAACTACTATGTAGACACCCCCGCGGTAATTCTTATGTAGCTCGAACATCTATGCACACATGGCTGAAGAGCTTAGAGCCATAGCAAGAGCTGATAACTAATAACTAAGTATTTCCTCATCGCAGGAAATGAGGGAGCATGGTTACATGGAAAGGAAACTGCAACTACTCCACAATATCACAGGAGCATTTCAGCCAGGGGTTCTCTCGGCGCTCATGGGGGTTACTGGAGCGGGGAAAACAACACTCCTTGATGTTCTTGCTGGAAGGAAAACAGGCGGTGTTATTGAAGGGGATATAAGAGTAGGAGGTTATCCCAAAATTCAGCAAACTTTTGCTAGGATATCAGGCTACTGTGAACAGACTGATGTTCATTCCCCACAAATCACAGTGGGCGAATCAGTTGCATATTCAGCCTGGTTGCGCCTTCCACCAGAAACTGATTCAAAAGCAAGAGATGTGAGCTATATTTGTTTCTACAATTAATCATAAGCTACAGATGTGCAAATATATATGGAAAAAGAAAAGTAGTGTACAGGCTTTGCATGCTAGCATCCTAGCCACCAGAATCAGTTGAAATATGAAATTCTGAGCTCATCCGTATTCCTTAACCTTGCAGGAATTTGTCAATGAAGTTCTTGAAACAATTGAGTTGGATGAAATTAGGGATTCTTTGGTTGGAATACCAGGGGTAAATGGACTGTCGACAGAGCAACGGAAACGGCTCACTATAGCAGTCGAGCTTGTGTCTAACCCTTCAATCATATTCATGGATGAGCCAACATCAGGCTTGGATGCAAGGGCAGCTGCTATTGTCATGCGTGCAGTCAAGAACGTTGCAGACACAGGTCGAACAGTCGTGTGCACCATTCACCAACCAAGTATCGATATATTTGAGGCATTTGATGAGGTAATTACTTTACACATATAGCCTTCTGACCTTCTCCAAGATTCTCTATAGGCACCAAGACATGGTGTATTAAATAATATTTTAAGGTGTAAAAATGTAATATAGATTTATAAGTTTATTATATTGGATAAGTATGTTAAAAAATAAGTTTTGATTTGATCAAACATGAATTAAAGAAGTGCTTCTACCACAGCCTGAAATTATGAAACCAGGTCATACAATTAACCATCATACATGGACCAAATTGCATGCTACCTCATATAGAACCATTAGCACTTTATCCACTGGAACTGAAAGAACCCCAAATTAAATCCAAAACAGAGTCTGCCTCAACTAATTTTTTGAGAAACTAACAGTGAAGTTTTCTAAAACAAATATATGAGTGGCACGGAACCTCTGTTGTATTATTAACAAACATGACGTTAAAATGTGCTGACTT
This sequence comes from Triticum monococcum, assembly GCA_034509565.1. Lineage (NCBI taxonomy): Eukaryota > Viridiplantae > Streptophyta > Magnoliopsida > Poales > Poaceae > Triticum > Triticum monococcum. The sequence continues at coordinate 724,950,366 of CM067847.1, read as the reverse complement.
ATTCGTTCATGGGGTAGAAAATTCCCAGATTAGTTGGAGAAGAGAGAAAATACGCGTAAAAGAACAGAGAAAAATATCTACAACACTTATCTTGGTTGAGTTTAACAGTGCCACTTAAGTAGATGCATATGGTAACAGCAGCATACATTTTCATTTATAAGTATTGAAGTTCTGTATCAAAGGCAACTCTACTTTCAAATATACATGTGTGTATTTCTAATGTATAATTATCGGGCAACTCAACTAAACTGTAAACCTTATTGATAATAAATTCCTCAACCAAAATAATTCATTTAGAAGCGAAGTAGATTTGTTTACAGAGGAAGTATTTACTAATTATCTAGTAATATAAATGTAGTTGATGCTCATGAGAAGAGGTGGAGAGTTGATCTATGCTGGGCCAGTTGGACACCATTCTTGTGAGGTCATCCAATATTTCCAGGTAATTGGTAATTCTAACTCATCCTTGCACTAAAGGACTAAATAAATGCATGTATGCTTTGTAATTGTAAATCATCCATTTGTATGTGATATAGGTCAGTTTAAACCTTATTTATGGTAAACAAATCTAACAAGATTTTGTTTTCATTTTTTCTATATTTTAAGAAGTTCTGTTTCTTGGACAGAAAATTCAAGAAATTATATATTATTATGAACCCATTATCTAGCCCTCATGATTCGCATTTTTCTACGTACAACATGAAGGGTGTGAGATATATTGATCGTAGTTGCAGTCTGTTTTGATTAGAGGAGGCTACAATACTCAGTTCACCACCAGTCCACTGCTTGACTTTTCACCCAGTTGTGCTATACAAACTGGTGATTTTTTTTATTCTTCTAGGCAATACCTGCGATACCTAGGATCAAGGACAACTACAACCCATCAACATGGATGCTAGAGGTTACTTCTACATCTATGGAAGCTCAAGTGGGAGCAGATTTTGTACAAATGTACAGGGCATCATCAATGTGCAAGTAAGTTTCAACGAACCAGCTCAGTTAGCAATAATGTCTTAATATCTGAATTATAATCATTACAGAATAATTATGCAAACAAAAATTGCACTTCCAGCCTTCCACAATATCTATGAAAAACAAAAACACTTTTGATCAGAACAGAACATAAGCATGGGTCACCATACCATGCTTAACATAGCTCTCAGTCAGCCCTTAAACTAATCTTAACAGGACATTTGTGCTAACCACTATGCAAATTTGGTGATCAAAGGGACAAGGACATGCTGGTAAAGCGCTTGAGGGTACCAGTTCCAGGCACGAGTGACCTCCATTTCCCAACACAGTTTCCGCAGAAGTTTCGGGAGCAATTCAAAGCTTGTCTCTGGAAGCAGTGTTTGTCGTATTGGAGAAGCCCTTCCTACAACCTGGTGCGCTTGGCGTCCATGTTAGGTTTCTGCATTTTCTTCGGCACATTGTTCTGGCAGCGAGGCAACATCAACCACATGTATGCAATGCAAGCCATCTCTTAATTATGTATATATATGGTAGAAGCATGTGATTGAAGCTGCTGCTTGCTTTGTTTGAGGGTAGAAACGACCAGCGAGGCCTCTTCACCATATTGGGGTGCATGTTTGGGATCACTCTGTTCACCGGCACCAACATTTGCCAGGCAGTGATGCCATTCGTCTCCATCGAGCGATCCGTAGTGTACAGGGAGCGATTTGCAGGGATGTACTCTCCTTGGGCCTACTCTTTTGCGCAGGTCCTATTAATCACATGAAGGTTTTTCAGATAGATTATGCTACTGCTACATATGTGCAGGCATTGACTTAACTACCCTTTTCGGATTTAGGTTGCCATGGAGATACCTTATGTCCTGGTGCAGGTAGTGATGTTCATGCTGATAGCATATCCGATGATAGGGTATGCATGGACAGCGGCGAAATTCTTTTGGTTCATGTACACCATGTCGTGCACGCTGCTCTACTTCGTCTACCTGGGAATGATGATTGTGTCCCTCACCCCTAACATCCAACTTGCTTTCGTACTTACATCTGTGTGCCACGGCCTACAGAACCTCATCTCCGGCTTTCTCGTGCCTTCGCCGGTAAGTGAAGCCATCTAGATATATGATTACCATTATTAGAGATATATAAAGTGTTGGGCTTACAAAGGATTCATGAACATATGGCAGCAAATACCGAGATGGTGGATATGGCTCTACTACATCTCCCCAATGTCTTGGTCCCTCAATGTCTTCTTCACCACACAGTTCGGAGATTACAACAACAGGATGATAGTCGTGTTTGGAGAGACCAAATCCGTCGCAACGTTCGTGAAGGACTACTATGGTTTTCGACGCGACCTGCTGCCGCTGGCAGCCGTGGTTCTGGCGGCATTCCCCGTAGTTTTTGCTGTCCTCTTCGGTTACAGCATCTCAAAGCTCAATTTCCAACGCAGATAAACATACATGTATTCGAAGTAGGAAAACATTAGCTCACTACAGGAAAAAAATTGTAAGCCGTGCGCCTAATACACTAGGCTTATGCCGATTTGCACTCGGCTTATATATAAGCCGAGTAAAACTCCCGGTTTATAGGACACGGCTTACAGGGGGACCGGCTTACCAGGTATAAGCTGGATGCCGTGCTAAAAAAACTCGGTTTATGTATAAACCGAGTGTTTGTGCGAGGCACGCGATTTAATAGAGTAACATGACGGTAGCCATGTGCTAGCGGTCATGTGTCAGCATCGGTGTAAGCCGAGTGCCGCCCGCGACATTTGGTTTATATATTATATTATATATACGGAAAAGCTAAAATCAAACCGACTGGCAGTTTGCAACAAATCTAGACGACACCAGGCAACATTGGATCATGATCGGGCGGTGGCCATTCTGCATGCTGTCGTTGTCGCTCCCGTGGTCCTCCGCCTCACGCATGCATATCGCTGTCGGTCTCTGCCTCCAGATTTGTTGTTTAGTCCGCGTGGTCCCGTGGTCTCCTAGCCTGCTAAGCATTCATTGACCCCCGATTCAAAGGGATCTCGTAGTCTCAGCCCAGTTTGCAGTTACATCAACACTATGCAGGAGTGCTTCGTTAATTACGTACATGGATAATTAGCTAGCAATGCATGCATGAAGCATGCCAGCAGCCCACCACTGAACGAAATTGAATTCATGGAAAAAATAAAGTATACGTAAATGAAGATGTTCTGGAGGCATGCATGCATGTGCATACACGTACGTACGTGATCCTTTCGTTGATGATGCACGGGTATATTTGAAACGAAATTATTTGGCTGATAGATAGATATTACGCGGAGCTTGGGACGTATTCATACATGCATGACGTCAGGTCAGACCATGCTGATCGAGATCTGTTTCGGCGACTTGGCGCGCGTGGGCTTGATCAATTTTTTTAGTTGCATGGTGAGTTAAGATGATCGCGTACACGCGCCGAGTCTCTCATGAGTGTGCCGCCATGCGTGCGAAACGAGCCGCAGTGTTAACATGATATTTTTTACGTCCCGAAGATATGATAACTTATGTGCACCCTCATGGTAATTTTCACGCCGGGAGGGGGGTGATGAAATATGCCCTCGGTAACTTTGACGCCCAAGGGGCAGGGGTGGTTGATGAAATATCACCCTGGTAACTTCTATACGAATAACATGGTAACTCACAAAAGCAGATCTGATAACTTATGTATCTCGGTCATGATTACTTTTGGCATGAGGGGAGGGGTTGATGTATCCCCCAGGTAACTTTTGTGTGAATAGCATGATAATCACACATCGCAGGCCTGATAACTTATGTGTCTAAGTCCTGATAACTCCGGCGAGGGGTTGTTTAAAAACATACCCCCGATAACATTTGTGTAAATAGTTTGGTACTATATACACATTGTATATGTGATAACTCATGCACAAACACTGCGGTAACTTTCACCTGACCACCTGATAAGAAGGTTAGAGAAACCAGGTTTATGCCCCCGTGATATCTGTGTAAACAACGTGGTAACATATGTCGCACATGCATGATAACTTAGCCTAGAAGTGGTAACTTTTGACCGAAATAAGGCATTTGAACATATCAATATGGGATCTAGTTTTGAAGGTCTCGTCGCGACAATTTTTTTATGTGAAAACAGGGTTTTCGATCAAACCAACGGTTTGAGATACAAAACATTTTGAAGTTTTGAAATAGGAAGGAATCTAGGATGACATCAACAATTATGTCCTCTAGTTCATTTGCACGTGGGAAGAAGGTTGGTTGACCATTTATATGCTCCGGTGATTTCTTTATAAACAAGATGGTAACTTATGAACGAGAGATGTGATAACATACTTAGCCTAGGCCTGATAACTTTTAATCTAAAAAAAGTCGTCGGAACATATCAACATGGGATCTAGTTTCGAAGGTCTCTTAGCGACGAATCTTTTATGTAAAAACGGATTTCAATCGGAGTGACGGTTTGAGCAACAAAACATTTTGAATTTTCTCATTGGGAAGAATTTTTGATGACATCATCAATTCTATCTTTTACTACATGCATGTAATTAGTTATTCTAATCAAGAGGGAATGCTACGCACATGCAGAAGGAAGTGAAATAATGTGGAGGCATCGCAATGCACTCGTTTGGACAGCGTGCGGATCTGTTGCAGAATTCCTGCCGGCAGGAAGTTAGCACTGTCCTTATATATAAGCCAGGTGCCTCCTTCTCGGCTTATATTTGGCAGGCCGCGCTTGTAATGTCTATAAGCCGGGTGCCTGGCACCTGTTACACACGGTTTATATATACTCCCTCCGTCTCAAAATTCTTGTCTTAGATTTGTCTAAATACGGATGTATCAAGTCACGTTTTAGTATTAGGTACATCCGTATCCAGACAATTCTAAGACAAGAATTTTAAGACGGAGGGAGTACTTTACAAGCCGAGTGCCAAATCTGAGGTATTGTGGTTTGTAGGTATTCAAATGTATGTGTACACACCCCAGGTATTCGAGTATTCAAATGTATATGTATACACCCCGGCTACAAACGCCCACACATACGTACTGCTGTTACACATACGAATCAATCGAGTGGATCGATTAGCTAGCTATATACATACTACTAGTGGTCTAGTACACGTGAGAGTAGATCGAGCGGCTCGATTAGCTAGATAGAGGCTAGCTTTGCTTGCTGGTGGATCGACGCGGCCGTGCTGGAGCACTCACCCGCAGGCGAGGAGGAGCACTGCATCGAGCTGAGCATGGACGAGTAGCCTCTGCTGCCGCGAGCTGCTGCTGCTTCCTCCGTTCACTGCTGCTCTTTGAGGAGGCTGCGGCACTTCGGCGTAGGCGGCGGCGGCGGCATGGAGTGGAGAAGGAGTGGACAGAGAGCGGCGGCGTGGAGTGGAGAAGGAGTGGACAGAGAGGAGGGAGAGCCGGTAGCCATTGAGGAGAGGATGGGGGGAGAGAATTCTTTATTTGGCCTTTTTTAAATATTGCTTCCTTTTTGGTCTCAAAGATCTTTTTCTTCCTCTTTTGACACTTAAATTTTATTTTGTTCCCTATGTGACACTTTCATTGGTTTTGGCTAGTAATGAAGTTAAGTCTGATCTAAAAAGACTGTTTTACCCCTAGTGTAGTATATGACCAGATTATTTACATGCAAACACAGAGATAATGTGATATACATTTTGTCATTGTTAAATAAATAAACAAAAAAAATAGTACTATATCTCTAATCATAAACAAATTTGCCGGGAAGAACAATAATAAGTATAATATGAGTAAAACATTGACGACATATTCTTTTTTTGCGGGATAAAAAAAAACAATGACGATAGATTCAATCGGTTAAGAGCTACTTCCTCCGTCCCATAATGTAAGAAGTTTTTTGATTCTAAGGTCCTAGACGAGTGTGCACTGTTTCATGCAAAATCAATCAAGCTGCTAGCCTTCGTTGCTTCTTGTGCTTGCTTTGCACGTACTGTGTTAGCTCCTCTGAAGCACCACTACGTCCAGGATCAGCATGTCTGTGTATAATATGTCACCGATACGCCCATGCATCCCATACGGCATTGTATTGTGATACATATATATTTGGTATTTGTGCAGTATCATGTTCTTTTTATTTTAAAAAAGGAAAAACCGACAGCAGCCGCCCGCTGTTGCTGCCACCGTCGCCGGCACGCGTGCTTGCTGCCTTGCTGGTGCTTGCTGCCGCTTGCATGCGTGCGTGGTTGCTGAGTCTGTGTGCATGCTTGTTGTGTAGGAGTATGCGTGCGTGGTGCTGGCTGCTGCTGGCCTCTTGCGGATGGAGCTACAACAAGTCTAGACGGTGGTGGATATGAATATTTGAACGTGGGCTCTCAAACGTGCAATACTTTCATCCATTCATGTTCAAATCTCTCTTTTTTTCTGACATACTATCACCAGGGGCAAATTTGTCTTTCTACATGCCATTTAACATCACCAGATGGAAAAATGGTTGAAAGTGTCACATAGAGGACAAAATGAAGTTTAAGTGTCAAGAAAGGAAGGAAAAAGTTTTTTGGGCAAAAAAGAGAAGCAAAATTTAAGAAATGGCTAAATAAGGAATTCTCTCATATAATAAGGGAGAGAGGGGAGGGAGGAGAGAGGCCAACAGCCGTTCGATTTTGGAAGGAGCGCACGAGATATGCGGCCGAGTTATTGCCATGTCACTGATCCGTGGCTCACACGGCTCAGCCAATGAGAAAAAAGCACAGGAGCTACATTATGTGTGTTTCTTTACTAGTACGTTTTCATATTAATTAGGAGCCATAATTGCATTATTTTCTCATACATTTTTATAACAGCCTCCAGGTATCATATAAAGACATGCTACCAAGTTTCAAGAATTTCGGAGTTCGTTTGCATTCTCTGGAATTAAAAAAACAACAAACTTTATGTTTGGGTCGAATATTGGCACCCTTGTGTTTGGAATTCCTTTTATTTTCTTGTATATGGTCTAAACATAGACTCAAGAACGCAAATATGAATTTTCAATCAAATTTTGCCAACTTTTTCACGCACTTGTAGTTCAAATTTGAATTATATCCGTTAAATGTTTAGAAATGCACTTAATGACTTAAATATAGCAAACGGAACCCAAAAGATACCAAAATTTTACATGGATCAAGTAATGGTGTATATTCAGTGTATAAAAATTTCCAAGACCAATGGATGTAGCAACGGTCGCTTTGCCTTCATACCTTGCTCGTTCCCTCTCGAAAACACGTTTCTTCCTCGGAGACGGTCTAGTTTTTAAGCGATGTACATAACAACTTTTACGAAATGTTCTCAAATTTATAACACAGCTTTTAGGTGTCATATGAAGGCACCATGCCAATTTTCATGTTTTTCGAAGTTTGTTTGCATTTTTTGGGATTTATAAACCGAAAAACTACATGTTAGGGATCGAGTCTTGGCACTCTCATGTTTGGAGTTCCTTTCTTTTTATTGCATATGTCCTATACATAGACTCAAGAACACAAATATGATTTTTTTATCCAACCTTTTCACGCACTTGTAGTTCAAAATTGAATTATATCTGTTAAAGATATAGAAATGCACTTAATGGCTTAAATATAGCAAACGGAGCCCGAAAGATTCCAAATTTTTACATGCATCACGTAATGGTGTATATTGAGTGTAGAAAAAAAATCAAGGCCAACGGATGAAGGAACGGTCGCGTCGCCTTCACACCTCGCTCGTTCCATCTCAAAAACATGTTTCTTCCTCGGAGATGGTCTAGTTTCCAAGCGATGTACATCACAACTTTTACGAAACGTTCTCAAATTTTTACCACAATATTTAGGTGTCATATGAGGGCACCATGCCAATTTTCATGCTTTTCGGAGTTCATTTGCATTTTTTGGAATTTATAAACCAAAAAACTAGATGTTCGAGATCGAGTCTTGGCACCCTCATGTTTCGAGTTCCTTTCTTTTTATTGTATATTGCCTAGACATAGACTCAAGAACACAAATATGATTTTTAACCCAACTTTGTCAACCTTTTCACACGCTTGTAGTTCAAATTTGAATTGTATCCGTTAAAGATATAGAAATGCATTTAATGGCTTAAATATAGCAAACGAAGCCCGAAAGATTCCAAATTTTTACATGGATCAAGTAATGGTGTATATTGAGTGTAGAAAAATTTTCAAGACCAACGGTTGAAGGAACAGTTGCGTCGCCTTCACACCTCGCTCGCTCCATCTCAAAAACACGTTCCTTCTTCGGAGATGGTCTAGTTTCCAAGTGTAAGGGCATATTTATCCCTAAGATGTTTTGGTGATTGATGACAATGCTTTTGCGGACTAATCGTGTGCCTTGAGTTTCTCAGACGTTTCATCGCTAGGCACAAGACGGTTTGGTGCCCCTCGAAGACTATTGAAGACGGCGTTTTTTATACGTTTCTTTTTGGTAGATTTGAGTCGTAGGAAAGTCGTACTATTAAAAGGGGGTCCGCGTCGGAAAGGTTTTGGTGGAATCATCACGTACACGTTTTTTCTTCCTTGTCCCCTCCTTTCCCCTGCACTTTGGAGCTTCCTCCGTTTATCCTCTCTTTGCCTTGTCCTGGCTGCTGTTGATGGGCTTGCGGTAGTACTGCTCCCTGGTGAGCGGTAGTACCGCACGCACCCGCGGTAGTACTGTACTACGACGCGGTAGTACCGCTCCTCTGGAGCCGTAGTACCGTGGCCCCCAGGCCAAGTACCACTCCTTCACGGTAGTAGGGGCAGATGTAATTTTTTACATCCGCGCCACCGCGGTAGTACCACATCCCTTGCGCGGTAGTACCGTGCGCGGCCTGGCTCAGCTGCCAGGCGGTAGTACCGCTCCTCTGCAGTAGTACTGTGTCGGATTTTTGCTTCGTCCGTTTACCAGCAGAAGTAGGCACGGATGTATTTTTATCCGCACTCTTCCCAGGCTAGGGGTTTCCTGCCTTGCGGTAGTACCGCAAGGGGGAGCGGTAGTACCGCGCCCGCAGCAGTACCGTCCTCAGCCCTTGTGCTACAGGTCTGCCCTAGCTACTGCTGCTGCTACTGCGGTAGTACCACGGGTCCTCATGGTAGTACCGCGTGGCCTTGCGGTAGTACCGCTTGTCAGCAAGTGGAAGTACCGCGTGGCCTTGCGGTAGTACCGCTGGTCGCAGGATGGTAGGTGGATAACGGTTGAATTTTTGTCCTAAGCTATAAAAGGGGTGTCTTCTTCCTCTAGTTGACTATCTCTTCCAACCCTAAGCTCCATTGTTGCTCCAAGCTCCATTTTCGCCCGATCTCACTCCCTAGCCAATCAAACTTGTTGATTTGCTCGGGAGTGGTTGAGAAGGCCCCGATCTACACTTCCACCAAGAGAAATTTGATTCCCCCCACTAATCCCTTGCGGATCTTGTTACTTTTGGGTGTTTGAGCACCCTAGACGGTTGAGGTCACCACGGAGCCATAGTCCATTGTGGTGAAGCTTCCTGGTATCGTTGGGAGCCTCCAATTGAGTTGTGGAGTTTGCCCCAACCTTGTTTGTAAAGGTTCGGTCGCCGCCTCCAATGGCACCAATAGTGGAATCATGGCATCTCGCATTGTGTGAGGGCGTGGGGAGAATACGGTGGCCCTAGTGGCTTCTTGGGGAGAATTGTGCCTCCACACCGCTCCAACGGAGACGTACTTCCCCTCAAAGGGAAGGAACTTCGGTAACACATCCTCGTCTCCACCGGCTCCACTCTTGGTTATCTCATGCCTTTACTTGTGCAAGCTTATTTGTGATATATCTCTAGCTTGCTTGTGTACTTATCTTTGTTGCATCATATAGGTTGCTCACTTAGTTGCATATCTAGACAACCTACTTTGATGCAAAGTTTAAATTGTTAAAGAAAAAGCTAAAAATTGTTAGTTGCCTATTCACCCCCCTCTAGTCAACTATATCGATCCTTTCAATTGGTATCAGAGTCTCGTCTATTTATTAAGGACTTTACCGTCCGAAGAGTATGGTTGACGTCATAGAAGGTGAGGAGGAGCACTCCGGTGCAAATCCGGCATCTTCTACGGGAGATGGGGGAACCGCGGTCTCTCATGAGGAGTTCAATGTGGCGTTGGACACATTGAAAACCTCTATGACGACCGAGGTCAAAAGCATGTTTAAAGATTTCTTAGAAGAGCTTAAACTTTCCACCGCACCGTTGAAAGTGGGTGATCCCGCCAACAAGGTGACGGATGCTACCTCCGACAAGGGGGAAGCTACTAGCGAGAAAGCCCTTCCTACTAGTGGTAAGAGTGGCACCGGCATCTTTGCCCATGTGGAACCTCCACTTGTCTATGGTGGACCTCTCCCTTCCACTCATTTGAATCATGCCGGGCTGGCCCCTAAGATTGAGAAGAATGTAGAATTTGATTCTTGGGTCTATCGTTTTAAGCGTCATTTAAATCATGTGAACACTAACCTTTGGAGAATCATTGAAGAAGGTTTCTATCCGCATGACCGAAGCAACTTCACTCCTAGAGAAGCCGTGGATAATCAATTCAATGAGAATGCTCTCTTCATCATTCAAGAAGCAATCCCACCCGAAGACCTTCCTCATCTCCGACCTTACTCCTTGGCCAAAGATGCTTGGTGCCAAGTGGTTTCCCTCTACCGGGGAAGTGCAAGCATTCAACGCTCCAACTATGAAGTGGTGCAAGATGAAGCCGATGAGTTTGCAATGAAAGAAGATGAAGAACCTCGTGAGCTCTATCGGAGGGTAACTAAACCCGCGGTCTCGCTCCGAGATCATGGAAGCAAGACCACGGATGACAATTGGATTAAGCACAAATTCCTCAAGGCAATGATGCCCTACCACAAAGCCATGTCCTCCATCATTCGTCAAAGGCCGGACTTCCACACCTTGTCCTCAAGTGATGTGTTGGATGAGTTCGTTGCTATGAGTATCTTGGACAAGACCGCCGACAATGCGGTACTACGCTCTCAAAGAGTAAAGAAACCCAACCTTGCTCTAAAGGCCAAGGTTAGTATGGAGGAAGAGGATGAAGAGGAATAAGAGGAGAGCAACCTCGAAGATACAAAGTATGCCTATCATGAACACATGGCCCTGGCTTCAAGGCAATTTTGGAGCAAGAAGAACTCAAGGCCCAACTTCAACAAGAACAATTCAAGTGACGCAAAGGGCAAGCAACGAGTGAGGACTTGTTTCAATTGTGGCAATGTAAGCCACTTTGTTGTGGAATGCCCTTATGAGAAGAGGGAAGACAATGGTGGCAAGCTCATCCGAAAGGACAAGGCCAAGTCGTTCCCCAACAAGAGCAACTTCACCAAGAAGACTCCTCCCAAGGCATTGGTGGTACAAGAAGAGTACAATGAGGATGATGACGATGATGAAGATGGTGAGTCAGTTGCCATGGCCTCCGTTGCCATTGCGACGACTCCACGGGTGTCTCTCTTCGACTCACCCAATGAGAGCATCACCGCCAAGTGTCTCATGGCTAAAGCCACCAACAAGGTAACCCCCGACATCAAAACTACCATCATTAATCATCCTTCTTCAACGGATAGCATTGATGAACATGAGGGAACTAATGTGGAGGTGAATGAGTTTGAGGCCTTTATGGGTAAACTCAAGAGTAAATCCAAGAAGCACTTTGTTGCTCTCTTGGAACAACTTGGTGAAGCTAATGACATGGTCGAGGCTCACGAAGATACCATCTCTAAGATGGAGGGGCATAGTCGTGACTATGTCGATGAGATTTCGGATCTTTACAATGCTCTTGAGGAGGAGTGTGGTCTTCGTTTGGCTCTTGAGGAGTCTCACAATGATGATCATGCTAAATTAAAGAAAGATCTTGATCATGCTCTTGTTGTTTCTCGTGTGCTAAACTCCGAGAAGGCAAAGCTTGGGGTTGATCTTGCTAGACTCAAAGAGGAGTTTGACATTCTCGACAAGGCTCACAAAGTCTTGAAGGGTGTTCATGCTACCCTCAAGGAGTCTCATGATCAACTCCAAGTAAAGCTAACCAAGGAGAAAGCCACATTTCGTCGTATGCTATTAATTGATAATGCAAATGGTACTAACCCTTGTTGTGAGCATGTGCATCTTATTGAGGAGAATGTTAAGTTGAAGGAGAAACTTGAGAAAGGCCTTGTGTCATGCATACAAGGGGAGAAGAACCTAAACGACCTTTTGAGAAATCAAAAGGAAGTTGTGGCCAAGGAGGGGACTGGGTTCGCACCCAACCCCAAGAACAAGAAGAAGGATAACAAGACCAAACGACCTCCTCCTCTCAAGCAAACTTTTGTGAAGGAGGGAGAGGGTGCTTCCAAGGAGAAGAAGAACAATGCAAAGGGCGGCGGTGTCAAAAAGGGCAATGCCACCCCTCCCAACAAAGCCGGCTACTTTAATCCTTCTTATGTGTTATGTCGTGCTAGTGATGGGCATGTCTATGCAAAATTTGTTGGTTCTCCTCATGAGTACATTGAATGGTCTATTTGGGTTCCTAAGACCCTTCTTACTAACATCAAAGTACCCATTACAAAATGGGTACCTAAAACCAAGCATTGATCTCTTGTAGGTGTTTGCTTCTGGTGGGGGATCATGGTTGCTCGATAGTGGAGATACAAATCATATGACCGGAAGCAAGGACTTGGTGGTGGACGTGCACAAGATTCAATCTATGCCCACCAATGTCGAGTGGGGTGATGCCTCATCTTCTAAGGTATTGGGACTTGGCAAGGTTTTCATCTCTCATGATCTCACGATCGAGAAGGTCATGCTTGTTGAGTCCCTTGCATACAATTTACTTTCCGTTTGTCAACTTGCAATCATGGGCTTTGCCACTTTCTTTGATGTTGATACCATGGCCCTCTTGTGGAGCAAGAATCTTAAAGTAGCCTTTGCTGGGCATGTCGAGAACGGTCTATATGTGATTAACTTTTCGGAGCGACCCACTAAGACCGCGACATGCCTAATGGCTAAAGTTGACGTGGGATGGCTTTGGCATCGCCGTTTAGCCCATGTCAATATGAGGTCTTTGCAAATTCTTCTCAAGGGGGACCATGTCCGTGGACTAACGAATGTTAGTTTTGCTAAAGATCGTGCTTGCAGTGCTTGTATCAAAGGAAATCTTCATGAGAAGGCTCACCCTCCCACGACTCTCATTTACTCAAAGAGGCCTTTGGAGCTCCTTCAGTTGGATCTCTTTGGGCCTCCATCCTTTGATAGTCTTGGAGGTAGGAAGTATTGCTTGGTGATTGTGGATGACTACTCAAGATATACTTGGGTGTATTTCTTCAAGAGGAAGAGCGAGACCCAACAAACCATCATTGACTTTGCAAATGAAGCACAACGTCAACACAATGCAAAGATCTTGACAATAAGAAGTGACAAGGGCACCGAGTTCAAGAACTAGACCTTGGATGAGTTTCTTAGTGATGAGGGGATCTGTTGGGGAACGTAGTAATTTCAAATAAAATCCTACGCACACGCAAGATCATGGTGATGCATAGCAACGAGAGGGGAGAGTGTTGTCCACGTACCCTCGTAGACCGAAAGCGGAAGCGTTAGCACAATGCGGTTGATGTAGTCGTACGTCTTCACGATCCGACCGATCAAGTACCGAACGCACGTCACCTCCGAGTTCTGCACACGTTCAACTCGATGACGTCCCTCGAACTCCGATCCAGCCGAGTGTTGAGGGAGAGTTTCGTCATCACGACGGCGTGGTGACGATGATGATGTTCTACCGACGCAGGGCTTCGCCTAAGCACCGCTACAATATGATCGAGGTGGATTATGGTGGAGGGGCGCACCGCACACGGCTAAGAGATCAAGAGATCAATTGTTGTGTCTATGGGCTGCCCCTGCCCCCGTATATAAAAGAGTGGAGGAGGGGGGGCGACCCTCTCTATGGCGCTCCCTAGGGGAGTCCTACTCCCACCGGGAGTAGGATTCCCCCTTTCCTAGTAGAACTAGGAGCCCTTCCAAGTAGTAGGAGTAGGAGGGAAGGAAAGGGAAGGGAAAAGGAGAAGGAAGGAAAGGGGAGCCCCCCTCCCTAGTCCAATTCGGACCAGCCCATGGGGAGGGGTGCGGCCACCCTTTGAGGCCTTTCTCTCCTTTTCCGTATGGCCCATTAAGGCCCAATACGAATTCCCGTAACTCCCCGGTACTTCTGAAAATACCCGAATCACTCGGAACCTTTCCGATGTCCGAATATAGTCGTCCAATATATTGATCTTTACGTATCGACCATTTCGAGACTCCTCGTCATGTCTCCGATCTCATCCGGGACTCCGAACTCCTTCGGTACATCAAAACACATAAACTCATAATATAATCGTCATCGAACTTTAAGCGTGTGGACCCTACGGGTTCGAGAACTATGTAGACATGACCGAGACACGTCTCCGGTCAATAACCAATAGCGGAACCTGGATGCTCATATTGGCTCCTACATATTCTACGAAGATCTTTATCGGTCAAACCGCATAACAACATACGTTGTTCCCTTTGTCATCGGTATATTACTTTCCCGAGATTCGATCGTCGGTATCTCAATACTTACTTCAATCTTGTTACCGGCAAGTCTCTTTACTCGTTCCGTAACACATCATCCCGCAACTAACTCATTAGTTGCAATGCTTGCAAGGCTTATAGTGATGTGCATTACCGAGTGGGCCCAGAGATACCTCTCCGACAATCGGAGTGACAAATCCTAATCTCGAAATACGCCAACCCAACAAGTACCTTCGGAGACACCTGTAGAGCACCTTTATAATCACCCAGTTACGTTGTGATGTTTGGTAGCACACAAAGTGTTCCTCCAGTAAACGGGAGTTGCATAATCTCATAATTATAGGAACATGTATAAGTCATGAAGAAAGCAATAGCAACAAACTAAACGATCAAGTGATATGCTAACGGAATGGGTCAAGTCAATCACATCATTCTCCTAATGATGTGATCCCGTTAATCAAATGACAACTCATGTCTATGGTTAGGAAACATAACCATCTTTGATCAACGAGCTAGTCAAGTAGAGGCATACTAGTGACACTCTGTTTGTCTATGTATTCACACATGTATTATGTTTCCGGTTAATACAATTCTAGCATGAATAATAAACATTTGGCATGATATAAGGAAATAAATAATAACTTTATTATTGCCTCTAGGGCATATTTCCTTCAGTCTCCCACTTGCACTAGAGTCAATAATCTAGTTCACATCGCCATTTGATTTAATACCAAAAGTTCACATCACCATGTGATCAACACCCATAGTTCACATCGACATGAGACCAATACCCAAGGGTTTACTAGAGTCGATAATCTAGTTCACATCGTTATGTGATTAACACCCAAAGAGTACTAAGGTGTGATCATGTTTTGCTTGTGAGAGAAGTTTAGTCAACGGGTCTGCCACATTCAGATATGTAAGTATTTTGCAAATTTCAATGTCAACAATGCTCTGCACGGAGCTACTCTAGCTAATTGCTCCCACTTTCAATATGTATCGAGATTGAGATTTAGAGTCATCTGGATAAGTCTCAAAATTTGCATCGACGTAACCCTTTACGACGAACCTTTTTGTCACCTCCATAATCAGAAACATATCCTCATTTTACTAAGAATAATTTTGACCAATGTCCAGTGATCTACTCCTAGATCACTATTGTACTCCCTTTGCCAAACACAGGGCAGGGCATACAATAGGTCTGGTACACAGCATGGCATACTTTATAGAACCTATGGCTGAGGCATAGAGAATGACTTTCATTCTCTCTCTATCTTCTACCGTGGTCGGGTTTTGAGTCTTACTCAACTTCACACCTTGTAACACAGGCAAGAACTTTCTTTGACTGTTCCATTTTGAACTACTTCAAAATCTTGTCAAGGTATGTACTCATTGAAAAACTTATCAAGCGTCTTGATCTATCTCTATAGATCTTGATGCTCAATATGTAAGCAGCTTCACTGAGGTCTTTCTTTGAAAAAACTACTTTCAAACATTTCTTTATGCTTTGCAGAATAATTCTACATTATCTCCGATCAACAATATGTCATACATATACTTATCAAAAATGTTGTAGTGCTCCCACTCACTTTCTTGTAAATACAGGCATCACCGCAAGTCTGTATAAAATTATATTCTTTGATCAATTTATCAAAGCGTATATTTCAACTCCGAGATGCTTGCACCAGTCCATAGATGGATCGCTGGAGCTTGCATATTTTGTTAGTACCTTTAGGATTGACAAAACCTTCTGGTTGCATCATATACAACTCTTCTTTAATAAATCCATTAAGGAATGCAATTTTGTTTATCCATTTGCCATATTTCATAAAATGCGGCAATTGCTAACATGATTCGGACAGACTTAAGCATAGATACGAGTGAGAAACTCTCATCGTAGTCAACACCTTGAACTTGTCGAAAACCTTTTTGCGACAATGCTATCTTTGTAGATAGTAACACTACTATCAGCGTCCGTCTTCCTCTTGAAGATCCATTTAATCTCAATGACTCGCCAATCAATGGGCAAGTCAATCAAAGTCCATACTTTGTTCTCATACATGGATCTCATCTCAGATTTCATGGCCTCAAGCCATTTCGCAGAATCTGGGCTCATCATCGCTTCCTCATAGTTCGTAGGCTCGTCATGGTCAAGTAACATGACCTCCAGAACAGGATTACCGTACCACTCTGGTGCGGATCTCACTCTAGTTTACCTACGAGGTTCAGTAGTAACTTGATCTGAAGTTACATGATCATCATCATTAACTTCCTCACTAATTGGTGTAGTAGTCACAGGAACATATTTCTTTGATGAACTACTTTCCAATAAGGGAGCAGGTATAGTTACCTCATCAAGTTCTACTTTCCTCCCACTCACTTCTTTCAAGATAAACTCCTTCTCTAGAAAGGATCCATTCTCAGCAACGAATATCTTGCCTTCGGATCTGTGATAGAAGGTGTACCCAACATTTTCTTTTGGGTATCCTATGAAGATGCACTTCTCCGATTTGGGTTTGAGCTTATCAGGTTAAATTTTTTTCACATAAGCATTGCAACCTCAAACTTTAAGAAATGACAGCTTAGGTTTCTTGCCAAACCATAGTTCATACGGTGTCATCTCAACGGAGTTAGATGGTGCCCTATTTAATGTGAATGTAGCTGTCTCTAATGCATAACCCCAAAACGATAGTGGTAAATCGGTAAGAGACATCATAGATCGCACCATATCTAATAAAGTACGGTTACGACGTTCGGACACACCATTACACTGTGGTGTTCCACGTGGCGTGAGTAATGAAACTATTTCACATTGTTTTAACTGAAGGCCAAACTTGTAACTCAAATATTTTACTTCTGCGATCATATCGTAGAAACTTTTATTTTTGTTACGATGATTCTCCACTTTACTTTGAAATTCTTTGAACTTTTCAAAGGTTTAAGATTTGTGTTTCATCAAGTAGATATACTCATATCTGCTCAAATCATTTGTGAAGATCAGAAAATAATGATACCTGCCGCGAGCCTCAATATTCATCGAACCACATACATCAGTATGTATGATTTCCAACAAATCTTTTGCTCGCTCCATTGTTCCGGAGAACGGGGTCTTAGTCATCTTTCCCATGAGGCATGGTTCGCAAGCATCAACTGATTCATAATCAAGTGATTCCAAAATCCCATCAGCATGGATTTTCTTCATGCGCTTTACACCAATATGACCTAAACGACATTGCCACAAATAATTTGCACTATCATTATTAACTTTGCATCTTTTGGCTTCAATATTATGAAAATGTGTATCACCATGATCGAGATCCAACAAACCATTTTCATTGGGTGTATGACCATAGAAGGTTTTATTCATGTAAATAGAACAACAATTATTCTCTAACTTACATGAATAACCGTATTGCAATAAACATGATCCAATCATATTCATGCTCAACGCAAACACTAAATAACATTTATTTTAGGTTTAACACTAATCCCAAAAGTATAGGGAGTGTGCGATGATGATCATATCAATCTTGGAACCACTTCCAACAGACATCGTCACTTCACGCTTAACTAGTCTCTGTTCATTCTGCAACTCCCGTTTCGAGTTACTATTCTTAGCAACTGAACTAGTATCAAATACTGAGGGGTTGCTATAAACACTAGTAAAGTACACATCAATAACATGTATATCAAATATACATATGTTCGCTTTGCCATCCTTCTTATCCGCCAATTACTTGGGGTAGTTCTGCTTCCAGTGACCAGTCCCTTTGCAGCAGAAGCACTCAGTTTCAGGTTTAGGTCCAGACTTGGTTTTTCTTACTTGAGCAGCAACTTGCTTGCCGTTCTTCTTGAAGTTCTCATTTCTTCCCTTTGTCCCTTTACTTGAAACTAGTGGTTTTGTTTACCATCAACACTTGATGCTTTTCTTGATTTCTACCTTCATCGATTTTAGCATAACAAAGAGCTTGGGAATCATTTCCGTTATCCCTTGCATATTATAGTTCATCACGAAGTTCTACTAACTTGGTGATGGTGACTAGAGAATTCTGTCAATCACTATTTTATCTGGAAGATTAACTCCCACTTGATTCAAGCGATTGTAGTACCCAGACAATCTGAGCACATGCTCACTGCTTGAGCTATTCTCCTCCATCTTTTAGCTATAGAACTTGTTGGAGACTTCATATCTCTCAACTCGGGTATTTGCTTGAAATATTAACTTCAACTCCTGGAACATCTCATATGGTCCATGACGTTCAAAATGTCTTTGAAGTCCCGATTCTAAGCCGTTTAAGCATGGTGCACTAAACTATCAAGTAGTCATCATATTGAGTTAGCCAAACGTTCATAACATCTGCATCTGCTCCTGCAATAGGTTTGTCACCTAGCGGTGCATCAAGGACATAATTCTTCTGTGCGGCAATGAGGATAAACCTCAAATCACGGATCCAATCCGCATCATTGCTACTAACATCTTTCAACTTAGTTTTCTCTAGGAACATATCAAAAATAAAACAGGGGAGCTAAACGCGAGCTATTGATCTACAACATAGATATGCTAATACTACCAGGACTAAGTTCATGATAAAATTAAGTTCAATTAATCATATTACTTAAGAACTCCCACTTAGAAAGACATCCCTATAATCTTCTAAGTGATCACGTGATCCAAATAAACTAAACCATAACCGATCATCACGTGAAATGGAGTAGTTTTCAATGGTGAACATCACTATGTTGATCATATCTACTATATGATTCACGCTCGATCTTTCGGTCTCAGTGTTCCGAGGCCATATCTACATATGCTAGGCTCGTCAAGTTTAACCTGAGTATTCTGCGTGTGCAAAACTGGCTTGCACCCGTTGTAGATGGGCGTAGAGCTTATTACACCCGATCATCACGTGGTGTCTGGGCACGACAAACTTTGGTAACGGTGCATACTCAGGGAGAACACTTATACCTTGATAATTTAGTGAGAGATTATCTTATAAAGCTACCGCCGAACTAAGCAAAATAAGATGTATAAAAGATAAACATCACATGCAATCATAATATGTGACATGATATGGCCATCATCATCTTGTGCCTTTGATCTCCATCTCCAAAGCATCGTCATCGGCATGACACCATGATCTCCATCATCTTGATCTATATCAATGTGTCGTCACATGGTTGTCTCGCCAACAATTGCTCTTGCAACTATTGCTATCGCATAGCGATAAAGTAAATCAATTATTTGGCGCTTGCATCTTATGCAATAGAGAGATAACCATAAGGCTTTTGCCGGTTGCCGATAACTTCAATAAAACATGATCATCTCATACAACAACTTATATCTCATCACGTCTTGACCATATCACATCACAACATGCCCTGCAAAAACAAGTTAAACGTCCTCTACTTTGTTGTTGCAAGTTTTACGTGGCTGCTACGGGCTGAGCAAGAACAGTTCTTACCTACGCATCAAAACCACAACGATAGTTTGTCAAGTTGGTGCTGTTTTAACCTTCACAAGGACCGGGCATAGCCACACTCAGTTCAACTAAAGTTGGAGAAACTGACACCCGCCAGCCACTTGTGTGCAAAGCACGTCGGTAGAACCAGTCTTGCATAAGCGTACGCGTAATGTCGGTCCGGGCCGCTTCATCCAACAATACCGCCGAACCAAAGTGTGACATGCTGGTAAGCAGTATGATTTATATCGCCCACAACTCACTTGTGTTCAACGCGTGCATATTACATCAACGCATAAAACCTGGCTCGGATGCCACTGTTGGGGAACGTAGTAATTTCAAAAATTTCCTACGCACACGCAAGATCATGGTTATGCATAGCAATGAGAGGGGAGAGTGTTGTCCACGTACCCTCGTAGACCGAAAGCGGAAGCGTTAGCACAACGCGGTTGATGTAGTCGTACGTCTTCACGATCCGACTGATCAAGTACCGAACGCACGGCACCTCCGAGTTCTGCACACGTTCAACTCGATGACGTCCCTCGAACTTCGATCCAGCCGAGTGTTGAGGGAGAGTTTCGTCAGCATGATGGCATGGTGACGATGATGATGTTCTACCGACGCAGGGCTTCGCCTAAGCACCGCTACGATATGATCGAGGTGGATTGTGGTGGAGGGGGGCACCGCACACGGCTAAGAGATCAAGAGATCAAGAGATCAATTGTTGTGTCTATGGGAGGAGGGGGAGGGACGGCCCTCTCTATCGCGTGCCCTAGGGGAGTCCTACTCCCATCGGGAGTAGGATTCCCCCTTTCCTAGTAGAATTAGGAGCCCTTCCAAGTAGTAGGAGTAGGAGGGAAGGAAAGGGAAGGGAAAAGGAGAAGGAAGGAAGGGGGCGCCCCCCTCCCTAGTCCAATTCGGACCAGCCCATGGGGAGGGGTGCGGCCACCCTTTGAGGCCTTTCTCTCCTTTCCCGTATGGCCCATTAAGACCCAATACGAATTCCCGTGACTCCCCGGTACTCCTGAAAATACCCGAATCACTCGGAACCTTTCCAATGTCTGAATATAGTCGTCCAATATATCGATCTTTACGTATCAGCCATTTCGAGACTCCTCGTCATGTCCCCGATCTCATCCGGGACTCTGAACTCCTTCAGTACATCAAAACACATAAACTCATAATATAATCGCCATCAAACTTTAAGCATGCGGACCCTACGGGTTCGAGAACTATGTAGACATGACCGAGACACATCTCCGGTCAATAACCAATAGCGGAACCTGGATGCTCATATTGGCTCCTACATATTCTACGAAGATCTTTATCAGTCAAATCGCATAACAACATACGTTGTTCCCTTTGTTATCGGTATGTTACTTGCCCGAGATTCAATCGTCGGTATCTCAATACCTACTTCAATCTCATTACCGGCAAGTCTCTTTACTCGTTCTGTAACACATCATCCCGCAACTAACTCATTAGTTGCAATGCTTGCAAGGCTTATAGTGATGTGCATTACCGAGTGGGCCTAGAGATACCTCTTCGACAATCGGAGTGACAAATCCTAATCTCGAAATACGCCAACCCAACAAGTACCTTCGGAGACACTTGTAGAGCACCTTTATAATCACCCAGTTACGTTGTGACGTTTGGTAGCACACAAAGTGTTCCTCCGGTAAACGAGAGTTGCATAATCTCATAGTTATAGGAACATGTATAAGTCATGAAGAAAGCAGTAGCAACAAACTAAACGATCAAGTGCTATGCTAACGGAATGGGTCAAGTCAATCACATCATTCTCCTAATGATGTGATCCCGTTAATCAAATGACAACTCATGTCTATGGTTAGGAAACATAACCATCTTTGATCAACGAGCTAGTCAAGTAGAGGCATACTAGTGACACTCTGTTTGTCTATGTATTCACACATGTATTATGTTTCTGGTTAATATAATTCTAGCATGAATAATAAACATTTATCATGATATAAGGAAATAAATAATAACTTTATTATTGCCTCTAGGGCATATTTCCTTCAGGATCAAGCATCAATATTCTGCACCTTACATCCCTCAACAAAACGGGGTTGCGGAGAGGAAGAACCGGCCGTTGATGGATGCGGCAAGGACCATGATGGCGGAGTTCAAGTCTCCATATAACTTTTGGGCCGAAGCCATCAACACCGCATGTCATGCATCCAATCGGCTCTACCTCCGCAAGGGCTTGAACAAGACTCCATATGAGATACTCACCAGTAACAAGCTCAACCTTAAGTACTTTCGGGTGTTCGGGTGTAAGTGTTTCATTCTCAAGAAAGGTGTTCGGTTGTCTAAATTTGAGGCTAGAGCTTATGAGGGCATATTTGTTGGTTATGCTACAAACTCTCATGCTTACCGTGTCCTCAATAAATCCACGGGACTTATTGAGGAGACGTGTAACATGGAGTTTGATGAGAATAATGGCTCCCAAGTGGAGCAAAGTAGCACTTGTGATGTAGGTGATGAAATTCCTCCTCAAGCCATAAGAAGAATGGGTGTTGGTTTTATCCTACCCATTGAGGAACCCCTTGTGGCCGAATGAGAAGGACAATGCTCCACTCAAGTGGAGCCATCACCAACCCAAGGCCCACACACTTCCGAAGAACAAAGTGAAGGCCCTCATCCTCGTGAACAAGACCAAGGGCAAGATCATGCTCAAGATGGTGTTGACACACCAAGTGATGCCCAAGATCAAGTTCTCTCCTCTGAGCAAGTTCAAGATCAAGAACAAGCTTAAGACGTCGCTCAAGATGATCAAGTGACCGCTCCTCAACTCACCACTAAGGAGGAATTGGAGCGTCGTGCCGCCAAGATTGCTTCTAAGCTCTCCACCAAGGGTCATCTCATGAAGAATGTACTTGGAAGCATTCAAAAGGGGGTAAGCACTCGTAGACAATTGTCAAACTATTGTGAACATCACGCGTTTGTCTCTTGTCTTGAACCCCAAAAGGTATATGAAGCACTCGAAGATCCGGATTGGCTTAATGCCATGCATGAAGAACTCAACAACTTCGAGTACAACAAGGTGTGGAGATTGGTGCCAAGGCTAACGGGGAACCACAATGTCATTGGAACCAAGTGGATATTTAAGAACAAGCAAGATGCTCATGGGACCATCATTCGCAACAAGGCAAGATTGGTGGCACAAGGCTACTCCCAAGTTGAGGGTATCGACTATTGTGAAACCTTTGCTCCCGTTGCTCGCCTTGAATCCATTCGTTTGTTGATTGCTTATGCTTCTCATCACAACTTTAAGTTGCAACAAATGGATGTGAAGAGTGCCTTTCTCAATGGTCCTATTAATGAGTTGGTCTATGTCAAGCAACCCCCCGGGTTCGAGGATCCCTACTTTCCCGATCATGTGTATCAACTCGATAAGGCACTCTATGGGCTTAAACAAGTCCCACGTGCGTGGTATGACCACCTTACCGAGTTGTTACAAGATCATGGGTTTGAAGTTGGGCTAATCGACCCCACTCTTTTTACTAAGAAGGTCAAAGGGGAGTTGTTTGTATGCCAACTATATGTTGATGACATTATCTTTGGTTCCCCTAACAAAGCTTTCAATGAGGAATTCGCCGCTCTCATGACCTCAAAGTTCAAGATGTCTTCCATGGGAGAGTTGAAGTTCTTTCTAGGGTTCGAAGTGAAGCAAAGAAGAGAAGGAACCTTCATCAACCAAGCTAAATACACTCAAGACATGCTCAAGAGATTCAAGCTAAGTGATGTCAAGCCGGCTTCCACTCCAATGCCCACCAAGTGCCAACTTGATATAGATCCCAATGGTAAAGCAGTGGATCAAAAGGTATATCGCTCCATGATTGGATCCTTGCTTTACCTTTGTGCATCTAGACCGACATGTTGAGTGTGGGAATTTGTGCACGGTTTCAAGCTGCACCTAAGGAAAGTCACTATGTGGCGGTCAAGCGAATCTTTCGATATTTGGTTCATACCCCAAACTTTGGCTTATGGTACCCAAGAGGAGAAAACTTCAAGCTTGTAGGGTATTCAGACTCCGATTGGGCGGGAGACAAAGTGGATAGGAAGCCCACTTCCGGAGGGTGCCAATTCCTTGGTTGCTCTTTGGTGAGTTGGTCTTCCAAAAAGCAAAGTTGCGTGTCTCTCTCGTCCACCGAAGCGGAGTATGTAGCGGCCGGTAGTTGTTGTGCACAACTCTTATGGATGAGGCAAACTTTAAAGGATTACAGTGTCATTTGTGACAAAGTGCCTCTTTGGTGTGACAATGAAAGTGCCATCAAGATTTCTCTCAACCCGGTGCAACACTTCAAGACGAAGCATATTGAGATTCGGTATCACTTCATCCGGGATCACATTAGGCGAGGGGAGATCGAGCTCAACTATGTCAACACTCATGATAACCTTTCAGATATTTTCATGAAGCCGTTGGATGAAGCAAGATTTCACGAGTTAAGGCATGAGCTAAATATCATTGATTCGAGCAATGTTGCTTGAACCCTTGCACACCCCACCATACTCAACTTGTTGTCTTGTTTAGATGTAGGCATGGACATAGGGGGAGTGTTGTTCTCTCAATGAACTCTCCCTCCCCCCATTATGCATAAATTGATCAAATCTTTCACATTAGCCATTTTTGATGGTACTTGTGCTTCAAAGACGAGTTTTGGTCATGGGCCCAAGGATAATTCTTCGCGATGCCATACCAATTGACTCAAACATAGGTGGCTCCAGCCACCGCCCTCTTTTTGGAGAGGTTGTGTCTCGTGGTCGTCTCTTGTTGCCGTTTTGACCCTTCTTCCCTTCGTGTTTGAGCTTGTGGTGAGGTGTCTTGTTCGTTTGAAGTTTCCTTGCGAAGACCTCTCTTTTCTTGTGCTTGGAAATGGCTTCTTCTTGAGCTCATGGTACTACCGCGGCCTGCCACGGTACTATCGTGCATGAAGAGTACGGTACTATCGGCCCAGTGCGGTACTACCGCCTGGGAGAGCGATACTACCGCTTTGGTGCGGTTCTTCTGCCCAAGCGGTACTACCGCGATGATACGCAGTACTACCGCACTGTCGGAGGCGCGTGAGGATAAGGATGGGAACAGGGGGTTCTAACTCCCCCATACCCATTTGTCAGTTTTCCCCACTTCGTCTCTCTCTCTCTCTCTCTCGCTCAAGAACGGGGCCGGAGTCCCTCGCCGGATCTCCGTCTCCAGCTGCTCTCCTTGGATTCCGACCGGTGGGATCGTTCCCCACCACTTCCTCTTGCCATGGACCAAGGTTTTTCCCCAAATCCCTCTCTTACACGGTACTACCGCGACTAGGAGCGGTACTAAAATTTTAGTACCGCACGACCAGGCGGCACTACCGTTGTTGTCCCATCTTCCTCGTGGCAGTTATCCCGTATGCTTCCTACCTGTTTCCCTTGCTTTGTCGTGGTCTTTGCATTGATTCTTCTCGCTCTTTGTGTGTGCTTTCTCTTGTGTCTTAGGTGGTGGCTCTCGCCGTTCCAATCCCAGTCGTGACACTGGGTCCAAGCGACTGCGCAATCCTCAAGATGAAGCACCAGAGGGCTCCAGTGCCCCCAAGCGCAATGTCAAGACCACTGCCAGCGAGCAAAAGGAACCTGCTAAGGGCATGGACGAGATTCCCCTCACTGAGTACATCGAACGCCGGAAGATCAACCCTTATGTGAATGCTTGTGCTATCCTTAGAGGCAATGAGTTATTTTGGACCAAGCAGCAGGCTCTCATTTATCTGGATGTCATCAAGAACAAGCAAAACACCTACGTGGATGTCAAGTGGATAGACATGAATCACTTGAGGAAGGACAAATTTCGTGACTACTTTGGAGAAGCTCTGGATTTGGTGGAGCAGTTCGGTATTGAACATGTGATCTCTTTCCACCTTGACTATGATCCTGAGCTTACCTGTCAGTTCTTTGCCTCGGTTCACTTTCACCCCGGGGATGAGCGGAGGATGACCTGGATGACCAATGGCCGTCAGTTGTCTGCCACCTAGAAGGAGTTCATGGACCTGCTCCACGTTCCTAACGACGGGCTCCACACACCCGTTGGTGTTCGCCCCCACGCCAATTCTGAGTCTGCTAACAAGAACAAGCTTCAGCCGTTCTATGTTGAGAAGGTGCTTCCCAGTGGCAAGTCGACTTGGGTGCTGAACTCTTTTCTGGATATCATGCATCGCATCTTCCGCAACACTCTGTTCCCTCGCATTGGCGACAAGGACAAGGTTCATTCCTATCTGGTGGACATGATGCTCCTCTGCACGGAGGCACGTACGTCTCAGACTCAGCCACTTGATGTCTCACACATCATGTTGTGTGAGCTTCGGTTTGCGGTGTACACCCGCAAGGTACCTATCTATGGACCTTACCTGTTTCTGTTGATCTCCACGACTTGGGAGAAGTTGTACCCTGGTGATGAGTTCCTTGCTCCAGACTGGATTCGGCATGAGTCCATCAGTCTCCGCGTCAAGCCCAACTGGGCCAACACTAAAGGAAATATGCCCTAGAGGCAATAATAAAGTTATTATTTATTTCCTTATTTCATGATAAATGTTTATTATTCATGCTAGAATTGTATTAACCGGAAACATAATACATGTGTGAATACATAGACAAACAGAATGTCACTAGTATGCCTCTACTTGACTAGCTCGTTAATCAAAGATGGTTATGTTTCCTAACCATGAACAAAGAGTTGTTATTTGATTAACGAGGTCACATCATTAGTTGAATGATCTGATTGGCATGACCCATTCCATTAGCTTAGCACCCGATCGTTTAGTATGTTGCTATTGCTTTCTTCATGACTTATACATGTTCCTATGACTATGAGATTATGCAACTCCCGTTTACCGGAGAAACACTTTGGGTGCTACCAAACGTCACAACGTAAATGGGTGATTATAAAGGAGTACTACAGGTGTCTCCAAAGGTAGATGTTGGGTTGGCGTATTTCGAGAATAGGATTTGTCATTCCGATTGTCGGAGAGGTATCTCTGGGCCCTCTCAGTAATGCTCATCACATAAGCCTTGCAAGCACTGCAACTAATATGTTAGTTGTGAGATGATGTATTACGGAACGAGTAAAGAGACTTGCCGGTAACGAGATTGAACTAGGTATTGGATACCGACGATCGAATCTCGAGCAAGTAACATACCGATGACAAAGGGAACAACGTATGTTGTTATGCGGTCTGACCGATAAAGATCTTCGTAGAATATGTAGGAGCCAATATGGGCATCCAGGTCCCGCTATTGGTTATTGACCGGAGACGTGTCTCAGTCATGTCTACATTGTTCTCGAACCGTAGGGTCCGCACGCTTAAGGTTTCGATGACAGTTATATTATGAGTTTATGAGTTTTGATGTACCGAAGGAGTTCGGAGTCCCGGATGAGATCGGGGACATGACGAGGAGTCTCGAAATGGTCGAGACGTAAAGATCGATATATTGGACGACTATATTCGGACATCGGAAAGGTTCCGAGTGATTCGGGTATTTTTCGGAGTACCGGGTAGTTACGGGAGAAGTAATGGGCCTTGATGGGATTTAGTGGGAAGAGGAAAAAGGCTGCTGCGCCCCCCTCCCCTTTGGTCCGAATTGGACTAGGGAAAAGGGGGCCGGCCACCTTTCCTTCTCCTCCACTTCCTTCTCCCTTCCTCCCCTCTTGATGGACTCCTACTAGGACTTGGAGTCCTAGTAGGACTCCCATCCTGGCCGCACCTTATGCCTTGGCCGGCCTCCTCCTCCTCCATCCTTTATATACTGAGGCAAGGGGCACCCCATAGACACACAATTGATCATTGAGATCTTTCCTTAGCCGTGTGCGGTGCCCCCTACCACCATATTCCACCTCGATCATATTGTTGCAGTGCTTAGGCGAAGCCCTGCATCAGTAGTACATCAAGATCGTCACCACGCCGTCGTGCTGACGGAACTCTTCCTCGACGCTTTGCTGGATCGGAGCCCGAGGATCGTCATCGAGCTGAACGTGTGCTAAGAACTCAGAGGTGCCGGAGTAACGGTGCTTGGATCGGTCGGATCGGGAAGAAGACGTACGACTACTTCCTCTACGTTGTGTCAACGCTTCCGTTGCGATCTACAAAGGGTACGTAGATCATACTCTCCCCTCGTTGCTATGCATCACCATGATCTTGCGTGTGCGTAGGAATTTTTTTGAAATTACTACGTTCCCCAACAGTGGCATCCGAGCCTAGGTTTTATGGTTTGATGTTATATGCACGAGTAGAACACAAGTGAGTTGTGGGCGATATAAGTCATACTGCCTACCAGCATGTCATACTTTGGTTTGGCGGTATTGTTGGATGAAGCGGCCCGGACCGACATTACGCGTACGCTTACACGAGACCGGTTTCCCCGATGTGCTTTGCACATAGGTGACTTGCGGGTGACTGTTTCTCCAACTTTAGTTGAACCGAGTGTGGCTACGTCCGGTCCTTGCGAAGGTTAAAACGGAGTCTATTTGACAAACTATCGTTGTGGTTTTGATGCGTAGGTGAGATTGGTTCTTGTTTAAGCCCGTAACAGCCACGTAAAACTTGCAACAACGAAGTAGAGGACGTCTAACTTGTTTTTGCAGGGCATGTTGTGATGTGATATGGTCAAGACGTGATGAGATATAAGATGTTGTATGAGATGATCATGTTTTGTTGAAGTTATCAGCAACTGGCAAAATCCTTATGGTTGTCTCTCTATTGCATAAGATGCAAGCGTCCAATAACTGCTTTACTTTATCGCTATGCGATAGCAATAGTTGCAAGAGCAATTGTTGGCGAGACGACCACGTGACGACACATTGATATAGATCAAGATGATGGAGATCATGGTGTCATGCCGGTGACGATATAGATCATAACAGTACTTTGGAGATAGAG
Organism: Triticum monococcum; assembly: GCA_034509565.1. NCBI lineage: Eukaryota > Viridiplantae > Streptophyta > Magnoliopsida > Poales > Poaceae > Triticum > Triticum monococcum. The sequence continues at coordinate 724,921,516 of CM067847.1, read as the reverse complement.
ATCAAAGAAGCAAGATGATGATGGCCATATCATGTCACATATTTTGATTGCATATGATGTTTATATTTTATACATCTTATTTTTGCTTAGTTTGACGGTAGCATTATAAGATGATCTCTCACTAAATTATCAAGAAGTGTTCTCCCTGAGTATGCACCGTTGCGAAAGTTCTTCGTGCTGAGACACCACGTGATGATCGGGTGTGATAGGCTCTACGTTGAAATACAACGGGTGCAAAACAGTTGCACACGCGGAATACTCAGGTTATACTTGACGAGCCAAGCATATACATATATGGCCTCGGAACACGGAGACCGAAAGGTCGAGCGTGAATCATATAGTAGATATGATCAACATAATGATGTTCACCATTGAAAACTACTCCATCTCACGTGATGATCGGTTATGGTTTAGTTGATTTGGATCACGTGATCACTTAGAGGATTAGAGGGATGTCTATCTAAGTGGGAGTTCTTAAGTAATATGATTAAATTGAACTTAAATTTATCATGAACTTAGTCCTGGTAGTATTTTGCAAATTATGTTGTAGATCAATAGCTCGCGTTGTTGCTTCCCTATGTTTATTTTGATATGTTCCTAGAGAAAATTGTGTTGAAAGATGTTAGTAGCAAAGATGCGGATTGGATCCGTGATCAGAGGTTTATCCTCATTGCTGCACAGAAGAATTATGTCCTTGATGCACCGCTAGGTGAAGGACCTATTGCAGGAGCAGATGCAGACGTTATGAACGTTTGGCTAGCTCAATATGATGACTACTTGATAGTTTAGTGCACCATGCTTAACGGCTTAGAATCGGGACTTCAAAGACGTTTTGAACATCATGGACCATATGAGATGTTCGAGGAGTTGAAGTTAATATTTCAAGCAAATACCCGAGTTGAGAGATATGAAGTCTCCAACAAGTTCTATAGCTAAAAGATGGAGGAGAATCGCTCAACTAGTGAGCATGTGCTCAGATTGTCTGGGTACTACAATCGTTTGAATCAAGTGGGAGTTAATCTTCCAGATAAAATAGTGATTGACAGAATTCTCTAGTCACCATGACCAAGTTAGTAGAACTTCGTGATGAACTATAGTATGCAAGGGATGACGAAAACGACTCCCGAGTTTTTCATGATGATGAAATCGATGAAGGTAGAAATCAAGAAAAACATCAAGTGTTGATGGTAGACAAGACCACTAGTTTCAAGAAAAGGGCAGAGGGAAGAAGGGGAACTTCAAAAAGGAACAGCAAGCAAGTTGCTGCTCAAGTGAAGAAGCCCAAGTCTGGACCTAAGCTTGAGACTGAGTGCTTCTACTGCAAAGGGACTGGTCACTGGAAGCGGAACTACCCCAAGTGATTGGCGGATAAGAAGGATGGCAAAGTGAACATAAGTATATTTGATATACATGTTATTGATGTGTACTTTACTAGTGTTTATAGCAAACCCTCAGTATTTGATACTAGTTCAGTTGCTAAGATTAGTAACTCGAAACGGGAGTTGCAGAATAAACAGAGACTAGTTAAGGGTGAAGTGACGATGTGTGTTGGAAGTGGTTCCAAGATTGATATGATCATCATCGCACACTCCCCATAATTTCGGGATTAGTGTTGAACCTAAATAAGTGTTATTTGGTGTTTGCGTTGAGCATGAATATGATTTGATCATGTTTATTGTAATAGGGTTATTCATTTAAGTAAGAGAATAAATTGTTGTTCTGTTTACATGAATAAAACCTTATATGGTTACACACCCAATGAAAATAGTTCGTTGGATCTCGATCGTAGTGATACACATAATTATAATATTGAAACCAAAAGATGCAAAGTTAATAATGATAGTGCAACTTATTTGTAGCACTGCCATTTAGGTCATATTGGTGTAAAGCGCATGAAGAAACTCCATGCTGATGGGATTTTGGAATCACTTGATTATGAATCAGTTGATGCTTACGAACCATGCCTCATGGGCAAGATGACTAAGACTCTGTTCTTCGGAACAATGGAGCGAGCAACAGATTTGTTGGAAATCATACATACTGATGTATGTGGTCCGATGAATATTGAGGCTCGCGACAAGTATCATTATTTTCTGATCTTCACAGATGATTTGAGCAGATATGAGTATATCTACTTGATGAAACATAAGTCTGAAACATTTGAAAAGTTCAAAGAATTTCAGAGTGAAGTGAAAAATCATCGTAACAAGAAAATAAAGTTTCTACGATCTGATCGTAGAGAAGAGTATTTGAGTTACGAGTTTGGCCTTCAGTTAAAAACAATGTGAAATAGTTTCACTATGCACGCCACCTGGAACACCACAGCATAATGGTGTGTCCGAACGTCATAACCGTACTTTATTGGATATAGTACAATCTATGATGTATCTTACCGATCTACCACTATCGTTTTGGGGTTATGCATTAGAGACAGCTGCATTCACGTTAAATAGGGCACCATCTAAATCCGTTGAGACGACACCGTGTGAACTATGGTTTGGCAAGAAACCTAAGCTGTCGTTTCTTAAAGTTTGGAGTTGCGGTGCTTATGTGAAAAAGTTTCATCTCGATAAGCTCAAACTCAAATCGGAGAAATATGTCTTCATAGGATACCCAAAGGAGACAGTTGGGTACACCTTCTATCACAGATCCGAAGGCAAGACATTCGTTGCTAAGAATGGATCCTTTCTAGAGAAGGAGTTTCTCTCGAAAGAAGTGAGTGGGAGGAAAGTAGAAAACTTGATAAGGTAATTGTACCTTCTCCCTTATTGGAAAATAGTTCATCACAGAAATCTGTTCCTGTGACTACTACACCAATTAGTGAGGAAGCTAATGATGATGATCATGTAACTTCAGATCAAGTTACTACCGAATCTCGTAGGTAAACCAGAGTGAGATCCGCACCAGAGTGGTATGGTAATCCTGTTCTGGAGGTCATGTTACTTGACCATGACGAACCTACGAACTATGAGGAAGCGATGATGAGCCCAAATTCCGATAAATGGCTTGAGGCCATAAAATCTGAGATGGGATCCATGTATGAGAACAAAGTGTGGACTTTGGGTGACTTGCCCGTTGATCGGCAAGACATAGAAAATAAATGGATCTTCAAGAGGAAGATGGACGCTGATAGTAGTGTTACTATCTACAAAGCTAGAATTGTCGAAAAAGGTTTTCGACAAGTTCAAAGTGTTGACTACGATGAGAGTTTCTCGCCCGTATCTATGCTTAAGTCTGTCCGAATCATGTTAGCAATTGCCGCATTTTATGAAATCTGGCAAAGGGATAAACAAAACTGCATTCCTTAATGGATTTCTTAAAGAAGAGTTGTATATGATGCAACCAGTAGGTTTTGTCAATCCTAAAGGTGCTAACAAAATATGCAAGCTCCAGCGATTCATCTATGGACTGGTGCAAGCATCTCAGAGTTGGAATACACGCTTTGATAAGTTGATCAAAGCATATAGTTTTATACAGACTTGCGGTGAATCCTGTATTTACAAGAAAGTGAGTGGGAGCACTACAGCATTTCTGATAAAGTATATGTGAATTGTTGATCGGAAATAATGTAGAATTATTCTGTAAAGCATAAAGGAGTGTTTGAAAGGAGTTTTCAAAGAAAGACTTCGGTAAAGCTGCTTACATATTGAGCATCAAGATCTATAGAGATAGATCAAGACGCTTGATAAGTTTTTTCAATGAGTACATACCTTGACAAGATTTTGAAGTAGTTCAAAATGGAACAGTCAAAGAAAGAGTTCTTGCCTGTGTCATAAGGTGTGAAGTTGAGTAAGACTCAAAGCCCGACCACGGCAGAAGATAGAAAGAGAATGAAAGTCATTCCCTATGCCTTGGCCATAGGTTCTATAAAGTATGTCATGCTATATACCAGATCTATTGTATACCCTGCACTGATTTGGCAAGGGAGTACAATAGTGATCTAGGAGTAGATCACTGGACAACGGTCAGAATTATCCTTAGTGAAATAAGGATATGTTTCTCGATTATGGACGTGACAAAAAGGTTCGTCGTAAAGGGTTACGTCGATGCAAGTTTTTGACACTGATCCAGATGATTCTAAGTCTCAATCTGGATACATATTGAAAGTGGGAGCAATTAGCTAGAGTAGCTCCGTGTAGAGCATTGTAGACATAGAACTTGCAAAATACTTACGGATCTGAATGTGACAGACCCGTTGACTAAAATTATCTCACAAGCAAAACATGATCACACCTTAGTACTCTTTGGGTGTTAATCACATAGATATGTGAACTAGATTACTGACTCTAGTAAACCCTTTGAGTGTTGGTCACATGACGATGTGAACTATGGGTGTTAATCACATGGTGATGTGAACTATTGCTGTTAAATCACATGGCGATGTGAACTAGATTATTGACTCTAGTGCAAGTGGGAGACTGAAGGAAATATGCCCTAGAGGCAATAATAAAGTTATTATTTATTTCCTTATTTCATGATAAATGTTTATTATTCATGCTAGAATTGTATTAACCGGAAACATAATACATGTGTGAATACATAGACAAACAGAATGTCACTAGTATGCCTCTACTTGACTAGCTCGTTAATCAAAGATGGTTATGTTTCCTAACCATGAACAAAGAGTTGTTATTTGATTAACGAGGTCACATCATTAGTTGAATGATCTGATTGACATGACCCATTCCATTAGCTTAGACCCCAATCGTTTAGTATGTTGCTATTGCTTTCTTCATGACTTATACATGTTCCTATGACTATGAGATTATGCAACTCCCGTTTACCGGAGGAACACTTTGGGTGCTACCAAACGTCACAACGTAACTGGGTGATTATAAAGGAGTACTACAGGTGTCTCCAAAGGTAGATGTTGGGTTGGCGTATTTCGAGAATAGGATTTGTCACTCCGATTGTCGGAGAGGTATCTCTGGGCCCTCTCGGTAATGCTCATCACATAAGCCTTGCAAGCACTGCAACTAATATGTTAGTTGTGAGATGATGTATTACGGAACGAGTAAAGAGACTTGCCGGTAACGAGATTGAACTAGGTATTGGATACCGACGATCGAATCTCGGACAAGTAACATACCGATGACAAAGGGAACAACGTATGTTGTTATGCGGTCTGACCGATAAAGATCTTCGTAGAATATGTAGGAGCCAATATGGGCATCCAGGTCCCGCTATTGGTTATTGACCGGAGACGTGTCTCGGTCATGTCTACATTGTTCTCGAACCGTAGGGTCTGCACGCTTAAGGTTTCGATGACAGTTATATTATGAGTTTATGAGTTTTGATGTACCGAAGGAGTTCGGAGTCCCGGATGAGATCGGGGACATGACGAGGAGTCTTGAAATGGTCGAGACGTAAAGATCGATATATTGGACGACTATATTCGGACATCGGAAAGGTTCCGAGTGATTCGGGTATTTTTCGGAGTACCGGGTAGTTACGGGAGAAGTAATGGGCCTTGATGGGCTTTAGTGGGAAGAGGAAAAAGGCTGCTGCGCCCCCCCCCCTTTGGTCCGAATTGGACTAGGGAAAAGGGGGCCGGCCACCTTTCCTTCTCCTCCACTTCCTTCTCCCTTCCTCCCCTCTTGATGGACTCCTACTAGGACTTGGAGTCCTAGTAGGACTCCCATCCTGGCCGCACCTTATGCCTTGGCCGGCCTCCTCCTCCTCCATCCTTTATATACTGAGGCAAGGGGCACCCCAAGACACACAATTGATCATTGAGATCTTTCCTTAGCCGTGTGCGGTGCCCCCTACCACCATATTCCACCTCGATCATATTGTTGCAGTGCTTAGGCGAAGCCCTGCATCAGTAGTACATCAAGATCGTCACCACGCCGTCGTGCTGACGGAACTCTTCCTAGTTGGCACACATCTAGGGGGAGCCAGTCTATATTCTAGAGAGGAGGGGTTTGCATTTGCTTGACCTTATTTCCTCTGTGCAAATCCTGTATTGTCATCAATCCACCAAAAGGGGGAGATTGTAAGGGCATATTTATCCCTAAGGTGTTTTGGTGATTGATGACAATGCTTTTGCGGACTAATCATGTGCCTTGAGTTTCCCAGACGTTTCATCGCTAGGCACAAGACGGTTTGGTGCCCCTCGAAGACTAATGAATACGGCGTTTTTTTCTACGTTTCTTTTTGGTGGATTTGAGTCGTAGGAAAGGCGTACTATTAAGAGGGGGTCTGCGTCGGAAAGGTTTGGGTGGAATCATCAAGTACACATTTTTTCTTCCTTGTCCCCTCCTTTCCCCTGCACTTTGGAGCTTCCTCCATTTATCCTCTCTTGCCTTGTCCTGACTGTTGTTGATGGGCTTGCGGTAGTACTGCTCCCTGGTGAGCGGTAGTACCGCAGGCACCCGTGGTAGTACCGTACTACGGCGCGGTAGTACCGCAGTTGCCCACGGTAGTACCGCTCCTCTAGAGCCGTAGTACCATGGCCCCCAGGCCAAGTACTGCTCCTTCGCGGTAGTAGGGGCGGATGTAATTTTTTACATCCGCGCCACCGCAGTAGTACCGCATCCCTTGCGCGGTAGTACTGTGCGCGACCTGGCTCAGCTGCCAGGCGGTAGTACCGCTCCTCTGCGGTAGTACTATGTCGGATTTTTGCTTCGTCCGTTTACCAGCGGAAGTAGGCACGGACGTATTTTTATCCGCGCTCTTCCCAGGCTAGGGGTTTCCTGCCTTGCGGTAGTTCCGCAAGGGGGAGCGGTAGTACCGCGCCCGCGGCAGTACCGTCCTCAGCCCTTGTGCTACAGGTCTGCCCTAGCTGCTGCTGCTGCGGTAGTACCGTGGGTCCTCACGGTAGTACCGCGTGGCCTTGCGGTAGTACCGCTTGTCAGCAAGCGGAAGTACCGCATGACCTTGCGGTAGTACCGCTGGTCTGGGGCGGTAGTACCGCTGGTCGCGGGCTGGTAGGTCGATAACGGTTGGATTTTTGTCCTAAGCTATAAAAGGGGTGTCTTCTTCCTCTAGTTGACTATCTCTTCCAACCCTAAGCTCCATTGTTGCTCCAAGCTCCATTTTCGCCCAATCTCACTCCCTAGCCAATCAAACTTGTTGATTTGCTCGGGAGTGGTTGAGAAGGCCCTGATCTACATTTCCACCAAGAGAAATTTGATTCCTCCCACTAATCCCTTACGGATCTTGTTACTCTTGGGTGTTTGAGCACCCTAGACGGTTGAGGTCACCGCGGAGCCATAGTCCATTGTGGTGAAGCTTCGTGGTATCGTTGGGAGCCTCCAATTGAGTTGTGGAGTTTGCCCCAACCTTGTTTGTAAAGGTTCGGTCGCCGCCTCCAAGGGCACCAATAGTGGAATCACGGCATCTCGCATTGTGTGAGGGCGTGAGGAGAATACGGTGGCCCTAGTGGCTTCTTGGGGAGCATTGTGCCTCCACACCGCTCCAACGGAGACGTACTTCCCCTCAAAGGGAAGGAACTTCGGTAACACATCCTCGTCTCCACCGGCTCCACTCTTGGTTATCTCATGGCTTTACTTGTGCAAGCTTATTTGTGATATATCTCTAGCTTGCTTGTGTACTTATCTTTGTTGCATCATATAGGTTGCTCACTTAGTTGCATATCTAGACAACCTACTTTGATGCAAAGTTTAAATTGTTAAAGAAAAAGCTAAAAATTGTTAGTTGCCTATTCACCCTCCCTAGTCAACTATATCAATCCTTTCACCAAGCGATATACATCACACCTTTTACGAAACGTTTTCAAATTTTCACCATGGTATTTAGGTGTCATGTAAGGGCACCATGCCAATTTTCATGCTTTTCAGAGTTCGTTTGCATTTTTCAAATTCTATAAAAAGAAAAACTACATGTTCGGGGTCAAGTCTTGGCACCCTCATGTTTGAAGTTCATTTATCTTTCTTGCATATGGCCTAAACATAGACTTAAGAACACAAGTATGATATTTTAACCTAACCTTGTTAACTTTTTCACGCACTTGTAATTCAAATTTGAATTATATTTGTTAAAGATATAAAAATGTACTTAATATAAGCCGAGTGCTGTCATAGGGCACACAACTTACAGGCTGCTCCGTGACGGCACCGTCAACCACCTCCGTTTTGGACACGTGGCAGCTATCTTTGCCGTGTCTGCTCTATAAGCCGAGTGCTTTTTTGTGTAGATGTCGTGTACCTCATGTAAGCTGAGGGCTTTTCGGCACCACTCGGCTTATAGACTCCCATAAGCCGAGTCCTTTTTATTTGCCGGGTGTTTTTTCTAGTAGACTCGGCTTAAAGTGACATAAGCCGAGTACCCGAAAAAAAGAACTCGGCTTATACTATTTCACACGGCAAAACGTGATTTTTCTGTAGTGGCTGCAACATCCCCCCAACAAAATTAATTTTTTGAAATGTTAACCAATTAAATAGAATTGATTGATTTGCATTGACCTTGTTCCCCTTGAGAGCCTGTTTGGATTTTCCAATAAAGAAAGAAAATAACATGAGTTTCCCAATATATATAGTATTTTGTGGAACTTTTGGAAATTGATTTGGACTAGTTTTAAGCGACATGAATCAATTCCTGGATTTATTTTAAACAAAAACCCCGATCCTAATCAAACTACTAAAGCTGGCCTGATAACTTCAAAGGCGGCCAGTCAGGCTTTTGGCCCATGACCAGTCTGATGGTTTACCTTGCCATCCATCAGGGGAGCTTTTCAATTTTATTCAATAAACCTTTTCATATTTCTGTTCAATATAAACGATCATCATGTGTATTTCTTCGACAAGATCGGTGTTGTTATCCTTTTTCGTTTTGTGGGGAAACTTGCAACCTATTCATCAACTGTCATGACAATATAAAGAATATCATAAGTAATAGAAATTACATCTAGATATGTAGACCATGTAGCAACGACTACAAGCACTAGAACGAGCCGAAGGTATGTCATCGCCCCTTCTTCACTGGAGTTGAGCAAATCTTGTTTTAGTAGGTAGTCAGGAAGTCTTTGCCGCGTGATCCTTCTTCCTTCTTAATTATTTGTTATCTATTCTATGCAAGCAAACATAGACGGTCTTTGGCTCACACTCTTTCGCACTAGAGGAGAGAGAATTCCACATGATGATGCTAGCTAAAGCAGGTGCTGGAGATGTTCCATGATAAATATGAACAACATAGGTGATAGACAGTCTCCTTGGTGTGGAGGCCCCCACAATTATAGATCGGTGCTCCAGGCACACCATTGACCATAATCCTTGTGGAAGAACTTGCCGGTAAACTACATATCCATTAGTACTAGTAGAAAACAGGGTTTTGATCACAGCGCAATATACATTAGTCCCGGTTGCATTACGTACGAACCGGGACTAATGTGAGCATTAGTCCCGATTCGAGCGGCTAAAGGCATTAATTCTGGTTTAAATGGGCCCTTTAGTCCCGGTTTGAGACACGAACCGGGACAAAAGAGCATCCCACCCTTTAGTCCCGGTTTGAGATATGAATCGGGACTAAAGGGTGCGATGACCTTTAGTCCCGGTTCGCTATTTCAGTTTTGAAAAAAACAAAAGAAAATGATAAAAGCTTCAAAAAATAAAATCATTCGAGATGTAGTTATATTACTACATCTAATAGTTAGGAAAATAAAAAAACTTAAATTTGGACATGTTTTGCAAAAAAATGTCATGAAAAAGTAAAACGGCTATAACTATTGCATACGATGTCGGAAAAAAACGTATAATATATCAAAATGTTCAGCACGAAGATCCGCATCTGATTTTGACGGCCTATGGCCTGTTTATAAATTTTTAGAATCCTCAAATTCCAAAAGGAAAAAAGATATGCTCAAATTTTAGTTTTTTGAATTTTGGTTAAGTCTGGTCAAACTGTGGTCAAACTACTTATTCAAAAAGTATTAGTGTTACTAAATAATTATTTAAGAATATTAGTGTTACTAAATAATTATTTCAATTTTTTTTTGAATTTTTGTCAAATTTGGTCAAACTGTGGTCAAACTACTTACTCAAGAAATATTAGTGTTACTAAATAATTATTGTTTTTTAGAATAATAGTTTTAAACTCAAACAGTGAAACATGTGACTTCATGCTCAAGCTAAACTCCTGAGGGTTAATAGGATTAACATCTTACTATTGTCAGGAAAACAACAAGTGCAGACTTGGAAACGAGCGGGAATAGAACCCGGAAGTTAAGTGTGCTCAGGCTGGAGTAGTGAGAGGATGGGTGACCGGCCGGCAAGTTGGATGATTTGGAATAATGAGGAGTGATTGGAGATTAGAGGTTAAATTAAGCAGTGATAAGGGGTGGGCGATTAGAGATTAAATTGTAAAATAATTTAGAAATTTGAAAATCGGGATTGAAAAAAAAACATTCAAAAAAATCGTAAATTTTTTCGGTTGGTGTTACCAACCGGGACTAAAGATGGAGCTCCAGCCAGCGGCCACGTGGACGAACCAGGACTAAAAGGGGGGGGGGGGACTCTTTAGCCCCGGTTCTAGAACCGAGACAAATGACCCTTTTTCTACTAGTGTAGACCCACCTTGGGCCAACTTCCAATTTCCTCATCACTTCAATTAAGAATGGACACTTAACTGAATTGAATGCTTTTGAGATGTCCAACTTGAGTACAACCATTGCATCCTTGAGCATGAGAAAAGCAATTCTCTCATGCATGGGAGGTCCCGTGCATGGCTCAACCATTGGATTTAGATGGAGACTTGGATGCATGCACACCTCTTCTAGTTGTATTTCACCCATTAATGAACCCACACTCTCCCATGCAGCACACTACACCCATGCTTTTTCATGTGATTCCAAAGTTTGAAATCATTTTTTCTTATGAACAGAAATCCCGATTTCACTTTCGTTTGCATATTTATGTTCCTGGTAACGAGGACTTTTAAACAAGATCATCTTCAATATATTTTTCATAATTTTCGAAACGTGATAAAACCTTACGAAAGATGGTGAAATTCCATGAAACATGGTGTAAAATTCTATGATATAGTCTGCGGAACTCATTTCATGTCAATTTGTTTCTATTAAGAACACCTTATACAGTTTTGTAATTTGATGGGCTTTATATTCTATAGTTTCACCAAGTTACAAATTTATTTTAAAAAATTATGGAAATATATCCATGATTGATCTTGTTTAAAAGATCTCCTTTTCAGGACCCCAAATATGCAAACAAATCAGAAATAAAAAAATTCATTCAAAAGCTACATGGTTTTAAAATTTCAGACTCTGACTTAAAATGTGTTAGTAAATATGAAAAGGGAAAGAATCAGATAGGGTCATAGGATGGAGTAACTACAAGTCATAGCCTCATAAGTAGTACGGTGGGACACTAGCATGCACGGGAGATCCCGTGCATGGTAGAAAAACCATTCTCCCTTGAGCACATGCAGTCGGCGCGCCATGCATTGAACGACCATAAAGCTGTCATGTAGAGAATGAACTCACTCGAAAAGACTTTTTTTTTGCGGGTGACTCGAAAAGACTTTGATGATTCATCACAAACTTTGGACAGATTGTTCACGAGTGAATAAGAGAGAATCTTATCAAAAAATTGGTCGCTCCATGAACATGATTGACCGGCCTATAATCTCGCGGGTCCACAGAACCTTCCATCTTTGGAAGTAACGAAACCAACGCCTTAATGATGGAAGGCAATCCATGCATATCCCCATTGTAGAAAGACTAGTTGAGTGCCCGCGCGTTGCCACGGACTTATGATATTATGTACAGATACATTATTTAGTGTGAACATACACGTAGAACACAATATCAATACAGTCTCTCACTATGTCAGAAACCCTTGCATGTTTTTTTTTCATTTTTTGTTCCCCAAAAACAACCAGCCCCTTGCTTCCCAATCCCTCTCCATTTACTGTCATCTCTACCTTCAACTATGTTGATGTTCCCTCCTTGTTATAGTTCTCGATCATGCTACCGCCAGTTATGTGCTTGCATTCTTCAACTATTGAGGTGGTTCCCATCATCCAATTCGGCTCCAAGAAGCACGTGCTCCCGCGGACCAAAAATGCTGTTCTTTTCTAGTTAAAAATCTGAAAGAAAAAAAATCATAGTTGTGCCAAAAGAAAAAAAAACAAGTTCAATACCTAATGTATTACACTTAATTTAAAATTTTCACTAACGAAGCACCCTTGACCCGTTTCGCATGAAAATTGTCAAGCATGCTTGTTAAACTAATATGAACATGTAAAAAAACAGATATTTTTAACTGACTGTTCATTTGAGAGCCTATGCCCCCCAAAGCCAAATCAACCCTCCGTATGTGACATAGAACCTTAATGGGATTTATGCTGCATATTCAGCATCACAGTGAAAATTAGTTTTTTTGCGCCATCCAGGATTGAGTCATGTTCTCTTGCCTTTCTCCATCTCCTTGCAATAGTTGTCTGTGCACATCCTCTAGTCGGCTTGGTGGCTGCCCTTCATCAAGTCACATTCCCATCTCCTTGTGGCAATGGTTTTCAAAAGAGTACGTTCCCATATTACATATGTGAAAGATATATTTACAAGGGAGTAGATATACCAAATAAGAAACAACTACTTTGTTGATTCTCATCCATGAACTCACAGAATCAACTCCCCCGAGATAGCTATGGGATTCCAACAGTATATAGAAAAACCGGGTTGCTAAATCTTAGTCGACCAAGTCTCAGTCGATGCTATATTCGTAAGACTTACATGAGATCCGTGCAAATTTTTTTTTTACTTTTTTCTATCTTCTTTTATATGCTCTGTCACTTGAATGGGATTTTTGTTAAGTCTCAGTCGACTGAGATAGCCACACCCATAGAAAAAACACAACCATATAAAAAAAGGAACTGTTTGCATACAAAATTTCCATTCAAAATATCGAGAAATGATAAAATAAAATCAACGGGAGGGGAGGGGGGGACAAACAAATTAATCCAATAAAGAAGCTACTTTTACAAAGCAGTCAACCAAATATTGCCTCATTGTGCCACACACCCTTCACTGATCGGTCTCCTATGCAGCACCTTTTGGGATTTCTGGTTCCATTCTTCTGGGAGTGTTGCTGCCATGTTCCTTTGAGATAATATTACTCAAAGCTGTAGGGGTAGTCTGATATATAGAGCCAAAATCACATGATTCGATTTGCGTGCTTAGGCATGCATAATCAAGTGCACAATCCTGGAACTAAGATCAGTTTTCTCGTACGAGAGTAAGCAATTCACTTCTATGACACACTAACAATAAACCAACACTACATTTTGTGGTCTGTGGGGACAGCCCAAAGTTATCATAGAATCATGCTCTAACTACCATCATGCTGGTATATACAGTCTAGAACATGTATATGGACTTGTAGTGAGGATGCTAAAAGGAATAATTACTATCATGTTCTGAAGCGGGAGGCCGCCACCACCGCTGCTGACAAGAAATCGGGATTGTGATGCGGTGTCAGCGACGACTTGCACGGCTCGACGGTGTTGGAGACCAGCGAGTACTCGGTGAGAGTCTGCGGCAGGAGCTGTCTCGGATACCGTCGGCGATAGCACACTGCACACCAGCGGAGCGGAGTAGCGGGAAGGGCCAGAGACGACAGGGCAATGAACACACGCGTGGACGCATCCGATTCCGAGCGCTCCCCGGTGCCAACAAGTGGAAGTAGAGTGCGTGCACCGGTGCACGCATCCGAGGTCTCCCGGTGCCAGCAAGCGAAAGTAGAGCGCGTGCACGCATCCAAGGCCCCTCGGTGCCAGCAAATGGAAGTAGAGCGATGCAGCTGAGAGACACATCAAGGATTCAAGGTTATACGGGACGTGGAGGAGTGCGATTCCACCGCCGTGATGTGCGAGCCAGCGCAGGAGTCGACGACCAAACGAAGGCGAAAGCGAAGCATGTCTTCATCGGCTGCACCTGCTGCTAATCAGGCGTCACTCGGGGCTATATCTGCTGTCAGAATAGTACACATTAGAAGTATATATCTCCTTACCTCTCACACATCTTCGACCTGTGGCCGCTGGAGGCCCGAGCAGTGCTGCTGAAGAAGCCCCTCCTCGCAGCATCCGGCTCCTCCTCCGAGCTCCTTGTCACCGCCGCGATCACCCACGCTCTCGCTGCCGGATAGTTCGATGTCGCAGTCACCCACGATGAGGCTGACGTCGCCCCGACGCGCCGACGCCCCTCGCCCCCGCCGTCGTCGACTGCTGCGCGGCCTCGCTGCTCTTGCCGTCGTCGACTGCTGCGCGGCCTCGCTGCTCTTGCCGGCGATGCCATTGCCACACTCTCCCGCGAAACCGCACGCTAGGCCATCCTTTTTTTTTTTAACTTACTATAAGCCATCTTTGAGGAGATTGGATCGGCAGACGGGATCGAAAGAGAGGGGTGCGGGATATGGGGGCGTGGGAGGTTGTTTTGTTTTTCGTTTTTTTAGCAGAACGTGGGTGCGGTGGGTTGGTTTTCCAGTTTTTTCTTATCGCATGATCCTGAGTTTTTTTGTCGATGGTTGGGAAGGTGGTTGAATCATCACGATCTTCGATCCTCCTTTAATAGCAGAGACTATCACATATGCCCGTGCGTTGTAACGGGGAAAATTGATGTTTTGCACAAGCATAATGTCCCACAGCATCGGATTAATTATGAAGAACATGTTGCAACGCAGCACCGTCCTTCTACAAAATGAACATAAAAAATACGTCATTTAGTCTTGTTCATATTTTCTTTGCGGGGCGCCCACTGATTTCATTTAAATACAATCCTTTTTTAATGGCATTTAAGTATGATTTTTTCATTAATTACCATAAAGTCCTCACCCGTTTTAGTCGGGAATCAAATCCTTCCTTTTTCTAATTTAGTAGCCCCAACACATTAAGGCCTATAGATCCTTTCTTTTAATTATCCTACCTTTTTATCTCAATCCTTCCTTTATTAACTCATTCGCTTAATTAGCTCTCCCTAAACATGAGCATTGGACCTCACCATTCTCCATCTACAGGAACGAAGGGCGATTTGTGCGAACCCCGGGCTCTCCACCTCGCCGTTGCCTAATCGGCGGCTCCCTCGCCCTCCGCCGGACGCTCCGGCGGCGGGAGGCCGGGGGAGGCCCGATTTGCAGCGTGTACATAGTGTAGGAGTGCCAAGGGAGCCAGCCGGTGGCGTTGTGGAGGCGGCGGTGCGACTGGATCGACTTTTGCAGGTGTTGGTCTCCCCTTCGACGATGAAGTTCCGGTGGAGCTCCGTGGTGGACCAGCTCCTTTCTTCGTGCTCGCTGCTCGGTGGAGAGGCCGTGCACGGTTCCCCCGTGCCGGAGATCGAGGGATGGCGATTCCGGCGGTTGAAGATCTGGAGAAGGAAGGCGATGTTGAGCGGTGCGACGACGACGACGACCATGAGTGTAGGTCCTCAGGGACCGTTGATCGGAGACTTCCCGTTTCGCCCGGGGGCTGCTTCGATCCAAGGCGTCAGCGAGCAGCGGCGAACGGCGCGTCACCGGCTCGTCCATGGCGCCGGCGTAGTCGGGTTGAAGAGGGGCTCGGTTGTAATTTCCTTTTCTGTGTGGACCTTTCAGTAATTTGGCCGTTTTAATATCAACTCCTTTTCTTGCAAAAAAATAAATAAATAAACATGATGACTGCCACTCGTATATTTAGAGTGAGTTGGGATTAGTAAATATAAAATATGCATAAGTCTGTTTGTTACATCTAAGAGATAGACAGAAAGTCTTGTGTTCAATTCCCACAATGTTGATTTATTTTGATCCCATTATTTTTCGTGGTCTTTCTATGAAAGTCCATAAAAGGCCCATCAACATACAAGTAACTGGCCCAGATCGCTTAACATGTGTAAACCAAACGTAAAGGACTAAACCAAATTAAGAATACCTATTTTCTTTAATAGATTGAAGACCTGAAAGAAACCGCCTTTAATGATGGTACAACAAGACGCAAGGGCTCTATTCGACGGCATGGATTTAACGATTTTCTCCACCTCTTCCCTAGCAAACGGAAGCTCCAAGTGCGTCGGATCAAGCGATGGCAGGTTCAGCACCTCCAAATCCAAAGAGTGCTCATGATCTAGTATTGATCTGAAGATGTTCGTGTAGTACTCATCTAGCACGGTAGTGATATGGTCTTGCCCGGTGTATATCTCTTCATTATGTCTTAAGGTCGTGATTACATTCCTCCTCTATCGGTGACATGCATGCTGATGGTGAAGTGGGTATAGAGATGAACTGCATGACTTATTAAGTTGAATATACCCAGTAATTCAGATGGATATATGTTGAACGAGTTAGCTAATCAAATATACAAAATGAAAGTTATCCAAGTTGAAATGACACTTTGCTCTGCTTTGATTGTTTTTTTCCAGCCCAAGAATAAAACTCAATTTCTTTAGATAAAATTCATGGTAGACAATTGGGCTTATGGGCTATGGGCAGTTAAAAACAAAGCGTTCCATGTGGGCTTTCTGTCCTCGGATCCATCATCCCTCCCTCAGACTCATCAATTCCTAATAGGATTGTCTCAAAAAAAAAATCAATTCCTAATAGGAATCGCCCACGGGCGGACACTAGCACGCCAACGCAAACACTGTAGCATGGCACGAGTTTGTTTTTCTATTTTTTTCCTTTTGTTTTTTCCTCTTTTTTAGCCCAATTTTCCTCAGGTTTCCAATGGATTTTCTCTATTTTTTTATTTTCCTTTTTTCCCTTTCTTTTTTTCACCGGATTTCTTTCCTTTTCCTTTTTATTTTGTGTTTCTTTTTCCTCAGTTTTCTTTGTTAATTTCTCTTTTTTGTTTCTTTCTTCGGTTTTCACCAATTTTCTTCGATTACTTCCCTTGTTTCTTTGTCTTTTTTTTCAACACATGTCTACATTTTTCACACCCATTATACATTTTTTGTATACTGAACCTTTTTACACACGTTTAACAATTTCCAAGTACATGATTAATATTTTTCTAATATATGTTTTGATGTCTACTTTTTCATGTACATTGTACATATTTGGTATGCACCTAATATTTTTATATAAATGTTTCACATTTTTAAAATACATTTTTATAAAAAATGTTTTTATTTTGAATAAATGTTTTTCTAAAATACAAGTTTTAACTTTTTGTAATGATAAAAATAATTTGTCTGAACTATGCAAAAAAAATTACATTATACAAATATTTGTTTTGAAAATGACACGAACACCTTTTTTGAAACTTTTAAATGTTTTTAAAATATTAGGTACTTTTTAGTGTACAAATATTATTTGACTTATAAAAAATTAAAATTTATAAACTTTATTTAAATGTCACGTAGTTTTTTTGATTCATATTCTACATTTTTTGCATACATCAGAAACATTTTATATACATGTTTAACACATTTCAAATGCATGATTAACATTTTTAAATTTTTATGTAAAGGGTTTCTGTAATATAAATATATAAAAAATTATAAATAAATAAAAAATAGAAATAAGAAAACAAAAATGTGAATAAAAAACGGAAGAAGAAAGAAGTAATATGACGTCCGTATGATGATGATGCTGTTACTGGGCCGGCCTTGTACCTGCTCGCTGTGGACTTGCAGCGGGCGGCACAGAAAAAAAAACCGCGCCCCAGACTCGCCAACTCTGCTGTCAGCTTCCTCGCCGAGACGCCGACGGCCAAATCCAAATCCAAATCGAAATGGGGAGCTCCACCACTTCCTCGCCGTCTCCCGCGAGTTCCGGCGACCCAGCATCCGCTCGCCACCATATTAGGGCGGCAGGATTTCCCCGCCCCCATCCTCCACAGCAAAGAGCGCACGGGGAATGGCGGCGGCGGCCGCGGCGGCCAAGTACGCACGGTCAGTCGCCGTTTTCCCCTTACATCACTGTTTTTTAGATTCATTACCTTTCCTTAGGAGCAGTCAATCTTTTGTGTTGATTTTAGATAGCATCGATCAACACAGACCGTAGCATGAATCTAATCCGAAGAAATTTTCTTGGGCCGAAGAAAAACTAGACCTATAGTTAGCAAATCTCAATTAAGAATGGCACATTGCATTCTCACCAGTACTATAGCTGCCTGCCTAACTAATCACTTTATTAGTTAACCCATGCCATCCTCTCGGATAGATGCCGCGGTTTGGCACTAGTTACCTAGCTCCTAATGCACCCAACAACTACTTAAGCAACCCACACAGAATAATACTCCCTCCGTCCGAAAATACTTGTCATCAAAATGGATAAAAGGAGATGTATTAATTCAGCAATCTGGATTTCCACGGCGTGCTGTGTCGGATTATGTTTTATCTTCATGGACGTTGAACCAGATCCATAGTTACCAGGGGCGGAGCTACATGCAGGCAAAACTATGCCTTGGCCCGCCCTATTCAAGAAAAAAACACTGAAGAGTGAACGGAAAGCTGGGCTCTGAGAGTAATTATTTTGTGATTTCCTTTGGCCTTGTTCCCTGTGGCCCGCCCAAAAAAATTTGGGTAGCTCTGCTAGTGATAGTTACCACTGCGTTAGTCCCACGTCAGTAGTTTACATGCTATTCCACCGCTTTATTAAGTTCGGCCTCGGCTATCACTAAGTGGAATAACTAGGGACATGTATCGTAATGCGGTAGTGCTATATCATAGTTCTATAGGGTTGCAAGCGTATTAGATGAGTCATCTTTTGTACTAATCAGAGGAGTAAACATATGTATTGCAAGCTGAGAACAGGGATTGCAGAGTTTCAACTATAAATCATACTGTATATTTTTACTAACTAGCAAGATGCCCATGCGCTGCACGGAACATCAATATGCATTTATATGAGTAGTTTATCTTGTGGGAGAAAAAGATGAACGGTGGAATGCCTTATTTGCAAATGTGGAGAGGGGTGTGGGTATCTTTTTGCAAAATTGCCATAGTTTCTTTTTTATCCGTCAGATATAAATCGGATGACCTATATTGCAGGATGGTAGGAACACCATCATCATTAACTCTGTTTTTTATAAAAGTCGAGATAACTACAGAAGGTTATTGATGAACTGACCAATGGGCATTATGATCTTTCTTTGCACAGTTTACACCTGAGATGCGTGTGGATTGTCCAGGGAATAATGAACTATCTCCTGGCTCAGAGGGGCTTCAGATACGTCCAACATTATTTGAGATCCATCATCACAGTTTGGAGAATGTTTGATGCCCTAGGGAGCAGCACATAGAGGGTGCCATCGCTGTTCCTTCTGTTTCTCACCGCATCCCTGCTGTCGCAAAGTTAAAGAGGTACGACCATTTCGTCATTGACGATTAGTTAGCCTTAAACCCCACTGGCCTCAGATTTTTTGGGTGTGCCGGTGCACCTTGATCCACCCCACTGCTACTTATGTATTCCACCTAGATTAGCTTCTTCAAACCGCCAAATTGGTCCCTTGAAGCTACAAGGCCTATAAGAAAGATGCGCCTTGAGTTTTATTGTTGAAAGATAGCTGGAATACGAGAACAGAGTAAACTATTTGGCTAGCTAGCGTACAATTTCGCGCAGATCTAGAGAAAGCTTGCATGTGCTTGCTAACAAAATGTCCATAAACATGACATAGGGGTCATGATACAGCTAATAATTGTCAAGATTTCCATAGACCATAGGTTGTAGCCAATGTGAATATGAGCATGTTTTTACGACGTGCCATAACATGTTCGTAACCATGACTAGAGGTTCATGAGATAGCTAAATTGTAGATATGTATAACCATAAAGAACCGGAAACTGCCAAGAGAAATTTTTGTGGAGAGATAAGCCCAACTGCCAATGAAGAACCGCAAACTGCATTTTTAAATGCGTAAACTGTTCACAAATTGAAGTATTTTGTTCTGTTTATTGTTTGGCTTCACTATCTGTGGAGTATTTTCTCTCTATGAAAGGAAAAAAAGGAAAGGCTAGGGCCTCCTTAAATTTGGTCTGGCTTAGAGACAAAACTCTGTTTGTTTTGTTTGCATGCTACAGACCTTAATGTGGACCTTACCATGTCGACAGCTAGCTGGGTTAGAGGAGGAAGTTCTCCTATGTGCTTTTCTTTTCTTACCTAAATTTGAGATCCAAATAGTTCAGGATGCTAGCAAGAATATATGGGGAATATTTTGTCGAAACCTGCCACAATTCAATAGTTGCTGACTCCAAACTCTGTTTATGTAGCGTGTTGACGAGGCGAGCATGCATTATGCGCCTCATGATTTTGTAATTATAGTTCATGATTTTTGACTCTTGTTGATGTGAATTTTGGTTCTCATGGACGACCGTGTAAAACATGAGTCAAGTACATTGAGCGTTCTGGCAGACTATTTAAAGACAATGCTATGATGAGAACCCCAATGCTATGATAGAGTTAAACAAATAGTTAGGTAGCTTTCTTTCGTTCATATACAACGGGAGCCCATCTTCCTCTTCAGCATGATTGATGTGCATACTGCCCAGTCTCCGGAGCTGAACGAGCAGGAGGACATCCATCCATTCATCCCAAATGTATGTTGGTGAGGCAGTTCAAGTGTATACTCCACTACTCCTTAAATTTGACCTCAGTTTTACTATTGCAGCAAAATCTAGCGAGTACAATGACGATGGTGCTGGATGCATTTGCATCCTACCTGGGGGACTTGCTCAAGCAGGTGGTAGATGAAGAGCTGGGAACGATGTTGGGAGTCTCCGGCAAGATCGACAAGTTGGGTGACAAGTTCCATGACCTCAAGAACTTCCTCGCTGAGGAACATCACCGACGAGACTGTCCAAGAGTGGGTGGGGCAGCTCAAGCGTGCCATGTACGAAGCTGCTGACATCCTCGACCTTTGCCAGCTCAAGGCCATGGAGCATGGACTATCCACCGTAAATGCAGGGTGTTTTAATCCCTTGCTTTTCTGCATGCGCAATCCCTTCCATGCTCATGAGATCGGCACCCGTATCAAGGCTCTCAACCAGAGGCTTGACTCCATCAAGGAGCGCAGTGCTGCTTTCAACTTTATCAATCTCGGGTCCTATGAGGACCATAGCAGTCATGGTAATCTTAGCCGGGAGACGATAGGGGACTTTGACCAGTCGGCTGTAGTTGGGGACAAGATTGAAGACACAAGAGCACTAGTGGCTCAGATCATGCAAACCGGAAAGGAGATCAATGACGACATCATGGTGGTTGCCATCGTAGGTGCCGGCGGGATTGCCAAGACCACCCTCGCACAGAAGGTTTTCAATGATGAGACCATCCAAGGTGAGTTCAGTAAAAAGTTATGGTTGAGCGTCAACCAAAACTTCAGTGATGTTGAGCTGCTGAGAAGAGCCATCATCGAAGCCAGAGGAGACCACTCATCGGCTGGGAATGTAAAGGCCATGCTTCACCAAACCCTCAAGGACACCTTGATTGGCCAAAAGACTTTACTCGTAATGGATGATGTCTGGGACCATGGAGCATGGGAGAATGTGCTCAAAATACCCTTTGTCAATGCTTCTGCTTCGGGAAGCAGAGTTCTTATCACCACTAGAGATGAAGGTGTAGCTCGACAAATGATAGCCATGTGGCCCTACCACCATGTTAACACATTATTGCCTGAAGATGCTTGGTCATTGCTCAAGAGGCAGGTCCATACTTAATTAAACACTGATCTTTAAATGAAGTGAATAATCTATCTACATCCATTTATTAACATTCCTATCTTAATTAAGGGAAATTATAGGATGCTTCCAAATTAGTTACATGTAATTCATTGGCTTAATATTACCTCTTGGAAGGTAAGAGTTATCATAATCTTACAGGACCAATGTTACTTTGATAGTGTCAACAAAGCATAGCGCTAAACAAGGAAATACATCACAACACCAATTGGGTTTTTCATATTTTATTTGTACCCACATTACACACGTTCAAGACACATGTGTCGTTTTTACTAGTTAAGATTTATCGGTTATATTCATGTAATGGATAAGCTTTTCTTATATTCAATCTCATTTTCCAACTTTCGGGTGAAGATCTAAGTGTTCGTCTACTCAACAATGTCATAGGACATAATATAAATGAAAAGTTGTTTTAAGATGGAAAAAATAACAATCCAGTTAACCCCTAGCGGTCCAAAAAAAATGTAACACAAAAATTAACTAGACTAGAAGTTGGTATTAGTTTTGCTAGAGACATTGCACGTAAATTCAAGCCAGCAATGTTGGGGCTACTACCTGTTGAGCATTTTAGGTGACTGGGAGAAAATAATTTCACGTGACTGTAAAATATAAGAAAACCAATAAATGATTGATTTCTGCTAAATTTTGAGTACAAGTTTCTATAGCAGCGATGAGAAAGCAGTATAAAGTGTATGTACGCATGTATTTACCTACGTACGTCTTTGTGCGTGTGTAGGAGCAAGATAAGTCAATACATTTAAAAAGAATTATTTATGACATTTACTTTCTGTAATTTGAATGTTTACAAAGTTAACTTTGTGGAATTGATTGCATAAATCTTGGTATATATGAGCAAGATAAGTAAATACATTTAAAAAAAATTCTTTATGACATTTACTTTCTGCAATTTGAATATTTACATAGTCTAACCTATCTTGATAAATGGACAGATACATCAAGTAGTCCTGTCGCCTCTTATAAGAAGTAAATTTGAGTGCCTTATTCAGAGGAGCTTGGTACATACTCCCTCCGTCCCAGAATATAAGACGTTTTTCGACACTACGCTAGTGTTGAAAAACGTCTTACATTATGGGACGGAGGGAGTAGTTAATTAACTATATATGTCCCTTGTACCATGTTCGCAGGTACGCTCAAATGAGATAGATGAAGACCACACAAATACGCTAAAGGATATCGGACTGAAAATTATAGAAAAATGTGGTTATTTACCACTTGCCGTTAAATTAATGGGGGGACTATTGCGTGAAAGAGGAGGGCTACGTCGTGATTGGGAGCATGTTTTGGATGATTCTAAATGGTCAGTAACTAAAATGCCCCCAGAGATCAACTATACAGTATACTTAAGCTATGAATATATGCCTTCATATTTGAAGCAGTGCTTTCTATACTACTCTCTTCTTCCTAAAAGTAAACCTTATAATATGGGTCAAGTAGTTGGAATGTGGATGAGCGAAGGTTTTCTTCATGGAAACTCTAGTGATTTAGAAGAATTGGGAAGAAATTACTACAAGGAGTTGCTATCCAGGAACCTTATAGAGCCAGATAAATTGTATGTTGCTCCATGGATTTCCAGCATGCATGATATTGTTCGCTCATTTGCTCATTACATGACTAAGTATGAAGCACTTATAGCTCAAGATGGAGACAATGATATTCTTACTAAACTTAGTTCGCAAAAGTTTCTTCGGTTGACCATAGAAACCAATCAATTGCAATCAGGTGAAGTTGACTGGAAATCTCTACAGGAGCAACAGTCGTTGAGAACATTAATCTCAACCATCCAGATCAAGATGAAACCTGGTGATTCATTGATTATGTTTTCTAGTTTGCGGACTCTACATATAGAATTTGCTAATGTGGTTTCATTGGTTGAATCGTTGCATCAACTCAAGCACCTGAGGTATTTGAAGCTAGTAAATACCAATATGTCGGTACTTCCAGGGAACATTGGCAAGATGAAACTATTGCAATTCCTTGACCTTCATGGATGTGAAAATTTGGTGAATCTTCCTGGTAGCATTGTGAAACTTGACCAGCTGAGGTTACTTGAGCTTCCCAGTTTAAGTGTGATACCTAGAGGGTTCCGTACCCTAACAAATATGAGGAAACTAAATTGGTTTCGAGCCCACATGGATGGTGAATGGTGCAGTTTGGATGAGTTAGAGTCTCTTTCCCAACTCAGGTTCCTTAATTTATATGAATTGGAGAACGTATCTGCTGCCTCGTGTGCTGCTAATGCTAGGCTTGGTGATAAAAAGCATCTTATCAGACTGTCTTTATTCTGCACCAGCAGACTGGAAAATGATGGGTTGATAAAAGAGAAAGAAGGTGTCCCTGAGGAAGAGCAGCGGCGAATCGAGAAGGTGTTCAATGAGCTCTCCCCTCCGCACAGTATAGATAATATTATAATTGGTGGTTATTTTGGCAAGCAACTCCCAACTTGGATGATGTCTGCGTCCATGGTGCCCCTCAATAACTTGACATATATTATGTTTGTTGACTTGGCTTGCTGCACACAACTTCCCGATGGGTTGTGTCAGCTCCCGAACCTGCAGTTCTTTAAGGTAGACCGTGCTCCATGCATCAGGCGTGTTGGGGCTGGATTCTTGCAGGCTGCGGCTACTCCATTTCCGAGGTTAAATGAGATGTACTTACTAGGAATGGTGCAAAGGGAAGAGTGGGAGTGGGAGGAGCAAGTACAAGCCATGCCTAGGTTGGAGAAGCTTATGCTCAGGAAATGCAAACTGAGGCATATTCCTACAGGCGTTGCCACCAATGCAAGGGCTTTGAAGGAATTATTCCTACATGACATCCAACACCCCAACTACCTTGAGAGCTTTCCTTCTGTTGTTGAGCTTACAATGCTTCGAATCCCCGACATGGAGAGGATCACTAATCTCCCCAGTCTACAGAAGCTCACGATCACCGATTGCCCAAAGCTGAAGGTGCTAGAAAGTATCCCTGCACTTGAGAGGTTGATCCTGCAGGATTATGTCATGGAAGAACTCTCGGAATACATGCGAGATATAAAACCAAGGCATTTGCAGCTGTTTTGCAAGATATGGCTGCTATCTTCGTTAGCCGTGGGACAATCTGGTCCTGAGTGGGATAAGTTCAGCCATGTGGAGCATGTCAAGGCATATGCATGTGATGGAGACAACCCCAAGAAAATGGTATGTTCTATACACAAGAAGAGACAACTGCAAGCTGGAGTCCAATATTATCAGCTCTACCGTATTTGAAGGTACAGAAAATCAGGCATACATGCTTTGTCTTAATTTGTTTGAACACTCTGATTCTGCCAGTTTATAAGGTCGTTTGATTTTATCTCCTGCCTTTTGTCCATATATACTGCATGATGACCGGATATATTTTACCTTTGTTTGTTTAGGTGCTACAATGGCTGCAGAGGACGAACGACAAGCAGCAGCAGCAGTTGCATCTGGTCCAGGAGATGAAAACAAGGAACAAGAAGCACACCGACCGCAAACAGCAGATATAGGAAAGGGGAAAGTGCATGATAGCTAGCCAAGGAGATCAGACCAGACCGCCCTCTCCAGTGAATTAATCTGGTATTCTTTTTTGTCTGCTATTAGTAACTGTGCTTCAAGCCGCAGTTCCGTTCTTAGTTGCCATATTAGCAGATCGATACAAGCAGAACATTGCCTATTGAAGCTGGCTCTTGCACATTTCCCTTTCTGTGCAGGCAATACCTGGCTGGCAATGGAGCCAGAGTCTGCTCCATTGTAACTTTGTATGCATGTTATACTACTTGCCATGTTGCCCTGAAAAGGATTAAATCTTGACAATCAAAAGGAGATTCTTTCAAAGCATGACTTCCAGCCAATTTTCCACATGCCTCTTTGAAGATTCCCAGAAATTATGTGAACGTTTGACTGATCCATCCGGTATTCTTTGGACGAACGAACACAACTACATGAGACATAATCATGAGAGGATAATAACAGTGCCTGCATGATCACGTATGGGACAACAATTTTAATAGACAGAAATGGGAGAAGAATTTTTCACATGCATCGGAATACGGTAGAAGCAGTATTAGTTGCTTCAAAACAGAATAATACACTGACTAACTGGACTGGAGAGCAATGAAAAATACGACTAATTAAGAGGCATCACTTACCAGTTACCACAGCATCGTTACCTATATTCCATATCTATCTGAATACTGCATCCTCCTATACTCCTATGCTTAAACTTACTGTGCAAGTGCACTTAACGTATCAAGTTGCTTTCATCCTTTACATCGTGGACAGTTCAGTTCTTGCATATGTTCCTTCTTTAGCAGTTCAACTTGAAGGAACTATTCTCATATTGTGTCAATCATTGGTCGATCATCGAGTACATGCCTTATTTCGCTACGGGTCAATTTCCTGTTTCTTCTATGAGAAAAGGAAGAACGGATGCCCGCCTCGCAAATCCGATGGTGAGTTGCTTTGATGCTCTTGTTTGAATTAATTATTATCACGGATTGGCTACCGGTTACAGGCACTCTTTGCTGCCTGTCTTGATCCTAATTATGCTTCATTTACAATTGTGATGTTCTTCTTTGCAAAAGCAATATAGAGTACGTTCTTTTACAGTCCATGACATGTTAATTAACTACCTCAAAAACATCTTTAAGGGTACTGTAACTCTCTTTTGGTTCCCTGTACAGGAGCATTTTACAGTCAAGTTGCTTTCCACCACCTTCTGCTCTCCGCTTCTCCTGCAAGCTTGCACCATCTTCGCAACTGATATTTGCATCCAGGTCTGTCGTATCATTTTGCGCGTGCAAGCATGTGTTTGTGTTCCATGCATCTTTAGGGGTTCAACTTGAAGGAAAAATTCCCACAGTGGTGTCGGTCACCGTTTTGATCTTCTGCAAGCGGGTCCCGTCGTGGTTTCACTATCAATCCATTTCCCGTTTTTTGCAAGAAAAGAAGGAATAGATGCGCGTTGCAACTAATAAGTTGCTTTGATTCCTTCATTGAATTATTACGAGCAATGATCGAGCTCTCTTCCTCACCTATATATCATTGTCCTAAATTAGGCTCCGCCTGCAAAAAAACAAAAAATCTTCTGTTTAGAATTATCAGTAGCAAAAACATTACTCTAACAGGAGTAATGCCACCCTTACGGAATGAGAGGTACAGAGTGACGTGGCATCATCTGATTGAAAAGCGCGGCCCCCACCCAGTGAAATTCAGGGACGAATTGGGAGAGGACACGTGCATATTTCTGTAGGCTTCAGTTCCGTACGATCACCAAGCTAATTCTCAGTCATTTTGAGACCGAGGTAGCACATGTACATCACAGTAGGTCATGGTAGGATTTCAAGGTTGATTGGTTTGCTACCAACACTTGACAAGCCAAAATTTGGTCAAATCAAAAGTTACCAACATTTGGCAACCTTTTGTGAGATTTGCAACGAAAATTGTTATGTAACCAATCTCTTCTTTACATCATTGCCAGTACACTCGCTCGCACCAAGATTCTGTACTGACTTCTTTCAAAAAAATAAATTCTACTGGTGCTATATAGTGGAGCACGAGCTTACTGGACAGGGTCAGGAGCAGACCACTGTCGTCCTACTGTCTTCACTTAGTGTCATCTCTTGCTCTCTTCTTTTCTTCTCTCCGGCCCGATCGTCTCAGCGGCTCGGCCAGCTTAGATCCTCGTCAATCCTAGATAGCTGGAGCATCTACCAGCATGTCCAACTGCATGGACGTCTCGGCCACGCCGTCCCCGGAGCCGCCCCCGCCGACGGCGGCGCTGGACTACGACGCGGTGGTGATCCTGGCGGCGATGCTGTGCGCGCTGGTGTGCGCCCTGGGGCTCAACTCCGTGCTCCAGCAGTGCGTGGCGCGGTGCGCCCGCCGCGCCGTGGCCGACCCCGTCGGCTGGGTGGCGCACCGCCGCGCCAACGCCGGGCTCAAGCGCGAGGCCCTCGTCGCGCTCCCCGTCGCCACCTACGCCTCGCCGTCGCACAAACAGCAGCAGCACGCGTCCCCCGGCGGCGCCGGGTGCGCCATCTGCCTGTCGGACTTCGCCGACGGGGAGACCATCCGCGTGCTCCCCGTGTGCGGCCACCGGTTCCACGTGCCGTGCGTCGACAGGTGGCTCACCTCGCGCTGCTCGTGCCCGACGTGCCGGCGCCGCCTCTCCGGAGAAGCGCACCGCGACGACATGGAAGTTCTGAACGCCGTATGAACATGATTCATCAGTTCGCCTCTTTTTGCTTCGCTTCGGATTTCTGATCACTGTTCCGGCGTGCTGCTTTGTATGTCAGGTTCCGGCCGTAACGTGTTTGACGATGGTTTGCTTTGCCAGCCATCCTGAGAGCTTTTTCATTTTTGGCAATAAACGATCATCATGAGTTTTTTAACATTACTGTGTATTCTTTGACAAGTCATTGATTTTAACTTCACATTTGCTATTCATCTCTTACGTGAAATTTCGATCCGCACCGTTCGATTTTGGGTGAAGCACCGAGGCAGAGATGGGGACGCCGCAACGAGCGTGAGCGATGCACGGGGATGACGGCTAGGCCGAGTCAGGAGCGACTAGGGGCTAGGACGGCACGACACCGTCGCCATCGGTGGAGGGGAGTGAGAGGTTGACGGGGTTTGGGTGCAGGGGAGGTCGCCGGTGACGAAGACCGTGTTGGGGTTTAGAGGGACTATTGGGAGGTGGCAACACGACGGAAAGGGTGGGACGGTGAGGCGTGTGCAGCAGCGCCATTGCCCGTGGATGGTGCGGTGCGGGGCGGGGGGGGGGGGGGGGGGGGGGGAGGGAGGGGGGAGGGGGAGGGGGGAGGAGGCCGGCGGTTGTGGGAGGGTTCAAGATGAACATGAGAAACAGGCACGAGACGGTCAAGAGCCGTTGGATGTGAGTATTACGGACCAGAAAAATCTATTAAAACTTGCAACTGACAAACAGGTGACCCCCTTTTTACTTGGATTTCAAATATCACGCCAACAAGTAACAAACCCTCACCGGCAATCCGCCCCACCTCCGGTTGCCATATGGGATTTGGAGGTGTGGCGGACACTGGTCCTTGCCCGTCAGGAGGAATATTATACCTAGTTTTTTTTGGTCGGGGTGGCGAGGCGGCTGCAACGTTACAGAGTTACAACAATGTCCTCCCTGTCTATCCCTGCTTCGGCTAAGGGCGTGTGAAGACGAGTCTTCGATGGATCTTCTTGGATCCAAATATTGGTCTTGGTGGATCTGCTTAGATTTGTCGGTGTTCGTCGACGACGGTTGCTATTCTGTTGTGCCAGTGCTTTGGAGCCTTAGCATGAAGTTTTCTCACCTGTCTACAACAAAGTTCCTTTGGGCTCCGATAAGGGAGGGACGATGATGGCAGCATACCTTCGGCTTGCTAAGTGTATGTATGTGGTCATCGATAGGTGATCCATGGACCTAGTTGTAATTTTTGTTACATATCAAAATGTTTGCATTGCTGTTGCATATGTTAATAGATTAGATGACTTCTTCAAAAAAAATTAACTCTGGTTCTTAGCCATGCATCCATTGTGTGAGTGCACGGGGAATGCAACGTTGAGCAACTAGCCATGGAGATAGGAACAGGACAGGCAGTGAAGTCACGGTCAGAACAGATGACAAGGTAAAGTAGGAGAATTTGGATGTGATACGCAGGGTTATCTTGGGGGGCCGCCGCACGTGATGCCCCTCCACCGGAGAGCCCACTTGACGGCAAGGCAGGAATGGGATGTGATGAGGACGGCGACCCTGCCGGTCACCGGAGTCGCCCAATCGGCATCCGAGTTCCTATCATCAGGATCTGAAATCCAGAACACCTTTCCTGAATTGCTATCATAGCATTCGGATTAGAAATTCAGATACCTTTCCCGAGATTTCGATCCTGCATCCCCTCAACTACGTGTCAAAGCGCAACACAACACCTGCATGTGGAAGCGCAACACAACATTGTTGCAAACAGAGTCATCATCATCATCATCATCATCATTTCCTATCGTCTATGAAGGTGGAAACAAAACACGGATGCCACCACAGGGCTAAAGCAACAGCACTATGACTCGACGAGTCGGAGATTGGGTTTATTGTCCACCCACAACAGTTCAATTATGGGGTTTTACAGACCAGCATGAGCGTTCTGCAGCTTCAAGTCGACGCAGATTGATTTGATTGTTTTCATCGTACAGAATTATTATTATTCCAGGATATGAAAATGGCCATCAAAATTGCAGCCTTCACTTCCTACACTACGCGAGGAGACCTTCTGTGCTAAATCGTATCGTGGCATCATCGTTAGGCGACAAGAGACATGTGCCCGATCAGATCGAGGACACGGTTGCTGGATCAAGAAAACATAACAGCATAATCAGGTACACTGAAGATACGCAATAAATTAAAAGCTTGAACTGGTTAAGTGAACATTTACCTGTAGCCCCACTCGTTGTCGTACCAGGAGACGAGCTTCATGAAAGATGAACTTAGACCCATACCAGCATTGGCATCAAATATGCTCGACCTTCAGTATAGAGAGATTTAGTGACTCCCGAGTTCCAAGCAGCTCGTTACTATTTCATGGGAACAGATACAAATACATACCTTGTGTCACCAACGAAATCGTTTGAAACAACATCCTCATCTGTGTAGCCTAGAATACCTTTAAGCGAACCTTCTGATGCTTCCCTGGAAAAATGGTTGAGTATTTTTTTTTCAGAGTTGGGTAAGCATATTGTTGGACTGAGAAATTTTCACAGGATAATGCTAATACAAAGTTCAAGAAACAGCTGTGGCATATTTACACTCATTTATTTAGGAAAACAAATTGGCCTTAATTCACATCAAAATTTCAACCAACAAACACTTTCCCTGTTTCTCTGTTTTTGTAAGCTGTGAGACCTACTTCTCCATTACCATGATCAAACCACACAGATAGTATGTACATGGAATCAGTTGGTACCAGGACAGGCACACTGTTATACTGTATATTTCTTCCTGAGAGCTATTTCAATATTAACCTTCAACATTGTGATAACTATTGTACCCTTAAGGAGAAGCTAGTTGTCTGCCTAATGCAATTTGTTCTCTGATCACATTGATCAAATCCTCTAACTTCGGTTTATAGAATAACAAGCTACAGGAGTAATCCTATAAACAGTTACAGCCAAAAGATTGCATACTATACCAATAAAGAGAACTTGGAATAATAAAGTTAATGACAAGTTGACTTGGTCAGAAAGAACAGAGAAAGGCAGTGATGGAAAAGGGAGTGCAACCAGCAATCAGGAGATAACAAAGTGCAAGCTCAACTATTAGATTGGTGTACATACTTGATAGCTGCTTTCACATCTTCATAGGAAGCGTTTTTCTCAAGCCGGCAGGTCAGATCAACAACGGATACGTTAGGTGTAGGAACCCGGAAGGCCATGCCAGTGAGCTTTCCATTTAAAGCTGGAAGGACCTTCCCAACAGCCTGATATCAAAGCAAGAAGTTCAACATAAGAAACCTGCAGAAACAAAACATTTTTTCTCATTATGCAAATTATAAACCTTTGCTGCACCCGTAGAGCTAGGGATGATGTTTTGACCAGCACCACGTCCTCCCCTCCAGTCCTTCATCGAAGGACCATCAACAGTCTTTTGAGTGGCTGGACACATCAAATAAAATCATTACGTTACAGACAAATTACAACTTGGTATGTGAGCATTGGTGAACCTCTCAGCCCATGACAAGTATTAACAGGGAGAAAGAAACCTGTTGTGGCATGGACAGTTGTCATTAGGCCTTCAAGAATGCCAAACTCCTCGTGGACAACCTGCAAACAATAAACATAAGAATCATCAAGAAGGCAGCTGGTGGCACTATTTTGCAAGAAATACGACGGTATTATGTATATAATATGAAGTGATAAAGCGTATACCTTGGCAACAGGAGCAAGACAGTTGGTGGTACAACTAGCATTAGAGACGACATCCATGCTAGGGTTGTAATTCTTCTCATTTACTCCAACCACAAACATGGGAGCATCCGCTGACGGAGCCGATATCACCACTTTCTTTGCACCCCCCTGTTTAAGTGACAATGGAATCTCAACATTTTTGTTGTATGTAAATGGAAATTTTTCCAGGATATTACATACATAGTCCAAAAAAATGAGAAGTTGACCTTCAAATGTGCTGAAGCTTTCTCAACTGTTGTAAAAACACCAGATGATTCAACAACATATTCAGCTCCAAAGTTACCCCAAGGGATCTCTGAGGGGTCCCTGAAATTAAAAGTGAAAGCACATAAAACAAAGTTAGCAAACCAACAATACGTTTGGGGAGATGGGACAAGCAACATTGTCACAAGGTAAAAATACCACAAGCAACGAGTTGATGAAAATCGCTTGCAAATTTCTAGGAACTACATGTGCGCCATAATTTTACCCAAGTGAGCATTAATCAAATAATATATTGCTTTTTATTTTTTCAATGATTATTATATGTACATGCATGTATGCAATACTACCAAACTGCAGATGAGCACTCAGCCACTTCCATAATAGGTGCCAAGCAACGCATATCCTTATTTACAATTCATAAAGGTTTGATGATACATAAAAAGTGTACAGAGAGTGTCCATGTATTCACAGTGAAAAAAACACTTGATATCTGAATCTGACACTTGTCAGCATTGGGGTTGATAAGAAAAGAGATATGTGACACCACCTAAGATAAAATTACAGGTAAGTAATTAAAGAAGATTTTTGTCCTGACTTGCTAGTGAAACTGTAAGGACAAAATGAATCATTGAGGAATCATTCCTATAGAGAGCAATACTTACTACTCCCTCCGTTCCTAAATATAAGTCTTTGTAGAGATTTCACTATGGACCACATACGGATGTATATAGATGCATTTTAGAGTGTAGTTCATTCATTTTACTCCGTATGTGGTTCATAGTGGAATGTCTCCAAAGACTTATATTTAGGAACGGAGGAAGTAGAATACATAATTATATATTCAGCTAAACCTGGAGCATTCCTATAATCCTATTGTTACCTTTTGCTTGTAACTGAGACTTTCTTCCCATTAATCTCCAAGGTTGACTCATCCAGAACTGTTATGGTTCCTTTGAATGGACCGTGTGTGGAATCATACTTAAACATGTAGGCCTAGAAAAGGACGAATATAGTGAATGAATCAAACGGCATCTTCAGATGAAATATGATGCACCTGATACGGCTTGAGATTTAAATCTTCTGAATGAAAGAAAATAACAAAGGTACAACAAGAACAGTAAACGTGACAGTTTTTTTTCTCGAGAAAACGCAAAAGGCCTCTGCGTTTCATTTCATTGAAAGGATGGAAGACCTCCTAGGAGGTGGTTGACAGTTTTCTAACCGAGGACTGCACCTAACAGATTATACGAGCATGAATGACACAAGCTGAGCTCCTATTTTCAGGCAAGATACATCCAACATATAATATAGCTCACACCATGTTGTGCAGTCCAAGTTTCTGTACACATAAGCAACTAGGGCAACAAATAGAATATGGATGTAATCTTTTCAAGTTCCAGCATGCAATGAAGATCAAAAGGTGGATGCTTGGTTCAAGCTTCATATATATGCAAGTCAGATAAGATCAAACAAAGCATCTCTTCACTAAAGCAAGAAGCGTATAAAATTACAATGATGCATAATAGTTGTGTGTCGGTTGGTCCTGTTTCAAGAAATATCTCTACAGGAAACATATGGTGGTGGAATTGTGAATAGTTATTCAGAAGTACATTGAAGATCAGCACGTTCTCATCTAAGTGCTCACTAAAAAATCATATGGAAGATATGAAAAACAGATCATTACTTCCTCATGTTCTATATGCATATTGTTTCATGAAGAATCAAACAACTGTAAATCAAAAACAATAGTCCGGTCACTCATTATCTAACACAAGTAGCGCACTGCCGGTATCGGGCATTTCAAAGCATTCCAGCAGATGTTCTGCAGCCTAAAAATGAATAATTTTGTGCTGATTTCTTACCATGTATTTAGCATCGATAAACGGATCATTGACGGCCACAACTTCAATATCATCTCTATCGATTGCAATTCGCAGAACTAACCTCCCAATCCGCCCAAAACCTGAAACAAAACACAAGTGTACCATTGTACTTTAAAGATCACCTACAACAAGAAAAAAACTGAACAAAGATTACATAGTATAGCCCAACTATCCAAATGCACCTGACAAACATCTTAATGTGTCTTGACTACATTAGAATAGTTTGGCAATGCCATTTCTTTTCCTATCTATTAAGGAACTCACCATTGATGCCGACCTTTGTCTTCTCCCCAGTAGAAGATTCTATGGAAATTGAAAAGATAAAACTGTGTCAGACACAACTGCAGGCTGCACCGATCTCTACAGAGTACAGATGTTTCGTGCATTGAAGAACTTACGAGGGGTGGCAGGAGGCGCCTGTGTGGCGGTGGCTCTTACCGGCTCAATGCTTCTAGCACTGCAGTTGAATAAACAAACACAGTGTTAAAGGTAATATACAGAAGAAAAATGTTGTTTTACAGATAATATGCAATAACCATGACCATCAACCGTGGGTGCTTTAATGTGGTCAAACTACAAAACTAGCTGAGAAGTACAATGGAAGACGCAAAAGACATGAGAAACAAAAAAAAATTATTATATACTTAACACTAAATGTCCATCAAGTTGTTGCTGTTTTCAGACTATTTGTTGAGATTATGATGATGTTTAGTGTAAACTTTGAACCCTGGCACCCCCAAGCCTGCGATTCTAGGCCCGCGACCGCTGAGGACACCAGGAACCGACGTCACGTTCCCCACAGGAAATTCGCAATCTCGGTCGTCCAATTTTCGTGATCCGGAAAACCGCAGGCGGACAGCTATCTGAACAAGCTGAATGAAAGAAGGCCACAAGAAGGCGACTCACGGTGAGGAGGTAGCTCCGACGGAAGGGAAGCTGCAGGTAACCTTGCTCCTCACGCACGACGCCTGCGCCATATATCAGAAAGAGAAACAGATCAACAGGAGAAACATTTACGGCGAACGAGTGTAAGTTGCACAGCTGAGTAGGTCTGTGTTTGGACAAAAAAGCAGCTGAATCAAGATGAACCAGTCTAGACCTGGATTCAGGATATAGCATGGATACATTCAGGAATTGAGGCTACTAGAATGGGGGGATACGAATATCAACCGATTAATAACGAGAAAAAGTTGGCGCGACAGGAAAACAAATGCAGGCGGCCAACTTTCGCCGCACAGACAACAGTTGAGTCGTGCTCGCGCCATGGGTTCCATCAAACAGGACGAGGAAAGAGTCCTCGGCGCAATCTACAGATAACACAGGGGAGATCCGTGATGGGGGGTGAATTAGACCTTGATTGGGGCGGCGGCGCGGGATCCGGAGGCGGCCGGGGAGGCGGAGGCGCGGAGGGAGAGGGAGAGCGACGCCATGAGGTGCCGCCGGCGCCGGCCGGGGGAGCGGGCTGCGGTTGGACGGACGGAGGCGGAGGCGGAGGCGGAGAGGGAGAGGGGACGGCGGCGTGGGCGGGCGTTGTGCAGCGAGCGAGCGATCTCCCTCTTCTTCGCGTCTCGGTCTCGGTCTCGGTCCCGAGGGCGGAGTTGTTTATGAGCTTTTATTATTCGAGTCCTTTTCTCGAGGGGCCTCCTCTCCTCTGCTTCTCTCTCTCTTTGCTTTTTTTGTCCCGAGGATCCTCCCCTCCTCTGCTTCTGCGGTTCTGCCTCTCGCCCACTTCGCCACCTTCCAATGCAAGCTATGACAAAATCAAACATTCAAAGTGTCATCTGGAACAATGCTTCTTTTGGAAACTCCCTGAAAAAAATGAGGACCTGATGTAAATTCTACAGAAAGTTTTGTTTGGTTTGAAGTTTTTCATGCGCAAGCGCAAGTACTCGAATCGATATCTATATTTGGAGTCGTTTTGAGACGCCATTTGACTTGATCAACATAACCCCCCTAGCTCCTAACCGTCGAACCATGGTTTGTTCACATCAGTCGATATCTTAAAAAATCTCGGTTCTAAAATAACGTTCATCGTGAATTAGACAAATCGAAAGAATTTAACCACAAGCTAGCATTAGCTCGAGTTCTAGTAGAAAGTAATAAAAAAGAAAAAGGAAGCAAGTCACAAGAGCAACCGGGAGAAGACGGGGAGGATCTGTAGATGCTGGTCATACCAGTTTTTCCTCGCCTTTGACGAACAGTTTTGGCACCAACAATTGGAGGAAAACCAAGGATAAATGTTTAGGATTGTGGCTTTTGTTCTTTCTATGTGTCATCGGCAGAGACGTTGACAATATATGTCGCACCACCATGATAGAAAAGTGACATTGTTATACCCCTTTGACGTTGAGTGTTTTGTTCAAACTGATCATCGGCTCTTGTCTCGACGGATGATACTTCAGTCTTTCTTAAGAGAGCGGTGACAGTGCTAGGGTTATTTGGTCAACGGATAATTAGTTTTTCTCTTTTTATGCTCGTGTTCTCCTATGTAATAGTAGGGGAACCAAGCAGGAATTCGGACAATCTGCATTGCAAGAAAATTGAACAAACCCTGGGTCGGGCCAGGCTTACTAACTCGATCTAAAATTCCCAAATCCGACCCGTCGTGAAACACATGAACCATGTCAATCCCCATTTAAGTTATTCATTTTTGGTGCATTGAAATCTATCATTGCACTTAAAAAAATTATGAATAAACTACTCGCCCGGGATTTTTTTAGGCTTTGAGGGCGGATGGGGGCAAACGGGTGTCTGGGCAATTCTCAAAAATATTTAGAGAGACAAATAAAAAAACAGTTTTTTGCAGGGAGAATTCCGTGCTTTTAGTTTTATCATCATGGGTCTCATGTTTGTACTCCCTCTGTTCTATTTTACTCTGTATATTAGTTTGAGTGAAGTCAAAATTTTATAAGGTTTTACCAAGTTTGTATAAAACAATATAAACATTTACAATAACAAATTTACATGATGCGAATCAACCTGTGGTTGAATTGGTTAGGTGGACAGTGGTATCCGCAACCCATCAGGGTTCAAATCCTGGTGCTCGCATTATTCCTGGATTTATTTCAGGATTTCCGGCGATGCGCTTTCAGTGGGAGGAGACGTTCCCGTCGATGACGAGGCGCCTACGGTGACTTCGTAAATCTCAAGATGATATGCCGGCTCAGTCTCTCGGAGGTGTTCATAGGGGTAGGGTGTGCGTGTGTGCGTTCATAGAGGTGAGTGTATACGCGTGTATATGAGTGCTTGTGTCTGTACTGATGCTTAAAAAAACAAATTTACTTGATGTGAAAATATATGCAATGATGAATTAATATATATTCGATGGTGTATATGTTAATATATTTTTGTACGAGCTTGTTGAAAGTATATAAAATTTGACTTTAGACAAACCTAAGTAAATAAAAGCGGAGGGAGTACTAGTTTATTCGATTTGATGTGTATTCAATCCATTAATGAAATCAGCTTGTTTACTCGGAGACAATGACCCAAAACCGTCCATTGAAGAGCACGCAGAGACAGGACCGCTGACTGGACCAATGCGTGGGCGTGGCACATCAACTTCTTATGATTTTGCCCAATTGTACAGTACAAATATGGCTGGAATAACCAGGTGTGGCATTGGGGAAGAGCTTGAAACGTCGGTCGCCCGGCCTAAGAAAAGTGTTGGCAACGTGAAACGACCGATTGGTGCTGATGAACTGTGGCGTGCGTATCTGCGGTTTGTCCGGTGCCGGGCAGGGTGACCGATCGATCGGTGCGTCCGCCGGGAAAACAAAGCTGGCCCCAGAGTCTCGGAGGAG
This sequence comes from Triticum monococcum, assembly GCA_034509565.1. Lineage (NCBI taxonomy): Eukaryota > Viridiplantae > Streptophyta > Magnoliopsida > Poales > Poaceae > Triticum > Triticum monococcum. The sequence goes on along the minus strand of CM067847.1, from coordinate 724,884,030 downwards.
GCGCGCGCGGCCCTGCGAATATGCCAGCTCGCGTGCGGACAACTCCACCCCAGGATTCCAGGAATCGGATCCGTTTGGTGTAGACGGACGGGAGAAGGTCTCGGATCACCTCCGTTGATGCATTTTGGGCTCCATGCGCCTTGGCTCACGCTAACTCCACCGCGCAATCCCATTCTGTCCGGCCCTATTTGTTTGAGGTAAAACGGACAAACCAGACGTTTCAGCGCGCGGGTGTAAACGGACTTTTGTCCGTTTTCTATCCGCTTTTGACCCATCCCTAACCCAAGTTTGCGCCGATTTCGGGATGAAACGGACAACACGCGGACAGGCGGGACGCATGCGCTTGTCCTCCCCTGGTCCACTTGTCGGTGAGAGAAAGCAACCCCACCCCCATGCCCCATTTGGTGCCATTTTCTCTAAACCCTCCCACGTCCCTCCTCCCGCTCCCTCCCTCCCTCCTCCATGGCCGACGCCCAGCCGGATTCCGGCGGCCTGGCCGTCGACCCGCTTGGAAAGGCGAAGAAGAAGGCGGCCAAGGCGCCAAGGAAGCCACGGTCGGAGTGCACGCTGGAGGAGATCGCCAAGTTGGACGCGGAATCGGCGAAGAGGAGGAACCGGAGAGCGGTCGTCAAGGTCAATGCCGCCGCAGCCAAGTTCGTCGCCGAGCGCGATGCGATGAAGGCCGCATGGCCGCGGTCGATGAGAAGGAGGACATCATCAACAAAGCGCAGATCCTCCTCATGCTTGGCATTGGCCGTCCGACCGGTTTCCCTGCAACGGCCGTCGGCCCAGCGAGCATAGGCTCGTCGGTCGCCCGGCCTCCGCACTGCCAGTCGCCGACGTCGCGGACCATGCCCATGTCACCCGGCTTTCCTCCGCCAAGGCACGACGGCCAGACCCGTTTCTCGAGGTCGCCGGACGTTGGCGTGATCGCGCCGTCCACACCGCGCCCCTCGGCCGTCATCGACCTCAACGTCATGCCTGGGTCCAGCAGCGGTGGCCGTCCGTCCGTCGAGGTGCTAAGAAAGCAAGCACGGGCACCGTCGGTGTCAAAACCGACGGATCTCGGTTAGGGGGGCCCGAACTGTGCGTCTAAGGCGGATGGTAACAGGAGGCGGGGGACACGGTGTTTACCCAGGTTCGGGCCCTCTTGATGGAGATAATACCCTACATCCTGCTTGATTGATCTTGATGATATGAGTATTACAAGAGTTGATCTACCACGAGATCGTAGAGGCTAAACCCTAGAAGCTAGCCTATGATATGATTGTTGTTGTCCTATGAACTAAACCCTCCGGTTTATATAGACACCGGAGGGGGCTAGGGTTACACAGAGTCGGTTACAAGGGAGGAGATCTATATATCCGTATTGCCAAGTGAGGGAGTCCTGGATTAGGGGTGTCCAGATAGCCGGACTGTACCTTTGGCCGGACTCCTGGACTATGAAGATACAAGATTGAAGACTTCGTCCCATGTCCGGAAGGGACTTTCCTTGGCGTGGAAGGCAAGCTTGGCGATATGGATATGTAGATCTCCTACCATTGTAACCGACTCTGTGTAACCCTAGCCCTCTCCTGTGTCTATATAAACCGGAGGGTTTTAGTCCGTAGGAACAACAATCATACCATAGGCTAGCTTCTAGGGTTTAGCCTCCTTGATCTCGTGGTAGATCTACTCTTGTACTACCCATATCATCAATATCAATCAAGCAGGACGTAGGGTTTTACCTCCATCAAGAGGGCCTGAACCTGGGTAAAACATTGTGTCCCCTGCCTCCTGTTACCATCCGGCCTAGACGCACAGTTCGGGACCCCTACCCGAGATCCGCCGGTTTTGACACCGACATCGGTGCTTTCATTGAGAGTTCCTCTATGTCGTCACTTTTAGGCCCGATGTCTTCTCCGATCATCAACAACAATGCGATCCAGGGTGAGACTTTCCTCCCCAGACAGATCTTCGTATTCGGTGGCTTTGCACTGCGGGCCAATTCGCTTGGTCATCTGGAACAGATCGAAAGCTACGCCCCTGGCCATCAGGTCGGATTTGGAAGTTTGAGCTACACGGCCGACCTCCGCGGAGACTTGATCTTCGATGGATTCGAGCCACAGCCGAGCGCGCCGCATTGTCACGATGGGCATGATCTAGCTCTGCCGCCGAATAGTGCCCTGGAGGCCGCACCCGCATCAGCTCCGACCCTTAATTCAGAGCCAACTGCGCCAATCGAGGATGGGTGGTTGGACACCACCTCGGGGGCTGCAATCTCTACGGCGATCGAGCCGAACACCAGCCCTATTCTCTGCGAAGCCCGTGACTCCAAGGAGCCGGACTCCTCTCCTGACTCCGAGCCCTCCGCGCCCCTACCGATCGAACCCGATTGGGCGCCGATCATGGAGTTCACCACCGCGGACATCTTTCAGCACTCGCCCTTCGGCGATATTCTGAATTCACTAAAGTCTCTCTCTTTATCAGGAGAGCCCTGGCCGGACTATGGTCAGCAAGGTTGGGATGCGGATGATGAAGAAATTCAAAGCCCACCCACCACCCACTTCGTAGCCACTGTCGCTGATTTAACCGACATGCTTGACTTCGACTCCGAAGACATCGGCGGTATGGACGCCAATGTAGGAGACGATCAAGAACCAGCGCCTATAGGGCACTGGAAAGCCACCTCGTAGTATGATATATACATGGTGGACACCCCAAAAGAAGGTAATGGTGATGGAACAACGGAGGATGACCCCTCCAAGAAGCAGCCTAAGCGCCGGCATCAGCGGCGCCGCTCTAAATCCCGCCAAAGCAAAAACGGTGATTCCGGCACGGGAGATAATAACACCCCGGACAGTGCCGAAGACAACCACCTCCAGCAAGATTCAGCACAGGAGGATGGAGAAGCCAGCCCTCACGAGAGAGCGGCAGACAGAGAGGTCGAGGACGATAATTATATGCCTCCCTCCGAAGACGAGGCAAGCCTCGACGACGACGAATTTGTCGTGCCGGAGGATCCCGTCGAACAAGAGCGTTTCAAATGCAAGCTTATGGCCACGGCGAACAACCTCAAGAAAAAACAGCAACAACTTAGAGCTGATTAAGATTTGCTAGCCGACAGATGGACTGAAGTCCTTGCGGCCGAAGAGTATGAACTCGAACGCCCCTCCAAGAGCTACCCAAAGCGCAGGTTGCTACCCCAATTAGAGGAGGAAGCACCTAAACCTACATCACCAGCGCATGATGCGGCCGACCGGCCACCCCGTGGCCGCGACAGAGAGGCCTCTCGGCCCTCGACTCAAGCCGCACCTCGGCGCCGCTTAAAAAATACCAAGGAATGGGAAAACGCGCCAGACCTGCGAGATACATTGGAAGACAAGGCAAGACAAACAAGATCGATCTACGGATCGCGTGGGCGCCCCACGGTAGGAGACGGTACTCGTCACGCCGGATATAGTAAATCCGGCCGGGCCGAACACAGTAGACAAAGCTCGTTTGAGTTGCGTCGTGATATAGCCCAATACAGAGGCGACACACACCCACTATGCTTCATAGATGAAGTAATGGATTATCAAATCCCCGAGGGTTTCAAACCCGTGAACATCGAATCATACGATGGCACAACAGATCCTGCGGTATGGATCGAGGACTATCTCCTTCATATCCACATGGCCCGCGGTGATGACCTACACGCCATCAAATACCTCCCACTCAAGCTTAAAGGACCAGCTCGGCATTGGCTTAACAGCTTGCCAGCAGAATCAATTGGTTGTTGGGAGGACCTGGAAGCCGCATTCCTCGACAATTTCCAGGGCACTTATGTGCGACCACCAGACGCCGATGACCTAAGCCACATAATTCAGCAGCCAGAGGAATCGGCCAGGCAATTCTGGACACGGTTCCTAACCAAGAAAAATCAAATCGTCGACTGTCCTGACGCAGAGGCCCTAGCAGCCTTCAAGCATAACATCCGCGACGAGTGGCTTGCACGGCACCTAGGACAGGAAAAGCCGAAATCTATGGCAGCCCTCACGACACTTATGACCCGCTTTTGCGCGGGAGAAGACAGCTGGCTAGCTCGCAGCAATAACATGACCAAGAGCCCTGGTAATTCGAATACCAAGGACAGCAGTGGCAGGTCGCGTCACAACAAGCAAAAGCGCCGCATTAACGGTGACAATGCTGAGGATACGATAGTTAATACCGGATTCAGAGGCTCTAAACCCGGTCAGCAGAAAAAGCCATTCAAAAGAAATACTCTGGGCCCGTCCAGTTTGGACCGAATACTCGACCGCTCATGCCAGATACATGGCACCCCCGAAAAACCAGCCAATCACACCAACAGGGATTGTTGGGTGTTCAAGCAGGCAGGCAAGTTAAATGCCGAAAGCAGAGACAAGGGGCCGCATAGCGATGACGAGGAGGAGCCCCGGTCGCCGAACAACATTGGACAGAAAGGTTTTCCCCCACAAGTGCGGACGGTGAACATGATATACGCAACCCACGTCCCCAAGAGGGAGCGGAAGCGTGCGCTAAGGGACGTATACGCGATGGAGCCAGTCGCCCCAAAGTTCAACCGATGGTCTTCCTGCCCGATCACTTTTGATCGAAGGGACCACCCCACTAGCATCCGTCATGGCAGATTCGCCGCATTGGTTCTAGACCCAATTATTGACGGATTTCACCTCACTAGAGTCCTTATGGACGGCGGCAGCAGCCTGAACCTGCTTTACCAGGATACAGTGCGGAAAATGGGCATCGATCCCTCGAGGATTAAACCCACTAAAACGACCTTTAAAGGCGTCATACCAGGTGTAGAGGCCAACTGTACAGGCTCAGTTACACTTGAAGTGGTCTTCGGATCTCCGGATAATTTTCGAAGCGAGGAGTTAATCTTCGACATAGTCCCGTTCCGCAGTGGCTATCACGCACTGCTCGGGCGAACCGCATTTGCCAAGTTCAATGCGGTGCCGCACTACGCATACCTCAAGCTCAAGATGCCAGGCCCTCGAGGAGTCATCACGGTCAATGGAAACACCGAACGCTCTCTCCGAACGGAGGAGCATACGGCGGCTATCGCAGTGGAAGTACAAAGCAGCCTCTCAAGGCAATTCTCCAGTCCGGCCATTAAACGTCTGGACGCCGTCAAGCGTTCCCGGAGTAACCTACAACAAGACCGCCTGGCACGTTCCGAGCAAGCGTAGCAATGCGGCCCCAACCCCAGCCCTCACGAACTTGCGAAACCAGTGTTGCACGTACATAACTACGCTATGGAAATACCATGGGCACAGGGGGAGGGGCACCATCACGGCATGCCCGAAGCATGGCTTAAACCGCACTAGGGGTTGCCGACTTCTTCATTTTCTCTTACTTCCAGGACTCCACTCTTCAGAAGGCCTGTCCGGCAGTGCAATTGCCTCACAAACGATACAACAACCAGGGGAGCAGAAAGCTACGTCGCACTATGGAACTCTAAGGTGGTCTCTATAACGAGCAGTATACCTGTTTCACATACCATTCCGCAGCTCGCCCCTGGAAAGGACATGTTAAATAGTCCCATCTTTTGCTTATTGCACTATTTGTATCGTTCTGCTTTGATCGCAGCTTTTTTAAATAAACAATGCATAGCTTCCGTCTATTATTGCTTTACTCTTTTTTTACGAATATATGTTCATTAGTGACATGTTGCACCCGTACACTTTGGTATGGCCAATACGCCGGGGGCTTAAGTACCCCACAATATGGTGTGAGAAGTCCGAACACTTTCACAAGTGCGGCACCCCGAACTTATAGGATTATATGCATCGGCTCCGAATCATGTCTTGGGTCAATAGTTGGGTTTGCCCGGCTCCTATGTTTTGGTACCTTACATTCCATTATATCTGCTAAGGTAGCACTAGGAGAACTACTGCGATTGTGCCCCAGTTGAGCTGGGCTAAGCACCTTAGTAGAGAAAGCTAAAACGGACCGTCACGATGAGGCGAGAGCTGGTCGCTGTTCGAGAGGTTTTCGAGTCCCTAAAGACTTATGCTGCTTAGAGCAAGGAGTCGGCTTTGTCCGGCCTAGGCGTGGATAGCGCCCCGAACTCGGTCTTCCGAACACTAGGGGCTTCGCCGAAATTTAAAATTATAGAATTATATGGCTAAGTGAGAGTGTTCAAGCATTATAGTCTGATTTCCTTGTTCGTTGTGTTGAGCGCCTCCCTCGAAGGACCCCAAGAATGGGAAAAAGAGCGCTCATGTTTATCCCGAACACCCCATCACTCGTGGCATGGGGGCAGAAGCCGACGACTCGCCATCTCTCAAATTTGATAAACGGCCGCACAGAAGGTAATATTTTAAATTCAAAAGCATTGCTTAGCGCATATGAACAAGTTTTCAGCGTACAGGATCACAAATGCGAGTTTACTCAAAAATTACATCTTTGGAGCATTCATCCGCTATAAGGCGGGCACCCTTCAGGACGCCCTCATAATATGCTTTCGGGACGCGATGCTCCTTGCTCGACGGCGGCCCGTCCTTCACCAGCTTCTCCGCATCCATCTTGCCCCAGTGCACTTTAGCACGGGCAAGTGTCCTACGGGCACCTTCGATGCAGACGGAGCGCTTGATTACTTCAAGCCGTGGACAAGCATCCACCAGCCGCCTCACCAGCCCGAAGTAGCTACCAGGCAGAGCCTCTCCAGGCGAAAGCCGAACTATGAGGCCCTTTATGGCCTGTTTGGCCACCTTGTGGAGCTCGACCATTTGCTTCTGCTGGTCGCTCAAAGGCACCAGGTGTCCGGCCTCAGCATACTGAGACCAGAACACCTTCTGCGTCGAGCTCCCCTCCTCGGCTCGGTGGTAGGCGGCGGCATCAGACGCACTGCGGGGCAAATCGGCGAACGCTCCTGGAGAGCTCCGGACTCGGGTAAGTAACAATTAATTCACTTTCACATGCTTGCTTTGCATAATGAATGCATTACCCGCCGCTATCTTCTTCATCGCTTCAATTTCTTGGAGGGCTTTCTGGGCTTTGGCCTTGGCAGACTTTGCACTTTCGAGGGATGCCGCAAGCTCGGACGCTTGCATCTTTGAGTCAAGCTCCAAACTCTCATGTTTTTTCACGAGAGCCTAGAGCTCTTTCTGCACCTCCTCCACCCGCGCCTCCTGCTTCCCTCTCTCTGTGCGCTCCGCGGCCGCTCTGTTTTTGGCCTCGGACAGCGCTTTCTTAAGGGTTGCCACCTCGGTCATGGCCCCTATAATAGCACGTTGATCCTGTCATTTTTTTGCAACCACATCTTCTCTATATACTTGCGCAAGGTATTACTTACCTTCCCTCTCCTCGAGTTGCCTCTTGGCATGGCCGAGCTCGTTCTCGGACCACGCGAGGTTTTGCTTCAACATATCCACCTCCGCAGTCAATGCGGCGGAGGCCAGCAGCAAAGCCTGCATACGCATATTGACTTGATTATGTTAGACTCCTGCGAATGTTATTAGATCCTCTATTCGGCTTTTCTTTCCGACCGCCGAATAGAGCATCAGGGGCTACTGTCTATGCAGTAATATTTTTACATATTCTTTACTTACCTCAAAGCCTGTTAGAAGGCTGGCACAGGCTTTAGTCAGTCCGCTCTTGGCGGACTAAACCTTCTGGATCACCGCACTCATAATAGTGCGGTGCTCCTCGTCGATGGAGGCGCCGTTAAGCACCTCCAGCAAATTGTCCGGTGCCTCCGGTTGGACAGAGGTCACCGGCTCGGTAGGCTTTCTCCTCTTGGAAGGAGGCTGCCTACCGGAGTCCGGAACCGTTGAAGGTTCCGGCGCGGTGTCCGGCTCAAGGCCGGACTTGGAGCCCTTGGGGGTTCTATCTCCTTTACGCCTGGAGTTCGGGAGGTCGCCTTGCGGCGCCTCCAGGACCACCTCCTCCTAGCTTGGAACCTGTTGGGACGCCACCTCGGCGTCGTCCATAGGGTGGGGGGAGGTAGCCATCGGAAGCGAATTCCCATCCGACGAATCCAGGGAGCCGCTCGACGACTCGTCGAGCCCGGCCGTGGGCGGACTACACAGTCATATTCGGCGTAAGGAGGAGCTGTGCAAGAAAGGAACACTATGAATTGCTCTGGTGTCCGAATACTTACGATCTCGCCAGGGGCTTGGCCCTGTGCGGCCACTCCTCTTCGCCGTCGTCGGCGTTGGTGGAGCAGTCCGGAGGAAGGGTCTTCCCCTTCTTGGACCCTTCGGCCTCCCCAGTTGGGGCGGCCTTCCTTTTCTTCTCTCCCCCCGCTGGAGGGGGAGAGGTCTCTTCTTCCTCCTCCTCGTCTTCATGGGAGGAGTGCGTCTTGGAGTCGTCTGATGATGAATCCGACACCGCCAGGCGCTGGGCACTCTTTCGAGTCCCCGTGGCCTTCTTCTCCGGCACCACATAGGGTGCCGGAACCAGTAGCTTCGCCAAGCGAGCGTTCGCTGGGCCTTTGGGCAAAGGAGCCGGACAGTTGATCTGTCCGGACGTCTCCTGCCAATCCTGTCAAAGGTAAGGGAGCTTAGATCCCGCATGGAGTCATACTATGAAAAACTAATACCATGTAAAAGGTAAAAACAGCTTACCACACTAGCGTGACGCTGCATGCTGAATCCGCGATCCTCGGTAGCGGATGCGGGGGCCTCGGCGCCCTTGAAAAGCACCTTCTAGGCATTTTCGTACGTCGTGTCGAAGAGCCTGCTCAGAGTTCGGTGCTGCGCCGGGTAGAACTCCCACAGGTTGAAAGCCCGTTGTTGACACGGGAGGATCCGGCGGATGAGCATAACCTGGACTACGTTGACAAGTTTGAGCTTCTTGTCCACCAGGGTTTGGACGCATGTTCGGAGTCCGGTCAGCTCTCCTTTTTTACCCCACGACAGGCCCGTCTCTTTCTAGGAGGTGAGCCGCGTAGGGGGTCCGGATCGGAACTCGGGGGCTGCGACCCATTCAGGGTCGCGCGGCTCGGTGATGTAAAACCACCCTGATTGCCACCCCTTTAGGGTCTCCACAAAGGAGCCCTCGAGCCATAGGACGTTGGGCATCTTGCCCACCGTGGCGCCTCCGCACTCCACCTGGGTGCCGCGCACCACCTTCGGCTTGACATTGAAAGTCTTGAGCCATAGGCCGAAATGGGGGCGGATGCAGAGGAAAGCCTCGCACACGACGATAAACGCCGAGATGTTGAGGACAAAGTTCGGGGCCAGATCGTGGAAATCCAAGACATAGTAGAACATGAGCCCTCAGACAAATGGGTGGAGAGAGAAGCCCAGTCCACGGAGGAAATGGGGGAGGAACACCACCCTCTCATGGGGCCTAGGGGTGGGGACGAGCTGCCCCTCTTCGGGAAGCCGGTGCGCGATGTCGTTAGACCAGTATCCGGCCTTCCTCAGTTATTTGATGTGTCCCTCCGTGACGGAGGAGACCATCCACTTGCCTCCCGCTCCGGACATGGCTGGAGAAGGTTGAGGTGGGGTGTGCGGACTTGGGCGCTGGAGCTCGAGTGCGCGGAAATGGATAGGCAAAGGAGGAAGAAGGCGTGGATGAAAAGGTGGATCCTTATCCCCTTATATGGGTGGACGCAACTATGTGTCCCCACCAGCCTGGTAAAACTCGCTTATCTCCCAAGCGCCGTAATCAATGGTGCGGTTGGGTTACCCACGCCCGTATTGATGAGAATCCCGGAATAAGGGGACACGATCTCTGCTTTGACAAGACGTGCCAAGGGAATCGCCTCGCTAAACGCGCTGAGGTGGGACAGTAAAACGATTCGAATAAAGACTTGGCCGTGGTGTGATGTCACGCTACGGAATACGTCAGCAGATTAGATTTGTGTAAATATTATTCTCTCTATGGCAATATGAGGAAACTTATTTTGCAGAGCCGGACACTACCTTTGTGTTCAAAATCTTCTATGAAGTACTTGGAGGAGGAACCCGCCTTGCAATGCCGAAGACAATCTGCGCGCCGGACTCGTCGTCATTGAAGCCTGGTTCAGGGGCTACTGAGGGAGTCCTGGATTAGGGGGTGTCCGGATAGCCGGACTATACCTTCGGCTGGACTCCTGGACTATGAAGATACAAGATTGAAGACTTCGTCCCGTGCCCGGAAGGGACTTTCCTTGGCATGGAAGGCAAGCTTGGCGATACGGATATGTAGATCTCCTACCATTGTAACCGACTCTGTGTAACCCTAGCCCTCTTCGGTGTCTATATAAACCGGAGGGTTTTAGTCCGTAGGAACAACAATCATACCATAGGCTAGCTTCTAGGGTTTAGCCTCCTTGATCTCGTGGTAGATCTACTCTTGTACTACCCATATCATCAATATCAATCAAGCAGGATGTAGAGTTTTACCTCCATCAAGAGGGCCCGAACCTGGGTAAAACATTGTGTCCCCTGCCTCCTGTTACCATCCGGCCTAGACGCACAGTTCGGGACCCCCTACCCGAGATCCGCCGGTTTTGACACCGACACCAAGCTTGCTTCCACGCCAAGGAAAGTCCCATCCGGACATGGGACGGAGTCTTCAATCTTGTATCTTCATAGTCCAACTGTCCGGCAAAGGATATAGTCCGGCTGTCCGGAGACCCCCTAATCCAGGACTCGCTCAGTAGCCCCTGAACCAGGCTTCAATGACGATGAGTCCGGCGCGCAGATTTGTCTTTGGCATTGCATGGCGGGTTCTTCCTCCGAATACTTCCATGGAAGATTTTGAAAATAAGGATTGTGTCCGGCTCTGCAAAACAAGTTCCATATACCACCATAGAGAGAATAACATTTTCACAAATCTAATCTGCTGACACGTTTAGCAACATGATGTTATGTCATGGCCCGGTCATTATTCAAACCATTTTTCTCAACTAGCGCTGCACATATTGCGAGGCGGTTTTCTTGACACGTCTTGTCAAAGCAAATATCGTGTCCCCCTTATTACGGGATTCTCATCAATACGGACGTGGGTAACCCAATCGTGCCCGTTGGTATGACTCCTCGATTCTAGGCAAGTCCCAAACGGCCACGAGGAGGACGCTTGATATCCACCCTCTTTATAAAGAGGCCAAGGCCTGTCCTTTTTTCCCTCTCGTACTCGATCGAATCCTTCCCCCGCCTCGAGTTCCAACACCCAAGGCTCAGGTCAGGCGCTTCGGACCTTCAACCATGTCCGGATCCAACCTTCAAGGTCGGTGGATGCCTTCCTCTATCACAGAGGAAGACATCAAGAAGCTGAGAGAGGCCAGGCATTTGACCCTCAAAATCTCGCACAGGCTGCCTACTCGAGGGCAGGTCATTCCCACTCCCGAACCCGGCGAGAGCGTTGTATTCATCCCTCACTTCCTCCGAGGGCTAGGCCTCGCTCTAGATCCCTTTGTTAGGGGGCTCATGTTCTATTATGGGCTGGATTTCCATGACCTGGCCCCGGATTCCCTCCTTCACATCTCGTTGTTCATCATCGTGTGTGAGGCCTTTCTCCGCATTACCCCACACTTTGGCCTGTGGCTCAAGACTTTCAATGTGAAGCCGAAGATGATTGAGGGGCGACACGCAGAGTGCGGAGGTGCCGTGATAAGCAAAAGTGCCGATGTTCCGTGGCCAGAGGGTTCCTTCCTAGAGGTGTCCGGTTTATGGCAACAGGAGTGGTTTTATATCACAGCTCCCCGAAGTGCCAAGTGGGTAGCCGCCCCTGCCTTTCGCTCAGGCCCCCCACGATAACCGACGTCATGGATCAACAAGGGGCTAAACTGGGGGCTAGTAAATGATGTGCCTATATTGCAGAGACGCATTCGAGATCTCCTCGAGAGAGATGTCAGCCTTGTCACAGTAATGCAAGTCATGCTAGTTCGTCGAGTCCCGCCTTGCAAACGTCGACCCCTCCGTATGTGGGAATTCAACCCGGAAGGACCGTGAACTACTCAGCACTTCCTTGGCATGACGCTCGAAGAGATGTACAAATTGTTCTTCGGACCACAAATAAAGTGTCCGGACACCACCGAGGATGCGGGTCTGAGCTGTAATCGCCCAGATACCCAAGTAAGTAATCCTGTGGCCGAACACGCTGTCTTTTTATTTATCATAACATTATTCTGAAAAGTCGCTCCTTGACCAGGACTGGGTAACAAAGGCTCAACAAATCCAGTACTAGCCAGAATGCTCGAGCCGGTGCCTTATCAGGCGCCCTTAGGGGAAGATAAAGGGGGGGGAATAAAGTGGCTGAAAGCAGGCCTCACTCGTTATTCATCCAAACCAGGGGAATTAGCGCCTCCGCGAAGGAGGATAACCAAGGAGAAGAATCTGAAATTCTCTCTCCCCAAGGAATGAAGAGGACCACCTCTGAAGACCCGGAAACAAAGGTTTCCAAACAAGGGAAGAAATCTTCGGCAGAGGGTCCTGCCTCGGAGGGTACTCTTGCCGCACAGCGCCCGCAAGGGGATCAGCCCTCTACCGAGCTGTAAGTACACAAAAAGTACTTAATAGTAAAAATATCCTACATTACTTCTGAAGATAATAACCGAAGCATATGTCTTGTAGTTCGGGTCGTAGCCCTTCTCAACAGAGTTCGTCTTCGGGGGATCTTCTTCCTGAGATGATGGAGAGCGAAACACCTCCCCCTGCCACCCCGCCTCATGAGGCGGGCGACCCTGAAGTGTCGTCGTGGAGGGTTTCTCTTGATCCGCCAAGGCTAGAGGGTAATCCTTCGGCCACCCGAAGTCCTCAGTATTCGGCTCCTAAAGAGAGCAACAGAAAGAGCCCGGAACCGTCCGGTGTGCGGTCGGACGCACTGAAGGATCTTCTGGAGCAAGCGGCCATCTCAGAAGCGCATCGTACACTAATGGGTACGGTGATTGACAGGATTTCATCCGTCGAAAGCGGGTTGCATGAAGCTTTTATGAGTCTGCTGAAAGGCTTTGAGGTACGTGAAATAGTGTATGTTTTTGATAGTACCGCACACGTTAGGTGTGCCCTATGCAGATAGTAGCCCCTAAGACTCTGGTTGCCGTCGGGAACGGCGGCAAACAGAGGATCATAGTCCCAGTTAATAATCAGGCTGCCTTCATGTGCAGGTGGCTGACGGTCCAGTGGCTAGCTGAACTGATGAGTTTGCCGAGCTCAAGCGGCAACTTGATGTGGCAGATGCCGACATCGTGCTTGTCAACAAGCGGCTTGACGAGGCATAGGGTATGTGATTTCTCTGGTGATCAACACATAGTAGGAGGAGCATGATGCCAGTATCTTTAATATGTTGTGACTGCAGATGAAGCTGCCACCGTGGAGACCCTACGGGCAGAACTTGCTCGAGCCAAGGAACAAGCCAGGAATAGCGATGCCGCCGCTCTAAAGGTGGTCGAAGAGCTGAGGGCCAAACAGGCCGTGCATTGCCAAAGCAAGGAAAGAATGGCCAAGATGGCCGTTGAGTTGAAAGATGCCGCCGACCGTTACCAGCTTCTTGAAAAAGAAAGCCGAGCGAAGGCGATGGACCTGGAGAAGGCCATGGTAGCAGCCAAGGAAGCCCGCTCCAAAATCAGAGCGGCGAAGGAGGAGCTACGTCAAGCTGGAGATATCGCGGCTGGGAAGCCCTTTTTGTTGCGGACTAAGTTCGGAGATCCGAAGTATGCCCCTCTTGATCAACTATGGAGTTCTGCAGACGCATACGTGGATTTGGTAGCAAGTGCTGCTGATGTGGCCGAGTACTTCAAGGATCAAAAATATCATGAAGTGGAAAAGCTATTCTGGTCATAGTTCCATGCTCCAGTGTGTCTGCTGCTGTTGAATGAGCGAATGGCCGAGTGGGCCAAGATCCATAGGTTGTCCAGACTTGCCATGAGGTATGTTGTGGATCAACTGTGGCCGGAAGGGCCAAGGCCGAATAGTTACTTTAGGTTAGTGCAACAATTCCTTGGTGCTGTGCCGCACATCGACGCTATGAAGAGGTCGGCGTGTATAGAGGGTGCGCGGATGGCACTTGGCCGTGTCAAGACATACTGGGCAGAGATGGAGGCCACCACTACTGCAACACAGGGTTCGGCTGTGGGCCGAGTTGCTGCCGAGCACTACTTTGAAAAAATCCTTGAAGACGCTCGTTCGATAGAGGCTCAGTGCTCGAAGAATATTATGTTCTAGTGACATGTATTCCCATTGTAAAAACAATGTTTTATTGGATTATAAAGGCCGTGTTTATACTTTTGCCTGAAAGTATTATGATGCCTCCTGTGCGGCCGTTTATGTATATATGTATATAACCTGGAAGTTTGCAGTCATCGGCTTCAGCCCCCACGCATATAATGCGGGGGTGTTCGCAAAAAACGCGTATTCACACTTGATCCAACGTCTTGGTCCATGAAGGAGGTGGTAGCATAGCGAACGAGACAATCAGACTATATTTCTTTAACACTTTCACTTAGCCAAAGGAGTTTGACGGTGGGACTACTATATAGCCCCTGGTACTTCCGCGCTCGTCCGAATACGGGGCGCGTACGTACATGACCGAGAAACGACCCTTCGTTAATGCGGAGGAATGCCGAAGATTCCGCTAAGTTATCGAGTGGTTGACCAGTCTCCCGCTTTATCATGACAGTCAGTTTTCGACTTTCTCTACTAAGGTGCTCATCCGGATGAACCAGGGCACAATCGCAGTAGTTCTCCCGGTGCCGCCTTAGCCGATAGAGCGGAATGTAAGGTAGCAAAACACAGGAGCCGTGCAAACCCAACATTTGACCAAAGACATGATTCGAAGCTGATGCATATAAGGCCAAACTCGCGACACTGAACACTCCCTAAGGTATTCGGTCTTTATAACATATGTCGGGCTGAACAATGCCCTTAATAATAAACCCCGAGTGTCCAGGTACGTGCAATATCCTGACGTGGCCACATGCCAATAACGTCAGCATCCTTCTCGGTTGTATTGAGTATCCGAAGGATGTGAATAACAAGAGACAGTAAAAAAGGTTTACGCAGGGTCTTAATCTGAAAAGAAACCTTTGAGCGGGTCCCTGCTGCACGTCTGCGCATGTGTCTCCGTTGTGCCGTGTCCTGGACGGGTGTAGCACGATTGTCATCTGTAAAAGAGAAGAACTTAGGTGAAAGTTGTCGTGCCAAAAAATTGGTTATTATCAATAAACAATTGAAATTCAAGATAAGTCAAGTTGAGCCGAACTAGCCCTGATTACACGCGGGAAGCCCCTGGTACCGTCTATGAGGGTTTAACCATCACACCAATCTCAGGTATATCTACTGATGCGCCGGACTTGTCTAACCATGTCCGCGGTCTTGACGACCTGTCATTTATTCTGGTTGGTGAGGCTGTCTAGTGCTCGGCTATTAAAGCCACCGCACGTTCTTCCGTGCGTAGGGAACGCTCAATATTTCCACTAACTGCGATAGTGCCACGTGGACCGGGCATCTTAAGCTTAAGAGAAGCGTAATGTGGTATCGCATTAAAATGAGCGAAAGCTATTCTTCCGAGTAGTGCTTGATAGCCGCTTCGAAAATGGAGCAATGTCAAAGTCTAACTTCTCACTTCGGTAGTTGTCGGGTGAACCGAATACAACCTCTAGTATTATAGAGCCCGTGGAGCGGGCCTCCGGGCCTGGTATTACTCCCTTGAAGGTAGTATTATTGTGGCTGATTTTTGTCGGGTCTATCCCCATTTTACGGACTGTGTCCTGATATATCAGATTTAGACCACTGCCGCCATCCATAAGGACTCGTGTGAGATGGTATCCATTTATTATCGGGTCTAACACCAAGGCAGCCAATCCTTCATGCCAGATGCTTATCGGGTGATTGATAACCCACAAGTATAGGGGATCGCAACAGCTTTCGAGGGTAGAGTATTCAACCCAAATTTATTGATTCGACACAAGGGGAGCCAAAGAATATTCTCAAGTATTAGAAGATGAGTTGTCAATTCAACCACACATGGAAACTTAGTATCTACAGCAAAGTGTTTAGTAGCAAAGTAATATGATAGTAGTGGTAGCGGCAACAAAAGTAAAGACAGCAAAAGTAATGTTTTTGGTATTTTGTAGTGATTGTAACAGTAGCAACGGAAAAGTAAGTAAGCGTAAACTAGTATATGGAAAACTCGTAGGCACCGGATCAGTGATGGATAATTATACCGGATGCGGTTCATCATGTAACAATCATAACATAGGGTGACACAGAACTAGCTCCAGTTCGTCAGTGTAATGTAGGCATGTACTCCGTATATAGTCATATGTGCTTATGGAAAAGAATTTGCATGACATCTTTTGTCCTACCCTCCCGTGGCAGCGGGGTCCTATTGGAAACTAAGGGATGTTAAGGCCTCCTTTTAATAGAGAACCGGAACAAAGCATTAGCACATAGTGAATACATGAACTCCTCAAACTATGGTCATCACCTGGAGTGGTCCCGATTATTGTCACTTCGGGGTTGCCGGATCATAACACATAGTAGGTGACTATAGACTTGCAAGATAGGATCAAGAACTCACATATATTCATGAAAACATAATAGGTTCAGATCTGAAATCATGGCACTCGGGCCCTAGTGACAAGCATTAAGCATAGCAAAGTCATAGCAACATCAATCTCAGAACATAATGGATACTAGGGATCAAACCCTAACAAAACTAACTCGATTACATGATAAATCTAATCCAACCCATCACCGTCCAGCAAGCCTACGATGCAATTACTCACGCACGGCGGTGAGCATCATGAAATTGGTGATGGAGGATGGTTGATGATGACGACGGCGATGAATCCCCCTCTCCGGAGCCCCGAACGGACTCCAGATCAGCCCTCCCAAGAGGTTTTAGGGCTTGGTGGCGGCTCCGTATCGTAAAACGCGATTGTTTCTTCTCTCTGATTTTTTTCTCTCCGAAAGCAAATATATAGAGTTGGAGTTGGCGCCGGAGGGTCAACATGGGGCCCACGAGGTAGGGGGCGCGCCCTAGGGGGGGGGGGGGCGCCCCCACCCTCGTGGAAAGGGTGTGGCCCCATGGTCTTCCTATTTGGCGAGGATTTATTATTATTTTTTCTAAGACCTCCCGTGGAGTTTCAGGTCATTCCGAGAATATTTGTTTTCTGCACATAAAACAACATCATGGTAATTCTGCTGAAAACAGCGTCAGTCTGGGTTAGTTCC
This sequence comes from Triticum monococcum, assembly GCA_034509565.1. NCBI lineage: Eukaryota > Viridiplantae > Streptophyta > Magnoliopsida > Poales > Poaceae > Triticum > Triticum monococcum. Next base: position 724,866,919 of record CM067847.1, on the reverse strand, counting down.
ATTCAAATCATACAAGATAGAGTCCAAAACAAGGGCAAAAGTGTTTGGAAAAGTAGATATGACGAAGACGTATCAACTCCCCCAAACTTAAACCCTTGCTTGTCCTCAAGCAATTCAGTTGACAAACTGAAAGAAAGAAAGAAAAACTTTTACAAACTCTGTTTGCTCTTGTTGTTGTAAGTATGTCAAGCCAGCATTCAAGTTTTCAGCATAGGTCGTAACTAACCACATTTGCAATAATTCTCAGGTCTCATCATTACTCATATCAATAGCATAATCAACTAGCAAGTCATAATAATAAATCTCGGATGACAACACTTTCTTAAAACAATCATAATATGATATAACAAGATGGTATCTCGCTAGCCCTTTCTGAGACCACAAAACATAAATGCAGAGCACCTTTAAAGATCAAGGACTGACTAGACATTGCAATTCATGGTAGAAGAGATCCAATCATAGTCATACCCAACATAAATTAATAGTGATGAATGCAAATGACGACTGTGCTCTCCAGCTAGTGCTTTTTAATAAGAGGGTGATGACTCAACATAAAAGTAAATGGATAGGCCCTTCGCAGAGGGAAGCAGGGATTTGTAGAGGTGCCAGAGCTCGGTTTTGAAATAGAGGTGAATAATATTTTGAGCGGTATACTTTCATTGTCAACAACTAAGAGATGGCGATATCTTCCATGCTAAACACATTATAGGCGGTTCCCAAACAGAATGGTAAAGTTTATACTCCCCCTCCACCAACAAGCATCAATCCATGGCTTGCTCTAAACAACGAGTGCCTCCAACATACATCAGGTCCCAGGGGGAGTTTTGTTTGTAATTAATTTTGATTTAGTTTGCATAAAGCATGGGACTGGGCATCCCGGTGACCAGCCATTTTCTCGTGAGTGAGGAGCGGAGTCCACTCCTCTTGAGAATAACCCGCCTAACACGGAAGATAAGGACAACCTTTGTTGATACATGGCTATTCGAGCATACAAAACAAAATGTTTATTTGAAGGTTTAGAGTTTGGCACATACAAATTTACTTGGAACGGCTGGTAGATACCGCATATAGGAAGGTATGGTGGACTCATCTGGAATAACTTTGGGGTTTAAGGGATTGGATGCACAAGCAGTATTCCCGCTTAGTACAGGTGAAGGCTAGCAAAAGACTGGGAAGAGACCAACTAGAGAGCGACAACAGCCATGTACATGCATTAAAATTAATAAGCATTGGATGCAAGCATGAGTAGGATATAATCCACCATGAACATAAATATCGTGAAGGCTATGTTGATTTTGTTTCAACTACATGCATGAACATGTGCCAAGTCAAGTCACTTAAATCATTCAAAGGAGGATACCACCCCATCATACCACATCATAATCATCTCAATAGCATGTTGGCATACACAGTAAATCATTATAACTCATAGCTAATCAAGCATGGCACAAGCAACTATGATCTCTAATTGTCATTGCAAACATGTTTATTCATAATAAGCTGAATCAGGAACGACGGGCTCATCATATTTACAAAAACAAAAGAGGTCGAGTTCATACCAGCTTTTCTCATCTCAGTCGGTCCATCATATATCATCATAATTGCCTCTCACTTGCACGACCGAACGGTGTGAATAATAATAAGAGTGCACGTTCATTGGACTAAGCTGGAATCTGCGAGCATTCAATAAACAGGAGAAGACAAAGCAATATGGGCTCTTGGTTAAATCAATCAATAATGCATATAAGAGCCACTTCAACAATTTAATTTGGGTCTTCTCCTACTGACCCCCAAGAAAGGAAAAGAAATAAAACTATTTACACGGGAAAGCTCCCAACAAGCAAAAGAAGAACGGGAAATATTTTTGGGTTTTCTTTTTAATTATTACTACTACAGCAGAAAAATAAACTACTACTATTTTTTTGGTTTTTCTTAAGGTTTACTAAACACACGAGAAGAAAGCAGGAAAAAGAAAATAAACTAGCATGGATATTACAGTGAAAAAGTATGAGCACCGACATCTAGCAATGAGTGTGTGTGAACATAAATGTAATGTCGGTGAGAAATACGTACTCCCCCAAGCTTAGGCTTTTGGCCTAAGTTGGTCTATGGCCACAGCTGGCCTGGCGGATATCCATAATAATAGTTGTTGGGGTTGTACTGTGATGAGGAGGAATAGTTGGGATCATACTGATGTGCAGCGGTTATCGCCTGCTGAGCTGCATCGTGGAGTCGGGCTGCCTCCGCTCTCCTCTCGTACTCTTCTGCCTCCTTTCTGGTAATAACATATCTTCTTTTTGTCTGTGAATCAAAGAAGGCAAGAGCAGGGAGAGTAATACGAAAAACACGTCGTTTATCAAAAATTAAGCGATATAAGAGAGGTGATTCAGGCCTCTCGACAAACTGGTGCGAAGCCATAGAGTTATAATCTAAATATGCGGGAGGCAACTCCATATCACCCTCGCGAATGTCTATTTCAAGAAAATGAGCTAAGCGGGTTGCATATATTCCTCCAAAGAAATCTCCATTATGTCTGTTATGATGCAACTTACGAGCTACAATGGCTCCCATATGATAAGATTGGTCTCCTAACACAACACTCCTAAGAATGCTAAGATCAGGGACACACATGCGACATGCTTTATCCTTAGCATTTATGCATCTACCGATGAAGAGAGCAAAATAATGTATAGCAGGAAAGTGAATGCTCCCTATAATAGCTTGCGTTATATCTCTAGATTCCCCCACAGTTATACTAGCAAGAAAGTTTCTAAATTCAGATTTAGGGGGATCCCTAATACTGCCCCATGATGGAAGTTCGCAAGCAGAAGTAAAATCTTCTAGGTCCATGGTATAAGACTTTTCATAAAGATCAAACATGACTGAAGGAGAATTACGCGAAGATGAATACTCAAACCTCCTCACAAATGAACTTGTGAGATCATGGTACTGGGGGCATTTGTTAGCCTCAAAATTCTCAAGACCGGCACTGCACAAATATGATTTGAATTCTTCTTTAATTCCCGCACGGTCCATAAAATTCTCCGACGGCCATTCGCAAGGCCATACTGGAGCGTCTCTTGGTGGATCCTCGTCAGCATCGCGCATAGCAATTCTGGGTCCTTGCTTCTTAAAGGAGCCACCTTGGAACATCTTCCTAAACATATTGTTTTTCTTTGAAAAATTCTGAATTTTTTAGTAACTTCAAAATAAAAGTAAACCAAATTCAATAATACTAATAGCAACTACTCCTACAAGTGCCTAGAGCCTATATCAAGCATTAGAACTACTTAGAACCATATAAATTTGACATGCAAGCTCAAGAACATGGTCACCTATGCAGCACAAATTTGCAATGAATAAAGCACTAGAACAAAAACTAATTGGACCAATGGAGGAGTCACATACCAAGGAACAATCTCCCCAAGCAGTTTTGCGAGAGGTGCTTTGAGCAAGGAGATCGAAAATCGCAGTAAAAGTGGCTGGAACTCGTGCTTGAGTTGGTTTTTCGGGTTTGTGTGAGATAGAGGAAGAAGATGGGTGCTGGAATAAGTGGAGGAGGGCCATCATGGGCCCACGAGGCAGGGGGCATGCCCTATAGGGGGGGGGGCGTGCCCACCACCCTCGTGACCAGGTGGCAGCTCCTCCCGCGGTAATTTTTGCACAGTAAATCCTCAAATATTCCCGAAAAAACATATTAGATTGGCATGGCATTCTGAGGACTTTTATTTTCGGGATATTTTTATATTGCACGGATAATTAGATAACAGACATAAAATACTATTTTTACTTTATTTAATATAAATAACAGAAAATATAAAGAGGGTACAAAAGTTTGTGCTTCTAGTTTCATCCATCTCGTGCTCATCAAAAAGAATCCACTAACAAGGTTGATCAAGTCTTGTTAACAAACTCATTCCGATAATCATGAAACCAGAGAAATTTTGAATAACACTAAGTTATCTCAACGGGGATATGCACATCCCCAATAATAAGAATATCATATTTCTTTTTGATAGTAGGAAGAGGAAATTCAAAACCTCCAAATATAATCGATGGAATTTTTCCAATAGAGTTGATACTATGAACTTGAGGTTGTTTCCTCGGAAAGTGTAACGTATGCTCATTACCATTAACATGAAAAGTGACATTGCCTTTGTTGCAATCAATAACAGCCCCTGCAGTATTAAGAAAAAGTCTTCCAAGAATAATAGACATACTATCATCCTCGGGAATATCAAGTATAACAAAGTCCGTTAAAATAGTAACGTTTGCAACCACAACAGGCACATCCTCACAAATACCGACAGGTATAGCAGTTGATTTATCAGCCATTTGCAAAGATATTTCAGTAGGTGTCAACTTATTCAAGTCAAGTCTTCGATATAAAGAGAGAGGCATAACACTATCACCGGCTCCAAGATCACATAAAGCAGTTTTAATATAATTTATTTTAATGGAGCAAGGTATAGTAGGTACTCCGGGGTCTCCAAGTTTCTTTGGTATTCCACCCTTAAAAGTATAATTAGCAAGCATGGTGGAAATCTCAGCTTCTGGTATCTTTCTTTTATTAGTAATGATATGTTTCATATATTTAGCATAAGGATTTGTTTTGAGCACATCAGTTAATCTCATACGCAAAAAGACAGGCCTAATCATTTCAGCAAAGCGCTCAAAATCCTCATCATCCTTTTTCTTGGATGGTTTCGGAGGAAAAGGCATGGGTTTCTGAACCCAAGGTTCCCTTTCTTTACCATGTTTCCTAGCAACAAAGTCTCTTTTATCATAACGTTGATTCTTTGATTGTGGGTTATCAAGATCAACAGCAGGTTCAATTTCTACATCATTATCATTACTAGGTTGAGCATCATCATGAACATCATCATTAATATTTTTACTAGGTTCATGTTCATTAATAGATTGTGTTTCAGCATCAGACATAGAAATATCATTTGGATTATCAGGTGGTTCAGCAATAGATTCACTAGAAGTTTGCACAGTTCTATCATTTTTCTTCTTCTTCTTTTTAGAAGAACTAGGAACATCAACATTATTTCTTTGAGAATCTTGCTCGATTCTCTTAGGGTGGCCTTCAGGATACAAAGGTTCCCGAGTCATTCTACCAGTTCTAGTAGCCAATCTAACAGCATAATCATTTTTCTTACTATTCATTTCATTAAGCACTTCTTTTTGAGCTTTAAGTACTTGTTCTACTTGAGTGGTGACCATAGAAGCATGTTTGCTAATAAGTTTAAGTTCACCTTTAATATCAGCCATATAATCACCCAAGCGTCTAATCATATAACCATTTTCTTTTAATTGTCTACCAAAATAAGCATTGAAGTCATCTTGCTTATACATAAAGTTATCAAACTCATCCAAGCACTGACTAGCAATTTTAGTAGGAGGGACTTCAGCTTTATCATATCTATAGAGAGAATTTACCTTTACTACCTGTGTCGGGATATCGGCATCAGGAGGTTCTTCAACAAATAGATAATTGAGATCATAAGTTTCTTCAACAGGCGGCGAATTAAGACCATGTATTTCTTCAATAGGAGGTAAATTCTTAACGTCTTCAGCTTTAATACCTTTTTCTTTCATAGATTTCTTTGCCTCTTGCATATCTTCGGGACTGAGAAATAAAACACCTCTCTTCTTCGGAGTTGGTTTAGGAATAGGTTCAATAATTGGAGCAGGAGCTGGCTCAGGAGGTGCCCAATTATTTTCATTTGTCAACATATTATTCAATAGAATTTCAGCTTCATCCGGTGTTCTTTCCCTGAAAAGAGAACCAGCACAACTATCCAGGTAATCTCTGGAAGCATCGGTTAGCCCATTATAAAGGATATCAAGTATTTTAGGTTTCTTAAGAGGATGATCAGGCAAAGCATTAAGTAACTTGAGAAGCCTCCCCCAAGCTTGTGGGAGACTCTCTTCTTTAATTTGCACACAGTTGTATATTTCCCTCAAAGCGGCTTGTTTCTTATGAGCAGGGAAATATTTAGCAGAGAAGTAATAAATCATATCCTGGGGACTACGCACACAACCAGGATCAAGAGAATTAAACCATATCTTAGCATCGCCCTTTAATGGGAACGGAAATATTTTGAGTAAATAGAGGTAACGTGATCTCTCATTATTTGTGAACAGGGCAGCTATATCATTTAACTTAGTAAGATGTGCCACAATAGTTTCAGATTCATAGCCATAAAACGGATCATATTCAACCAAAGTTATTATACCAGGATCAATAGAGAATTCATAATCTTTATCAGGAACACATATAGGTGAAGTAGCAAAAGCAGGATCGGGTTTCATTTTATCTCTAAGTGATTCTTTGTTCCATTTCATTAATAACCTCTTAAGCTCATATCTATCTCTGCAAGCTAAAATAGCTAAAGAAGCATCTTGATCAAATAAGTAACCCTCAGGAATAACAGGCATATTTTCATCATCACTATCATCATCGTATTCAGATTCAATAATTTCTTTTTCTCTAGCCCTAGCAATTTGTTCTTCGAGAAAATCACTAAGTGGCACAGTAGTATCAGGCATAGAAGCAGTTTCATCATAAGTATCATGCATAACAGAAGTGACATCATCAATAACATGCGACATATCAGAACAAATAACAGAAGCAGATGTAGGTGTCGCAAACTTACTCATAACAGAAGGTGAATCAAGTGCAGAGCTAGATCGCAGTTCCTTACCTCCCCTAGTAGTTGAGGGATAGATCTTGGTTTTTGGATCTCTCAAATTCTTCATAGTGTCCAGCAGATATAAAACCCAAGTGACTCAAAGATTAGAGCTATGCTCCCCGGCAACGGCGCCAGAAATTTGTCTTGATAACCCACAAGTATAGGGGATCGCAACAGCTTTCGAGGGTAGAGTATTCAACCCAAATTTATTGATTCGACACAAGGGGAGCCAAAGAATATTCTCAAGTATTAGCAGCTGAGTTGTCAATTCAACCACACCTGGAAACTTAGTATTTGCAGCAAAGTGTTTAGTAGCAAAGTAATATGATAGTAGTGGTAGCGGCAACAAAAGTAAAGACAACAAAAGTAATGTTTTTGGTATTTTGTAGTGATTGTAACAATAGCAACGGAAAAGTAAATAAGCGTAGACCAGTATATGGAAAACTCGTAGGCACCGGATCAGTGATGGATAATTATACCGGATGCGGTTCATCATGTAACAATCATAACATAGGGTGACACAGAACTAGCTCCAGTTCGTCAATGTAATGTAGGCATGTATTCCGTATATAGTCATACGTGCTTATGGAAAATAACTTACATGACATCTTTTGTCCTACCTTCCTGTGGCAGCGGGGTCCTATTGGAAACTAAGGGATATTAAGGCCTCCTTTTAATAGAGAACCGGAACAAAGCATTAGCACATAGTGAATACATGAACTCCTCAAACTATGGTCATCACATGGAGTGGTCCCGATTATTGTCACTTCGGGGTTGCCGGATCATAACACATAGTAGGTGACTATAGACTTGCAAGATAGGATCAAGAACTCACATATATTCATGAAAACATAATAGGTTCAGATCTGAAATCATGGCACTCGGGCCCTAGTGACAAGCATTAAGCATAGCAAAGTCATAGCAACATCAATCTCAGAACATAATGGATACTAGGGATCAAACCCTAACAAAACTAACTCGATTACATGATAAGTCTCATCCAACCCATCACCGTACAGCAAGCCTACGATGCAATTACTCACGCACGGTGGTGAGCATCATGAAATTGGTGATGGAGGATGGTTGATGATGACGACGGCGACGAATCCCCCTCTCCGGAGCCCTGAACGGACTCCAGATCAGCCCTCCCGAGAGGTTTTAGGGCTTGGTGGCGGATCCCTATCGTAAAACGCGATGATTTCTTCTCTCTGATTTTTTCTCTCTCCGAAAGCAAGTATATAGAGTTGGAGTTGGTGTCGGAGGGTCAACAGGGGGCCCACGAGGTAGGGGCGCGCCCTAGAGGGGGGCACCCTCGTGGAAAGGGTGTGGGCCCCCTGGTCTTCATATTTGGCGAGGATTTTTTATTATTTTTTCTAAGACCTCCCGTGGAGTTTTAGGTCATTCTGAGAATATTTGTTTTCTGCACATAAAACAACATCATGGTAATTCTGCTGAAAACAGCACCAGTCCGGGTTAGTTCCATTCAAATCATACAAGATAGAGTCCAAAACAAGGGCAAAAGTGTTTGGAAAAGTAGATACGACGGAGATGTATCAGTGATCCCTGCGATCAAAAGTGATCGGGCAGGCCAACCAGGGGTTGAACTTAGGGGTGACGGGCTCTACGGCATGTATGTCTCGGAGTGCATGTTTGCTTTTCCTCTTCGTCACGTGGATCATGTTTACTGTTTTAATCTTTGGTGGGAATTTTTTCTGTCCTCCAGTGCTTTGCTGGCGAGGTTCGTCCTCGTCTTCGCTTGGTGTCTCCCTCCCCTTGTGTTCGGCGTTTAGCTTACCGGTCTGCTTGAAGACCCAACATTCTCTATGGGTGTGATTTGCAGGTTTATCGGGGGTGCCATGAATCTGACATAATTTGTCTAGAATCTTGTTTAGGATGGACGGTCCATCTCTGCTGCCTTTGTAAGGCTTTTTCCGCTGACCTGGTCGAGAGCCCCTGAGTCCGGTGATTGCCGCCGTATTATCTGGGCTGTCTTCTTTATTTCGATGCTTGCTTTTACTGTGTCGTGGTTTTCCATTGCCATCCCTGACTTCGGGTGTGTTAGGGTTGCTGGTGCTACTGTGGGCTAACCAGCTATCTTTGCCCGCGCAAAAGCAGGTCATGAGGCTTGTCAGGGCTGCCATTGTTCTCGGTTTTTCTTGGCTGAGGTGTCTGGTGAGCCATTCGTCTCGGACGCTGTGCTTGAAAGTTGCTAAGGCTTCGGTGTCTGGACAGTCAATGATTTGGTTCTTCTTAGTGAGAAACCTATTCCAAAGCTTTCGGGCTGACTCTCCGGGCCATTGAATTATATGACTTAAATCGTCTGCATCAGCAGGTCGAACATAGGTCCCTTGAAAATTAGCCCGAAAAGCATCCTCGAGCTCTTCCCCACTTCCAATTGAGTTGTCGAGGAGGCTTTTCAGCCAGTGCCGAGCTGGTCCTTTAAGCTTGAGAGGCAAGTACTTGATGGCGTGGAGATCGTCTCCGCGAGCCATATGGATATGGAGGATAAAGTCCTCAATCCAGACCCCAGGGTCTGTGGTCCCGTCGTACGCCTCTATGTTCACTGGTTTGAATCCTTTTGGGAATTCGTGGTCCAACACCTCATCGGTGAAACATAGGGGGTGTGCGGCACCCATGTATTTGGATGTATCATTGCGTTCGGACGGTTGTAGTATTCGGTTTTGGTTTTGTGCCGGAGCGCGCTTCCTAGATTCATAGATGGATCTAGTCATACTAGATTTTTGGCGCAAGTCCTCATGTAGGTCGTGTGTGGACTTATGTGCGGCCTTGTTAGTCGCTCTATCGCGGTCACAAGGTGGTTGAGTCGGCCGATTGGCCGTTTTATTTTTCGGCTGTGTGGGCTCTAAGGCCTCATCGTCGAATTCAGGTAATAGCTTGCGCTTTGGATAGCTCTTTGTGTGGTAACTTCCACCATACTTTTCTTCGTTGTCTAGCACTTTGTTCCACCTGCTGTTGAGCATATTTTGTGCGGCCTTAAGCCTTTGCTTCTGCTTTTTCAGACTCCTCGCTGTGGCAATTAGCCTGCTGTGGAGGTTCTCTTGTTCCAAGTGCCTTTCCAGGATGATGTGTGCATCTTCGTCCGGACTGTTTTCCTCCCCGGAGGGGGGTTGATGAGGTTTATCCGTGGCATCATCGTGTTCGGACATCGGATCCGTACTATGTTCGCCGTTTGCAGTTTCATCGTGCTCTACCGCCGGGTCAATGTGGTCGTCCTTTCTTATGGAGTCGACTGGAGTTCTCTTGCGGTGTTATCGCTGTTTTTGACGAGGCGGGATTTGGGGCGGCGCCTACGCCAACGCTTTGTTTGCTTCTTGGAGGGGTCATCCTCCGCTGTCTTGTCGCCGTTGCCTTCTTTAGGTGTATCCACCATGTATATGTGATACGTCCATTTTGCATCATGCTTTTATATCAATATTTATTGCATTATGGGCTATTATTACACATTATGTCACAATACTTATGCCTATTCTCTCTTATTTTACAAGGTTTACATAAAGAGGGAGAATGCTGGTAGCTGGGATTCTGGGCTGGAAAAGGAGCAAATATTAGAGACCTATTCTGCACAGCTCCAAAAGTCCTGAAACTTCACGGAAGATGTTTTTCAAATATATAAAAAATACTGAGAGCAAGAACTTCACCAGGGGGGCCACACCCTGCCCACGAGGGTGGGGGCGCGCCCTACCCCCCTGGGTGTGCCCCCTACCCCGTGGGCCCCTGGTGGCCCTCCGGTGGCCATCTTCTGCTGTATGGGGTCTTTCGATGGAAAAAAAATCATAAGCCATCTTCTCGGACGAAACTCCGCCGCCACGAGGTGGAACCTTGGCGGAACCAATCTAGGGCTCTAGCGGAGCTGTTCTGCTGGGGAAACTTCCCTCCCGGAGGGGGAAATCATTGCCATCGTCATCACCAACGCTCCTCTCATCGGGAGAGGGCAATCTTCATCAACATCTTCATCAACACCATCTCATCTCAAAACCCTAGTTCATCTATTGTATCCAATTCTTGTCTCCAAGTCCGAGATTGATGCTAGTAGGTTGCTAGTAGTGTTAATTACTCCTTGTAGTTGATGCTAGTTGGTTTAATTGGTGGAGGATCATATGTTCAGATCCTATATGCATATTAATACCCCTCTGATTATGAACATGTTTATGCTTTGTGAGTAGTTACTTTTGTTCCTGAGGACATGTGAGAAGTCTTGCTATTAGTAGTCATGTGAATTTGGTATTCGTTCGATATTTTGATGAGATGTATGTTGTCTCTCCTCTAGTGGTGTTATGTGAACGTCGACTACATGACACTTCACCATTATTTGTGCCTAGGGGAAGGCATTGGGAAGTAATAAGTAGATGATGGGTTGCTAGAGTGACAGAAGCTTAAACCCTAGTTTATGCGTTGCTTCGTAAGGGGCTGATTTGGATCCATATGTTTCATGCTATGCTTAGGTTTACCTTAATACTTTTGTTGTAGTTGCGGATGCTTGCAATACAGGTTAACCGTAAGTGGGATGCTTGTCCAAGTAAGGGCAATACCCAAGCACTGGTCCACCCACATACCAAATTATCAAAGTACCGAACGCGAATCATATGAACGTGATGAAAACTAGCTTGACGATATTCCCATGTGTCCTCAGGAGCACTTTACATCTTATAAGAGTTTGTCCAGGCTTGTCGTTTGCTACAAAAAGGATAGGGCCACCTTGCTGCACCTTATTTACTTTTGTTACTTGTTGCTCGTTACAAATTATCTTATCACAAAACTATCTGTTACCACTTATTTTAGTACTTGCAGAGAATACCTTGCCGGAAACCACTTATCATTTCCTCCCGCTCCTCGTTGGGTTCGACACTCTTACTTATCGAAAGGACTATGATAGATCCCCTACACTTGTGGGTCATCAATATGTCATGTGATGAAGTGGCTGTCCAACGCTCTGTGGGCACTGGTTCCTGTTCCTCTCCTGCATCGTCGTCCATGCCGTCGATGTCTTCGGAGTCGAAATCGAGCATGTCGGTTAAATCGTCGACAGTGGCTACCAGGTGGGTGGGCAGCGAATTTCTTCATCGTCCGCATCCCCTCCTAGCCGGACATAGTTCGGCCAAGGTTCTCCTGACAAGGAGTGAGACCTTAATAAATTTAGCACGTCGCCGTAAGGTGAGTGCTGAAAGATATCTGCGGAGGTGAACTCCATGATCGGTGCCCAATCAGGTTCGATTGGCACAGACGCAGGCAGATCGGAGTCCGTGGCCGGGGATGAATCCAGTGGTTTGGCAATACGGCTCTCGTAAGGGGTGAAGTCAGTATCCGGCTCCATCGCCACTGAGAGTGCGGCCTCCATGGCGGGGTCTATCCCCTGTCCTCGGATGGCGCAATTTGCTCCGGATTGAGGGCCGGAGTAGTTGCAGGTGTGGTCTCCCGAACACTATCCGATGGCGGAGTTATGTCATGCTCGTCGTGATTGTGTGGCGCACCTGACATGGGCTCAAATCCGTCGAAGATCAAGTCTCCATAGATGTCGGCAGTGTAGTTTAAATTTCCGAACCTGACCTGATGGCCAGGGGCGTAGCTCTTGATCTGCTCCAGACGGCCAAGCGAGTTGGCCCGTACTGCGAAGCCGCCGAATACGAAGATCTGTCCGGGGAGGAAATCCTCACCATGGACCGTATCGTTACCGATGATCGAAGGAGCCGTCAAGCCTTTACAGTGATAGCACAGTGGAACTCTCAATGAAAGCACCAATGTCGGTGTCAAAACCGGCGGATCTCGGGTAGGGGGTCCCGAACTATGCATCTAAGGTGGATGGTAACAGGAGGCGGGGGACACGATGTTTACCCAGGTTCAGGCCCTCTTGATGGAGGTAATACCGTATGTCCTACTTGATTGATCTTGATGATATGAGTATTACAAGAGTTGATCTACCACGAGATCGTAGAGGCTAAACCCTAGAAGCTAGCCTATGGTATGATTGTTGTTGTCCTACGGACTAAACCCTCCGATTTATATAGACACCGGAGGGGGCTAGGGTTACACAGAGTCGGTTACAAGGGAGGAGATCTACATATCCATATTGCCAAGCTTGCCTTCCACGCCAAGGAAAGTCCCATACGGACATGGGACGATGTCTTCAATCTTGTATCTTCATAGTCCAACAGTCCGGCCAAAGGATATAATCTGGCTGTCCGGAGTCCCCCTAATCCAGGACTCCCTCAGGCACCGTTCACGGGCACCATGCCGCCCCCACGTCTTGTTTGACGGAATGCCAACACCAATGCCACCGGTTGATGACCCCTTCTACAACCAGTACATGGAGGACGTGATCTTCGAGGGTGGGCAGGGCCGTGCCTACGACCCCGAGGAGACCCAAAGTAAGGATGGCCGCGCCCAGTTCGTCCCCGATGAAGAGGCCGACGACCGTGCTGAATACGACCATGGTGACTCGTGGCATGAAGACGATGACATCTATTGCAAAGGTTATGGTGATGAAGAAGAAGGCAATGACGTTGATATTAGTGGCGAGCCATTGTTCATCGACGAGCTCACTCAGAGAGCGGAAGCACAAAAGAGGAGGAAGAGCATTTGCATGGGTTCATATACCCAAGATGAGGACAAGTTGATTTGCCAATGTTGGATGGAGATTAGCCAAGATCCGAAGACTGGCGCGCAACAAAAGGGCCTCGTTTTTGGACAAGAGTCCACAAAACACTCCATGAAAGGAAGATGTTTGAACCCTACCAAATTACAAGCAACCGTCGCATCACCTCGATTCAAAAGAGGTGGTTGTTCATCCAACAAGAGTGCAACAAGTATTGCGCCGCATTTGAGAGCGTTGAAGCATGGCCCGTGAGTGGTCTCGGCGTTGGGGACATGGTATGCTCTCCCCATCCTAGTCCTTTCCTTGCTACGGCCATGAGACTTGGGCCTTCTATATGTTTGCATGTTCAATTGTTGTTCATCATGTGGTGTAGGCATTTCAATCTTTGGAGGCATTCAAGGCCCGGCACAATGACAAGCCATTCACTCTTAATCATTGTTGGACGATCATCAACAATTGCCCCAAGTTCAAGCAGGACCAATACCGTGAACTTCAAAGGAAGAGAGGCATGAAGACGGCCAAGTTCGCCGGAGGTGGAGATGGTGAGGCGTGCAAGAGGCCGAGGGGCAAGACCAACTCCAAGGTTGACGACATACATGATGCCTCATCCATGGCATTGCATGACACTTTGCATGGCATGATGTCTCAAAAAGATGTGAGGGACGAGAAGAAGCGGCAAAGCAAGGATGAGCAAATGAAGCAATACCTAGACCTTCAAAGGAAGAAGCTTGAGATGGAGGAGGCGGCCAAGAGAAGGAAGCTCGACATGGAGGAGGCGGCCTGGCAAAGGCAACTCGACATGGAGGAGGCGGCCCAGCAAAGGCAGCTCGGCATCGAGGCCGACAATGTCAAGGCCAGGCAGAGGCAACTCGACATCGAGGCCACCAATGCCGCCACCAAAGCGAAGGAGGTGGCCCTTGCGATCATGAGCGTGGACTTGTCCAAGATGAGCGAGAAGACGAGAGCCTGGTTCGAGGCCAGGTAGAAGGAGATGCTCAACGCCGACGACCTGAACAAGGTCGTCCGATCGGCCGTGGCCGTTTTTTTGGAGGCTGGCATGGGTGCCGCCCGCTCGCCGGGCCACTGGCTATGTGCCGGCGAGAAATTCCATTTTGGAGGTCGGCTGTGTTGCCGGCGAGGACAACTATTCATTTTGGAGGCTGGTTGTGTTGCCGGCCGCTGGCTGATGCCGGCGATGGACGTGTAGGCCGCTGGCTCTGTTGCCGGCGTGAGATGAACTGGGACCGCTGCCCTGATGAATTAGGGCTTGGCATTTGAAATGTTTCTCTTTTTTAAAAAAAAAATAGACGCGGATAGTGTCGGTGTACTAAAGTAGGGGTACCTTAGTATCCCGAACTTGTGCACGGGCAGTCGCAGCACCCCGCGGCAAGGCTTGCCGGGCGACCACCAAGACCCTCCGTGGTTCCTTTGGAGCCATTCAAGGACAAAGTATCCGAGCCAAGGTGCAAGACCCCGGCAAGAGGAGCTTGCCGGGAAGTCCACTCAAAGTATCCAAGACCCCGGCAAGAGGAGCTTGCCGGGAAGGAGACAAGACCCCGGCAAGAGGAGCTTGCGGGGAAGACCAACCAAGACATCTCAAGGAACTCGCCGCAGCACGCCATATGTCCCAGCAAGACCCGGTGAGTGACAAGCTCCCGGACGCGACAAGACGACATCCGCGGCAAGGCACTTGCCGCGGCAAGCTACTACTCCGCAGCCCGCGCTCCAGCTCACCCGCCAACGTGTCGCCCTGGGACCATTCCTGGCGTACGTGGCGGGAGGCTGTGCAGCCAGGGGCATGCGGTGGCAAGCAGGCGCTGACAAGATAGCCATCATGGCAAACGGTGGCGCCCCTGACGGTCCCTTTCCGCGCCGTCTGGGCGACACAGACAGGCATTTAATGCCTTTGTCCCCTACCGTCAGGGTTAGGTACGATACAACTGTAGCAAGCGGTGGCACCAACTACCACCTCTTTTACATTTTTACCCTCACCTCGGTTGCCACCTGTCGGTGACCCCTTTTGGCATATAAAAGGAGGCCCATGCGCAACAGTGGGGGGGGGGGGACGGCCATTCTCACGCTCGGTCTTGCTAGCCATCCGAGCATACTGTAGCACTCATCGCTCCCGAGCAAGAACACAAATACAAACCAAAGCAGGAGTAGGGTTTTACGCATCCGTGCGGCCCGAACCTGGGTAAACTGATCGCGTGTGCTCATGCGTTCGCCTCGATCTGCTCTTTGTGCACTCTCCGCCCCCTTGCCGAACCGAAAGGGGCCCCGGTCCACCGCGGTCCCATAGGTGTCCGTGGGATCAGCTACCCCAACATCTTTGGGCCAGCAGTCGCCGCGCCACACGACGCGCTCCACCGTGGCAAGCACTATTGCCGCGGGAGCGCCTCATGCTGCTGCTTCGACTGGAGCGGGGTCTTCCTGGACTGCCGCCTCTGCTCCCACCAAGCGACCAAGGGAGCCTACTCCTCCACCTTCCCGCGCCAGACGCGGGCCGGATTTTGACTTCTCCGCGTTTAGCTCCGAAGAGGAAGAAGAGGAGTAAGTTCTTCTTATTGTATTTGCAGTTCCTTGATTTCTGCTGTTTTTGTCTCTACTTGCTTCTCACTTGCCTTTCCCTGTATCTGTTCCTTTTTAGGACTCTGGTGTAGAGAGCGGCAAAGAGAGCCAAGGTGCCGGTGATCATCATCGAGGACGAACCCACTGCGTCAACAGGGGACGTGTCTGAGACAAACCCGTCGGACCCGGCGGCTGATCTTCAGGGCAGCCCCCAGCGTAAGTGTCTCGTTTTCTTCCCGCTGTCAGGCGCGCATGAAGAGCTTTGCTTTGCTGATATTTGCTGATTTGTGCAGGAGCGGAGCAGCCTCATGATGTCTGCCGCATTCTTGAACTCCCAAGCAAGCCTTCGCCGTTCCTGCAGGGGGGCAATGCGGCGGCGGAGAAAGTCCGCACCCACGGCGCCTACGGTGAGTCCGGCAAGCCTGAGGCGCTGGATCCTGGTGACGGCAATCCTTAGCCTGCTGTCCTCCGGGGCCACGTCACTCTAGTCGCTGCCGCGTACTGCTGCTACTTGGCGCCGGGCAGTGAATGGCTGCGGGCTCTCCTCGACAATCCAGCACCAATCAGCCCTCCACTCCTCCCACTTGCCGCGTAATTCGCCCTCCAAATAGGAATCCTTCTTGCCGGTCCTAGTGACCCAGGCAATTCTGCCGGACAAGGGCTCTCCTCTCTCTACCCGGGGAATGAAAAAATGGCGAAAAAGGGCTACGCTAGGATGGACTCCGACAAAGTTCTCGCACATGTGGGCGAAAATGGCCATGGTGAGGACGGCGTTGGGAGTGAAGTCAAGGAGGCAGAGATCGTAGGTATTCATGATATCACAGAAGAACTCGGAAAAAGGCGGGCAGAGCCCGCAATAGAAGAAGACAACGAAGAAAGGGTACCCGTCCGGAGCCGTCGCGTGAGCAACGGCCGGGAGCACCCTGGTCCGCGGGTGGGCTCGCGTCTCCGTCGCCCAAAAGAGGTAGTAGTACTCCCTCAGCTCCTTGGCGCCGAGCTTGGGGGGGGGGGGGAAGATGGCTCGCTCCCTCCGCATCGCCGCGAGCCGCTGCGCCTCGGTCGACTTCACGGTCTTCGCCTTGTCGGCTTTCGGAGCCATGGTGGAAGCAGTGGAGGAGGACGGCGGCGTTGGTGGTGCTGGTGGCAATGCGGGGGCAGGGCACTGCGCTCTGTGTGCTTTGGGAAGACGGAGGCGGGGCAGAGTTTTTCAAGATTGGAGCAGAATGGGGGCGAGTGGGCGCACTACCCCTGCTTCCCTTTGCTTATAAAGGGGGAGGTGGTGGACGTTCCGCCTTTCCTGACAAAGAAACCGCCCCCCCTTTACCACGACGTGACGCATACGCGCGTGGCTCGGCCCCGCGCACGCCGCCCACGTCACGCACGACGCCGCGTTCAACGCGTGCCGCTCGGGGAGGGTGCGGTGAATGCGGAGTCAGGAACGGCGTGACCCAGGCCGCGCGTGCCCGTGCACTGTTTTGGGCCTGGCCCAACAGCGCTCGGCACCGTGTATGGCCCAGGCCCGGGGGCTCCCGTCGGTGTACTAAAGTAGGGGTACCTTAGTATCCCGAACTTGTGCACGGGCAGTCGCAGCACCCCGCAGCAAGGCTTGCCGGGCGACCGCCAAGACCCTCCGTGGTTCCTTTGGAGCCATTCAAGGACAACATATCCGAGCCAAGGCGCAAGACCCCGGCAAGAGGAGCTTGCCGGGAAGTCCACTCAAAGTATCCAAGACCCCGGCAAGAGGAGCTTGCCGGGAAGGAGACAAGACCCCGACAAGAGGAGCTTGCCGGGAAGACCAACCAAGACATCTCGAGGAACTCGCCGCAGCACGCCATATGTCCCAGCAAGACCCGGTGAGCGACAAGCTCCCGGACGCGACAAGACGACATCCGCGGCAAGGCACTTGCCGCGGCAAGCTACTACTACGCAGCCCGCGCTCCAGCTCACCCGCCAACGTGTCACCCTGGGACCGTTCCTGGCGTACGTGGCGGGAGGCTGTGCAGCCAGGGGCATGCGGTGGCAAGCAGGCGCTGACAAGATAGCCATCGTGGCAAACGGTGGCGCCCCTGACGGTCCCTTTCCGCGCCGTCTGGGCGACACAGACAGGCATTTAATGCTTTTGTCCCCTGCTGTCAGGGTTAGGTACGATACAACTGTAGCAAGCGGTGGCGCCAACTACCACCTCTTTTACATTTTTACCCTCACCTCTGTTGCCACCTGTCGGTGACCCCTTTTGGCATATAAAAGGAGGCCCATGCGCAACAGTGGGGGGGGGGGGGGGGGGGGCGTGGCCATTCTCACGCTCGGTCTCGCTAGCCATCCGAGCGTACTGTAGCACTCATCGCTCCCGAGCAAGAACACAAATACAAACCAAAGCAGGAGTAGGGTTTTACGCATCCGTGCGGCCCGAACCTGGGTAAACTGATCGCGTGTGCTCGTGCGTTCGCCTCGATCTGCTCTTTGTGCACTCTCTGCCCCCTGCCAAATCGAAAGGGGCCCCGGTCCGCCGTGGTCCCATAGGTGTCCGCGGGATCAGCTACCCCCGACAGACAGGATGGGGGCAAACGGATGCGGCTGTGTGCTGGGCGCACGACCAACGCATCACAAGACACGCCCGGACACGACCCATCTCCCTACCCAAACGAACAGAATCCGGATGAAACGGACATCCGTTTGGGGTCGCGCGGTGGAGTTGTCCTCACCAACCCCCATTCACCTAAACCATGTCAGTCACTTAAAAAACATGTACCGTGTCAAAAGCAAATTGATGATTACCTAATTTTTCTAGCAAATTGGTTTGTGCAATGTGTGTGTTCGCTGCTTTGATTTATTACTAGCAAAAGAGCCCGTGCGTTGCAACGGGAGAGAAAACATAATACACGCTCTTAACTCAACAACCATCACTCAAGACCACAATAGGTCCATCTCCTTTATTTTTGCGAGGCATCATATATGTGTTGCCGCTTATCCTCCTTCTCACCCTCGTCGGCGATGGCCTCGGTGTTCACACAAAACAACAAAAAATGCGTGTTGAATATGGTTCATCCTAAGGCGTCTCTCTCTCCCTCTCTCCTCCCTCTCCCTCTCTCTCTCTCTCCCTCTCTCTCTCCCTCCCTCCCTCTCTCTCTCTCTCTCTCTCTCTCTCGCTCGCTCACTTTCTCTCACTCTCCTGATGAGAAATCTGTAATTTCCCCTGCGACATTTTTCAGAGATATGCATGTGTAGTTATCGATGTTTTCTTTTCTCTATATGGTTATACTGGGGTGTTTATTTGCAATCTGGATCGCCGCCGGTATGAAAAAAATGGATCTTGCGCTATAAATTATAAGTTTGCTTCCATAAAAATATTTGAAAAATATTTAATAGGTAAAATTAACATCATATTTAGATTCCACACATTTTTCTAATAAAATTTCATATATAATATGTTAAAATCAAAGTTACGGTTTAAAAGATACAGATAATTTAGAAAATCATTTGGTTTGACTCAAATATATTCCAAAATAATATTTAAAAATAGTTAACAGGTAAAAATAATCTCATATTCATATTCTACATATTTTTCTAATAAATTTCATATATAACATGTTCAAATCGGAGTTACGGTTTAGAAGATATGGATGATTTTAAAAAGCATCTGTTTGACTTAAATATGATCCGTGAATGAATTACCTAAAACATCAAGGGGGTTCTCGAAAAATGTAAAAAACCGGTTCGGGTGTGACTTAAATCCGGACGACGGGTTGATTTCAAGAAAGGACAGGGACTTTTGTGCAAAATACAAAAATAACGATTCGTTGTAACTTAAAACAGGACTACGGGTTGAATTATCTGAAATAGAGGGACTTTTCTGAAAAATGCCATGACGGACGAAAGAAACTCAATTTGCTTTATTATTAGGTAAAGATTAGTCTCGTTTTTTCTATCATAGATTTGACTAGTGAAATACTACCTCCGTCCCAAAAAGAATGTCGACCCTTCCACCTTTAAAACTCGTGCTAATCAGCCCCCCACTGCCTTTTCCTCCTTTCTCCATCGCTCGCGCGTACCATGGTCACCCTAACCCTCATCGGCACCCGCCGTAGGTCCCACGACGGCCAACCCGCGCTGCCGCTGCGAACAATCGCCGCCCCTGCCCACCTGCCCCTCCGCGGAGACCAGCTTGACGGGTTGCGGTCCACTGTTGAAGGGCCCTGCGCCGCCAATATCCTCTCCCGTTGTGATCCCTCTCGCCGCCCAGGGTTGCGCCGCTATCCCCTCAGGACGACCAGGACCTGCTCGCACCTGGACCTCAAGCTTGTCCTCAACCTCGGATTTCTTTTGCTGCTCCTCTAAAAGTTGTTGATCCTCCCCTGCGGGCCTGCTTGTGCTGCTGCCCGAAGCTCCCTACTCGTGCTGCTGACAATGAGAAGAAGAACCCGAGCTCCAATTTTTGTACATTGCGTTTGTTCATTAATTTCAAACACAATTGATCATGTACTCTGTAGAAATGTTGCAAAAAAAGATCCAGTTAACTTTTGAACACAATAGAAGTGTCCCTCAATGTTCATCTCCAAAATTCAAAACACAAAAGTTAACTGGATGTGTTCACCTCCAATGTTAACAAAAGTTAATTGAATGCTCTTGGTCAGTATAAACATGTTCTTTTGTTAACTGAATGTTAATAGAAGTTAATTGAATGTTCTTGGTCAGGATAAAGACTGAGATTATTGATCATTATCAACTTACCTAAACAGTTTGGTCAAGATAAACATGTTCTTCAGTTGACTAAATGTTAACAGAAGGTAACTGGATGTTCTTGATCGGGATAAAGACTAAGATTATTGATCATTGTCAATTTACCTAAACAATTTGTTCAGGATAAACATGTTATTCAGTTAACTGAATGCTCTTGGTCAGGATAAACACTGAGATTATTGATCATTGTCAATTTAGCTGAACAATTTGGTCAGGGTAAGCATGTTCTTAAGTTAACTGGATGAAATCAAGTGAAGGAGTATGACATCTAAACATTCTCCTCACTGCCTTATAACCAACCTTTCTACTAGCCTATTACCCTCCTTTTGTTGTAACCAACCTGGGAGTACTCCTGTAAGGTCAGGATAAACACTGAGGTAAGAAGTGAAGGAGTAGTTAATTTCAGTTGTGAAAGAAAGTCTATAACAATCATAACCTACCTTTAATTGAAAGCTAAAGTAAGTAGTCTGATACAATGTGTAAGATATGAAAATTAAAATTAAGAACTGAAAATAATAGTAACAACCTGTAAGGTCCAAACTTGCTGAAGTTACTTGGTGCCACAAGTGCAGAACAGACAATTAATTGGGATTAAAGTTATTCAGAAAAAAATAATGACACTTCATCAGGTTTGAATCATTCACAACTAGGAAAAACCTTATACACAGAAGCTTATCAGTAGCGCCAGTTAAAAGGAGGCGCTACTGCGCTACTGCTATCCACATAACAGTAGCGCAACAAGAAGAAAACACACTACTACTATAAATGCCACACCGTTGCCGACAGGCTAGGTATAGTAGTAGCGCCCTTGTGCATACTGCGCTACTACTAACAAAATAGTAGTAGCGCCTTTTATGGTAGGGCGCTACTGCTAAGTTTGAACTGGACCACATGGCGAATGCCACTTAGCAGGAACGCGTGTTAATATCCATCGCTGCTGCTACGACCCGTAGGAGTAGCGCTTGTCCCTAACCCGCGATGTTACTAACCCAAGCTTATCCTCTTCTCTGTGCAGCCGACCCTCACTCTCCCTCTCCGCTCTTCTCACTCTCGCTCTCCACTCTCTCCCACACACCGTCGCTGCCGCATTGCCGCTGCCGTCCTCCCTCCTCCTTCCTTGGTATGCCCCTCCTCCCTCCTCCTTCCACCGCCCTCCTCTCTCCTCCTCCGGCTGCGCCTTCCTCATCCTCCAGCCACTTCCTCCTTCGGCCGCACCCTCCTCCTCTATCCATTTCCTCCTCCGACTGCGCCCTCCTCCCACCGACCTCCTCCTCCTCTCTCTCTCCTCCCTCCTCCTCCCACCTTTCCTCTATGCTATAGAAATGTTAGACACATTTTTGGGTATTAAATGTTTTGTGATAGAAAATGTTAGCAGTTTCGTTATAGAAAACATTTAGTACTAATTTAGGTATATACAGTTTCAAAAGTATACTAATTTTTTTCATAGGTTTGGATGTAGTTGATGCCTAGTAAACTTCGAGTGAGAGAGAGAAAGAGAGACCTAATGAAATGAAATGTTTTCCCAAAAAATGAAATGTTATGCTTCATGTCAAAATTAAACCACTTAAATGCAATGAGCATACCAAGTTTGAAATTTTCTATATAAATGCTAGTGTGCTTATGCTCATGTGTGGCGTAGGGTATATCAACGATGAGCCAGTTGACGACGCCCAGAAGATCACTGACGACACCCGCATCCTCGACGACAGCCATCGTCTATAGTGAGTAAACATGTATATCTAGTGTTGTGTACTAGCTAGTGTTTCTCAAATATGATGTAGATATAAACATGTATATCTAGTGTTGCTCAAATATGATATGTGCTTGCCCAAGTGTCCTATGTTTTGCCGGAGTATTGATTAATTTCCATTGCGGTAAATTTCAGATGCTCGATATGTCCTTTTTAGCAAAGGTCATGCTGAATTTTCCCATGAATTTTAGCATGGCTTGTGCTAGAATGTAGGAAATATCGGGTGCCTTGGATTTGCCGGAAAGAGCATTAAGCGATATTTTGGGTTGGCTTTAAGTCTGTTGGGTTCCATGCATGACAGTCAAAAAACAGTGAGGGACTGTCCACCATATATGAGAGAAGAAGAATGTCGACTTTTGTCGTGGGGGTCGTTCTTCCTCTTCTTTCTTGTGATAGACCTTTTGGTAATGCACGACAAGGAAGAGAAGAACGAGCATCACCGGCGCTTGCAAATGTCAGAGATGAAGAATCCTAACTGTTGTCGTGGGGGTCGCTTCTCCTTCGTTCTAGTGTGCTAGACAATTTGGTTTCAAAGACTTTGAGAATATGGAGACGAGGAGGGCTCACTTAAGAAGTAAACATGGTTATGCGTTTCTGGTTAAGCTACACAATGCGGTCAATCACTCCCATTTCAGTTGCTCTAATTGGGAATCTCTCTGCAAGGCATATGGATTTGAGGAGGGTATGCAAATAAAATTTGATATTCGTCCCGAAGATGATGATGATGATAATATCGACATCTGGGTCGATGTGGATATGCCTCCAGGTTTGCCTAAATGTGAGTTTGTCAAACTAATTTGTTAAGTTAAGTAATTTATATTATTAATTTAAAAATATTTGGTGTTCATCGATACTAAACTTATTTATTCATAATTGTCAGTTTATTTCTTATCTTCAAAAAAATACTCGAAAGGTTGTAGACAAGACATACTACAGCTATGACTCCGAGCTTAATTGTGAGGAGAAAGGTTATCTTGTCTCATTAATAGATGATGTTGAGGCCTTTAAAACCAATCACTCTATCAGCCCAAATTTTACTGGATACGTGCCACTAGTCCGTAAATTGCTTGATGATAACTTCATTGCCAAAAACTTGGTAAGATTTTGTTAATGATGGTAACTTCATTTCATACATTCTTCTTAAGTAAACTACATTGCTAACTATATAGGTTACTATTACGTTTTTCAACAGAGGCTCCCGAAGGAGGTTGTGCTTGACATGATGTTTATCGAAGGTGATATGCATATGGTTAGCTTACGACCAGCTCCTTCGAAGGCTTAACACAGTGCATACTCGATTTCTTCAAACGATGGAAGGCTCAATATCAAAGAATGGAGCAAAGTGATGAATGCGCACACGCAACTAATTGGAGATAACATGAATGTGCACAAGCCACAAGTTGGAGATAGGTTTTTCTCCATTATGGAGATGGACCAGTTTATCTGTTTTATGGTATTTCACCTAGGAGAGAGGAGTAGGTCCTAGGTATTAAGAACAATTTAGTGTTGATTATGACTATGATGATGATGAGAAGTTGTTATTATGTGCTACAATGTGTTAGAGTTGATGATGATGAGGAGGAGTCGTGATTATGAGTACTATGATGATGATGATGAGGAGTTGTTATTATGACTAGTGACCAAGTTGTTATACTATGTCTCATGGACGAAAATGATGATGATGAGGAGTTGTTATATGACAATGATGTATTATGATGATAAGTTGTTAATCATATTATGATGATGATGATAATGATGAGTTATTATATTTCTTTCACCTAATGACATAATAACTCATTATGATGTAATAACAATCTCTAAATTGCCACTATATGAAAACTTGTATAACGATGTATGAATACGACATAAAATAAAAAAGAAATAGAATACGTAATCGTAGTAGTATCGCGTGGTAGAGCGGCGCTGCTAGTAACTAGCAGTAGCGCGTTCTCCAAACTGTGCTACTGCTAAATCGGTATAACAGTAGCGCGGGAAAACAAATGCTACTTCTACAAGTTAGCTATAGCGCAGTAGCAGTAGCGTGGGCACCCACGCTACTGCTAGCCCAAATACTAGCACTACTGCCAGGCTTTTCCCTAGTAGTGATTATTCTACTCGTAGGTTGAAAATGTTCTAGTATCCAAAATACTCCCAGTTTGTTACTAGATCAAGTTATTCAGAAATATTCAAAGCATCATCAAGTTAATAAAAAAATCTGTATGAATAACATCATCAAGTTAATCAAAGATTTTTGTACTGCCAAAAACAAATTATTGGAGTTTAATGATCCTAATTGTTTATACACTTGCAAGTGTTGTGTACTCCTACTTGGAGTGCAAATTATTGGAGTACAAATCAGATCCTACTTGGAGTGCAAATTATTGGAGTAGAAATCAGAACCTTGGAATACAAATTATTGGAGTACAAATCAAATCCAACCTGGAGTACAAATTATTGGACTACTATGTGGCTTTTCTTTTGTCATGGCAGCCACTGCTAGTTTGTCTTTTGTCATTCATCCTTCTAACCAAATGTACATTCATCTTTGTCATTTAGTCAGATACTAGGAGCACATAACCATGGATTTGAACTTAATGCCTCAAGAGGAAGAAGATGAATCTATAGATTTGAACTTGATGCCGCAAGTGGAAGAATATGAAGCTGTTGATTTGAACTTGATGCCTAGGAAGAAGATGAAGCTATTGATTTGCATTGGATGCCTCAAGAGGAGGTGTAAGAAGCTCAAGAAGATAAACAATCCTAAGAAGAAGAAGTTGGTAATACTCCATGGTCTGAATTCTGGAGATGCAGATTTGCTTGGGGTACTTCAGTTGCAAATGTTTCTAAATTTCCTTTTGCTCCTTTTGCAGGTAATCCCAAAAGGAATGAATTATGACATTTTGAAAGAAAAATGAATAAATTCTCGATTCCTTTTTTGCAGGTAATCTCAAAAGTCCAAAATACGAGGAAAACCCTCAAACATGATACAATGGACCCAGCCCAACACCTTGATTCCTTTTCTTGGAAATGCCGATTACAACGCATAACACATACATACATACTCACACTACTAAATACATGCATATTGAAGACCGGATTGAAACTGCGGAGCTTGAAGATTGACGAAGTCATCATGGGTACCTTGCTATATATTAACAGAACACCGCCCCAACTGAAAAAATATTCTGTATTGATGAGACACCAAAGCACCAGAAAGTTAAGATTTGACCTTTGGCAGGCTGGGGATACCACTATGCTCCTAACCATCCAATAACATGTTGCTGCTTCTAGATTCTGGTTTCGATTGGGCGCCATATATGGCTCGTAAACCTCCACTGCATGGTATTGTCATTCATGTCATGTTGTGCTATGAATACAATATATGTCATCCAGGAAACATATTTCATTTTACAAATGAGTCGACAATAATTTTACTCAACAGAAAGTTTTTGCCTCACGTAGCCGCCGCTTCCACTTCTAGGCTTAGGTTTTCTGCGCCTCCCGCCAGCGCTGCCGTCGGTCCGCTCGTCTTTGGTGGCCTTAGGGCACGGAGGCGCGGTGGATCCTAGCCCTTGCTAGTGGGAGGGCTCAGTTTCATATGCTATTTTGAGTTTTCTTAGGGTTTGTGTCCTGCTCAGGAAAGCGAGACGGCGGCGGCTCCCTGAAGATGGAATACAGTTATTTCCGCCTAGTCCCCGTTCGGGTGGTGCGTCTAGCATCCTTGGAGGGTGTGTGGAGATGTTACTCCGGCAGATCTATCATTGATGGATTTGCTCAGATCTGTTCATCGTTTGTCTACCTTTGTGTGTCTTCAGGTTGGGTTCTTTTGACCCACACTACTTTTCATTGGCGACGGTTGCTTTTCTGGTGCTTTGGTCCTATAAGGCCTTAGATGACCACTTCCCGACTGTCTATTACAATGAGTTTTGCCCGGCTCTAGCGAGGGAGGGGCGATGACGGCTGTGCGCCTTCGGCTTGCTTCTGTTCTGGTAGTCATCGCTAGATGATCTTGCCGTGGTGGCCATGGTGGATGGCGACGGCGGTGGTGTCAGGGAGTGGAGGTGGTGGTGTACTTCCCGTGAGCACCGCGCTAACCCTAGTTGGTAGGGAGTGCAGGTGGGGTTTGTGGCAGCGATTAACCTCGTGACTTGTGCCACGGCCCCCACCTCTGTTTATATAGCGCGGCTCATAGTGGCTCACCAACCATGGTTTGGTCGGGCGCCCCCGATCAGGGCGTGATTGATACGTCTCCGTCGTATATACTTTTCCAAACACTTTTGCCCTTGTTTTGTACTCTAACTTGCATGATTTGAATGGAACTAACCCGGACTGACGTTGTTTTCAGCAGAATTGCCATGGTGTTATTTATGTGCAGAAACAAAAGTTCTCGGAATGACCTGAAACTTCACGGAACAACTTTTCAGAAATAGTAAAAAATCCTTGCAAAAGATGAAGGCCAAGGGACCCACCACCTGTCCACGAGGGTGGGGGGCGCGCCCCCTACCTCGTGGCCCCCCTGGAGCTCCTCCGACCTCAACTCCAACTCTATATATTTGGTTTCAGGGAGGAAAAAAAATCAGAGAGAAGGATTCATCGCATTTTACGATACGGAGCCGCCGCCAAGCCCAAAAACCTCTCGGGAGGGCTCATCTGGAGTCTGTTCGGTGCTCCGGAGAGGGGAATCCGTCGCCATCGTCATCATCAACCATCCTCCATCACCAATTTCATGATGCGCATTGCCATGCGTGAGTAATTCCATCGTAGGCTTGCTGGACGGTGATGGGTTGGATGGGATCTATCATGTAATCGAGTTAGTTTTGTTAGGGTTTGATCCCTAGTATCCACTATGTTCTGAGATTGATGTTGCTATGACTTTGCTATGCTTAATACTTGTCACTAGGGCCCGAGTGGCATGATTTCAGATTTGAACCTATTATGTTTTCATCAATATATGAGAGTTCTTGATCCTATCCTGCAAGTCTATAGTCACCTATTATGTGTTATGATCCGTTAACCCCGAAGTGACAATAATCGGGATACTTACCGGTGATGACCATAGTTTGAGGAGTTCATGTATTCACTATGTGCTAATGCTTTGTTCCGGTACTCTATTAAAAGGAGGCCTTAATATCCCTTAGTTTCCATTAGGACCCCGCTGCCACGGGAGGGTAGGACAAAATATGTCATGCAAGTTCTTTTCCATAATCATGTATGACTATATTCGGAATACATGCCTACATTACATTGATGAACTGGAGCTAGTTCTATGTCACCCTAGGTCATGATTGTTACATGATGAACCGCATCCGGCATAATTCTCCATCAGTGATCCATTGCCTACGAGCTTTCCATATATTGTTCTTCGCTTATTTACTTTTTTCCGTTGCTATTGCTGTCATCACTACAAAATACCAAAAACATTAGTTTTGCTATCGTTACCTTTTGCTACCATTACCACTACTATCATATTACTTTGCTACAGATACTAAGTTTCCAGGTGTGGTTGAATTGACAACTCAACTGCTAATACTTGGGAATATTCTTTGGCTCCCCTTGTGTCGAATCAATAAATTTGGGTTGAATACTCTATCCTCGAAAATTGTTGCGATCCCCTATACTTGTGGGTTATCAAGACTATTTTCTGGCGCCGTTGCCGGGGAGCATAGCTCTATTCTTTGAGTCACTTGGGATTTATATCTTCTTATCATTATGAAGAACTTGAAAGATCCAAGAACGATTTATCCCTCAACTACGAGGGGAGGTAAGGAACTGCCATCTAGCTCTACACTTGATTCACCTTATGTTTTGAGTAAGCTTGCGACACATAAACCTGCTTCTGCTATTCGTTCTCATATGTCGCATGTTATTGATGATGCCACTTCTACTATACATGATACTTATGATGAAACTACTTCTATGCTTGATACTACTGTGCCACTTGGTGAATTTCTTGATGAACAACTTGCTAGGGCTAGAGAGAATGAAAATATTGAATCTGATAATATTGATGAAAGTGATGATGAAGACTCACCTGTTATTCCTGAGGGTTATGTTTTTGATAAAGAAGCTTCTTTAGCTATTTTAGCTTGCAAAGATAGATACAAACTCAAGAGGTTATTAGCTAAATGGAAGCAGCAATCTCTTAATGCTAGAATGAAACCAGACCCTGCTTTTGCTACTTCACCCACCTTTGTTACTGATAAGGATTATGAATTCTCTGTTGATCTTGATATAATTACTTTGGTTGAATCTGATCCTTTTCATGGCTATGAATCTGAAACTGTTGTGGCACATCTTACTAAATTAAATGATATAGCCACCCCGTTCACTACTGATGAGAGAACTCGTTACTTTTATATCCTTAAAATATTTCCGTTCTCATTAAAGGGTGATGCTAAGATATGGTTTAATTCTCTTGATCCTGGTTGTGTGCGTAGTCCCCAGGATATGATTTATTACTTCTCTGCTAAATATTTCCCTGCTCATAAGAAACAAGCTGCTTTAAGGGATATATATAATTTTGTGCAAATTGAAGAAGAGAGTCTCCCACAAGCTTGGGGCAGGCTTCTCAAGTTACTTAATGCTTTGCCTGATCATCCTCTTAAGAAAAATGAAATACTTGATATCTTTTATAATGGAGTAACCGATGCCTCCAGAGATTACCTGGATAGTTGTGCTGGTTCTGTTTTCAGGGAAAGAACACCAGATGAAGCTAAAATTCTATTGAATAATATGTTGACAAATGAAAATAATTGGACACTTCCTGAGCCAGCTCCGGAGCCAGTTCCTGAGCCTATTCCTAAACCAACTCCGAAGAAGAGGGGCATTCTATTTCTCAGTCCTGAAGATATGCAAGAGGCAAAGAAATCTATGAAAGAAAAAGGTATTAAAGCTGAAGACGTTAAGAATTTACTTCCTATTGAAGAAATACATGGTCTTAATTTACCGCGTGTTGAAGAAACATATGATCTTAATCCTTTACCTATTGAAGAAACTCATGGTATTGATAACAAGACACGGGTAGTAAAGGTAAATTCTCTCTATAGATATGATAAAGCTGAAATCCCATTTACTAAGTTTGCTAGCCCATGCTTAGATGAGTCTGATAAATTTATGGCTAAGCAAGAAGATTTTAATGCTTATTTTGGTAGACAATTGAAATACAATTCAAATATGCTTGAACACTTGGGTGATTATATGGCTAATGTCAAAGGTGAAGTTAAACTCATTAGTAAACATGCTTCTATGGTTACCACTCAAGTAGAACAAGTACTTAAAGCTCAAAATGATTTGCTCAATTAATTGAATAGTAAGAATAATGATAATGATGTTAGAGTTATGACTAGAGGTGGTAGAATGACTCAGGAACCTTTGTATCATGAAGGCCACCCTAAGAGAATTGAGAAAGATTCTTAGAGAAATAATATAGATGCACCTAGTCCTTCTAAAAGGAAGAAAAAGAAAAATGATAGGACTTTGCATGCTTCTAGTGAACCTGTTATTGAAACACCTGAGAATCCAAATGACATCTCTATTTCTGATGCTGAAACACAATCTGGTAATGAACCTGAATCTAGTGATAATGTTAATGATAATGTTCATGATGATGCTCAACCTAGTAATGATAATGATATAGAAATTGAACCTGCTGTTGGTCTTGATAACCCACAATCAAAGAATCAACATTATGATAAGAAAGACTTTGTTGCTAGGAAACACGGAAAGGAAAGAGAGCCTTGGGTTCAGAAACCCATGCCTTTTCCTCCCAAACCATCCAAGAAAAAGGATGATGAGGATTTTGAGCGCTTTCCTGAAATGATTAGACCTATCTTTTTGCATATGCGATTAACTGATATGCTTAAAATGAATCCTTATGCTAAGTACATGAAAGATATTGTTACAAATAAGAGAAAGATATCGGAAGCTGAAATTTCCACCATGCTTGCTAATTATACTTTTAAGGGTCGAATACCAAAGAAATTTGGAGATCCCGGTGTACCAACTATACTATGCTCCATTAAAAGAAACTATGTTAAAACTGCTTTATGTGATCTTGGAGCCGGTGTTAGTGTTATGCCTCTATCTTTATATCGTAGACTTGATTTGAATAAGTTGACACCTACTGAAATATCTTTGCAAATGGCTGATAAATCAACTGCTACACCTATCGGTATTTGTGAGGATGTGCCTGTTGTAGTTGCAAACGTTACTATTTTAACAGACTTTGTTATTCTTGATATTCCCGAGGACGATAGTATGTCTATTATTCTTGGAAGACCCTTTTTGAATACTGCAGGGGCTGTTATTGATTGCACTAAAGGCAATGTCACTTTTCATGTTAATGGTAATGAGCATACGGTACACTTTCCGCGGAAACAACCTCAAGTTCATAGTATCAACTCTATTGGAAAAATTCCATCGATTATATTTGGAGGTTTTGAATTTCCTCTTCCTACTGTCAAGAATAAATATGATATTCTTATTATTGGGGATGTGCATATCCCCATTGAGGTAACATAGTGTTATTCGAAATTTCTCCGGTTCCATGTTATTCGGAATGAGTTCGTTAACAAGACTTGATCAACCTTGTTAGTGGATTCCTTTTGATGAGCATGAGATGGATGAAACTAGAAGGCACAACCTTCTGTACCCTACTTTTACTTCCTGTTATTTATTTTAAATAAAATAAAAATAGTGTTTTCTGTCTGTTATCTGATTATCCGTGCAATATAAAAATACCCCGAAAATAAAAGTTCTCCAAATGCCCTGAAATTTAAATATGATTTTTTCTGGAATATTTGAGAATATTTGGCATTGAGAACACAGCAGGGGGGTCATCCACCTGGCGACGAGGGTGGAGGGCGTGCCCCCTGCCTCGTGGGCCCACGGTGGCCCTCCTCCACTTATCCTTTCACCCACACACTCCTTCCTCCCCCAAACACAAATATCCAGCTCAAACCCGAGTCCAAGCTCATTTTGCTGCCATTTTCGATCTCCTTGCTCAAAGCACCTCTCACAAAATTGCTTGGGGAGATTGTTCCTTGGTATGTAACTCCTCCATTGGTCCAATTAGTTTTTGTTCTAGTGCTTTATTCATTGCAAGTTTTTGCTGCTTAGGTGACCCTGTTCTTGAGCTTGCATGTCAAATTTATATGGTCAAAAGTAGTTTTGATGCATGATATAGGCCCTAGGCACTTGTAGGAGTAGTTGCTATCAATATTACTGAGTTTGGTTTACTTTTATTTTGAAGTTACTAAAAATTTCAAAAAAAAATCAGAGGAAGAAATATGCTTAGGAAAATGTTCCAAGGTGGTTCTTCAAGGAAGCAAGGACCCAGGCTTGCAATGCGTGATGCTGATGAAGAGCCACCAAGAGACGCTCCAGTGCGTCCTTGTGAATGGCCTTCGGAAAACTTTATGGATCGAGCGGGAATTAAGGAAGAATTTAATGCATATTTGCGTAACATTGATCTTGTGAGCTTCGAGGAAGAAAAGTGCAGCCAGTATCACTATCTCAGTAGTTCCTTTGTGAGGAGGTTTGAATTTTCATCTTCACGTAATTCTCCAACTGTCCTGTTTGATCTTTATGAAAATTCTTACACAATGGACTTAGAGGATTTTACCACTGCTCGCAAACTTCCACAATGGGGTAGTATCAGGGACCCTCGCAAATCCGAATTTAGAGATTTTCTTGCTAGTATAACTGTGGGGGAATCTAGAGATATAACACTTTCCTGCTATACATTATTTTGCTCTCTTCATAGGTAGATGCATTAATGGTAAATATGAGGCATGTCACATGTGTGTCCCCGACCTCAGTATTCTTAGGAGTGCTGTGTTAGGAGATAAACCTTATAATTTGGGAGCCATTGTTGCACGTAGGTTGCATCTTAATAGATTTAATGGAGATTTCTTTGGTGGAATTTATGCAACCCGCATAGCTAATTTTCTTGGTATAGCCATACGAGAAGATGATATTGAGTTGCCTCCTGCTTACCTAGACTTTAATGCTATGGTCCACCACCAGTTTGTCGAGCGGAATGAATCACCTCTCCAGTAGAGATTAATCTTTGACAGACGCCGTGCTGTCCATATTACTCTCCCTGCTCCTGCCTTCTTTGATTATAAGGCAAAAGGAAGATATGTTATTACCAAAGAGGAGGCAGATGAGTACGAGAGGAGGGAGGAGGCCGCTCGTCGCCACGCTGCAGCTCAGGAGGCCATAGCCGCTGCATCTCAGTACGACCCCAACTATTATTATGGATATCCGCCAGGCCAACCGTGGCCATAGACCAACTTAGGCCAAAAGCCTAAGCTTGGGGGAGTACGTATTTCTCACCGACATTACATTTATGTTCACACACTCATTGCCATATGTCGGTGCTCATACTTTTTCATTGTATCATCCATGCTAGTTTATTTCCCTTTTATGCTTTCTTCTCGTGTGTTTGATAAACCCTAAGAAAAACCAAAAAAACAATTAGTTGTAGCTTTTAATTAGTTTACTTTCCATGCTTGTAGTAGTAATTAAAAAGAAAACCCAAAAAGATTTCCTGTTCTTCTTTTACTTGTTGGGAGCTCTCCTGTGTAAATAGTTTTATTTCTTTTCTTTTCTTTGGGGGTCGATAGGAGAAGACCATAATTAAATTGTTGAAGTGGCTCTTATATGCATTATTGTTGATCTGACAAAAGAGCCCATATTGCCTTGTCTTCTCCTATTTATTGAATGCTTGCAGATTCCAGCTTAGTCCAATGCACGTGCACTATTATTATTATCCACATCGTTCGGTCGTGCAAGTGAAAGGCAATAATGATGATTATATGATGAACTTATTGAGATGAGAAAAGCTAGTATGAACTCGACCTCTCTGGTTTTTGTAAATATGATTAGTTCATCGTTCCTGATTCAGCCTATTATGAATAAACATGTTTGCAATGACAACTAGAGATCATAGTTCGTGTGCCATGCTTGATTAGCTAGGAGCTTATAATGGTTTACATTGCGTGCCAACATGCTATTAAAATGGTTGTGATGTGGTATGATAGGGTGGCATCCTCCTCTGAATGATTTAAGTGACTTGACTTGGCGCATGTTCACACATGTAGTTATAACAAAATCAAAATACCCTTCACGATATTTATGTTCATGGTGAATTATATCCTACTCATGCTTGCATTCGGTGTTGATTAATTTTAATGCATGTTCATGACTATTGCCGCTCTCTAGCTGGTCGCTTCCCAGTCTTTTGCTAGCCTTCACCTGTACTAAGCGGTAATACTGCTTGTGCATCCAACTCCATAAACCCCAAAGTTATTCCATATGAGTCCACCATACCTACCTATATACAGTATCTACCTTCCGTTCCAAGTAAATTTGTATGTGCCAAACTCTAAACCTTCAAATAAATATCCTGTTTTGTATGCTCGAATAGCTCATGTATCAACTAGAGCTGTCCGTATCTTCCATGTTAGGCGGGTTATTCCCAAGAGGAGGACTCCGCTCCTCACTCACGAGAAAAGGGATGGTCACCGGGATGCCTAGTCCCATGCTTTATGCAAATCAAATCAAAATAATTGCAAACAAAACTCCCCCTAGGATTCTTGTTAGTTGGAGGCACTCGTTGTTTCGAGCAAGCCATGGATTGATGCTTGTTGGTGGAAGGGGGAGTATAAACTTTACCATTCTGTTTGGGAACCGCATATAATGTGTGTAGCATGGAAGATATTGCCATCTCTTGGTTGTTATGTTGACAATGTAAGTATACCGCTCAAAATATTATTCACCTCTATTTCAAAACCGAGCTCTGGCACCTCTGCAAATCCCTGCTTCCCTTTGTGAAGGGCCTATCTATTTACTTTCATGTTGAGTCATCATCCTCTTATTAAAAAGCACCAGTTGGAGAGCACCGCTGTCATTTGCATTCATTACTGTTAGTTTACATTGAGTATGACTTGACTGGATCTCTTTTACCATGAATTAAAATGTCTAGTCAGTCCTTGATCTTTAAAGGTGATCTGCATTTATGTTTTGCGGCCTCAGAAAGGGCTAGCGAGAAACCATCTTGTTATATCATATTATGATTGTTTTGATAAAGTGTTGTCATCCGAGATTTATTATTATTGCTTGCTAGTTGATTATGCTATTGATATGAGTAAACTTGAGACCTAAGCGTTATTGTGAATGTGGTTAGTTCATAATCTTTGCTGAAAACTTGAATGATGGCTTTACATATTTACAACAACAAGAGCAAACAGAGTTTGTAAAAGTTTTTCTTTATCACCTTTAGTTTACCAACTAAATTGCTTGAGAACAAGCAAAGGTTTAAGCTTGGGGAGTTGATACATCTCCGTCGTATCTACTTTTCCAAACACTTTTGCCCTTGTTTTGGAACTTGCATGATTTGAATGGAACTAACCCGGACTGACGCTGTTTTCAGCAGAATTACCATGGTGTTATTTATGTGCAGAAACAAAAGTTCTCGGAATGACCTGAAACTTCACAGAACAACTTTTTGGAAATAATAAAAAAATCCTTGCAAAAGATGAAGGCCAAGGGGCCAACTACCTGTCCACGAGGGTGGGGGGCGTGCCCCTACCTCGTGGGCCCCCTAGAGCTCCTCCGACCTCAACTCCAACTCTATATATTTGGTTTCGGGGAGAAAAAAAATCAGAGAGAAGGATTCATCACGTTTTACGATACGGAGCCGCCGCCAACCCCTAAAACCTCTCGGGAGGGCTGATCTGGAGTCCGTTTGGTGCTCCGGAGAGGGGAATCCGTCGCCATCGTCTTCATCAACCATCCTCCATCACCAATTTCATGATGCTCACCGTCGTGCGTGAGTAATTCCATTGTAGGCTTGCTGGACGGTGATGGGTTGGATGGGATCTATCATGTAATCGAGTTAGTTTTGTTAGGGTTTGATCCCTAGTATCCACTATGTTCTAAGATTGATGTTGCTATGACTTTGCTATGCTTAATTCTTGTCACTAGGGCCCGAGTGCCATGATTTCAGATCTGAACCTATTATGTTTTCAGCAATATAGGAGAGTTCTTGATCCTATCCTGCAAGTCTATAGTCACCTATTATGTGTTATGATCCGTTAACCCCGAAGTGACAATAATCGGGATACTTACCGGTGATGACCATAGTTTGAGGAGTTCATGTATTCACTATGTGCTAATGCTTTGTTCCGGTACTCTATTAAAAGGAGGCCTTAATATCCCTTAGTTTCCATTAGGACCCCGCTGCCACGGGAGGGTAGTACAAAATATGTCATGCAAGTTCTTTTCTATAAGCACGTATGACTATATTCGGAATACATGCCTACATTACATTGATGAACTGGAGCTAGTTCTGTGTCACCCTAGGTTATGATTGTTTCATG
The DNA here is from genome assembly GCA_034509565.1 of Triticum monococcum. Classification (NCBI taxonomy): domain Eukaryota; kingdom Viridiplantae; phylum Streptophyta; class Magnoliopsida; order Poales; family Poaceae; genus Triticum; species Triticum monococcum. Next base: position 724,831,168 of record CM067847.1, on the reverse strand, counting down.
ATGAACCGCATCCGGCATAATTCTCCATCACTGATCCATTGCCTAAGAGCTTTCCATATATTGTTCTTTGCTTATTTACTTTTCCGTTGCTATTGCTATCATCACTACAAAATACCAAAAACATTACTTTTGCTATTGTTACCTTTTGCTACCATTACCACTACTATCATATTACTTTGCTACTAAACACTTTGCTGCAGATACTAAGTTTCCAGGTGTGCTGAATTGACAACTCAGCTGCTAACACTTGAGAATATTCTTTGGCTCCCCTTGTGTGGAATCAATAAATTTGGGTTGAATACTCTACCCTCGAAAACTGTTGTGATCCCCTATAATTGTGGGCTATCAGTGATGCAAGGGCCCGTTTGACCCATTGGGCTCGAACAGGAGAGAGATCAACCTAACATTCTCCCCCTTGATCTCAACTTTACTTTTAACCTTATACTTTCTAGTTTATTTGTTTCATCACATATTGGTACATAGAGCATGTTTCATCGCCACAGCTTAAATGCCGATAGAATCATACAGCTACAACATATGTTTTGTTCAAAAAAAAAATCATGTTCCTTTTGGGCCTTGATACGTCTTTGTCGTGTCTACTTTTCCAAACACTTTTGCCCTTGTTTTGGACTCTAACTTGCATGATTTGAATGGAACTAACCGGGACTGACGTTGTTTTCAGCAGAATTGCCATGGTGTTATTTTTGTGCAGAAATAAAAGTTCTCGGAATGACCTAAAAATCAACGGAGATTATTTTGGAATATATAAAAATATTGGAAGAAAGATCCACGTCAGGAGGCCCACACCCTGTCCACGAGGATGGGGGGCGCGCCCCCTGCCTCGTGGGCCCCCTCAACTCCAACTCCATATATTCATGTTCGGGGAGAAAAAAATCAGAGAGAAGGATTCATCGCGTTTTACGATACGAAGCCGCCGCCAAGCCCTAATCTCTCTCGGGAGGGCTGATCTAGAGTCCGTTCGGGGCTCCGGAGAGGGGAATCCGTCGCCATCGTCATCATCAACCATCCTCCATCACCAATTTCATGATGGTTGGATTAGATTTATCATGTAATCGAGTTAGTTTTGTTAGGGTTTGATCCCTAGTATCCACTATGTTCTGAGATTGATGTTGCTATGACTTTGCTATGCTTAATACTTGTCACTAGGGCCCGAGTGCCATGATTTCAGATCTGAACCTATTATGTTTTCATGAATATATGTGAGTTCGTGATCCTATCTTGCAAGTCTATAGTCACCTATTATGTGTTATGAACCGTTAACCCCGAAGTGACAATAATCGGGATACTTACCGGTGATGACCGTGGTTTGAGGAGTTCATGTATTCACTATGTGTTAATGCTTTGGTACGGCACTATTAGAAGGAGGCCTTAATATCCCTTAGTTTCCAATAGGACCCCGCTGCCACGGGAGGGTAGGACAAAAGATGCCATGCAAGTTCTTTTCCATAAGCACGTATGACTATATTCGGAATACATGCCTACATTACATTGATGAATTGGAGCTAGTTCTATGTCACCCTATGTTATTACTGTTACATGATCGATCACATCCGGCATAATTCTCCATCACCAATCCATTGCCTACGAGCTTTTCCATATATTGTTCTTCACTTATTTACTTTTCCGATGCTACTGTTACAATCACTACAAAACCCCAAAACATTACTTTTTCTACCGTTACTTTTTGCCACCGTTACCACTACTATCATATTACTTTGCTACTAAATACTTTGCTGCAGATATTAAGTTTCCAGGTGTGGTTGAATTGACAACTCAACTGCTAATTCTTGAGAATTTTCTTTGGCTCCCCTTGTGTCGAATCAATAAATTTGGGTTGAATACTCTACCCTCGAAAACTGTTGCGATCCCCTATACTTGTGGGTTATCAAGACCATTTTCTGGCGCCGTTGCCGGGGAGCATAGCTCTATTCTTTGAGTCACTTGGGATTTATGTCTGCTTATCATTATGAAGAATTTGAAAGATCAAAGAACCAAGATTTTTCCCTCAACTACGAGGGGAGGTAAGGAACTGCCATGTAGCTCTGCACTTGATTCACCTTCTGTTTTGAGTAAACTTGCGACACCTACACCTGCTATTCATTCTGATATGTCACATGTTATTGATGATGCCACTTCTGCTTTGCATGATACTTATGATGAAACTACTTCTATGCTTGATAATATTGTGCCACTAGGTGAATTTCTTGATGAACAACTTGCTAGGGCTAGAGAGAATGAAATTATTGAAACTGATAATATTGATGAAAGTGATGATGAAGATTCTCCCCCTAGATATGAATTGCATGTTGTTCCTGAGGGTTATGTTATGGATGAAGAAACTGCTAGAGACTTTCTTGCGTGCAATGATAGATCCGATCTTAAGAAATTATTAGCCAAGCTTAAAGAAAAGTCTTTGAATGCTAGAATGAAATATGATCCTGCTTATGCTACTTCACGTATCTTTATTACTGATAAGGATTGTGATTTCTCAGTTGATCCTGATATAATTACTTTGGTTGAATCTGATCCTTTCTATGGCTATGAATCTGAAACTGTTGTAGCACATCTTACTAAATTAAATGATATAGCCACCCTGTTTACTCATGATGAGAAAACTCGCAATTATTATATCATTAAATTATTTCCGTTCTCATTAAAGGGTGGTGCTAAGATATGGTTTAATTCTCTTGATCCTGATTGTGTGCGTAGTCCCCAGGATATGATTTACTACTTCTCTACTAAATATTTCCCCGCTCATAAGAAACAAGCTGCTTTAAGGGAAATATATAATTTTGTGCAAATTGAAGAAGAGAGTCTCCCACAAGCTTGGGGGAGGCTTCTCCAATTACTTAGTGCTTTGCCTGATCATCCTCTCAAGAAAAATGAAATACTTGATATCTTTTATAATGGACTAACCGATGCTTCCAGAGATTTCCTGGATAGTTGTTCTCGTTGTATTTTCACGGAAAGAACAGTTGATCAAGCTGAATTGCTATTGAATAATATGTTGACTAATGAAAATAATTGGACACTTCCTGAACCAACTCCTAAGCCAACTCCGAAGAAAAGGGGTATTCTCTCAGTCCTGAAGATATGCAAGAGGCAAAGAAATCTATGAAAGAAAAAGTTATAAAAGCTGAAGATGTTAAGAATTTACCTCCTGTTGAAGAAATACACGGTCTTAATTCATCACCTATTGAAGAAATCCCCGGTCTCGATAACCCAACACATGTACTAAAGGTAAACTCTCTCTATAGATATGATAAAGCTGAAATCCCTCCTGCTAAGTTTGCTAGCCAATGTTTGGATGAATTTGATAACTTTATGGTTAAGCAAGAAGATTTTAATGCTTATTTTGGTAGACAACTGAAACACAATGCTTATATGAGTGAACACTTGAGTGATTATATGGCTAGTGCTAAAGGTGAACTTAAACATATTAGTAAACATGCTTCTATGGTTACCACTCAAGTAGAACAAGTGTTTAAAGCTCAGAATGATTTGCTCAATGAATTAAATAATAAGAAGAATGGTAATGTTGTTAGAGTTATGACTAGAGGAGTGATACATCCATTTTGCATCATGCTTTTATATCGATATTTATTGCATTATGGGCTGTTATTTCACATTATGTCACAATACTTATGGCTATTCTCTCTTATTTTACAAGGTTTACATAAGGAGGGAGAATGCCGGCAGCTGGAATTCTGGCCTGGAAAAGGAGCAAATATTAGAGTCCTATTCTGCACAACTCCAAAAGTCCTGAAACTCCACGGAATACCTTATAATAAATAATGAAAAATCCTCGCCAAGGATGAAGACCAGGGGGCCCACACCCTGCTCATGAGGGTGGGGGGCACCCCCCCTAGGGCGCGCCCCCTACCTCGTGGCCCCCTGGTGGCTCTCCGATGACCATCTTCTCCTATATGAAGTCTTTCGTCAAGAAAAAAATAGCAAGCAACCTTTCGGGACAAAACTCCGCCGCCATGAGGCAGAACCTTGGCGGATCCAATCTAGAGCTCCGAAAGAGCCGTTCTGCCAGGGAAACTTCCCTCTTGGAGGGGGAAATCATCGCCATCGTCATCACCAACGCTCCTCTCATCGGGAGAGGGCTATCTCCATCAACATCTTCATCAGCACCATCTCATCTCAAAACCCTAATTCATCTCTTGTATCCAATTCTTGTCTCCAAGTCCGGGATTGGTGCTAGTAGGTTGCTAGTAGTGTTAATTACTCCTTGTAGTTGATGCTAGTTGGTTTAATTGGTGGAAGATCATATGTTCAGATCCTTTATCATATTATTACCCCTCTGATTATGAACATGAATATGCTTTGTGAGTAGTTACGTTTGTTCCTGAGGACAAGGGAGAAGTCTTGCTATTAGTAGTCATGTGAATGTAGTATTCGTTCGATATTTTGATAAGGTGTATGTTGTCTAGCCTCTAGTGGTGTTATGTGAACATAGACTACATAACACTTCACCATTATTTGGGCCTAGAGGAAGGCATTGGGAAGTAATAAGCAGATGATGGGTTGCTAGAGTGATAGAAGCTTAAACCCTAGTTTATGCGTTGCTTCGTAAGGGGCTGATTTGGATCCATATGTTTCATGCTATGGTTAGGTTTACCTTAATACTTTTGTTGTAGTTGCGGATGATTGCAATAGAGGTTAATCATAAGTGGGAAGCTTGTTCAAGTAAGAATAGCACCCAAGCACCGGTCCGCCCACATGTCAAATTATCAAAGTACCGAACGTGAATCATATGAACGTGATGAAAACTATCTTGACAATATTCACATGTGTCCTCGGGAGCGCTTTTCCTTATATACGAGTTTGTCCAGGCTTGTCCTTTGCTACAAAAAGGATTGGGCCACCCTTCTGCACTTTATTTACTTTTGTTACTTGTTGCTCGTTACAAATTATCTTATCACAAAACTATTTGTTACCACTTATTTCAGTACTTGCAGAGAATACCTTGCTGAAAACCGTTTATCATTTCCTTCTGCTCCTCGTTGGGTTCGACACTCTTACTTATCGAAAGGACTACGATAGATCCCTATACTTGTTGGTCATCAAGACTCTTTTCTGGCGCCGTTGCCGAGGAGTGAAGCGCCTTTGGTAGGTGGAATTTGGTAAGGAAAAATTTATATAGTGTGCTGAAATTTACTGTCACTTGTTACTATGGAAAGTAATCCTCTGAGGGGCTTGTTCTGGGTATATTCAACCCGACCAGTAGAGCAAAGAGTTGCTCCTCAACCTACTGAACCTATTGAAAATGAATATGAAAATGAAATTCCTTATGAGTATCCTTCGGGTATGATAGAAAAACTGCTAGCTAATCCTTTTACATGAGATGGAACAAAGCCTCCTGATGAACACCTAATATATGTGGATGAAGTTTGTGGATTATTTAAGCTTGCAGGTATACCCGATGATGTTGCTAAGAAGAAGGTCTTCCCTTTATCTTTGAAGGGAGACGCATTGATATGGTATAGGCTATGTGATGATACGAGATCATGGAACTATAGAAGATTGAAATTGGAATTTCATCAAAAGTATTACCCTATGCATCTTGTTCATCGTGATCGCAATTATATATATAATTTTTGGCCTCGCGAAGGAGAAATCATCGCTCAAGCTTGGGGGAGGCTTAAATCAATGTTATATTCATGCCCCAATCATGAGCTCTCAAGAGAAATGATTATTCAAAATTTTTATGCTCGGCATTCTGATAACAATCGCACCATGCTTGATACTTCTTGTACTGGCTCTTTTATGATGAAGACTATTGAATTCAAATGGGATTTATTGGATAGAATTAAATGCAACTCTGAAGATTGGGACCTCGACAATGGTAAGGAGTCAGGTATGACACCTAAGTATTATTGTGTTAAATTTTTTATGGATACCGATATTTTCCGTAAGTTTAGCACTAAATATGGACTTGATTCTGAGATAGTAGCTTCTTTCTGTGAATCTTTTGCTACTTATGTTGATCTCCCTAAGGAGAAGTGGTTTAAATATCATCCTCCCATAGAAGTAAAAGTAGCTGCACCTATTAAAGTTGAAGAAAATACTATCACTTATAATGATCCTATTGTTCCTACTTCTTATGTTGAGAAATCACCTTTCCATAATAGAATAAAGGATCATGATAAAGCTTCAACTGTGGTTCGTAAAAGAAATATTAAAACATATACACCTCCTGAGCAAGTTAAAGTTGAACATAATATTGCTATTGTTAAAGAGCTCTTGTCTGATAATATTGATGGGCATGTTATTCAGTTCTGTGGTGAAACTGCTAGAATTGCTAAACCTTGTGCTAAAGATAAACATAGACCTGTGGTAGGTGTGCCTGTTATTTTTGTTAAAATAGGAGATCATTGTTTTCATGGCTTATGTGATATGGGTGCTAGTGCTAGTGTTATACCTTATGACTTGTATAAAGAAATCAAGCATGAAATTGCACCTGCTGAGTTAGAAGATGTTGATGTCACAATTAAACTTGCTAATAGAGATACAATTTCGGCAATGGGAATTGTTAGAGATGTTGAAGTCTTGTGCGGGAAAACTAAACATGCTGATTTTCTTGTTCTTAGTCCCCACAAGATAGCTTTTGTCCCATTATATTTGGTAGACCCTTCCTGAATACAGTTAATGCTAGGATAGACTGCGAAAAGAATGTTGTTACTATTGGCTTGGATGATATGACTCATGAATTTAATTTCTCTAAATTTAGTAAACAACACCGTGAATAAGAATTGCCTAGTAAGGATGAAATTATTGATCTTGCTTCTATTGTTGTACCTCCTAGTGATCCTTTAGAACAATATTTTCTAGACCATGAGAATGATATGTTTATGAATGAAAGAAGGGAAATAGATGAAGTATTCTTTAAACAAGAACCTATGCTGAAACACAATTTACCTGTTGAAATCCTAGGGGATCCCCCTCCACCTAAGGGTGATCCCGTGTTTGAGATTAAACCGTTGCCTGATAATCTTAAATATGCTTATCTTGATGAAAAGAAGATATATCATGTTATTATTAGTGCTAACATTTCATAGCATGAAGAATAAATATTATTGAAAACTCTGAAGAAGCACCGTGCTGCTATTGGATATACTCTTGATGATCTTAAGGGCATTAGTCCCACTCTATGTCAACATAAAATAAATTTGGAAGCATATGCCAAACCAGTTCATGATCCTCAACGACATCTGAATTCTAAAATGAAAGAAGTGGTAAGAAAAGAAATACTAAAGCTTCTGGAGGCAGGTATAATTTATCCGTTGTTGATAGTTAGTGGGTAAGTCCTGTTCATTGTGTCCCTAAGAAGGGAGGTATTACTGTTGTTCCTAATGATAAAGATGAATTGATTCCACAAAGAATTATTATAGGTTATAGGATGGTAATTGATTTCCGCAAATTAAATAAGGCTACTAAGAAAGATCATTACCCCTTACGTTTTATCGATCAAATGCTATAAAGATTATGCAAACGCACACATTACTTCTTTCTAGATGGTTATTCTGGTTTCTCTCAAATACCTGTGTCGGCTAAAGGTCAATCAAAGTCTACTTTGACATGCCCTTTTGGTACTTTTGCTTATAGACGTATGCCTTTTGGTTTATGTAATGCACCTGCTACCTTTCAAAGATGCATGATGGCTATATTCTCTGACTTTTGTGAAAAGATTTGTGAGGTTTTCATGGACGACTTTTCCGTCTATGGATCTTCTTTCGATGATTGCTTGAGCAATCTTGATCGAGTTTTGCAGAGATGTGTCGGGGGTGCTGATCCCACGTACACCTATGGGGATCGGCGGACCGAGCCCCTTTTGGGTCGGCAGGGGGCGGGGGATGCACAAAGAGCAGATCGAGGCGAACACACGAACGACGCGATCGGTTTACCCAGGTTCGGGCCGCACGGATGCGTAAAACACTACTCCTGCTTTGGTTTGTATTTGTGTTCTTGCTCGGGAGCGACGAATGCTACAGTACGCTCGGATGGCTAGCGAGACCGAGCGTGAGAATGGCTGTCCCCCCCCCCCACTGTTGCGCATGGGCCTCCTTTTATATGTCAAAGGGGTCACCGACAGGTGGCAACAGAGGTGAGGGTAAAAATGTAAAAGAGGTGGTAGTTGGGTGTCACCGCTGGCTATAGTTGTATCATACCTAACCCTGACGGCAGGGGACAAAGGCATTAAATGCTTGTCTGTGTCGCCCAGACGGTGCGGAAAGGGACCGTCAGGGGCGCCACCGTTTGCCACGATGGCTATCTTGTCAGCGCCTGCTTGCCACCGCATGCCCCTGGCTGCACAGCCTCCCGCCACGTATGCCAGGAACGGTCCCAGGGCGACACGTTGGCGGGTGAGCTGGAGCGCGGGCTGCGGAGTAGTAGCTTGCCGTGGCAAGCGCCTTGCCGTGGATGTTGCCTTGTCGCGTTCGGGAGCTTGTCGCTCACCGGGTCTTGCCGGGACGCGCAGCGCGTTGCAGCAAGCTTCTCGGGATGCCTTGGTTGGTCTTCTCGGCAAGCTCCTCTTGCCGGGGTCTTCGTGCTTCCTCCCGGCAAGCTCCTCTTGTCGGGGTCTTGGATACTCTGAGTGGCCTTCCCGGCAAGCTCCTCTTGCCGGGGTCTTGCGCCTTGGCTCGAATACTTTGTTCTTGAATGGCTCCAAAGGAACCATGGAGGGTCTTGGCGGTCACTCGGCAAGCCTTGCCGCGGGGTGCTGCGACTGCCCGTGCACAAGTTCGGGATACTAAGGTACCCCTACTTTAGTACACCGACAGGAGCCCCCAGGCCTGGGCCATACACGGTGCCGAGCGCTGTTGGGCCAGGCCCAAAACAGTGCATGGGCACACGCGGCCTAGGTTACGCCATAACTCACTCCGCATCCACCGCGCCCTCCCCGCACGGCACGCGTCGAACGCGACGTCGTGCATGACGTGGGCAGCGTGCGCGGGGCTAAGCCCTGCGCGCATGCATCACGTCGTGGGAGAGATCGTGGGTGGTTTTTTATTAGGAAAGGCGGAACGTCCGCCACCTCCCCCCTTTATAAGCAAAGGGAAGCAGGGGTAGTGCGCCCACTCGCCCCCATTCTGCTCCAATCTTGAAAAACTCCACCCCGCCTCCGTCTTCCCAAAGCACACAGAGCGCAGCGCCCTCCCCACCGCATTGCCACCAGCACCACCACGCCGTCGACCTCCTCCACTACTTCCGCCATGGCTCTGAAGAGCGACAAGGGGAAGGTCGTGAAGTCGTCCGAGGCGCAGCGGCTCGCGGCGATGCGGAGGGAGCGAGCCATCTTCCCCCCAAGCTTGACGCGAAGGGGCTGCGGGAGTACTATTATCTCTTTTGGGCGACGGAGACGCAAGCTCACCCACGGACCAGGGTGCTCCAGGGTGCTGCTCACGCGGCGGCTCCGGACGGGTACCCTTTCTTTGCCGTCTTCTTCTACTGCGGGCTCTGCCCGCCTTTTTCCGAGTTTTTCTGCGATATCATGAACACATACAATCTCTATCTCCTTGACTTCACTCCCAACACCGTTCTCACCATGGCAGTTTTCGCGCACCTTTGCGAGAACTTTGTCGGAGTCCACCCTAGCGTAGCCCTTTTTCGCCACTTTTTCATTCCCCGGGTAGAGAGAGGAGAACCCCTATCCGGCGAAATTGCCTGGGTCACTAGGGCTGGCAAGAAGGAATCTTATCTGGAGGGGGAGTTCCGCGGCAAGTGGGAGGAGTGGAGAGCGGATTGGTGTTGGATTGTCGAGGAGAGCCCGCAGCCATTCACCGTCCAGCGTCAAGTAGCAGCAGTGCGCGGCAGTGACTGGAGCGATGTGGCCCCGGAGGACGGCAGGCTGCAGATTGCCGTCACCAGGATCCAGCGCCTTAGGCTTGCCGGACTCACTGTAGGGGCCGTCGGCGTAGACTTTCTTCGTCGCCGCATCGCTCCCCTGCAAGAACGGGGGACGCCTGCTTGGGAGTTCAAGAATGCGGCAGACGTCATGAGGTTGCACCCAGGCCTCAACTACAATTTCACCGTGCTTGAGCTCAACGGAGTACTGCAGGAGCTCTTCAAGTACGATTCAGATCGCCCCGAGGTCTTTAGATTGCCACAGGGCGTCGTTCCTCTGTGCAACAATTCGGCGCTCGATCGCATGAGGGCGATGATGCCACTGTGCGATTCGCACGGAATCTTGCCAACCTGGCAAGAGCCAGAGGACAAGGTTGTGCAGCAATTCTTCGACGACTTGGTGGAAGTGCCAATCCGCGCCGACGAGCAGGACGGCCTTACCCACGACACCACCGAGGCGGAACTGGCGTACATCGCCACCAGGTTGGAAGAGGCGGCAGCAGTTGTCGCGGCAGGCGAGTTCGGCTTCACCTTGGAGGAGGCTGCGGCGGCAGAGGCGGCAAACCGTGCCGAGCGGGAAGCTCTTGCCGGAAGGAAGGATCTTGACGGCCAGAAAGAGGTTGCCGGGCACCATGCCGGGCCGAGCCAAGTTGCCGGGCATGACGCCGAACCGAGGGAGCCTGCCGATGACGCGAGCAGCTCTTTGGAGATCGATTCCTCCTCCTCTTCGTCCTCTGCCAGCATGCCGCCAGCAGCGTCTCCGTCTCCACCAAGAAGGCGTCTCCGCAAGGCCGAGAACGTAGCGAGGCGGCAGGCGGGCCAGCAGTCGCCGCGCCGCACGACGCGCTCCACCGCGGCAAGCACTGTTGCCGCGGGAGCGCCCCATGCTGCGGCTTCGACTGGAGTGGGGTCTTCCCGGACTGCCGCATCTGCTCCCGCCAAGCGACCAAGGGAGCCTACCCCTCCACCTTCCTGCGCCAGACGTGGGCCGGATTTTGACTTCTCCGCGTTTAGCTCCAACGAGGAAGAAGAAGAGGAGTAAGTTCTTCTTATTGTCCTTGCAATTCTTTGTTCTTTGCTGTTTTTTGTCTTGTCTTGTTTCTCACTTGCCTTCCTCTGTATCTATTCCTTTTTAGGACTCTGGCGCAAAGAGCGGCAAAGAGAGCCAAGGTGCCGGTGATCGTCATCGAGGACGAACTCACTGCGTCAATAGGGGACGTGACTGAGATGAACCCGTCGGACCCGGCGGCTGATCTTCAGAGCAGCCCCCAGCGTAAGCGTCTTGTTTACTTCCCGCTGTTGGGCGCACACGAAGATCCTTGCTGTGCTGATACTTGTTTGTTGACTTGTGCAGGAGTAGAGCAGCCTCACCAGGGGAGCCTGGAGACCGCTCCCGAAGCGCCAAGGGAGAGTCCTCCGGCGGGGAAGAGGTCTCCGGCAAGGGAGGAGCCCCCGGCGAGGGAGGAGACTCCGGCAAGGGAGGAGCCCCCGGCGAGGGAGGAGACTCCGGCAAGGGAAGAGCCCCCGGCACGACAAGGATCTCCGGCAAGGGACCGCGCCAGCGATCCCCCAGTGATGGAGACCACAGCGGCAGGCCCTGGCACAGGTAATCTTCCTTGCTTCCAAACTCCCCTTGGCTTCTTCGGCTTCTTGATCTTCCTCTTGGATTTTGCTCGAATTTTGCTTGAATCTTCTCCCCTCTTCCGGCCATCAGATCCATCTGCTACAGAGCCGATGGAGACGGAGGCCGCTGCCGAGGAAGCAGCCGGCACCGGCGAGGAGGCCGCCAAGGCTGCCGCCGTGGAGGCGGGCGGGGAGTCTGGCGGTCGTACTGACGACCCGGAGGCCACAGGAGCGCCAGGCGCTGCTTCGACCACCAACTCCTCTGCCGCTGCCGCCGTGCTAGGCTCTGAAGAGCCCCAGCCTGGCATCTACCTGAAGGCCGGCGAGGATATCTTCATCAACCTCCCCTGGGCATCGAGCTCCAGGGTGCCGATCGAGGGGGAGATGCTGGACGGAGAGGTGCTCGCCTCTGCCGGGCTGAAGCTGGTTGACGCGTCAAGCAGCAGCAGCGGCGATCCTGAAGAGGAGCGCCTGCTGCGGAAGCTAGTGGCGCTCTACCGCGCCCGGCAGGCCAAGCTGGAGTCCTGCGAAGCACTCGTGGCGAAGGCTGGCGCTGATATCGAGAAGCGCACAGAAGAGCTCCGAGGCGCCAATCAGGAAGCTCTCCGCTCCTTGGCGAGGGAGCGGGAGCTTCTTGCCGAAGCGCAACAGGCCTTCCTCCTCGAGAAGGCCGACGTTGAAGAGCGCCAACGGCTTGCCGCGGAGAAGCTGTCTTCGCAGGAGGGTGACTTGGTGCAGGGGAAGGTCCACCTCGACAGCCACGAGGAGGAACTTGCCGCACGCGAGCGAGCAGTTGGCGGAGCTGTCAAGCAGGCCGAAGACGCTGCCGCAGCTGCCGAGGCCACCAAGGCTGAGCTGGAGCTGAAGGTGACGCAGCTGGAGGCGGACCTCAAGGCGAGCGGCGACGAGCTTGCCGCGCTCAAGCTCGAGCGTGAGAGGGATGCCAACAGCTATTCGGAGCTGCAGGCCCTTTTCGCCGAGAAGGGCAAGGAACTGGACGCCGCCAAGAACTCCAACGCCGATCTCGAAGTGAAGCTGGCGGCCCTGACCAAATCTCTGGACGGCGCCAAGGAGCAGGAGATGGCCCTGAAGGAGGAGGTCAAGGCCGGCAAGGTGCTGCTGGCGAAGGCCGCTGCCGCCCGAAAGACTTTGTCGGAGAATGTGGAGCACTGGACGGAGGGTCTGGTGGACATCGCCGCGGATGTCGACAAGGAGCTGGCGCAGTTGGGGATGGTGGATCTCGGGTACTCCTCCGACGAGAACCTCCAACCCAGCGCCAAGCTTACTCTGTTCTTCAAGGGCGTGGCGACGGCGCTCCAGCGACTCTGGGAGCAGTTCCCAAAACAGCTTGCCGACGAGTCACGCAAGATCTGCGCGAGAGGTCTCCAGAAGGTGCTGATGAAGGTGGCCTTCCACAACCCAGGCCTCCGCCTCAACAACGTTCTCCGAAGCCTGCCGCCAGATGCTGATCTGGGGGAGCTCAAGGCCCTTGTCGCACCTATTGTGGACAAGGTGAGCGGAATCAGGAGGGTCGAAGGCGACCGTGTAGACTAGGCCATTTATCTTCTGCTTTCCTTGTTGCTGTCAATCATGTTATGAAAAACAGTCTGTTAGAGCTGCGACAAGTTATCCTGTAATATACTCTATCCTTGGTTAGTAATTTCTATGTTATTTCCTTTACTTGCTTCCTCCCCTTGTATGTTTTTACCCTACGCTTTTAGGGAACTTGCCGGTGCGGGCACCTTTGCCGCGAGCGCTGAGTGCGGAACATCAGCAGCCTGCCGGCGGTGCTGCAACCGACAGGAAACCTCGTCGCGGAGCTAGTCGCGGCTTACTTAAGTTGTTGAGCGGACTCGAAACAACAGTAAGGGCGCAACTAGCTACGAGTTGGTTCCCTGCTGGCGGTGCCGCAGCCGACAAGAAACCTTGTCGCAGAGCTAGTCACAGCTCACTTAAGTTGTTGAGCGGACTCGAAACAACAGTAAGGGCGCAACTAGATACGAGTTGGTTCCTCCGCGCATAGGTTTTCCATACAAGGGACGATCGTTCAAGGACGATAACTCTATAAATTTAATTGCTATGTTATTTCCTTTACTTGACTCCTTCCTTTGTATGTTTTTACCCTACGCTTCTAGGGAACTTGCCGGCGCGGGCATGCTTGCCGTGAGTGCTGAGTGCGGAACGTCAGCGATCTGCGGGCGGTGCTGCGGCCGACAAGAAACCTTGTCGCGGAGCTAGTTGCAGCTCACTTAAGTTATTGAGCGGACTCGAAACAACAGTAAGGGCGCAACCAGCTACGAGTCGGTTCCTCCGCGCCCAGGTTTCCCATACAAAGCACGGTCGTTCAAGGAAAATAACTTAAAAATCTAAAGGAAATTTGATTGCTCAGACTTTGGCAACTTATCTTTTCTGTTATTTGCTCCCGGCGAGGCAAAACCTTCCTGAACGACGCCTGGTCCATACCGTATCTTCCTCCCTTCCCCTCCCGGCAAACTTGTGCGCGAGGGGACCTCCTTTTCCTTGTAAAAAAAAGAAAGGAGACGGGGTAACAGTATGGAGCCTTATTGCTCGTTATTGCTTACCGGGAGTAAGTGCTGCACAAAATGTCAGATAATACATGCAAAATTCAAAAAGCATGAAATAGACAAGGTGTGCTGAGCACATGACCTTTAGGCACGGGGTCTGCACCTGGCTTTGTGCAAAGGATTACATGCAACAGCGGCAAGACTTTGTACAAAAGGGTGGTTGCCGGACAGGGTCTGACAACCGCGCCTTACGGGTAAAACTTATGAAGGTGCTCATCATTCCAGGAGTTGCTCACTGGGATGCCATCTTCGGTCTCCAGGCGGACAGCACCAGGCCTGGTGACTCGTTTCACCCAGTAAGGGCCTTCCCACTTCGGCGTCAACTTGTTGGAATTCTTGGCGGACTGAACGCGCCGAAGAACAAGGTCGCCTTCCTCGAAGCTTCTGGCTTTAACTTTGCGGCTATGGTAGCGGCGCAAAGCTTGCTGGTAGCGAGCGGCTCGCACAGTAGCCTGAAGATGGTCTCCCTCGAGGAGCAGCACGTCATCTTGCCGTAGCTGCTCTTGCTCAAGCTCATCGTAAGCGAGCACTCGAGGTGACCCGTATACGAGTTCCGTGGGGATAACTGCCTCCGCTCCATAGATTGGAGCGAAGGGTGTGCCGGGCGGCGGCGGCGAACGGTGCAAGGAGCGAGATATGCTCGGACTTCTAACTGCGTTAGAAGGAGCAGTACCTCGTCCAAGCGACCGTGCCACGCTCGTGTCGGCATGCTGGCGTGCATGCTGGTCTTGAGCGCTCCGGGACCCGCTAGCTTGATCTTGGCCCAACAAGCGTATGGTACCATGAGTACCACGATGCTGCTGGTCCCGCGCCTCCTGGGACGGGCGCGGTGCGTGTACGGACGCCGAAGTTTTGGAGTGCGCTCGGTCGTTGTGGGAGGCGACCGCGCCGCAGACGTGCGGCGCAGCCTTGTCCTTGGACATGGCAGCACCATGAGCCTCCTCGTCGGCGCCCGTTCTCCCGCCGGCGCCTACTCCACCAGCCGTTCGCTCTGGCGATGGTGGGCTCGGCGCAGACGGAACCGCTGCCTCCAAAATCTTCTTCTTCGGCGGCATGTTGATGAAGACGATGAAGATTCGGCTCGCGCGAACGCCGGATCAGGTTCGCACAACCTCGATGCAGCCCCCTACCCGGCGCGCCAAAGATGTCGGGGGTGCTGATCCCACATACACCTATGGGGATCGGCGGACCGAGCCCCTTTTGGTTCGGCAGGGGGCGGGGGATGCACAAAGAGCAGATCGAGGCGAACGCATGAACGACGCGATCGGTTTACCCAGGTTCGGGCCGCATGGATGTGTAAAACCCTACTCCTGCTTTGGTTTGTATTTGTGTTCTTGCTCGGGAGCGACGAATGCTACAGTATGCTCGGATGGCTAGTGAGACCGAGCGTGAGAATGGTCGTCCCCCCCCCCCCCACTGTTGCGCATGGGCCTCCTTTTATATGTCAAAGGGGTCACCGACAGGTGGCAACAGAGGTGAGGGTAAAAATGTAAAAGAGGTGATAGTTGGGTGTCACCGCTGGCTACAGTTGTATCATACCTAACCCTGACGGCAGGGGACAAAGGCATTAAATGCCTGTCTGTGTCGCCCAGACGGTGCGGAAAGGGACCGTCAGGGGCGCCACCATTTGCCACGATGGCTATCTTGTCAGCGCCTGCTCGCCACCGCATGCCCCTGGCTGCACAGCCTCCCACCACGTACGCCAGGAACGGTCCCAGGGCGACACGTTGGCGGGTGAGCTGGAGCGCGGGCTGCGGAGTAGTAGCTTGCCGCGGCAAGCGCCTTGCCGCGGATGTTGCCTTGTCGCGTCCGGGAGCTTGTCGCTCACCGGGTCTTGCCGGGACGCGCAGCGCATCGTAGCAAGCTTCTCGGGATGCCTTGGTTGGTCTTCCCGGCAAGCTCCTCTTGCCGGGGTCTTCGTGCTTCCTCCCGGCAAGCTCCTCTTGCCGGGGTCTTGGATACTCTGAGTGGCCTTCTCGGCAAGCTCCTCTTGCCGGGGTCTTGCGCCTTGGCTCGAATACTTTGTTCTTGAATGGCTCCAAAGGAACCATGGAGGGTCTTGGCGGTCACCTGGCAAGCCTTGCCGCGGGGTGCTGCGACTGCCCGTGCACAAGTTCGGGATACTAAGGTATTGAAGTTGATAAAGCCAAGGTTGATGCTATTGAAAAGATGCCATGTCCCAAGGACATCAAAGGTATAAGAAGTTTCCTTGGTCACGCCAGATTTTATAGGAGGTTCATTAAGGACTTCTCAAAAATTTCTCGGCCTCTGACTAATTTATTACAAAAAGATATACCATTTGTCTTTGATGATGATTGTGTAGAAGCATTTGAAATACTTAAGAAAGCATTAGTCTCTGCACCTATTGTTCAGCCACCTGATTGGAATTTACCCTTTGAAATTATGTGTGATGCTAGCGATTATGCTGTTGGTGCTGTTCTAGGGCGAAGAGTTGATAAGAAATTAAATGTTATCCATTATGCTAGTAAGACTCTAGACAATGCTCAAAGAAATTATGCTACTACTGAAAAAGAACTTTTAGCAGTTGTATTTGCTTGTGATAAGTTCAGACCTTATATTGTTGATTCTAAAGTAACTATCCACACTGATCATGCTGCTATTAAATATCTTATGGAGAAGAAAGTTGCTAAACCTAGACTTATTAGATGGGTTCTCTTGCTACAAGAATTTTATTTGCATATTGTTGACAGAAAAGGAGTTGAGACCGCTGCAGACAACTTATCTAGGTTAGAGAATGTTCTTGATGACCCACTACCTATTGATGATAGCTTTCTTGATGAACAATTAAATGTCATAAGTACTTCTCGTAGTACCCCTTGGTATGCTGATTATGCTAATTACATAGTTGCTAAATTCATACCACCTAGCTTCACATACCAACAAAAGAAAAAGTTCTTCTATGATTTGAGACAGTACTTTTGGGATGACCCACACCTTTATAAAGAAGGAGTAGATGGTGTTATTAGACGTTGTGTACCTGAGCATGAACATGGATAGATCCTACGCAAGTGCCACTCCGAAACTTATGGAGGACACCACGCGGGAGATAGAACTGCACATAAGGTATTGCAATCCATTTTTTATTGGCCTACTCTCTTCAAAGATGCCCGTAAGTTTGTCCTATCTTGTGATGAATGTCAAAGAATTGGTAATATTAGTAGACGTCAAGAAATGCCTATGAATTATTCACTTGTTATTGAACCATTTGATGTTTGGGGCTTTGATTATATGGGACCTTTTCCTGCCTCTAATGGATATACACATATTTTAGTTGCTGTTGATTACGTTACTAAGTGGGTAGAAGCTATTCCAACTAGTAGTGCTGATCATAACACTTCTATTAAAATTCTTAAAGAAGTTATTTTTCCGAGGTTTGGAGTCCCTAGATATTTAATGACTGATGGTGGCTCACATTTTATTCATGGTGTTTTCCGTAAAATGCTTGCTAAATATGACGTCAATCATAGAATTGCATCTCCGTATCACCCACGGTCTAGTGGTCAAGTAGAACTGATTAATAGAGAACTTAAATTAATTTTGCAAAAGACTGTTAATAGGTCTAGAAAGAATTGGTCCAAGAAACTTGATGATGCATTATGGGCCTATAGAACTGCATATAAAAATCCTATGGGTATGTCTCCGTATAAAATGGTATATGGAAAAGCATGTCACTTACCTCTCGAACTAGAACATAAGGCATATTGGGCTATTAAAGAGCTCAACTATGATTTCAAAGTTGCCGGTGAAAAGAGGTTATTTGATATTAGCTCTCTTGATGTATGGAGAACCCAAGCTTATGAAAATGCTAAGTTGTTTAAAGAAAAGGTTAAAAGATGGCACGACAAAAGGATACAAAAGCATGAGTTTAATGTAGGTGATTATGTATTGCTATACAACTCTCGTTTAAGATTTTTTGTAGAAAACTTCTCTCTAAATGGGAAGGTCCCTACGTTATCGAGGAAGTCTATCGTTCCAGTGCCATAAAAACCAACAACTTCGAAGCCACAAATCCGAAGGTGGTAAACGGTCAGAGATTTAAACATTATATCTCAAGTAATCCCATAAATGTTGAAACCAATATTATTGAAACCGTAACCCCGGAGGAATACATAAGGGGCACTTGCCAGAATGTTTCAGACTCCGAAAAGGAATAGGTATGTGGTACGGTAAGTAAACCGACTCCAAAACAAATTTTAAGGCAATATTTCTCTGTTTTGGAATATTTAGAAAAATAGAAAATTAATTAGCAGTCCGGGAAGGACACGTGGGCCCCACGAGGGTGGAGGGTGCGCCCTACCTCCTGGGTGCGCCCCCTACCTCGTGAGCTCCTCGTATGCCCTCCGAACTCTGTTTTCGTACACGATTCATATTTTGGTCGGTGAAAATTCATTATATATTCTCCCGAAGGTTTTGAATCCCGTATCACGCAAATATCCTCTGCTTTTGTTTTGAGCTGTTGCTGCTGCAGATTAGAGCAAGATGTCTTCTCAAGAGTCAATTGGGGAGAGCCGAGTATATAATCCGGCACCGGAACCAAGGGCAAACAGCGACTCCGACCACTTTGGGCCAGCAACGGAGGAGGAGATGGAGGCTGACTTAATGAGGGTAGATGCCATGGAGGATCAAGAAGTCACCTCTTGCTTCCGCGCTGGGTTCACGATGGTGGAAGTACAGAGCTCAGCTATTCCAAACTCGGTTATCCCTTCCAATGTTAGATTTCTTTCTTATGAAAATATGAAGAGGAGTGTCACTTCTTCTCCCGCAGCTATGAAACACCCTTGGGTGCAAGGAGCTTTAGCCGTCACAGGAAAGCTTCGTAAGGGAACAATGGACCTCAAGCAGCAGGTCAACAAGCTCGAGGAGGAGAATCGTATTCTAAGAGGAATCATCGCCAAGAATATTTCACCAACAACAAAGAAGGAGACATAATCACATGGGTATGGGCACTCCCCTTGGCAACTGCCAAGCTTGGGGGAGGTGCCTCGGTATCGTATCACAATCACCACTCCTATCTTTACCGTTTTCCTTAATTCGATCCTATTAGTAGTATTTTGATCTAGTAGAATAAAGTTTATGGCATGATCTAGTTGTAAGTTTTGCTTTATTATCCTTCTATGTAATCGAGTTCGTGAGCTATATAATAAAGATTAGTGATTGAGTCAAAGGCTTGTTTATTTTTGCCATGATCCCAAATAAAAGAAAAGAAAAGGGAAAAAGAATAAAAAGAAACAAAAGTTCATATTGATCTTATTGATAGTAATGACTTCACATAGAAAGAGTGTGATGATTAAAAGTTGTTGGGAGTTGGCATACATAGCTTTGGTCATCGTTGCAATTAATAGGAAGTAATAAGGAAAGAGAGGTTTCATATATAAATATACTATTATTGACATCTTTTATGATTGTGAGCACTCATCAAAATATGACATGCTAAAGAGTTGATGTTGGACAAGGAAGACAACGTAATGGGTTATGTTTTCTTATATCTGAGATAAAGTATGTTGTCATGGATCATCCAACATGTTGAGCTTGCCTTTCCCCCTCATGCTAGCCAAATTCTCAGCACCAAGTAGAGATACTACTTGTGCTTCCAAATACCCTTAAACCAGTTTTGCCATGAGAGTCCACCATATCTACCTATGGATTGAATAAGATCCTTCAAGTAAGTTGTCATCGGTGCAAGCAATAAAAAATTGCTCTCTAAATATGTATGATTGATTGGTGTGGGAGAAATAAGCTTTATACGATCTTGTGATGTGGAAGTAATAAAAGCGACAGACTGCATAATAAAGGTTCATATCACAAGGGGCAATATAAAGTGACGTTCTTTCGCATTAAGATTTTGTGCATCCAACCATAAAAGCGCATGGCAACCTCTGCTTCCCTCTGCGAAGGGCCTATCGTTTATTATTATCCTCTACCTTATGCAACTTTCATGGTGATCTTCACCTCTCCCTTTTTCATTTTATCCTTTGGCAAGCACAGTGTGTTGGAAAGATCCTGATAGATATATCTAATTGGATGTAGGGGGCATGAGTTATTATTGTTGACATTACCCTCGAGGTAAAAGGTTGTGGGGCGAAACTATAAGCCCCTATCTTTCTCTGTGTCTGACTAAAAACTCCGTAACCACAAGTATTGTGCGAGTGTTAGCAATTATGAAGGACTAGATGATAGTTGAGTATGTGGACTTGCTTTTTAGCTCTGACATAGACTCTTTCTGATGTTATGATAAATTGCAATTGCTTCAATGACTAAGGTTATAGTTTGTTGGTTCTCAATAATGTTTCTGATTCATACTTTTGCATTGTGAATAGATCATCACTTGAACATAAGTAATCATATGACAATATCTATGTATGTTGCTGTTATGAGAATAATCAAGATGCCCTCATGTCCGTATTTTATTTTTATCGATGCCTCTACCTCTAAACATGGGGATATATATATTGTTATCGGCTTTCGCTTGAGGACAAGCGAGGTCTATGCTTGGGGGAGTTGATACATCCATTTGCATCATGCTTTTATATCGATATTTATTGCATTATGGGTTGTTATTTCACATTATGTCACAATACTTATGGCTATTCTCTCTTATTTTACAAGGTTTACATAAGGAGGGATAATGCCAGCAGCTGGAATTCTGGGCTGGAAAAGGAGCAAATATTAGAGACCTATTCTACACAACTCCAAAAGTCCTGAAACTCCACGGAATACCTTATAATAAATAATGAAAAATCCTCGCCAAAGATGAAGACCAGGGGGCCCACACCCTGCTCACGAGGGTGGGGGGCATGCCCCCTACCTCGTGGGCCCCCTAGTGGCTCTCCGATGACCATCTTCTCCTATATGAAGTCTTTCATCGAGAAAAAAATAGCAAGCAACCTTTCGGGACGAAACTCCGTCGCCACGAGGCGGAACCTTGGCGGATCCAATCTTGAGCTCCGGCAAAGCTGTTCTACCGGGGAAACTTCCCTCCCGGAGGGGGAACTCATCGCCATCGTCATCAGCAACGCTCCTCTCATCAGGAGAGGGCAATCTCCATCAACATCTTCATCAGCACCATCTCATCTCAAAACCCTAGTTCATCTCTTGTATCCAATTCTTGTCTCCAAGTCCGGGATTGGTGCGAGTAGGTTGCTAGTAGTGTTAATTACTCCTTGTAGTTGATGCTAGTTGGTTTAATTGGTGGAAGATCATATGTTCAGATCCTTTATGCATATTATTACCCCTCTGGTTATGAACATGAATATGCTTTGTGAGTAGTTACGTTTGTTCCTGAGGACAAGGGAGAAGTCTTGCTATTAGTAGTCATGTGAATTTGGTATTCGTTTGATATTTTGATGAGATGTATGTTGTCTAGCCTCTAGTGTTGTTATGTGAACGTCGACTACATAACACTTCACCATTATTTGGGACTAGAGGAAGGCATTGGGAAGTAATAAGCAGATGATGGGTTGCTAGAGTGACAGAAGCTTAAACCCTAATTTATGTGTTGCTTCGTAAGGGGCTGATTTGGATCCATATGTTTCATGCTATGGTTAGGTTTACCTTAATACTTTTGTTGTAGTTGCGGATGCTTGCAATAGAGGTTAATCATAAGTGGGATGCTTGTTCAAGTAAGAACAACACCCAAGCATCGGTCCACCCACATGTCAAATTATCAAAGTACCGAACGCGAATCATATGAACGTGATGAAAACTAGCTTGACGATATTCCCATGTGTCCTCGGGAGCGCTTTTCCTTATATAAGAGTTTGTCCAGGCTTGTCCTTTGCTACAAAAAGGATTGGGCCACCTTGCTGCACTTTATTTACTTTTGTTACTTGTTTCTCGTTACAAATTATCTTATCACAAAACTATCTGTTACCATTTATTTCAGTACTTGCAGAGAATACCTTGCTGAAAACCATTTATCATTTCCTTCTGCTCCTCGTTGGATTCGACACTCTTACTTATCGAAAGGACTAGGATAGATCCCCTCTACTTGTGGGTCATCAAGGAGGCAAAAACGACTCAGGAGCCTTTGTATCCTGAGGGCCACCATAAGAGAATTGAGCAAGATTCTCAGAGAACTACTATAGATGCACCTAGTCCTTCTAAAAGGAGGAGAAAGAAAAATGATAGGACTTTGCATGATTCTAGTGAACCTGTTGTAGACACACCTGAGAATCCTAATGATAGTTCTATCTCTGATGCTGAAACACAATCTGGTAATGAACATGAACCTAGTGATAATGTTAATGATGATGTTCATGTTGATGCTCAACCTAGCAATAATAATGATGTAGAAATTGAACCTGTTGTTGATCTTGATAACCCACAATCAAAGAATCAACACTATGATAAGAGAGACTTTGTTGCTAGGAAGCACGGTAAAGAAAGAGAACCATGGGTTCACAAAACCATGCCTTTTCCTCCTAAACCATCCAAGAAAAAGGATGATGAGGATTTTGAGTGCTTTGCTGAAATGATTAGACCTATATTTTTGCATATGCGTTTGACCGATATGCTTAAAATGAATCCTTATGCTAAATATATGAAAGATATAGTTACTAATAAGAGAAAGATACCGGAAGCTAAAATTTCCACCATGCTTGCTAATTATACTTTTAAGGGTGGAATACCAAAGAAACTTGGAGATCCAGGAGTACCAACTATACCATGCTCCATTAAAAGAAACCATGTTAAAACTGCTTTATGTGATCTTGGAGCCGGTGTTAGTGTTATGCCTCTCTCTTTATATCGTAGACTTGATTTGAATAAGTTGACACCTACTGAAATATATTTGCAAATGGCTAATAAATCAACTGATATACCTGTCGGTATTTGTGAGGATGTGCCTGTTGTGGTTGCAAGCGCTACTATTTTAACGGACTTTGTTATTCTCGATATTCCCGAGGACGATACTATATCTATTATTCTTGGAAGAACCTTTTTGAATACTGCAAGGACTATTATTGATTGCACCAAAGGCAATGTCACTTTTCATGTTAATGGTAATGAGCATATGGTACACAGATAACCCACAAGTATAGGGGATTCAACAGCTTTCGAGGGTAGAGTATTCAACCCAAATTTATTGATTCGACACAAGGGGAGCCAAAGAATATTCTCAAGTATTAGCAGCTGAGTTGTCAATTCAACCACACCTGGAAACTTAGTATCTACAACAAAGTGTTTAGTAGCAAATTAATATGATAGTATTGGTAGTCGCAACAAAAGTAAAGACATCAAAAGTAATGTTTTTGGTATTTTGTAGTGATTGTAACAGTAGCCGCAGGAAAGTAAATAAGCGTAAACCAGTATCAGGAAAACTCGTAGGCACCGGATCAGTGATGGATAATTATGCCGAATGCGGTTCATCATGTAACAATCATAACATAGGGTGACACAGAACTAGCTCCAGTTCGTCAATGTAATGTAGGCATGTATTCCGTATATAGTCATACGTGCTTATGGAAAAGAACTTGCATGACATCTTTTGTCCTGCCCTCCCGTGGCAGCGGGGTCCTATTGGAAACTAAGGGATATTAAGGCCTCCTTTTAATAGAGAACCGGAACAAAGCATTAGCACATAGTGAATACATGAACTCCTCAAACTATGGTCATCACCGGGAGTGGTCCCGATTATTGTCACTTCGGGGTTGCCGGATCATAACACATAGTAGGTGACTATAGACTTGCAAGATAGGATCAAGAACTCACATATATTCATGAAAACATAATAGGTTCAGATCTGAAATCATGGCACTCGGGCCCTAGTGACAAGCATTAAGCATAGCAAAGTCATAGCAACATCAATCTCGGAACATAATGGATACTAGGGATCAATCAGTAACAAAACTAACTCGATTACATGATAAATCTCATCCAACCCATCACCGTCCAGCAAGCCTACGATGCAATTACTCACGAACGGCGGTGAGCATCATGAAATTGGTGATGGAGGATGGTTGATGATGATGACGGCGACGAATCCCCCTCTCCGGAGCCCCGAACGGACTCCAGATCAGCCCTCCCGAGAGGTTTTAGGGCTTGGCGGCGGCTCCGTATCGTAAAACGTGATGATTTCTTCTCTCTGATTTTTTCTCTACGAAAGCAAGTATATAGAGTTGGAGTTGGCGTCGGAGGGTCAACAGGGGGCCCACGAGGTAGGGGGGCGCGCCCTAAGGGGGGGCGCCCCCCACCCTCGTGGAAAGGGTGTGGGCCCCCTGGTCTTCATATTTGGCGAGGATTTTTTATTATTTTTCTAAGACCTCCTGTGGAGTTTCAGGTCATTCCGAGAATATTTGTTTTCTGCACATAAAACAACATCATGGTAATTCTGCTGAAAACTGCGTCGGTCCGGGTTGGTTCCATTCAAATCATACAAGATAGAGTCCCAAACAAGGGCAAAAGTGTTTGGAAAAGTAGATACGACGGAGACGTATCAACTCCCCCAAGGTTAAACCCTTGCTTGTCCTCAAGAAATTCAGTTGATAAACTGAAAGAAAGAAAGAAAAAACTTTTACAAACTCTGTTTGCTCTTGTTGTTGTAACTATGTCAAGCCAGCATTCAAGTTTTCAGCATAGATCATAACTAACCACATTTGCAATAATTCTCAGGTCTCATCTGTTAGGGAATGTAGTAATTTCAAAAAAATTCCTACGCACACGCAAGATCATGGTGATGCATAGCAACGAGGGGAAGAGTCTGATCTACGTACCCTTGTAGATCGCAACGGAAGCGTTGACACAACGTAGAGGAAGTAGTCGTACGTCTTCTTCTCGATCCGACCGATCCAAGCACCGCTACTCCGGCACCTCCGAGTTCTTAGCACACGTACAGCTCGATGACGATCCCTGGGCTCCGATCCAGCAAAGCTTCAGGGAGGAGTTACGTCAGCACGACAGCGTGGTGACGATCTTGATGTTCTACCGACGCAGGGCTTCGCCTAAGCACTACAACGATATGATCGAGGTGGAATATGGTGGCAGGGGGCACCGCACACGGCTAAGGAACGATCTCAATGATCAACTTGTGTGTCCTGGGATGCCCCCTGCCTCCGTATATAAAGGAGCAAGGGGGAGGGGGCGGCCGGCCTAGGAGGAGGCGCGTCAAGGGGAGTCCTACTCCCACCGGGAGTAGGACTCCCTCCTTCCTTGTTGGAGTAGGAGAAGGGGAAAGAGGGGGAGATGAATAAGGAAAAGGGGGCTGCGCCCCTTGTCCAATTCGGAACAGAGGGGGGGCGCAGGCCTCCTTCCTTTTGGACTCTTTCCTCTATTCCCGTATGGCCCAATAAGGCCCATATACTCCCCGGCGAATTCCCGTAACTCTCCGGTACTCCGAAAAATACCCGAATCACTCGGAACCTTTCCGAAGTCCGAATATAGTCGTCCAATATATCGATCTTTACGTCTCGACCATTTCGAGACTCCTCGTCATGTCCCCGATCTCATCCGGGACTCCGAACTCCTTCGGTACATCAAAACTCATAAACTCATAATATAACTGTCATCGAAACCTTAAGCGTGCGGACCCTACGGTTCGAGAACAATGTAGACATGACCGAGACACGTCTCCGGTCAATAACCAATAGCGGGACCTGGATGCCCATATTGGCTCCTACAAATTCTTCGAAGATCTTTATCGGTCAGACCGCATAACAACATACGTTGTTCCCTTTGTCATCGGTATGTTACTTGCCCGAGATTCGATCGTCGGTATCCAATACCTAGTTCAATCTTGTTACTGGCAAGTCTCTTTACTCGTTCCGTAATACATCATCCCACAACTAACTCATTAGTTGCAATGCTTGCAAGGCTTAAGTGATGTGCATTACCGAGAGGGCCCAGAGATACCTCTCCGACAATCGGAGTGACAAATCCTAATCTCGATATACGCCAACCCAACATCTACCTTTGGAGACACCTGTAGTACTCCTTTATGATCACCCAGTTATGTTGTGACGTTTGGTAGTACCCAAAGTGTTCCTCCGGTAAACGGGAGTTGCATAATCTCATAGTCATAGGAACATGTATAAGTCATGGAGAAAGCAATAGCAACATACTAAACGATCGGGTGCTAAGCTAATGGAATGGGTCATGTCAATCAGATCATTCATCTAATGATGTGATCCCGTTAATCAAATAACAACTCTTTGTCCATGGTTAGGAAACATAACCATCTTTGATTAACGAGCTAGTCAAGTAGAGGCATACTAGTGACACTCTGTTTGTCTATGTATTCACACATGTATTATGTTTCCGGTTAATACAATTCTAGCATGAATAATAAACATTTATCATGATATAAGGAAATAAATAATAACTTTATTATTGCCTCTAGGGCATATTTCCTTCAGTCTCCCACTTGCACTAGAGTCAATAATCTAGATCACATCACCATGTGATTAACATCGATAGTTCACATCATCATGTGATTAACACCCATAGTTCACATCGCCATGTGACCAACACCCAAAGAGTTTACTAGATTCAGTAATCTAGTTCACATCGCTATGTGATTAACACCCACAGAGTACTAAGGTGTGATCATGTTTTGCTTGTGAGAGAATCTTAGTCAACGGGTCTGCCAAATTCAGATCCACATGTATTTTGCAAATTTCTATGTTAACAATGCTCTGCATGGAGCTACTCTAGTTAATTGCTCCCACTTTTAATATGTATCTAGACCGAGACTTAGAGTCATCTAGATTAGTGTCAAAACTTGCATCGGCGTAACCCTTTACGACGAACCTTTTTATCACGTCCATAATCGAGAAACATATCCTTATTTCACTAAGGATAATTCTGACCGCTGTCCAGTGATCTACTCCTAGATCACTATTGTACTCCCTTGCCAAATCAGTGCAGGGTATACAATAGATCTGGTATACAGCATGACATACTTTATAGAACCTATAGCCAAGGCATAGGGAATGACTTTCATTCTCTTTCTATCTTCTGCCGTGGTCGGGCTTTGAGTCTTACTCAACTTCACACCTTATAATACAGGCAAGAACTCTTTCTTTGACTGCTCCATTTTGAACTACTTCAAAATCTTGTCAAGGTATGTACTCATTGAAAAACTTATCAAGCGTCTTGATCTATCTCTATAGATCTTGAAGCTCAATATGTAAGCAGCTTCACCGAAGTCTTTCTTTGAAAAACTCCTTTCAAACACTCCTTTATGCTTTACAGAATAATTCTACATTATTTCTGATCAACAATATGTCATACACATATACTTATCAGAAATGTTGTAGTGCTCCCACTCACTTTCTTGTAAATACAGGCTTCACCGCAAGTCTGTATAAAACTATATGCTTTGATCAACTCATCAAAGCGTATATTCCAACTCCTAGATGCTTGCACCAGTCCATAGATGGATCGCTGGAGCTTGCACATTTTGTTAGCATCTTTCGGATTGACAAAACCTTTTGTTGCATCATATACAACTCTTCTTTAATAAATCCATTAAGGAATGCAGTTTTGTTTATCCATTTGCCAGATTTCATAAAATGCGGCAATTACTAACATGATTCGGACAGACTCAAGCATAGATACGAGTGAGAAGCTCTCATCGTAGTCAACACCTTGAACTTGTCGAAAACCTTTTGCGACAATTCTAGCTTTGTAGATAGTAACACTACTATCAGCGTCCGTCTTCCTCTTGAAGATCCATTTATGCTCAATTGCTTGCCGATCATCGGGCAAGTCAACCAAAGTCCAAACTTTGTTCTCATACATGGATCATATCTCAGATTTCATGGCCTCAAACCATTTCGCGGAATCTGGGCTCATCATCGCTTCCTCATAGTTCGTAGGTTCGTCATGGTCAAGTAACATGACCTCCAGAACAGGATTACCGTACCACTCTGGTGCGGATCTCACTCTGGTTTACCTACGAGATTCGGTAGTAACTTGATCTGAAGTTACATGATCATCATCATTAGCTTCCTCACTAATTGGTGTAGTAGTCACAATTTGTGATGAACTACTTTCCAATAAGGTAGAAGGTACAATTACCTTATCAAGTTTTCTACTTTCCTCCCACTCACTTCTTTCAAGAGAAACTCCTTCTCTAGAAAGGATTCATTATAAGCAACGAATGTCTTGCCTTAGGATTTGTGATAGAAGGTGTACCCAACAGTCTCCTTTGGGTATCCTATGAAGACATATTTCTCCGATTTGGGTTTGAGCTTATCAGGATGAAACTTTTTCTCATAAGCATCGCAACCCCAAACTTCAAGAAACGACAACTTTGGTTTCTTGCCAAACCATAGTTCATAAGGCGTCGTCTCGACGGATATAGATGGTTCCCCTTTTTAACGTGAATGCAGCTGTCTCTAATGCATGACCCCAAAAACGATAGTGGTAAATCGGTAAGAAACATCATAGATTGCACTATATCCAATAAAGTACGGTTATGACATTCGGACACACCATTATGCTGTGGTGTTCCAGGTGGCGTGAGTAGTGAAACTATTTCACATTGTTTTAACTGAAGACCAAACTCGTAACTCAAATATTTGTCTCCGCGATCAGATCGTAGAAACTTTATTTTCTTGTCATGATGATTTTCCACTTCACTCTGAAATTCTTTGAACTTTTCAAATGTTTCAGACTTATGTTTCATCAAGTAGATATACCCATATCTGCTCAAATCATCTGTGAAGTTTAGAAAATAACGATACTTGCCATGAGCCTAAACACTCATCGGACCGCATACATCAGTATGTATTATTTCCAATAAGTCATTTGCTCGCTCCGGAGAACGGAGTCTTAGTCATCTTGCCCATAAGGCATGGTTCGCAAGCATCAAGTGATTCATAATCAAGTGATTCCAAAATCCCATCAGCATGGAGTTTCTTCATGTGCTTTACACCAATATGACCTAAACGGCAATGCCACAAATAAGTTGCACTATCATTATTAACTTTGCATCTTTTGGTTTGAATATTATGAATATGTGTATCACTAAGATCGAGATCCAATGAACTATTTTCATTGGGTGTGTAACCATATAAGGTTTTATTCATGTAAACAGAACAACAATTTATTCTTTTACTTAAATGAATAACCGTATTACAATAAACATGATCAAATCATATTCATGCTCAACGCAAACACCAAATAACACTTATTTAGGTTCAACACTAATCCCGAAAGTATAGGGAGTGTGCGATGATGATCATATCAATCTTGGAACCACTTCCAACACACGTCGTCACTTCACCCTTAACTAGTCTCTGTTCATTCTGCAACTCCCATTTCGAGTTACTACTCTTAGCAACTGAACTAGCATCAAATACTGAGGGGTTGCTATAAACACTAGTAAAGTACACATCAATAACATGTATATCAAATATACTTATGTTCACTTTGCCATCCTTCTTATCCGCCAATCACTTGGGGTAGTTCCGCTTCCAGTGACCAGTCCCTTTGTAGTAGAAGCACTTAGTCTCAGGCTTAGGACCAGACTTGGGCTTCTTCACTTGAGCAGCAACTTGCTTGCTGTTCTTCTTGAAGTTCCCCTTTTTGCCCTTTGCCTTTTTCTTGAAACTAGTGATCTGGTCAACCATCAACACTTGATGCTCTTTCTTGATTTCTACCTTCATTGATTTCATCATCATGAAAAGCTCGGGATTCATTTTCGTCATCCCTTGCATACTATTGATCATCACGAAGTTCTACTAACTTGGTGATGGTGACTAGAGAATTCTGTCAATCACTATCTTATCTGGAAGATTAACTCCCACTTGATTCAAGCGATTGTAGTACTCGGACAATCTGGGCACATGCTCACTAGTTGAGCGATTCTCCTCCATCTTTTAGCTATAGAACTTGTTGGAGACTTCATATCTCTCAACTCGGGTATTTGCTTGAAATATTAACTTCAACTCCTGGAACATCTCATATGGTCCATGACGTTCAAAACGTCTTTGAAGTCCCGATTCTAAGCCATTAAGCATGGTGCACTAAACTATCAAGTAGTCATCATATTGAGCTAGCCAAACGTTCATAACGTCTGCATCTGCTCCTGCAATAGGTCTGTCACCTAGCGGTGCATCAAGGACATAATTTTTCTGTGCAGCAATGAGGACAAACCTCATATCACGGATCCAATCCGCATCATTGCTACTAACATCTTTCAACATAGTTTTTCTCTAGGAACATATCAAAATAAACACAGGGAAGCAACAACGCGAGCTATTGATCTAGAACATAGATATGCTAATACTACCAGGACTAGGTTCATGATAAATTAAAGTTCAATTAATCATATTACTTAAGAACTCCCACTTAGAAAGATATCCCTCTTATCTTCTAAGTGATCACGTGATCCAAATCAACTAAACCATAACCGATCATCACGTGAGATGGAGTAGTTTTCAATGGTGAACATCGTTATGTTGATCATATCTATTATATGATTCACGCTCGACCTTTCGGTCTCTGTGTTCCGAGGCCATATCTGCATATGCTAGGCTCGTCAAGTTTAACCTGAGTATTCTGCGTGTGCAAAACTGGCTTGCACCAGTTGTAGATGGACGTAGAGCTTATCACACCCGATCATCACGTGGTGTCTGGGCACGACGAACTTTGGCAACGGTGCATACTCAGGGAGAACACTTCTTGATAATTTAGTGAGAGATCATCTTATAATGCTACCGTCAATCAAAGCAAGATAAGATGCATAAAAGGATAAACATCACATGCAATCAATATAAGTGATATGATATGGCCATCATCATCTTGTGCTTGTGATCTCCATCTCCAAAACACCGTCATGATCACCATCGTCACCGGCGCGACACCTTGATCTCCATCGTAGCATCGTTGTCATCTCGCCAATCTTATGCTTCCAGGACTATCACTACCGCTTAGTAATAAAGTAAAGCATTACATCGCGATTGCATTGCATACAATAAAGCGACAACCATATGGCTCCTGCCAGTTGCCGATAACTCGGTTACAAAACATGATCATCTCATACAATAAAATCAGCATCATGCCTTGACCATATCACATCACAACATGCCCTGCAAAAACAAGTTATACGTCCTGTACTTTGTTGTTGCAAGTTTTACGTGGCTGCTACGGGCTTAAGCAAGAACTCATCTCACCTACGCATCAAAACCACAATGATAGTTTGTCAAATAGACTCCGTTTTAACCTTCTCAAGGACCGGGCGTAGCCACACTTGGTTCAACTAAAGTTGGAGAGACAGTCGCCCGCAAGCCATCTATGTGCAAAGCACGTCGAGGGAACCGGTCTCGCGTAAGCGTACGCGTAAGGTTGGTCCGGGTCGTCTCGTCCAACAATACCGCCGAACCAAAGTATGACATGCTGGTAGGCAGTATGACTTGTATCGCCCACAACTCACTTGTGTTCTACTCGTGCAAATAACATCAAACCATAAAACCTAGGCTCGGATGCCACTGTTAGGGAACGTAGTAATTTCAAAAAAATTCCTACGCACACGCAAGATCATGGTGATGCATAGCAACGAGGGGAAGAGTCTGATCTACGTACCCTTGTAGATCGCAACGGAAGCGTTGACACAACATAGAGGAAGTAGTCGTACGTCTTCTTCCCGATCCGACCGATCCAAGCACCGTTACTCCGGCACCTCCGAGTTCTTAGCACACGTACAGCTCAATGATGATCCCCGGGCTCCGATCCGGCAAAGCTTCGGGGAGGAGTTCCGTCAGCACGACAGCGTGGTGACGATCTTGATGTTGCACCGACGCAGGGCTTCGCCTAAGCACTACAACGATATGATCGAGGTGGAATATGGTGGCAGGGGGCACCGCACACGGCTAAGGAACGATCTCAATGATCAACTTGTGTGTCCTGGGATGCCCCATGCCTCCGTATATAAAGGAGCAAGGGGGATGGGGCGGCCGGCCTAGGAGGAGGCGCGCCAAGGGGAGTCCTACTCCCACCGGGAGTAGGACTCCCTCCTTCCTTGTTGGAGTAGGAGAAGGGGAAAGAGGGGGAGATGAATAAGGAAAAGGGGGCTGCGCCCCTTGTCCAATTCGGACCAGAGGGGGGGCGCAGGCCTCCTTCCTTTTGGACTCTTTCCTCTATTCC
The DNA here is from genome assembly GCA_034509565.1 of Triticum monococcum. NCBI lineage: Eukaryota > Viridiplantae > Streptophyta > Magnoliopsida > Poales > Poaceae > Triticum > Triticum monococcum. Next base: position 724,798,979 of record CM067847.1, on the reverse strand, counting down.
CGTATGGCCCAATAAGGCCCATATACTCCCCGGCGAATTCCCGTAACTCGCCGGTACTCCGAAAAATACCCGAATCACTCGGAACCTTTCCGAAGTCCGAATATAGTCGTCCAATATATCGATCTTTACGTCTCGACCATTTCGAGACTCCTCGTCATGTCCCCGATCTCATCCGGGACTCCGAACTCCTTCGGTACATCAAAACTCATAAACTCATAATATAACTGTCATCGAAACCTTAAGCGTGCGGACCCTACGGTTCGAGAACAATGTAGACATGACCGAGACACGTCCGGTCAATAACCAATAGCGGGACCTGGATGCCCATATTGGCTCCTACATATTCTACGAAGTTCTTTATTGGTCAGACCGCATAACAACATACGTTGTTCCCTTTGTCATCGGTATGTTACTTGCCCGAGATTCGATCGTCGGTATCCAATACCTAGTTCAATCTTGTTACTGGCAAGTCTCTTTACTCGTTCCATAATACATCATCCCACAACTAACTCATTAGTCGCAATGCTTGCAAGGCTTAAGTGATGTGCATTACCGAGAGGGCCCAGAGATACCTCTCCGACAATTGGAGTGACAAATCCTAATCTCGAAATACGCCAACCCAACATCTACCTTTGGAGACACTTGTAGTACTCCTTTATGATCACCCAGTTACGTTGTGACGTTTGGTAGTACCCAAAGTGTTCCTCCGGTAAACGGGAGTTGCATAATCTCATAGTCATAGGAACATGTATAAGTCATGAAGAAAGCAATAGCAACATACTAAACGATCGGGTGCTAAGCTAATGGAATGGGTCATGTCAATCAGATCATTCATCTAATGATGTGATCCCGTTAATCAAATAACAACTCTTTGTCCATGGTTAGGAAACATAACCATCTTTGATTAACGAGCTAGTCAAGTAGAGGCATACTAGTGACACTCTGTTTGTCTATGTATTCACACATGTATTATGTTTCCGGTTAATACAATTCTAGCATGAATAATAAACATTTATCATGATATAAGGAAACAAATAATAACTTTATTATTGCCTCTAGGGCATATTTCCTTCATCATCATTACTCATATCAATAGCATAATCAACTAGCAAGTCATAATAATAAATCTCGGATGACAACACTTTCTCAAAACAATCATAATATGATATAACAAGATGGTATCTCGCTAGCCCTTTCTGAGACCGCAAAACATAAATGCAGAGCACCTTTAAAGATCAAGGACTGACTAGACATTGTAATTCATGGTAGAAGAGATCCAATCATAGTCATACCCAACATAAATTAATAGTGATGAATGCAAATGATGGCTGTGCTCTCCAGCTAGTGCTTTTTAATAAGAGGGTGATGACTCAACATAAAAGTAAATGGATAGGCCCTTCGCAGAGGGAAGCAGGGATTTGTAGAGGTGCCAGAGCTCGGTTTTAAAATAGAGATAAATTGTATTTTGAGCGGTATACTTTCATTGTCAATGTAACAACTAAGGGATGGCGATATCTTCCATGCTAAACACATTATATAGGTGGTTCCCAAACAGAATGGTAAAGTTTATACTCCCCCTCCACCAACAAGCATCAATCCATGGCTTGCTCGAAACAACGAGTGCCTCCAACATACATCAGGTCCCAGGGGGAGTTTTGTTTGCAATTAATTTTGATTTAGTTTGCATAAAGCATGGGACTGGGCATCCCGGTGACCAGCCATTTTCTCGTGAGTGAGGAGCGGAGTCCACTCCTCTTGAGAATAACCCGCCTAACACGGAAGATAAGGACAACCTTTGTTGATACATGAGCTATTCGAGCATACAAAACAGAATGTTTATTTGAAGGTTTAGAGTTTGGCACATACAAATTTACTTGGAACGGCAGGTAGATACCGCATATAGGAAGGTATGGTGGACTCATCTGGAATAACTTTGGGGTTTAAGGGATTGGATGCACAAGAAGTATTCCCGCTTAGTATAGGTGAAGGCTAGCAAAAGACTAGGAAGCGACCAACTAGAGAGCGACAACAGCCATGTACATGCATTGAAATTAATAAGCATTGGATGCAAGCATGAGTAGGATATAATCCACCATGAACATAAATATCGTGAAGGCTATGTTGATTTTGTTTCAACTACATGCATGAACATGTGCCAAGTCAAGTCACTTAAATCATTCAAATGAGGATACCACCCCATCATACCACATCATAACCATCTCAATAGCATGTTGGCATACAAGGTAAATCATTATAAATCATAGCTAATCAAGCATGGCACAAGCAACTATGATCTCTAATTGTCATTGCAAACATGTTTATTCATAATAAGCTGAATCAAGAACGACGAGCTCATCATATTTACAAAAACAAAAGAGGTCGAGTTCATACCAGCTTTTCTCATCTCAGTCAGTCCATCATATATCATCATAATTGCCTCTCACTTGCACGACCGAACAGTGTGAATAACAATAAGGGTGCACATGCATTGGACTAAGCTGGAATCTGCGAGCATTCAATAAACAGGAGAAGACAAGGCAATATGGGCTCTTGGTTAAATCAATCAATAATGCATATAAGAGCCACTTCAACAATTTAATTAGGGTCTTCTCCTACTGACCCCCAAGAAAGGAAAAGAAATAAAACTATTTATACCGGAAAGCTCCCAACAAGCAAAAGAAGAACGGGAAATATTTTTGGGTTTTCTTTTTAATTATTACTACTACAGCAGAAAAATAAACTACTACTAATTTCTTGGTTTTTCTTAAGGTTTACTAGACACACAAGAAGAAAGCAGGAAAAAGAAAATAAACTAGCATGGATATTACAGTGAAAAAGTATGAGCACTGACATCTAGCAATGAGTGTGTGTGAACATAAATGTAATGTCGGTGAGAAATACGTACTCCCCCAAGCTTAGGCTTTTGGCCTAAGTTGGTATATGGCCACGGCTGGCCTGGTGGATATCCATAATAATAGTTGTTGGGGTTGTACTATGATGAGGAGGAATAGTTGGGATCATACTGATGTGCAGCGGTTATCGCCTGCTGAGCTGCAGCGTGGAGTCGGGCTGCCTCCGCTCTCCTCTCGTACTCGTCTGCCGCCTCTCTGGTAATAACATATCTTCCTTTTGTCTGTGAATCAAAGAAGGCAGGAGCAGGGAGAGTAATACGGAAAACACGTCGTTTATCAAAAATTAAGCGATATAAGAGAGGTGATTCAGGCCTCTCGACAAACTGGTGCGAAGCCATAGAGTTATAATCTAAATATGCGGGAGGCAACTCGATATCACCCTCGCGAATGTCTATTTCAAGAAAATGAGCTAAGCGGGTTGCATATATTCCTCCAAAGAAATCTCCATTATGTCTGGTATGATGCAACCTATGAGCTACAATGGCTCCCAGATGATAAGGTTGGTCTCCTAACACAGCACTCCTATGAATGCTAAGATCAGGGACACACATGTGACATGCTTCATCCTTAGCATTTATGCATCTACCGATGAAGAGAGCAAAATAATGTATAGCAGGAAAGTGAATGCTCCCTATAGTAGCCTGCGTTATATCTCTAGATTCCCCCACAGTTATACTAGCAAGAAAGTTTCTAAATTCAGATTTAGGGGGATCCCTAATACTGCCCCATGATGGAAGTTCGCAAGCAGAAGTAAAATCTTCTAGGTCCATGGTATAAGATTTGTCATAAAGATCAAACATGACTGAAGGAGAATTACGCGAAGATGAATACTCAAACCTCCTCACAAATGAACTTGTGAGATCATGGTACTGGGGGCATTTGTTAGCCTCAAAATCCTCAAGACCGGCACTGCGCAAATATGATTTGAATTCTTCTTTAATTCCCGCACGATCCATAAAATTCTGCGACGGTCATTCGCAAGGCCATACTGGAGCGTCTCTTGGTGGATCCTCGTCAGTATCGCGCATAGCAATTCTGGTTCCTTACTTCTTAGAGGAACCACCTTGGAACATCTTCCTAAACATATTGTTTTTCTCTGAAAAATTCTGAATTTTTTAGTAACTTCAAAATAAAAGTAAATTAAATTCAATAATACTAATAGCAACTACTCCAACAAGTGCCTAGAGCCTATATCAAGCATTAGAACTACTTAGAACCATATAAATTTGACATACAAGCTCAAGAACATGGTCACCTATCCAGCAGAAATTTGCAATGAATAAAGCACTAGAACAAAAACTAATTGGACCAATGGAGGAGTCACATACCAAGGAACAATCTCCCCAAGCAGTTTTGCGAGAGGTGCTTTGAGCAAGGAGATCGAAAATCGCAGCAAAAGTGGCTGGAACTCGTGCTTGAGTTGGTTTTTCAGGTTTGTGTGAGATAGAGGAAGAAGATGGGTGCTGGAATAAGTGGAGGAGGGCCACCGTGGGTCCACGAGGCAGGGGGCATGCCCTATAGGGGGGCGCGCCCACCACCCTCGTGACCAGGTGGCAGCTCCTCCCGCGGTAATTTTTGCACAGTAAATCCTCAAATATTTGCGAAAAAACATATTAAATTGGCATGACATTCTGAGGACTTTTATTTTCGGGATATTTTTATATTGCACGGATAATCAGATAACAGACAGAAAAATACTATTTTTACTTTATTTAATATAAATAACAGAAAATATAAAGAGGGTACAGAAGTTTGTGCTTCTAGTTTCATCCAACTCGTGCTCATCAAAAAGAATCCACTAACAAGGTTGATCAAGTCTTGTTAACAAACTCATTCCGATAATCATGAAACCAGAGAAATTTCGAATAACACTAAGTTATCTCAACGGGGATATGCACATCCCCAATAATAAGAATATCATATTTCTTTTTGATAGTAGGAAGAGGAGATTCAAAACCTCCAAATATAATCGATGGAATTTTTCCAATAGAGTTGATACTATGAACTTGAGGTTGTTTCCTCGGAAAGTGTACCGTATGATCATTACCATTAACATGAAAAGTGACATTGCCTTTGTTGCAATCAATAATAGCCCCTGCAGTATTAAGAAAAGGTCTTCCAAGAATAATAGACATACTATCATCCTCGGGAATATCAAGTATAACAAAGTCCGTTTAAATATTAATGTTTGCAACCACAACAGGCACATCCTCACAAATACCGACAGGTATAGCAGTTGATTTACCAGCCATTTGCAAAGATATTTCAGTAGGTGTCAACTTATTCAAGTCAAGTCTTCGATATAAAGAGAGAGGCATAACACTAACACCGGCTCCAAGATCACATAAAGCAGTTTTAATATAATTTCTTTTAATGGAGCAAGGTATAGTAGGTACTCCGGGGTCTCCAAGTTTCTTTGGTATTCCACCCTTAAAAGTATAATTAGCAAGCATGGTGGAAATCTCAGCTTCCGGTATCTTTCTTTTATTAGTAATGATATCTTTCATATATTTAGCATAAGGATTTGTTTTGAGCACATCAGTTAATCTCATACGCAAAAAGATAGGCCTAATCATTTCAGCAAAGCGCTCAAAATCCTCATCATCCTTTTTCTTGGATGGTTTCGGAGGAAAAGGCATGGGTTTCTGAACCCAAGGTTCCCTTTCTTTACCATGTTTCCTAGCAACAAAGTCTCTTTTATCATAACGTTGATTCTTTGATTGTGGGTTATCAAGATCAACAGCAGGTTCAATTTCTACATCATTATCATTACTAGGTTGAGCATCATCATGAACATCATCATTAATAATTTTACTAGGTTCATGTTCATTACCAGATTGTGTTTCAGCATCAGACATAGAAATATCATTTGGATTATCAGGTGGTTCAGCAATAGGTTCACTAGAAGTTTGCACAGTTCTATCATTTTTCTTCTTCTTCTTTTTAGAAGAACTAGGAACATCAATATTATTTCTTTGAGAATCTTGCTCGATTCTCTTAGGGTAGCCTTCAGGATACAAAGGTTCCTGAGTCATTCTACCAGTTCTAGTAGCCACTCTAACAGCATAATCATTTTTCTTACTATTCATTTCATTAAACACTTCTTTTTGAGCTTTAAGTACTTGTTCTACTTGGGTGGTGACCATAGAAGCATGTTTGCTAATAAGTTTAAGTTCACCTTTAATATCATCCATATAATCACCCAAGCGTCTAATCATATAAGCATTTTCTTTTAATTGTCTACCAAAATAAGCATTAAGTCATCTTTCTTATACATAAAGTTATCAAACTCATCCAAGCACTGACTAGCAATTTTAGTAGGACGGACTTCAGCTTTATCATATCTATAGAGAGAATTTACCTTTACTACCTGTGTCGGGATATCAGGATCAGGAGATTCTTCAACAAATAGATAATTGAGATCATAAGTTTCTTCAACAGGCGGCGAATTAAGACCATGTATTTCTTCAATAGGAGGTAAATTCTTAACGTCTTCAGCTTTAATACCTTTTTCTTTCATAAATTTCTTTGCCTCTTGCATATCTTCGGGACTGAGAAATAAAACACCTCTCTTCTTCGGAGTTGGTTTAGGAATAGGTTCAGTAATTGGAGCAGGAGCTGGCTCAGGAGGTGCCCAATTATTTTCATTTGTCAACATATTATTCAATAGAATTTCAGCTTCATCCGGTGTTCTTTCCTTGAAAAGAGAACCAGCACAACTATCCAGGTAATCTCTGGAAGCATCGGTTAGCCCATTATAAAAGATATCAAGTATTTCAGGTTTCTTAAGAGGATGATCAAGCAAAGCATTAAGTAACTTGAGAAGCCTCCCCCCAAGCTTGTGGGAGACTCTCTTCTTTAATTTGCACACAGTTGTATATTTCCCTCAAAGCAGCTTGTTTCTTATGAGCAGGGAAATATTTAGCAGAGAAGTAATAAATCATATCCTGGGGACTACGCACACAACCAGGATCAAGAGAATTAAACCATATCTTAGCATCGCCCTTTAATGAGAACGGAAATATTTTGAGTAAATAGAGGTAACGTGATCTCTCATTATTAGTGAACAGGGAAGCTATATCATTTAACTTAGTAAGATGTGCCACAACAGTTTCAGATTCATAGCCATAAAACGGATCAGATTCAACCAAAGTTATTATATCAGGATCAACAGAGAATTCATAATCTTTATTAGGAACACATATAGGTGAAGTAGCAAAAGCAGGATCGGGTTTCATTTTATCTTTAAGTGATTATTTGTTCCATTTCATTAATAACCTCTTAAGCTCATATCTATCTCTGCAAGCTAAAACAGCTAAAGAAGCATCTTGATCAAATAAGTAACCCTCAGGAATAACAGGAATATTTTCATCATCACTATCATCATCGTATTCAGATTCAATAACTTCTTTTTCTCTAGCCCTAGTAATTTGTTCTTCAAGAAAATCACTAAGTGGCACAGTAGTATCAGGCATAGAAGCAGTTTCATCATAAGTATCATGCATAACAGAAGTGGCATCATCAATAACATGCGACATATCAGAACGAATAACAGAAGCAGATGTAGGTGTCGTAAACTTACTCATAACAGAAGGTGAATCAAGTGCAGAGCTAGATGGCAGTTCCTTACCTCCCCTCGTAGTTGAGGGATAGATCTTGCTTTTTGGATCTCTCAAATTCTTCATAGTGTCCAGCAGATATAAATCCCAAGTGACTCAAAGATTAAAGCTATGCTCCCCGGCAACGGCGCCAGAAATTTGTCTTGATAACCCACAAGTATGGGGGATTTCAACAGCTTTCGAGGGTAGAGTATTCAACCCAAATTTATTGATTCGACACAAGGCGAGCCAAAGAATATTCTCAAGTATTAGCAGCTGAGTTGTCAATCCAACCACACCTGGAAACTTAGTATCTGCAGCAAAGTGTTTAGTAGCAAAGTAATATGATAGTAGTGGTAGCGGCAACAAAAGTGAAGACATCAAAAGTAATGTTTTTGGTATTTTGTAGTGATTGTAACAGTAGCAGCAGGAAAGTAAATAAGCGTAAAATAGTATCTGGAAAACTCGTAGGCACCGGATCAGTGATGCATAATTATTCCAGATGCGGTTCATCATGTAACAATCATAACATAGGGTGACACAGAACTAGCTCCAGTTCGTCAATGTAATGTAGGCATGTATTCCGTATATAGTCATACGTGCTTACGGAAAAGAACTTGCATGACATCTTTTGTCCTGCCCTCCCGTGGAAGCGGGGTCCTATTGGAAACTAAGGGATATTAAGGCCTCGTTTTAATAGAGAACCGGAACAAAGCATTAGCACATAGTGAATACATGAACTCCTCAAACTATGGTCATCACCGGGAGTGGTCCCGATTATTGTCACTTCGGGGTTGCCGGATCATAACACATAGTAGGTGACTATAGACTTGCAAGATAGGATCAAGAACTCGCATGTATTCATGAAAACATAATAGGTTCAGATCTGAAATCATGGCACTCGGGCCCTAGTGACAAGCATTAAGCATAGCAAAGTCATAGCACCATCAATCTCAGAACATAATGGATACTAGGGATCAAACCCTAACAAAACTAACTCGATTACATGATAAATCTCATCCAACCCATCACCGTCCAGCAAGCCTACGATGCAATTACTCACGAATGGTGGTGAGCATCATGAAATTGGTGATGGAGGATGGTTCATGATGACGACGGCGACGAATCCCCCTCTCCGGAGCCCTGAACGGACTCCAGATCAGCCCTCCCGAGAGGTTTTAGGGCTTGGCGGCGGCTCCATATCGTAAAACGTGATGATTTCTTCTCTCTGATTTTTTTCTCTCCGCAAGCAAATATATAGAGTTGGTGTTGGCGTCGGAGGGTCAACAGGGGGCCCACGAGGTAGGGGGCGCGCCCTAGGGGGGCGCCTCCCACCCTCGTGGAAAGGGTGTGGGCCCCCTGGTCTTCATATTTGGCGAGGATTTTTTATTATTTTTTCTAAGACCTCCCGTGGAGTTTTAGGTCATTCCAAGAATATTTGTTTTCTACACATAAAACAACATCATGGTAATTCTGCTGAAAACAGCGTCAGTCCGGGTTAGTTCCATTCAAATCATACAAGATAGAGTCGAAAACAAGGGCAAAAGTGTTTGGAAATGTAGATACGACGGAGACGTATCATACACTTTCCGAGGAAGCAACCTAAAGTCCACAGTATCAATTCTATTGAAAAAATTTCAACAATCACTATTGGAGGTTTTGAATTTCCTCTTCCCACTATCAAGAAGAAATATGATATTCTTATTGTTGGGGACATGCATATCCCCGTTGAGGTAACCTAGTGTAATTCGAAAATTCTCCGGTTTCATGTTATTCGAAATGAGTTTGTTAACAGGACCTGATCAACCTTGTTAGTGGATTCCTTTTGATGAGCATGAAATTGATGAATTTAGAAAACACAACTCTCTGTACCCTCTTTTTACTTTCTGTTATCTATATTAAATAAAGCAAAAATAGTATTTTCTGTCAGTTTTCCGAATTATCCGTGCAATAAAAAATACCCTGAAAATAAATGTTCTCCAAATGCCCTGAAAATTAAATATGATTTTTTAGAATATCTGAGAATATCTGGCACTGAGAACACATCAGGGGGAGCCAGCACCTGGCCACGAGGGTCCAGGGCGTGCCCTACCCCCTGGGCGCGCCCCCTGCCTCGTGGGCCCCTGGTGGCTCCCTCCACTTATTCCAGCCACCACACACTCCTTCCTCCCAAAAAAATCACCAACCAGCTCAAGCACGAGTTCTAGCTCATCTTGCTGCCATTTTCGATCTCCTAGCTCAAAGCTCCATTCACAAAACTACTTTGGGGGATTGTTCTTTGGTATGTGACTCCTCTAATGGTCCAATTAGTTTTTGTTCCAGTGCTTTATTTATTGCAATTTTTTTTGCCTAGATGACCCTGTTCTTGATCTTGCATGTCAAATTTATACGGTCAAAAGTAGTTTTAATGCATGATATTGCCTCTAGGCACTTGTAGGAGTAGTTGCTATCAATATTGTTGAGTTTGGTTCACTTTTATTTTGAGTTACTAAAAATTTCAGAAATTTTCAGAAAAAGATGAAGAGATTTTTGAGGGGCTCATCGAGCAGAATCTCGAAGGATAAACAAAGTGAAGAGAACAAGAAGCCCAAGTATAATCTCCCTCGCACCGCAGAGGTTCAGCCTTGTGAATGGCCTTGTGATGATTTCTTGGGAGCAACCGGGATTTATGATGATTTCTATAAGTTGGCTGAGAAAGCAGGCCTCACCGCCTTCCTCCACGACCAACACAAACAGTATCTCTTACTCACCAATATCATTGTGCAAAACTTTCATTTCCATGCTAGGAGCTCACTACCTTCGGTGGAATTTTATTTATATGATGAGCATAAGGAGATGTCACTTCATGATTTTTGTCGGGTTTGTTTGATACCTTTTGAGGGCAACATAGAGGAACCACATCGTGATGATGTGGAGGGATTTATTGATATGATTGCTGTAGGGGAAACGAGGAAAGTTTCCGATGCGAGAATCACTAGCATACATTTTCTTATTCTACGTTACTTCGCAATATTTGCTAGTAGATGCTTAATTGGTCGCGGGAACTGTGGGAACCTTAATGCTCCTGATATTGCTATTTTGCGCCATGCCTTGTTTCATGATACTACTTTCAGCTTAGGCGCTATTTTTGCTAGACGGTTAAATCTAAACTGTACCAAGGGCCCCGTCCTCGGAGGCATCTTTGCCTCGCACCTTGCTGCACACTTTAACATACCTATCAGGCATTATGAGAAAGAGGAAAAGTTGTTGCCTCCTATTACTCTTGGTTATAAGAGTATGGTAGCGGCTGCCTCCTATTGCTCTAGGTTATAAGAGTATGGTAGCACATGAGTTTATTGTTAAGGATAGAAAAAAGACACTCAAATATAAATTGATATTTAACAAAAAATATTGTGAGTTTATTACCTTGCCTGCACCCTCTTTGTTTGACATATTTTCAGGCAAGTACCTTGTTCCGCTGGAGGACATTCACGCCTACCGAAGCCAGATGTCAGTGAAGGAAATATGCCCTAGAGGCAATGATAAAGTTATTATTGATTTCCTTATTTCATGATAAATGTTTATTATTCATGCTAGAATTGTATTAACCGGAAACATAATGCATGTGTGAATACATAGACAAACAGAGTGTCACTAGTATGCCTCTACTTGACTAGCTCGTTAATCAAAAGATGGTTATGTTTCCTAACCATGGACAAAGAGTTGTTATTCGATTAACGGGATCACAACATTAGATGAATGATCTGATTGACATGACCCATTCCATTAGCTTAGCACCCGATCGTTTAGTATGTTGCTATTGCTTTCTTCATGACTTATACATGTTCCTATGACTATGAGATTATGCAACTCCCGTTTACCGGAGGAACACTTTGTGTGATACCAAACGTCACAACGTAGCTGGGTGATTATAAAGGAGCTCTACAGGTGTCTCCAAAGGTACATGTTGGGTTGGCGTATTTCGAGATTAGGATTTGTCACTCTGATTGTCGGAGACGTATCTCTGGGCCCTCTCGGTAATGCACATCACTTAAGCCTTGCAAGCAATGCAACTAATGAGTTAGTTGTGAGATGATGTATTACAGAACGAGTAAAGAGACTTGCCGGTAACGAGATTGAACTAGGTATTGGATACCGACGATCGAATCTCGGGCAAGTAACATACCGATGACAAAGGGAACAACGTATGTTGTTATGCGCTCTGACCGATAAAGATCTTCGTAGAATATGTAGGAGCCAATATGGGCATCCAGGACCCGCTATTGGTTGTTGACCGGAGACATGTCTCGGTCATGTCTACATTGTTCTCGAACCCGTAGGGTCCGCATGCTTAAGGTTTCGATGATAGTTATATTATGAGTTTATGAGTTTTGATGTACCGAAGGAGTTCGGAGTCCCAGATGAGATCAGGGACATGACGAGGAGTCTCGAAATGGTCAAGACGTAAAGATCGATATATTGGACGACTATATTCAGACATCGGAAAGGTTCCGAGTGATTCGGGTATTTTTCGGAGTATCGGGTAGTTACGGGAGAAGCAATGGGCCTTGATGGGCTTTAGTGGGAAGAGGAGAAAGGGCCAAGGGGCTGCTGCGCCCCCCCCCCCTCCCCTCTGGTCCGAATTGGACTAGGGAAAAGGGGGCCGGCCACCTTTCCTTCTCCTCCACTTCCTTCTCCCTTCCTCCCCTCTTGGTGGACTCCTACTAGGACTTGGAGTCCTAGTAGGACTCCACATCCTGGCCGCACCAATTGCCTTGGCCGGCCTCCTCCTCCTCCATTCTTTATATACTGAGGCAAGGGGCACCCTAGAGACACAAGTTGATCCACGTGATCTTATTCTTAGCCGTGTGCGGCGCCCCCTGCCACCATAGTCCTCGATAATATTGTAGCGTTGCTTAGGCGAAGCCCTGCGACAGTAGTACATCAAGATCGTCACCACGCCGTCGTGCTGACGGAACTCTTCCCCGACACTTTGCTGGATCGGAGTTCGGGGATCGTCATCGAGCTGAACGTGTGCTAAAACTCGAAGGTGCCGTAGTTTCGGTGCTTGATCGGTCGGGCCGTGAAGACGTATGACTACATCAACCAAACGCTTCCGTTGTCGATCTACTAGGGTACGTAGATCACACTCTCCCCTCGTTGCTATGCATCACCATGATCTTGCATGTGCGTAGGAATTTTTTTGAAATTACTACGTTCCCCAACAGTGGCATCGGAGCCTAGGTTTTATGGTTTGATGTTATGTGCACGAGTAGAACACAAGTGAGTTGTGGGCGATATAAGTCATACTGCTTACCAGCATGTCATACTTTGGTTCGGCGGTATTGTTGGACGAAGCGGCCCGGACCGACATTATGCGTTCGCTTACGCGAGACCGGTTCTCCCGACGTGCTTTGCACATAGGTGGCTTGCGGGTGACAGTTTCTCCAACTTTAGTTGAACTGAGTGTGGCTACGCCCGGTCCTTGCGAAGGTTAAAACAGCACAAACTTGACAAACTATCGTTGTGGTTTTGATGCATAGGTAAGATTGGTTCTTGCTTAAGCATGTAGCAGCCACGTAAAACTTGCAAGAAACAAAGTAGAGGACGTCTAACTTGTTTTTGCAGGGCATGTTGTGATGTGATATGGTCAAGACATGATGCTAAATTTTATTGTATGAGATGATCATGTTTTGTAACCAAGTTATCGGCAACTGCCAGGAGCCATATGGTTGTCGCTTTATTGTATGCAATGCAATTGCGCTGTAATGCTTTACTTTATCACTAAGCGGTAGCGATAGTCGTGGAAGCATAAGATTGGCGAGACGACAACGATGCTACGATGGTGATCAAGGTGTCGCACCGGTGACGATGGTGATCACGACGGTGCTTCGAAGATGGAGATCACAAGCACAAGATGATGATGGCCATATCATATCACTTATATTGATTGCATGTGATGTTTATCTTTTATGCATCTTATCTTGCTTTGATTGACGGTAGCATTTTAAGATGATCTCTCACTAATTATCAAGAAGTGTTCTCCCTGAGTATGCACCATAGCGAAAGTTCTTCGTGCTGAGACACCACGTGATGATCGGGTGTGATAGGCTCTACGTTCAAATACAACGGGTGCAAACCAGTTGCACACGCGGAATACTCAGGTTATACTTGACGAGCCAAGCATATACAGATATGGCCTCGGAACACGGAGACCGAAAGGTCGAGCGTGAATCATATAGTAGATATGATCAACATAGTGATGTTCACCAATGAAACTGCTCCATCTCACGTGATGATCGGACATGGTTTAGTTGATTTGGATCACGTGATCACTTAGAGGATTAGAGGGATGTCTATCTAAGTGGGAGTTCTTAAGTAATATGATTAATTGAACTTAAATTTAGCATGAACTTAGTCCTGGTAGTATTAGCATATCTATGTTGTAGATCAATAGCTCGCGTTGTTGCTTCCCTGTGTTTGTTTTGATATGTTCCTAGAGAAAAACTATGTTGAAAGATGTTAGTAGCAATGATGCGGATTGGATCCGTGATATGAGGTTTATCCTCATTGCTGCACAGAAAAATTATGTCCTTGATGCACCGCTAGGTGACAGACCTATTGCAGGAGCAGATGCAGACGTTATGAACGTTTGGCTAGCTCAATATGATGACTACTTGATAGTTTAGTGCACCATGCTTAACGGCTTAGAATCAGGACTTCAAAGACGTTTTGAACGTCATGGACCATAGAGATGTTCCAGGAGTTGAAGTTAATATTTCAAGCAAATACCCGAGTTGAGAGATATGAAGTCTCCAACAAGTTCTATAGCCACAAGATGGAGGAGAATCGCTCAAGTAGTGAGGATGTACTCAGATTGTCTGGGTACTACAATCGCTTGAATCAAGTGGGAGTTAATCTTCCAGATAAGATAGTGATTGACAGAATTCTCTAGTCACCATCACCAAGTTAGTAGAACTTCGTGATGAACTATAGTATGCAAGGGATAAACAGAAACGATTCCCAAGCTCTTCGTGATGCTAAAATCGACGAAGGTAGAAATCAAGAAAAACAACAAGTGTTGATGGTAGACAAGACCAGTAGTTTCAAGAAAAGGGCAAAAGGAAGAAGGGGAACTTCAGGAAGAACGGCAAGCAAGTTGCTGCTCAAGTGAAGAAACCCAAGTCTGGTCCTAAGCCTGAGACAAAGTGCTTCTACTGCAAAGGGATTGGTCACTAGAAGCGGAACTACCCCAAGTATTTGGTGGATAAGAAAGGATGGCAAAGTAAACAAAGGTATATTTGATATACATGTTATTGATGTGTACTTTACTAGTGTTCATAGCAACCCCTCAGTATTTGGTACTAGTTCAGTTGCTAAGATTAGTAACTCGAAACGGGAGTTGCAGAATAAACAGAGACTAGTTAAGGGTGAAAGTGACGATGTGTATTGGAAGTGGTTCCAAGATTGATATGATCATCATCGCACACTCCCTATACTTTCGGGATTAATGTTGAACCTAAATAACTGTTATTTGGTGTTTGCGTTGAGCATAAATATGATTTGATCATGTTTATTGCAATACGGTTATTCATTTAAGTTAGAGAACAATTGTTGTTCTGTTTACATGAATAAAACCTTCTATGGTGATACACAACAACGAAAATGGTTTGTTGGATCTCGATTGTAATGATACACATATTCATAATATTGAAGCCAAAAGATGCAAAGTTAATAATGATAGTGCAACTTGTATGTGGCACTGCCATTTAGGTCATATTGGTGTAAAGCGCATGAAGAAACTCCATGCTGATGGGATTTTGGAATCACTTGATTATGAATCACTTGATGCTTGCGAACCATGTCTCTTGGGCAAGATGACTAAAACACCGTTCTCCGGAACAATGGAGCAAGCAACAGATTTGTTGGAAATCATACATACTGATGTATGTGGTCCGATGAATATCAAGGCTTGCAGCGGGTATCATTATTTTCTGACCTTCACAGATGATTTGAGCAGATATGGGTATATCTACTTGATGAAACATAAGTCTGAAACATTTGAAAAGTTCAAAGAATTTCAGAGTGAAGTGGAAAATCATCATGACAAGAAAATAAGGTTTCTACGATCTGATCGTGGAGACAAATATTTGAGTTACGAGTTTGGTCTTCAATTAAAACAATGTGGAATAGTTTCACAAATTCGTGCCACCTGGAACACCACAGCATAATGGTGTGTCCGAACGTCATAGCCGTACTTTATTAGATATAGTGCAAATCTATGATGTTTCTTACCGATTTACCACTATCGTTTTTGAGGTTATGCATTAAAGACAACTGCATTCACGTTAAAAAGGGGCACCATCTAAGTCCATTGAGACGACACAATCTGAACTGTGGTTTGGCAAGAAACCAAAGTTGTTGTTTCTTAAAGTTTGGGGTTGTGATGCTTATATGAAAAAGTTTCATCCTGACAAGCTCAAACACAAATCAGAGAAATATGTCTTCATAGGATACCCAAAGGAGACTATTGGGTACACCTTCTATCACAGATCCGAAGGCAAGACATTCATTGCTGAGAATGGATACTTTCTAGAGAAGGAGTTTCTCTCAAAAGAAGTGGGTGGGAGGAAAGTAGAAAACTTGATAAGGTAATTGTACAATCCTCCCTTATTGGAAAGTAGTACATCACAGAAACCGGTTTCTGTGACACCTACACCAATTAGTGAGGAAGCTAATGATGATGATCATGAAACCTCAGATCAAGTTACTACCGAATCTCGTAGGTAAACTAGAGTGAGATCCGCACCAAAGTGGTACGGTAATCCTGTTCTAGAAGTCATGTTACTAGACCATGACGAACTTGCGAACTATGAGGAAGCGATGATGAGCCCAGATTCCGCAAAATTGTTTGAGGCCATGAAATCTAAGATATGATCCACGTATGAGAACAAAGTATGGACTTTGATGGATTTGCCCGATGATCAGCAAGCCATAGAAAATAAATGGATCTTCAAGAGGAAGACGGACGCTGATAGTAGTGTTACTATCTACAAAGCTAGAATTGTCGCAAAAGGTTTTCGACAAGTTCAAGGTGTTGACTACGATGAGAGTTTCTCACTCGTATCTATGCTTAAATCTGTTCGAATCATGTTAGCAATTGCCACATTTTATGAACTCTGGCAAATGGATAAACAAAATTGCATTCCTTAATGGATTTATTAAAGAAGAGTTGTATACGATGCAACCAGAAGGTTTTGTCAATCCTAAAGGTGTTAACAAAATATGCAAGCTCCAGCAATCCATCTATGGACTGGTACAAGCATCTTGGAGTAGGAATATACGCTTTGATGAGTTGATCAAAGCATATAGTTTTATACAAACTTGCGGTGAAGCCTGTATTTACAAGAAAGTGAGTGGGAGCACTATAGCATTTCTGATAAGTATATGTGAATGACATATTGTTGATCAGAAATAATGTAGAATTATTCTGTAAAGCATAAAGGAGTGTTTGAAAGGAGTTTTTCAAAGAAAGACTTCGGTGAAGCTGCTTACATATTGAGCTTCAAGATCTATAGAAGTAGATCAAGACGCTCAATAAGTTTTTTCAATGAGTACATACCTTGACAAGATTTTGAAGTAGTTCAAAATGGAGCAGTCAAAGAAAGAGTTCTTGCCTGTATTACAAGGTGTGAAGTTGAGTAAGACTCAAAGCCCGACCACGGCAGAAGATAGAAAGAGAATGAAAGTCATTCCCTATGCCTTGGCCATAGGTTCTATAAAGTATGTCATGCTGTATACCAGATCTATTGTATACCCTGCACTGATTTGGCAAGGGAGTACAATAGTGATCTAGGAGTAGATCACTGGACAGCGGTCAGAATTATCCTTAGTGAAATAAGGATATGTTTCTCGATTATGGACGTGACAAAAAGGTTCGTCGTAAAGGTTTACGTCGATGCAAGTTTTTGACACTGATCCAGATGATTCTAAGTCTCAATTTGGATACATATTGAAAGTGGGAGCAATTAGCTAGAGTAGCTCCGTGCAGAGCATTGTAGACATAGAATTTTGCAAAATACATACGGATCTGAATTTGGCAGGCCCGTTGACTAAATTTCTCTCACAAGCAAAACATGATCACTCTTTGGGTGTTAATCACATAGCGATGTGAACTAGATTATTGAATCTAGTAAACCCTTTGGGTGTTAGTCACATGGAGATGTGAACCAATCACATAAAGATGTGAACTATTGGTGTTAATCACATAGTGATGTGAACTAGATTATTGACTCTAGTGCAAGTGGGAGACTGAAGGAAATATGCCCTATAGGCAATAATAAAGTTATTATTTATTTCCTTATTTCATGATAAATGTTTATTATTCATGCTAGAATTGTATTAACCGGAAACATAATACATGTGTGAATACATAGACAAACAGAGTGTCACTAGTATGCCTCTACTTGACTAGCTCGTTAATCAAAAGATGGTTATGTTTCCTAACCATGGACAAAGAGTTGTTATTTGATTAACGGGATCACGTCATTAGATGAATGATCTGATTGACATGACCCATTCCATTAGCTTAGCACCTGATCTTTTAGTATGTTGCTATTGCTTTCTTCATGACTTATACATGTTCCTATGACTATGAGATTATGCAACTCCCGTTTACCGGAGGAACACTTTGTGTGCTACCAAACGTGACAACGTAACTAGGTGATTATAAAGGAGCTCTACAGGTGTCTCCAAAGGTACATGTTGGGTTGGCGTATTTGAGATTAGGATTTGTCACTCCGATTGTCGGAGAGGTATCTCTGGGCCCTCTCGGTAATACACATCACTTAAGCCTTGCAAGCAATGCAACTAATGAGTTAGTTGTGAGATGATGTATTATAGAACGAGTAAAGAGACTTGCCGGTAATGAGATTGAACTAGGTATTGGATACCGACGATCGAATCTCGGGCAAGTAACATACCGATGACAAAGGGAACAACGTATGTTGTTATGCGGTCTGACCGATAAAGATCTTCGTAGAATATGTAGGAGCCAATATGGGCATCCAGGTCCCGCTATTGGTTATTGACCGGAGACATGTCTCGGTCATGTCTACATTGTTCTCGAACCCGTAGGGTCCGCACGCTTAAGGTTTCGATGGCAGTTATATTATGAGTTTATGAGTTTTGATGTACCGAAGGAGTTCGGAGTCCCGGATGAGATCTGGGACATGACGAGGAGTCTCGAAATGGTCGAGACGTAAAGATCGATATATTGGACGACTATATTCGGACATCGGAAAGGTTCCGAGTGATTCGGGTATTTTTTAGAGTACCGGGTAGTTACGGGAGAAGCAATGGGCCTTGATGGGCTTTAGTGGGAAGAGGAGAAAGGGCCAAGGGGCTGCTGCCCCCCTCCCCCTGGTCCGAATTGGACTAGGGAAAAGGGGGCCGGCCACCTTTCCTTCTCCTCCACTTCCTTCTCCCTTCCTCCCCTCTTGGTGGACTCCTACTAGGACTTGGAGTCCTAGTAGAACTCCACATCCTGGCCGCACCAATTGCCTTGGCCGGCCTCCTCCTCCTCCATCCTTTATATACTGAGGCAAGGGGCACCCTAGAGACACAAGTTGATCCACGTGATCTTATTCTTAGCCGTGTGCGGCGCCCCCTGCCACCATAGTCCTCGATAATATTGTAGCGGTGCTTAGGCGAAGCCCTGCGACAGTAGTACATCAAGATCATCACAACGCCGTCGTGCTGACGGAACTCTTCCCCGACACTTTGATGGATCGGAGTCCGGGGATCGTCATCGAGCTGAACGTGTGCTAAAACTCGGAGGTGCCGTAGTTTCGGTGCTTGATCGGTCGGGCCGTGAAGACGTACGACTACATCAACCAAACGCTTTCGTTGTCAATCTACTAGGGTACGTAGATCATGTTGGAAATATGCCCTAGAGGCAATAATAAATTGATTATTATTATATTTCCTTGTTCATGATAATCGTTTATTATCCATGCTAGAATTGTATTGATAGGAAACTCAGATACATGTGTGGATACATAGACAACACCATGTCCCTAGTAAGCCTCTAGTTGACTAGCTCGTTGCTCAATAGATGGTTACGTTTTCCTGACCATGGACATTAGATGTCGTTGATAACGGGATCACATCATTAGGAGAATGATGTGATGGACAAGACCCAATCCTAAGCATAGCACTAGATCGTGTACTTCGTATGCTAAAGCTTTTCTAATGTCAAGTATCATTTCCTTAGACCATGAGATTGTGCAACTCCCGGATACCGTAGGAATGCTTTGGGTGTACCAAACGTCACAACATAACTGGGTGACTATAAAGGTGCACTACAGGTATCTCCGAAAGTGTCTGTTGGGTTGGCACGAATCGAGACTGGGATTTGTCACTCCGTGTAAGCGGAGAGGTATCTCTGGGCCCACTCGGTAGGACATCATCATAATGTGCACAATGTGATCAAGGAGTTGATCACGGGATGATGTGTTACGGAACGAGTAAAGAGACTTGCCGGAAATGAGATTGAACAAGGTATAGGGATACCGACGATCGAATCTCGGGCAAGTACAATACCGCTAGACAAAGGGAATTGTATACGGGACTGATTAAGTCCTTGACATCGTGCTTCATCCGATGAGATCATCGTGGAACATGTAGGAGCCAACATGGGTATCCAGATCCCGCTGTTGGTTATTGACCGGAGAACGTCTCGGTCATGTCTGCATGTCTCCCGAACCCGCAGGGTCTACACACTTAAGGTTTGATGACGCTAGGGTTATAAAGGAAGTTTGTATGTGGTTACCGAATGTTGTTCGGAGTCCCGGATGAGATCTCGGACATCACGAGGAGTTCTGGAATGGTCCGGAGGTAAAGATTTATATATGGGAAGTCCTGTTTTGGTCACCGGAAGAGTTTCGGGGTTTATCGGTAATGTACCGGGACCACCGGGAGGGTCCCGAGGGTCCACCCAGTGGGGCCACCAACCCCGGAGGCTTGCATGGGCCAAGAGTGGGGAGGGACCAGCCCCTAAGTGGGCTGGTGCGCCTCCCACAAGGGCCCAAGGTGCCTAAGAGGTGGAAAGGGGGCAAACCCTAAGGGGATATGGGCCTTAGGGCCCATATTGGTGCGCCTCCCTCTCCCCCCCACTCTTGGCCGCCACCCCAAGTCCCATCTAGGGCTGCCGCCCCCCTAGGAGTGGGAACCCTAGAGGGGGCGCACCCTCCTCCCTCTCCCCTATATATAGTGAGGCATAGGGCTGCCCATAACACGCGATTCGATCTCTCGTTGGTGCAGCCCTGCATCTCTTCTTCCTTCTCTCCCGTGGTGCTTGGCGAAGCCCTGCAGGATTGCCACGCTCCTCCACCACCACCACGCCGTTGTGCTGCTGCTGGATGGAGTCTTCCTCAACCTCTCCCTCTCTCCTTGCTGGATCAAGGCATGGGAGACATCACCGGGATGTATGTGTGTTGAACGCGGAGGTGCCGTCCGTTCGGCACTTGATCATCGGTGATTTGGATCACGACGAGTACGACTCCATCAACCCCGTTCTCTTGAACGCTTCCGCTTAGCGATCTACAAGGGTATGTAGATGCACTCTCCTTCCCCTCGTTGCTAGTCTCTCCATAGATAGATCTTGGTGACACGTAGGAAAATTTTGAATTTATGCTACGTTCCCCAACAGTGGCATCATGAGCTAGGTCTATTGCGTAGATTCTATGCACGAGTAGAACACAAAGTAGTTGTGGGCGTTGATTTTGTTCAATATGCTTGCCGTTACTAGTCTTATCTTGATTCGGCGGCATTGTGGGATGAAGCGGCCCGGACCAACCTTACACGTACTCTTACGTGAGACCGGTTCCACCGACAAACATGCACTAGTTGCATAAGGTGGCTGGCGGGTGTCTGTCTCTCCCACTTTAGTCGGATCGGATTCGATGAACAGGGTCCTTATGAAGGGTAAATAGCAATTGGCATATCACGTTGTGGTTTTGCGTAGGTAAGAAACGTTCTTGCTAGAAACCCATAGCAGCCACGTAAAACATGCAAACAACAATTAGAGGACGTCTAACTTGTTTTTGCAGGGTATGCTATGTGATGTGATATGGCCAAAAGGTTGTGATGAATGATATATGTGATGTATGAGATTGATCATATTCTTGTAATAGGAATCACGACTTGCATGTCGATGAGTATGACAACCGGCAGGAGCCATAGGAGTTGTCTTAATTTATTTATGACCTGCGTGTCAACATAAACGTCATGTAATTACTTTACTTTATTGCTAACGCGTTAGCCATAGTAGTAGAAGTAATAGATGACGTGACAACTTCAAGAAGACACGATGATGGAGATCATGATGATGGAGATCATGGTGTCATGCCGGTGATGATGATGATCATGGAGCCCCGAAGATGGGGATCAAAAGGAGCAATATGATATTGGCCATATCATGTCACTACTTGATTGCATGTGATGTTTATCATGTTTATACATCTTGTTTACATAGAACGACGGTAGTAAATAAGATGATCCCTCATAAATAATTTCAAGAATGTGTTCTCCCCTAACTGTGCACCGTTGCTAAAGTTCGTCGTTTCGAAGTACCACGTGATGATCGGGTGTGATAGATCCTTACGTTCACATACAACGGGTGTAAGACAGTTTTACACATGCAAAACACTTAGGGTTAACTTGACGAGCCTAGCATGTGTACAGACATGGCCTCGGAACACAGAAGACCGAAAGGTCGAGCATGAGTCGTATAGAAGATACGATCAACATGAAGATGTTCACCGACGTTGACTAGTCCGTCTCACGTGATGATCGGACACGGCCTAGTTGACTCGGATCATGTAATCACTTAGATGACTAGAGGGATGTCTATCTGAGTGGGAGTTCATAAGATGAACTTAATTATCCTGAACATAGTCAAAAGGATTTTGCAAATTATGTCATAGCTCGCGCTTCAGTTCTACTGTTTAGATATGTTCCTAGAGAAAAAAATTAGTTGAAAGTTGATAGTAGCAATTATGCGGACTAGGTCCGTAAACTGAGGATTGTCCTCATTGCTTCTTAGAAGGCTTATGTCCTTAATGCACTGCTCAGTGTGCTGAACCTCGAACGTTGTCTGTGGATGTTGCGAACATCTGACATACACATTTTGATAACTACGTGATAGTTCAGTTAAACGGTTTAGAGTTGAGGCACCGAAGACGGTTTTGAAACGTCGCGAAACATATGAGATGTTTTGAGGGCTGAAATTGGGATTTCAGGCTCGTGCCCACGTCAAGAGGTATAAGACCTCCGACAATTTTCTTAACCTGTAAACTAAGGGAGAAAAGCTCAATTGTTGAACTTGTGCTCAGATTGTCTGAGTACAACAATCATTTGAATCAAGTGGGAGTTGATCTTCCAGATAAGATAGTGATGTTTCTCCGAAGTCATTACCACCAAGCTGCTAGAGCTTCGTGATGAACTATAATATATCAGGGACATATATGATGATCCTTGAGATATTCGCGATGTTTGACACCACAAAAGTAGAAATCAAGAAGGAGCATCAATTGTTGATGGTTGGTGAAACCACTAGTTTCAAGAAGGGCAAGGGCAAGAAGGGATACTTCATGAAACGGCAATTCAGCTGCTGCTCTAGTGAAGAAACCCAAGGTTGAACCCAGACCCGAGACTAAGTGCTTCTGTAATAAGGGGAACACCACTGGAGCAGAATTACCCTAGATACTTGGTAGATGAGAAGGCTGGCAAGGTCGGTAGAAGTATATTGGATATACATTGTGTTAATGTGTACTTTACTAGTACTCCTAGTAGCACCAAGGTATTAGATACCGGTTCGGTTGCTAAGTGTTAGTAACTCGAAATAAAAGCTACGGATTAAACGGAAACTAGCTAAAGGTGAGCTGACGATATCTGTTGGAAGTGTTTCCAATGTTGATATGATCAAGCATTGCACGCTCCCTCTACCATCGAGATTGGTGTTAAACCTAAATAATTGTTATTTGGTGTTTGCGTTGAGCATAGACATGATTGGATTATGTCTATCGCAATACGGTTATTCATTTAAGGAGAATAATGGTTACTCTGTTTATTTGAATAATACCTTCAATGGTCTTACGCCTAAAATGAATGGTTTATTGAATCTCGATCGTAGTGATACACATGTTCATGCCAAAAGATATAGGATAGTAATGATAGTACCACCTACTTGTGGCACTGCCACGTAAGTCATATCGGTATAAAATGCATGTAGAAGCTCCATGTTGATGGATCTTTGGACTCACTCGTTTTTTGAAAGGTTTGAGGCATGCGAACCATGTCTATTGGTGTATATGCATGAAGAAACTCCATGAAAATGGACCGTTTGGACTCACTTGATTTTGAATCACTTGAGACATGCAGATCATACCACATGGGCAAGATGACTGAAAGCCTCGGTTTCAGTAAAATGGAACTAGAAAGCAACTTGTTGGAAGAAATACATTTTGATGTGTGCAGTCCAATGAGTGCTGAGGCATGTAGTGGATATCGTTATGTTCTTACTTCACAGATGATTTGAGTAGATGTTGAGTATATTTACTTGATGAATCACGAGTCTGAATTATTGAAAGGTTCAAGTAATTTCAGGGTGAAGCTGGAACATCGTCGTGACAAGAGGATATAATGTCTATGATATGATCATAGAGATGAATATCTGAATTACAAGTTTGGCACAGAATTAAGACATTGTGGAAATTGTTTCACAACTAATACAGCCTAGAACACCATAGTGTGTCCGAACATCATAACTGCACCCTATTGGATATGATGCATACCATGATGTCTCTTATCGAATTACCACAATAGTTTATGGGTTAGGCATTAGAGACAACCACATTCACTTTAATAGGGCACCACGTAATTACCGATGAGATGACACCGTATGAACTATGGTTTAGAGAAACCTAAGCTGTCATTTCTTAAAAGTTTGGGGCTGTGACGCTTATGTGAAAAAGTTTCAGGCTGATAAGCTCGAACCCAAAGCGGATAAATGCATCTTTATAGGACACCCAATACAGTTGGCTATACCTCCTGTCTCAGATTCGAAAGCAATAAGGGATTGTTTCTAGAATCGGGTCCTTTCTCGAGGAAAAGTTTCTCTCGAAAGAATTGAGTGGGAGGATGGTGGAGACTTGATGAGGTTATTGAACCTTCACTTCAACTAGTGTATAGCAGGGCACAAAGAGTTGTTCCTGTGGCACCTACACCAATTGAAGTGGGAGCTTATGATATTGATCATGATACTTAAGATCAAATCACTACCAAACCTCGTGGGATGACAAGGATGCATACTACTTCAGAGTGGTACGTAATCCTGTCTTGGAAGTCATGTTGCTAGACAACAATGAACCTACGAGCTATGGAGAAGCAGTGGTGGGCCTGGATTCCGATAAATGGCTCGAGGCCATATAATCCGAGAGAGGATCCATATATGAAAACAAAGTGTAGACTTTGGCAGAACAGCTCGATGGTCATAAGGCTGTTGAGTACAGATGGATTTTAAAAGGAAGAGGGACAATGATGGTAAGTATCACCATTAAGAAAGCTCGACTTGTCGTTAAGATGTTTTCTGACAAGTTCAAGGAGTTGACTACGATGAGACTTTCTAAGAGTCTGTTGGAATTATATTAGCGATTACTGCATTATTTATGAAATCTTGCAGATAGGATGTCAAAACATTGTTTACCTCAATGATTTTCTTGAGGAAAGGTTGTATGTGATACAACCGGAAGGTTTTGTCAATCCTGAAAGATGCTAATAAGTATGCAAAGCTCCAGCAATCCTTCTAAGGACTGGAGTAAGCATCTCGGAGTTGGAATGTATGCTTTGATGATGATCAAAGATTTTGGGTTTATACAAAGTTTATGAGAAACTTGTATTTCCAAAGAAGTGAGTGGGAGCACTATAGAATTTCTGATAAGTATATGTTGTTGATCAGGAATAACGTAGAATTTCTGGAAAGCATATAGGGTTGTTTGAAAGTGTTTTTCAATGAAAGCCTGGATTAAGCTACTTGAACATTGAGCATCGAGATTTATAAGGATAGATCAAAACGCTTAATGGTACTTTCAAATGAGCACATTCCTTGACATGATCTTAAAGGTGTTCAAGATGAATCAGTCAAAGAAGGAGTTCTTGCCTGAGTTGTAAGGTATGAAGTTAAGACTTAAAGCTCGACCACGGCAGAATAGAGAGAAAGGACGAAGGTCGTCCCCTATGCTTAAGACGTAGGCTCTACAGTATGCTATGCTATGTACCGCACCTGAAGTGTGCCTTGCCATGAGTCAGTCAAGGGGTACAAGAGTGATCCAAGAATGGATCACAGTACAACGGTCAAAGTTATCCTTAGTAACTAGTGGACTAAGGATTTTTCTCGGTTATGGAGGTGATAAAGAGTTCGACGTAAAGAGTTATGACGATGCAAGCTTAACACCTATCTGGATAGCTCTGAGTAGAGATACCGGATACGTATAATGGAGCAACAATTTAGAATAACTCCAAGTAGAACAGTTATTTGAAATGGTCCAAATAGAACGTGGTAGCTGCATCTAGGAGATGACATAAAGATTTGTAAAGCACACACGGATCTGAAAGGTTCAGACCCGTTGACTAAAACCTCTCTCACAAGCAACATGATCAAACCTAGAACTCATTGAGTGTTAATCACATAGTGATGTGAACTAGACTACTGACTCTAGTAAACTCTTGGGTGTTAGTCACATGGCGATGTGACCTATGAATGTTAATCACATGGCGATGTGAACTAGATTATTGACTCTAGTGCAAGTGGGAGACTGTTGGAAATATGCCCTAGAGGCAATAATAAATTGATTATTATTATATTTCCTTGTTCATGATAATCGTTTATTATCCATGCTAGAATTGTTTTGATAGGAAACTCAGATACATGTGTGGATACATAGACAACACCATGTCCCTAGTAAGCCTCTAGTTGACTACCTCGTTGATCAATAGATGGTTACGGTTTCCTGACCAAGGACATTAGATGTCGTTGATAACGGGATCACATCATTAGGAGAATGATGTGATGGACAAGACCCAATCCTAAGCATAGCACTAGATCGTGTAGTTCGTATGCTAAAGCTTTTCTAATGTCAAGTATCATTTCCTTAGACCATGAGATTGTGCAACTCCCGGATACCGTAGGAATGCTTTGGGTGTACCAAACGTCACAACGTAACTGGGTGACTATAAAGGTGCACTACAGGTATCTCCGAAAGTGTCTGTTGGGTTGGCACGAATCGAGACTGGGATTTGTCACTCCGTGTAAGCGGAGAGGTATCTCTGGGCCCACTCGGTAGGACACCATCATAATATGCACAATGTGATCAAGGAGTTGATCACGGGATGATGTGTTACGGAACGAGTAAAGAGACTTGCCGGAAACGAGATTGAACAAGGTATAGGGATACCGACGATCGAATCTCGGGCAAGTACAATACCGCTAGACAAAGGGAATTGTATACGGGATTGATTAAGTCCTTGACATCGTGGTTCATCCGATGAGATCATCGTGGAACATGTAGGAGCCAACATGGGTATCCAGATCCCGCTGTTGGTTACTGACCGGAGAACGTCTCGGTCATGTCTGCATGTCTCCCGAACCCGTAGGGTCTACACACTTAAGGTTCGATGACGCTAGGGTTATAAAGGAAGTTTGTATGTGGTTACCAAATGTTGTTCGGAGTCCCGGATGAGATCTCGGACATCACGAGGAGTTCTGGAATCGTCCGGAGGTAAAGATTTATATATGGGAAGTCCTGTTTTGGTCACTGGAAGAGTTTCGGGGTTTATCGGTAATGTACCGGGACCACCGGGAGGGTCCCGGGGGTCCACCAAGTGGGGCCACCAACCCCGGAGGCTTGCATGGGCCAAGAGTGGGGAGGGACCAGCCCCTAAGTGGGCTGGTGTGCCTCCCACAAGGGCCCAAGGTGCCTAAGAGGTGGAAAGGGGGCAAACCCTAAGGGGATATGGGCCTTAGGGCCCATATTGGTGCGCCTCCCTCTCCCCTCCCCTCTTGGCCGCCACCCCAAGTCCCATCTAGGGCTGCCGCCCCCCCTAGGGGTGGGAACCCTAGAGGGGGCGCACCCTCCTCCCTCTCCCCTATATAAGTGAGGCATAGGGCTGCCCATAACACGCGATTTGATCTCTCGTTGGTGCAGCCCTGCATCTCTTCTTCCTTCTCTCCCGTGGTGCTTGGCGAAGCCCTGAAGGATTGCCACGCTCCTCCACCACCACCACGCCGTTGTGCTGCTGCTGGATGGAGTCTTCCTCAACCTCTCCCTCTCTCCTTGCTGGATCAAGGCATGGGAGACGTCACCGGGCTGTACGTGTGTTTAACGCGGAGGTGCCGTCCGTTCGGCACTTGATCATCGGTGATTTGGATCACGACGAGTACGACTCCATCAACCCCGTTCTCTTGAACGCTTCCGCTTAGCGATCTACAAGGGTATGTAGATGCACTCTCCTTCCCCTCGTTGCTAGTCTCTCCATAGATAGATCTGAAGGAAATATGCCCTAGAGGCAATAATAAAGTTATTATTTATTTCCTTATATCATGATAAATGTTTATTATTCATGCTAGAATTGTATTAACCGGAAACATAATACATGTGTGAATACATAGACCAACAGAGTGTCACTAGTATGCCTCTACTTGACTAGCTCGTTAATCAAAGATGGTTATGTTTCCTAACCATGAACAAAGAGTTGTTATTTGATTAACGAGGTCACATCATTAGTTGAATGATCTGATTGACATGACCCATTCCATTATCTTAGCACCCGATCGTTTAGTATGTTGCTATTGCTTTCTTCATGACTTATACATATTCCTATAACTATGAGATTATGCAACTCCCGTTTACCGGAGGAATACTTTGGGTACTACCAAACGTCACAACGTAACTGGGTGATTATAAAGGAGTACTATAGGTGTCTCCAATGGTAGATGTTGGGTTGGCGTATTTCGAGATTAGGGTTTGTCACTCTGAGTGTCGGAGAGGTATCTCTGGGCCCTCTCGGTAATGCACATCACATAAGCCTTGCAAGCACTGCAACTAATATGTTAGTTGTGAGATGATGTATTACAGAACGAGTAAAGAGACTTGTCGGTAACGAGATTGAACTAGGTATTGGATACCGACGATCAAATCTCGGGCAAGTAACATACCGATGACAAAGGGAACAACGTATGTTGTTATGCGGTCTGACCGATAAAGATCTTCGTAGAATATGTAGGAGCCAATATGGGCATCCAGGTCCCGCTATTGGTTATTGACCGGAAACGTGTCTCGGTCATGTCTGCATTGTTCTCGAACCGTAGGGTCCGCACGCTTAACGTTACGATGACAGTTATTATGAGTTTATGCATTTTGATGTACCGAAGGTTGTTCAGAGTCCCGGATGTGATCACGGACATGACGAGGAGTCTCGAAATGGTCGAGACGTAAAGATTGATATATTGGAAGCCTATGTTTGGACACCGGAAGTGTTCCGGGTGAAATCGGGATTTTACCGGATTACCGGGAGGGTTACCGAAACCCCCCGGGAGCCAAATGGGCCAACATGGGCCTTAGTGGAAAGGTGAGAGGGCAGCCCACATAGGGCTGCGCCTCCCCCCTCTCCCTAGTCCTATTAGGACTAGGAGAGGGGCCGGCTACCTCTCTCTTTCCCTTCCCTCTTGAGGAAACCTAGTTGGACTAGGATTGGAGGGGGGAGTCCTACTCCCGGTAGGAGTAGGACTCCTCCTGCGCCTCCCACCTTGGCCGGCCAGCTCCTCCTCCTCCATCCTTTATATACGGGGGCAGGGGACACCCCAAGACACACAAGTTGATCCTTAAGATCGTTCCTTAGCCGTGTGCGGTGCCCCCTGCCACCAAATTCCACCTCGATCATACCGTTGTAGTGCTTAGGCGAAGCCCTGCGTCGGTAGTACATCAAGATCGTCACCACGCCGTCATGCTGACGGAACTCTTCCTCGACGCTTTGCTGGATCGGAGCCCGAGGATCGTCATTGAGCTGAACGTGTGCTAAGAACTCGGAGGTGCCGGAGTAACGGTGCTTGGATCGGTCGAATCGGGAAGAAGATGTACGACTACTTCCTCTACGTTGTGAGATCGCTTCCGCAGTCGGTCTGCGTTGGTACGTAGACAATACTCTCCCCCTCGTTGCTATGCATCACCATGATCTTGCGTGTGCATAGGAAAATTTTCAAAATTACTACGTTCCCCAACAGTGGCATCAGAGCCTAGGTTTTATGGTTTGATGTTATTTGCACGAGTATAACACAAGTGAGTTGTGGGCGATACAAGTCATACTGCCTACCAGCATGTCATACTTTGGTTCGGCGGTATTGTTGGACAAGACGACCCAGACCAACCTTACACGTACGCTTACGCGAGACCGGTTCCCTCGACGTGCTTTGCACATAGATGGCTTGCGGGCGACTGTCTCTCCAACTTTAGTTGAACCGAGTGTGGCTACGCCCGGTCCTTGAGAAGGTTAAAACGGAGTCTATTTGACGAACTATCGTTGTGGTTTTGATGCGTAGGTGAGATGAGTTCTTACTTAAGCCCGTAGCAGCCACGTAAAACTTGCAACAACAAAGTAGAGGACGTCTAACTTGTTTTTGCAGGGTATGTTGTGATGTGATATGGTCAAGGCATGATGCTGATTTTATTGTATGAGATGATCATGTTTTGTAACCGAGTTATCGGCAACTGGCAGGAGCCATATGGTTGTCGCTTTATTGTATGCAATGCAATCGCGATGTAATGCTTTACTTTATTACTAATCGGTAGTGATAGTCGTGGAAGCATAAGATTGGTGAGACGACAACGATGCTACGATGGAGATCAAGGTGTCGCGCCGGTGACGATGGTGATCATGACGGTGCTTCGGAGATGGAGATCACAAGCACAAGATGATGATGGCCATATCATATCACGTATATTGATTGCATGTGATGTTTATCCTTTTATGCATCTTATCTTGCTTTGATTGACGGTAGCATTATAAGATGATCTCTCACTAAATTATCAAGAAGTGTTCTCCCTGAGTATGCACAGTTGCCAAAGTTCGTCGTGCTGAGACACCACGTGATGATCGGGTGTGATAGGTTCTACGTTCAAATACAACGGGTGCAAAACAGTTGCACACGCGGAATACTCAGGTTATACTTGACGAGCCAAGCATATACAGATATGGCCTCGGAACACGGAGACCGAAAGGTCGAGCGTGAATCATATAGTAGATATGATCAACATGACGATGTTCACCATTGAAAACTACTCCATCTCACATGATGATCGGTTATGGTTTAGTTGATTTGGATCACGTGATCACTTAGAAGATTAGAGGGATGTCTATCTAAGTGGGAGTTCTTAAGTAATATGATTAATTGAACTTAAATTTATCATGAACTTAGTCCTGGTAGTATTTTGCAAATTATGTTATATAGCTCGCGTTGTTGCTTCCCTGTGTTTATTTTGATATGTTCCTAGAGAAAATTGTGTTGAAAGATGTTAGTAGCAATGATGCGGATTGGATCCGTGATCTGAGGTTTATCCTCATTGCTGCACAGAAGAATTATGTCCTTGATGCACCGCTAGGTGACAGACCTATTGCAGGAGCAGATGCAGACGTTATGAACGTTTGGCTAGCTCAATATGATGACTACTTGATAGTTTAGTGCACCATGCTTAATAGCTTAGAATCGGGACTTCAAAGACGTTTTGAACGTCATGGACCATATGAGATGTTCCAGGAGTTGAAGTTAATATTTCAAGCAAATACCCGAGTTGAGAGACATGAAATCTCCAGCAAGTTCTATAGCTAAAAGATGGAGGAGAATCGCTCAACTAGTGAGCATGTGCTCAGATTGTCTGGGTACTACAATCGCTTGAATCAAGTGGGAGTTAATCTTCCAG
Organism: Triticum monococcum; assembly: GCA_034509565.1. NCBI lineage: Eukaryota > Viridiplantae > Streptophyta > Magnoliopsida > Poales > Poaceae > Triticum > Triticum monococcum. Next base: position 724,767,458 of record CM067847.1, on the reverse strand, counting down.
ATAAGATAGTGATGACAGAATTCTCTAGTCATCATCACTAAGTTAGTAGAACTTCGTGATGAACTATAATATGCAAGGGATAACGGAAACAACTCCCAAGCTCTTCGTGATGCTGAAATCAACGAAGGTAGAAATCAAGAAAAACATCAAGTGTTGATGGTTGACAAGACCACTAGTTTCAAGAAAAGGGCAAAGGGAAGAAGGAGAACTTCAAGAAGAACGGCAAGCAAGTTACTGCTCAAGTGAAGAAGCCCAAGTCTGATCCTAAGCCTGAGACTAAGTGATTCTACTGCAAAGGGACTGGTCACTGGAAGCGGAACTACCCCAAGTGATTGACGGATAAGTAGGATGGCAAAGTGAACATAAGTATATTTGATATACATGTTATTGATGTGTACTATACTAGTGTTTATAGCAACCCCTCAGTATTTGATGCTAGTTCAGTTGCTAAGATTAGTAACTCGAAACGGGAGTTGCAGAATAAACAGAGACTAGTTAAGGGTGAAGTGACGATGTGTGTTGGAAGTAGTTCCAAGATTGATATGATCATCATCGCACACTCCCCTATACTTTCGGGATTAGTGTTGAACTTAAATAAGTGTTATTTGGTTTTTGCGTTGAGCATGAATATGATTTGATCATGTTTATTGTAATACGGTTATTCATTTAAGTAAAAGAATAAATTGTTGTTCTGTTTACATGAATAAAACCTTATATGGTTACACACCCAATGAAAATAGTTCATTGGATCTCGATCTTAATAATACACATATTCATAATATTGAAACCAAAAGATGCAAAGTTAATAATGATAGTGCAACTTATTTGTGGCACTGCTGTTTAGGTCATATTGGTATAAAGCGCATGAAGAAACTCCATGCTGATGGGCTTTCGGAATCACTTGATGCTTGCGAACCATGCTTTTTGGGCAAGATGACTAAAACGCCGTTCTCCGGAACAATGGAGCGAGAAAAGATTTATTGGAAATCATACATACTGATGTATGTGGTCCGATGAATATTGAGGCTCGCGACAGGTATCATTATTTTCTGATCTTCACAGATGATTTGAGCAGATATGAGTATATCTACTTGATGAAACATAAGTCTGAAACATTTGAAAAGTTCAAAGAATTTCAGAGTGAAGTGGAAAATCATCGTGACAAGAAAATAAAAGTTTCTACGATATGATCGCAGAGGTAAAATATTTGAGTTACGAGTTGGGTCTTCAATTAAAACAATGTGGAATAGTTTCACAAAATCATGCCACATGGAACACCACAGCATAATGGTGTGTCCGAACGTCATAACCGTACTTTATTGGATATAGTGCAATCTATGATGTATCTTACCGATCTACCACTATCGTTTTGGGGTTATGCATTAGAGACAGCTGCATTCACGTTAAATAGGGCACCATCTAAATCCGTTGAGACGACACCGTGTGAACTATGGTTTGGCAAGAAACCTAAGCTGTCGTTTCTTAAAAAATTTAGGGTTGCGATGCTTATATGAAAAAGTTTCATCCTGATAAGCTCAAACTCAAATCGGAGAAGTGCGTCTTCATAGGATATCCAAAGGAAACTATTGGATACACCTTCTATCACAGATCCGAAGGCAAGACTTTTGTTGCTAAAATTCGGAAACTTTCTGGAGAAGGAGTTTCTCTCGAAAGAAGTGAGTGGGAGGAAAGTAGAACTTGACGAGGTAACTGTACCTGCTCCCTTATTGGAAAGTAGTACATCACAGAAAAATGTTTCTGTGACACCTACACCAGTTAGTGAGGAAGCTAATGATGATGATCATGAAAGACACTACTGAACCTCGTAGATCAACCAGAGTAAGATCCGCGCCAGAGTGGTACGGTAATCCTGTTCTGGAAGTCATGCTACTAGATCATGATGATCCTACGAACTATGAAGAAGCGATGGTGAGCCCAGATTCCGCAAAGTGGCTTGAAGCCATGAAATCTGAGATATGATCCATGTATGAGAACAAAGTATGGACTTTAGTTGACTTGCCCGATGATCGGCAAGCCATAGAAAATAAATGGATCTTCAAGAGGAAGACGGACGCTGATAGTAGTGTTACTATCTACAAAGCTAGAATTGTCGCAAAAGGTTTTCGACAAGTTCAAGGTGTTGACTACGATGAGATTTTCTCACTCGTATCTATGCTTAAGTCTGTCCGAATCATGTTAGTAATTGCTGCATTTTATGAAATCTGGCAAACGGATAAACAAAATTGCATTCCTTAATGGATTTATTAAAGAAGAGTTGTATATGATGCAACCAGAAGGTTTTGTCAATCCAAAAGGTGCTAACAAAATGTGCAAGCACCAGCGATCCATCTGTGGACTGGTGCAAGCATCTCGGAGTTGGAATATACGCTTTGATGAGTTGATCAAAGCATACAGTTTTATACAGACTTGCAGTGAAGCCTGTATTTACGAGAAAGTGAGTGGGAGCACTACAGCATTTCTGATAAGTATATGTGAATGACATATTGTTGATCAGAAATAATGTAGAATTATTCTGTAAAGCATAAAAGGAGTGTTTGAAAGGAGTTTTTCAAAGAAAGACTTCGGTAAAGCTGCTTACATATTGAGCTTCAAGATCTATAGAGATAGATCAAGACGCTTGATAAGTTTTTCAATAAGTACATACCTTGACAAGATTTTGAAGTAGTTCAAAATGGAACAGTCAAAGAAAAAGTTTCTTGCCTGTGTTACAAGGTGTGAAGTTGAGTAAAGACTCAAAGCCCGACCACGGCAGAAGATAGAAAGAGAATGAAAGTCATTCCCTATGCCTCATTCATAGGTTCTATAAAGTATGCCATGTTGTGTACCGGATCTATTGTATACCCTGCACTGATTTGGCAAGGGAGTACAATAGTGATCTAGGAGTAGATCACTGGACAGCGGTCAGAATTATCCTTAGTGAAATAAGGAAATGTTTCTCGATTATGGACGTGACAAAAAGGTTCGTCGTAAAGGGTTACGTCGATGCAAGTTTTTGACACTGATCCCGATGATTCTAAATCTGGATACATATTGAAAGTGGGAGCAATTAGCTAGAGTAGCTCCGTGTAGAGCATTGTAGACATAGAACTTGCAAAATACTTACGGATCTGAATGTGACAGACCCGTTGACTAAAATTATCTCACAAGCAAAACATGATCACACCTTAGTACTCTTTGGGTGTTAATCACATAGATATGTGAACTAGATTACTGACTCTAGTAACCCCTTTGAGTGTTGGTCACATAACGATGTGAACTATGGGTGTTAATCACATGGTGATGTGAACCATTGCTGCTAAATCACATGGCGATGTGAACTAGATTATTGACTCTAGTGCAAGTGGGAGACTGAAGGAAATATGCCCTAGAGGCAATAATAAAGTTATTATTTATTTCCTTATATCATGATAAATGTTTATTATTCATGCTAGAATTGTATTAACCGGAAACATAATACATGTGTGAATACATAGACCAACAGAGTGTCACTAGTATGCCTCTACTTGACTAGCTCGTTAATCAAAGATGGTTATGTTTCCTAACCATGAACAAAGAGTTGTTATTTGATTAACGAGGTCACGTCATTAGTTGAATGATCTGATTGACATGACCCATTCCATTAGCTTAGCACCCGATCGTTTAGTATGTTGCTATTGCTTTCTTCATGACTTATACATGTTCCTATAACTATGAGATTATGCAACTCCCGTTTACCGGAGGAATACTTTGGGTACTACCAAACGTCACAACGTAACTGGGTGATTATAAAGGAGTACTACATGTGTCTCCAATGGTAGATGTTGGGTTGGCGTATTTCGAGATTAGGGTTTGTCACTCCGAGTGTCGGAGAAGTATCTCTGGGCCCTCTCGGTAATGCACATCACATAAGCCTTGCAAGCACTGCAACTAATATGTTAGTTGTGAGATGATGTATTACGGAACGAGTAAAGAGACTTGCCGGTAACGAGATTGAACTAGGTATTGGATACCGACGATCAAATCTCGGCCAAGTAACATACCGATGACAAAGGGAACAACGTATGTTGTTATGCGGTCTGACCGATAAAGATCTTCGTAGAATATGTAGGAGCCAATATGGGCATCCAGGTCCCGCTATTGGTTATTGACCGGAAACGTGTCTCGGTCATGTCTGCATTGTTCTCGAACCGTAGGGTCCGCACGCTTAACGTTACGATGACAGTTATTATGAGTTTATGCATTTTGATGTACCGAAGGTTGTTCGGAGTCCCGGATGTGATCACGGACATGACGGGGAGTCTCGAAATGGTCGAGACGTAAAGATTGATATATTGGAAGCCTATGTTTGGACACCGGAAGTGTTCCGGGTGAAATCGGGATTTTACCGGATTACCGGGAGGGTTACCGGAACCCCCCGGGAGCCAAATGGGCCAACATGGGCCTTAGTGGAAAGGTGAGAGGGCAGCCCACATAGGGCTGCGCCTCCCCCCTCTCCCTAGTCCTATTAGGACTAGGAGAGGGGCCGGCCACCTCTCTCTTTCCCTTCCCTCTTGAGGAAACCTAGTTGGACTAGGATTGGAGGGGGGAGTCCTACTCCCGGTAGGAGTAGGACTCCTCCTGCGCCTCCCACCTTGGCCGGCCAGCTCCTCCTCCTCCATCCTTTATATACGGGGGCAGGGGACACCCCAAGACACACAAGTTGATCCTTAAGATCGTTCCTTAGCCATGTGCGGTGCCCCCTGCCACCAAATTCCACCTCGATCATACTGTTGTAGTGCTTAGGCGAAGCCCTGCGTCGGTAGTACATCAAGATCGTCACCACGCCGTCGTGCTGACGGAACTCTTCCTCGACGCTTTGCTGGATCGGAGCCCAAGGATCGTCATCGAGCTGAACGTGTGCTAAGAACTCGGAGGTGCCGGAGTAACGGTGCTTGGATCGGTCGGATCGGGAAGAAGACGTACGACTACTTCCTCTACGTTGTGAGATCGCTTCCGCAGTCGGTCTGCGTTGGTACGTAGACAATACTCTCCCCCTCGTTGCTATGCATCACCATGATCTTGCGTGTGCGTAGGAAAATTTTCGAAATTACTACATTCCCCAACAAGATCTTGGTGACACGTAGCAAAATTTTGAATTTATGCTACGTTCCCCAACAGATCACACTCTCCCCTCGTTGCTATGCATCACCATGATCTTGCGTGTGCGTAGGAATTTTTTTGAAATTACTACGTTCCCCAACAGTCAGCTGCAGAGCTGGAGCCACCATCTGACCCTCACCGTCAGTCTGTTTATCAGTGGAATCCAGAGGAGACCGCCAGCCAGTGGCAATATAATGTTCCTTCTATAGTATGACCCCAACTACAGTCTTGTTCCATGGGCATAGACCAACTTAGGCCAAAAGCCTAAGCTTGGAGGAGTACGTACCTCTCACCGACATTACATTTATGTTCACACACTCATGACAGTTGTCGGTGCTCATACTTTTTCATTGTATCATCCATGCTAGTTTATTTTCATTTTCTCGCTTTCTTCTTGTGTGTTTGAAAAACCTTAAGAAAAACCAAAAAAATTAGTTGTAGCTTTTAGTTAGTTTACTTTCCATGCCTGTCGTGGTAGTAATTAAAAAGAAAACCCAAAAATATTTCTCGTTCTTCTTTTGCTTGTTGGGAGCTTTGCCGTGTAAATAGTTTTATTTCTTTTCTTGTTTTTTGGGGGTCGAGAGGAGAAGACCATAATGAAAATGTTGAAGTGGCTCTTATATGCATTATTGTTTATTTAACAAGAGCCAATATTACATTGTCTTCTCTTTTGTATTTAATGCTTGTAGATTCCAGCTTAGTCCAATGCACGTGCACTATTATTATTATTATTATTATTATTATTATTATTATTATTATTATTAGTATTATTATTATTATCCACATCGTTCTGTTGTGCAAGTGAAAGGCAATAATGATGATATTATGATGAACTTATTGAGATAAGAAAAGCTGGTATGAACTCGACCTCTCTTGTTTTTGTAAATATGATTAGTTCATCGTTCCTGATTCAGCCTATTATGAAAGAAACATGTTTGCAATGACAATTAGAGATTGTAGTTGCTTATGCCATGCTTAATTAGCTAGGAGTTTATAATGGTTTACCTTGCGTGCCAACATGCTATTAAAATGGTTTTGATGTGGTATGATAGGGTGGTATCCTGTTTTGAATGATTCGAGTGGCTTGACTTGGCACATGTTCACGCATGTAGTTGAAACAAAATCAACATAGCCTCTACGATATTTATGTTCATGGTGCATTATATCCTACTCATGATTGCATTCGGTGTCGATTAATTTTAATGCATGTTCATGACTGTTGTCGCTCTCTAGCTGGTCGCTTCCCAGTCTTTTCTAGCCTTCACTTGTACTAAGCTGGAATACTGCTTGTGCATCCAATTCCATAAACCCCAAAGTTATTCCATATGAGTCCACCATACCTACCTATATACGGTATCTACCTGCCGTTCCAAGTAAATTTGTATGTGCCAAACTCTAAACCTTCAAATCAACATTCTGTTTTGTATGAACTAGGGTTGTCTGTATCTTCCATGCTAGGCAGGTTATTCTCAAGAGGAGTGGACTCCGCTCCTCACTCACGAGAAAATGGCTGGTCACCAGGATGCCCAGTCCCGTGCTTTATGCAAATCAAATCAAAATAACTGCAAACAAAACTCCCCCGGGACTGTTGTTAGTTGGAGGCACTCGTTGTTTCGAGCAAGCCGTGGATTGATGCTTGTTGGTGGAGAGGGAGTATAAACTTTACCATTCTGTTTGGGAACCGTTTATAATGTGTGTAGCATGGAAGATATCAAGATCTCTCGGTTGTTATGTTGACAATGAAAGTATACCGCTCAAAATATTATTCATATCTATTTCAAAACCGAGCTCTGGCACCTCTAAAAATCCCTGATTCCATCTACGAAGGGCCTATCTATTTACTTTTATGTTGAGTCATCATCCTCTTATTAAAAAACACCAGTTGGAGAGCACCACTACCATTTGCATCCATTACTATTAGTTTACATTGAGTATGACTTGACTGGATCTCTTTTACCATGAATTATGTAATGTCTAGTCAGTCCTTGATCTTTAAAGGTTCTTTGCATTTATGTATTGCGGTCTGAGAAAGGGCTAGTGAGATACCATCTTGTTATATCATATTATGATTGTTTTGAGAAAGTGTTGTCATCTGAGATTTATTATTATTGCTCGCTAGTTGATTATGTCATTGATATGAGTAAACATGAGACCTAAGTGTTATTGTGAATATGGTTAGTTCATAATCTTTGCTGAAACCTTGAATGCTGGCTTTACATATTTACAACAACAAGAGCAAACCTAGTTTGTAAAAGTTTTTCTTTATCACTTTCAGTTAATCAACTGAATTGCTTGAGGACATGCAAAGGTTTAAACTTGGGGGAGTTGATACGTCTCCGTCATATCTACTTTTCCAAACACTTTTGCCCTTATTTTGGACTCTAACTTGCATGATTTGAATAGAACTAACCTGGACTGATGCTGTTTTCAGCAGAATTGCCATGGTGTTATTTTTGTGCAGAAATAAAAGTTCTCGGGATGACCTAAAAATCAACGGAGATTATTTTTGGAATATATAAAAATACCGGAAGAAAGATACACGTCAGGGGGCCCACACCCTGTCCACAAGGGTGGGGGGAGCGCCCCTCTGCCTCGTGGGCCCCTGACGCTCCACCGATCTCAATTCCAACTCCGTATATTCATGTCCGGGGAGAAAAAAAATTAGAGAGAAGGATTCATCACGTTTTACGATACTGAGCCACCGCCAAGCCCTAAACTCTCTCGGGAGGGCTGATCTGGAGTCAGTTCGGGGCTCCGGAGAGGGGAATCCGTCGCCATCGTCATCATCAACCTTCCTCCATCACCAATTTCATGATGCTCACCGTCGTGCGTGAGTAATTCCATCGTAGGCTTGCTGGGCGGTGATGGGTTGGATGAGATTTATCATGTAATCGAGTTAGTTTTGTTAGGGTTTAATCCCTAGTATCCACTATGTTCTGAGATTGATGTTGCTATGACTTTGCTATGCTTAATGCTTGTCACTAGGGCCCGAGTGCCATGATTTCAGATCTGAACCTATTATGATTTCATGAATATATGTGAGTTTGTGATCCTATCTTGCAAGTCTATAGTCACCTATCATGTGTTATGATCCGTTAACCCCGAAGTGACAATAATCGAGATACTTACCGGTGATGACCGTAGTTTGAGGAGTTCATGTATTCACTATGTGTTAATGCTTTGTTCCGGTACTTTATTAAAAGGAGGCCTTAATATCCCTTAGTTTCCAATAGGACCCCGCTACCACGGGAGGGTAGGACAAAAGATGTCATGCAAGTTCTTTTCCATAAGCACGTATGACTATATTTAGAATACATGCCTACATTACATTGATGAATTGGAGCTAGTTCTGTGTCACCCTATGTTATGACTGTTACATGATCGATCGCATCCGGCATAACTCTCCATCACCGATCCATTGCCTACGAGCTTTTCCATAAATTGTTCTTCGCTTATTTACTTTTCCGCTGCTACTGTTACAATCACTACAAAACCCAAAAACATTACTTTTGCTACCTTTACTTTTTGCCACCGTTACCAGTACTATCATATTACTTTCATACTAAATACTTTGCTGCAGATATTAAGTTTCCAGGTGTGGTTGAATTAACAACTCAGCTGCTAATACTTGAGAATATTATTTGACTCCCCTTGTGTCGAATCAATAAATTTGGGTTGAATACTCTACCCTCGAAAACTGTTGCGACCCCCTATACTTGTGGGTTATCAGGCCTATCCAGGAATCATAAGTCTTTCCCTTAAACCCATGTCGGCTAAGTGTTCCTTGAACACATTGGGTGGTAAGCCTTTCGTTAGCGGATCCGCAAGCATATCCTCTGTCCTTATATGCTTGCGACTTATAGTGTGATCCTGGATTTTATCTTTCACAACATAATACCTTATCTCTATTGTTTTGGCAGAATTACTCGACTTGTTGTTGTGAGCGTAAAATACTACGGGCTGGTTGTCACATTACATCTTTAGTGGTTTGTGAATACAATCTACCACTTTCAAGTCGGGTAAAAATTTCTTTAGCCATATCGCCTACCCCGTGGCCTTGAAGCATGCTATAAATTCTGCATACATCGTGAATGATGCAACTATCGACTGCTTGGAGCTTTTCCATGAAATAGCCCCCCCCCCCCCCCCCCGCGCCCAGCGAGGGTGAATACATATCCTGACGTGGATTTTCTATCATCTCTGTCCCCCGCAAAATCTGCGTCTGAATACCCTTTTATCTCTAGGGAATCACTTCTCCTGTATATTAGCATGTAGTCCTTCGTGCCTTGCGCATAACGCAATGCTTTCTTTACCATCTTCCAATGCTCTATGCCTGGATTCTCTTGCTATCTACCGAGTACCCCGGTGATTAAAGGTAAGTCAGGGCGAGTGCACACTTGTGCATACTGTAAGCTGCCAACAACCGAAGTATATTGTACTGCTTTCATTTGATCAATCTCGTACTGGTTCTTGGGACGCTGGAATTTCCAAAAACTATAGCCCTTGACTATAGGAGTAGGCGTGGCTTTACTCGCATGCATATTATACTTTTTAAGAACCTTTTTTAAATATGCTTTTTGCCATATTCCTAAGACTCCATTGTTCCTATATCGGTGATTTCTATGCCCAAAACATATGATGCTTCACCAAGATCTGCTATGTCAAAATTTGAGGATAAGAACTTCTTTGTTTCTTGTAGACTAACATCACTGCTAGCAAGCAGGATATCATCCACATACAAGATTAGCAAAATATATTTCCCATTTTTAAACTTTGCATAAATGCAATTATCCTCAATATTTTCTTTAAATCCAAAACTTTTAATCGTTTGATTAAACTTTAAATACTACTGTCTAGAGGCTTGCCTTAATCCGTAAATGGATTTCTTCAGGCGGCATCCTATATTTTCCTTGCCTTCCATGATAAAACCCTTGGGTTGTTTCATGTAGACATTTTCTTTTAAATCCCCGTTGAGAAATGCCAAAAATGTCGTCTTTACGTCCATTTGATGTAACTCTAAATCAAATGAGGAACTAATACCATTATGATTCTGAAGGAATCCTTACATGAGACTGGAGAGAATGTCTCATTGTAATCTATCCCTTCTCTTTGTGTAGATCCTTTTGCCACAAGTCATGCTTTATACTTTTCTACATTCCCTTTAGAGTCATACTTCATTTTGTAGACCCATTTGCAGCCTACTGTTTTGGCTTCTTTAGGAATTTCCTCTAAGTACCAAACATCTTTGGAACTCATCGATTTCATCTCGTCTTCCATTGCCTTCATCCACTTCGATGAATGAGGGCTTCTCATGGCTTCTTCATATGAGGTGGGATCTTTTTTTGTATGAACTATTTTCATGTTATAAACTTTATAATCAGTAGAATGAATTTTTGTATCTTGTAGACCTTCATCCACTTCGATGAATGATGGCTTCTCATGGCTTCTTCATATTCTCAGTTTCTGGCACATTATGTGCCTCAACTTCTGGCACTTCTTCTAAAATTTGATGTTGCACCTCCCTTTCATGCTCAACAACGGGTTCAGTCGGCTCCTAACGGACAGGTTCTGGGTCTACCCCCAGAGTTTTCATGGGTGGAGTTGCAACTGGTAGTGAAAAAAATGGCTCCTGAATCATTGGATTAGGTGCATGCACCCTCTTCTCCTCAAGATCAATTTTCTGAGCTACCAAGCTCCCCCTCATCATTTCGTCCTCTAAGAAGACTGCATGTCTCGTTTCTACAAACTTTGTACATCTGTCTGGATAGTAGAAATTAAAACCCTTTGATATGTCTGGATAGCCCATGAAGTGGCAGCTCACTGTTTTGGGATCTAACTTTGCAATGTTTGGATTAAACATTTTGGCCTCAGCAGGGCACCCCCACGCCCTGAAGTGTTGTAGGGAGGGCACCCTTCCTGTCCATAGCTCGTATGGTATTTTGGGCACTGACTTGCTTGGTACTCTATTGAGAATGTGAATGGCGGTTTCAAGCGCCTCCATCCATAATCCCAATGGCAAGTTGGAATAACTCATCATGTTGCGCACCATATCCATAAGTGTACGGTTGCGCTTTTCAGCTACTCCATTCTTTTCTCCCAGAGTGGGATACATTAAAAGCACATGAGTTATCATATCTTTCTCTTGCCAGAATTTCTCCCGCCATACGGGATTTTTGACATAATATTATGTCAGCTTTACCCCGTTACGCAGGTATTTTCCCAGACTTTTCCTGCCATGCAGATTTTATCATAATCATCTTTTCCCGCCATGCGGGTAATTCCCTATAAGGAAACATAAATGCCAGAATTGGCTCTTTTGACTGCATATTCAATTATCAAATTAAGGAATAAATCCGAATGCTCTTTGACACACATGCTTGATCTGACATAGGTCAAATTAAACACGCATGTTGCTTGTTTCATCTCAAATCATGTTGACAGAAAAATATTCTTCATAGAGAGTACATGAAAGGCATTCATCAGCCAAGACCCTCAATGATCTATATCTTTTCTCTTGATGCCACTCTTTAGAGAGAACATACTCCCTCACGTTATGACCTTTCTTGGTCATCTTTCGAGTCAGAAGTACCCAGCCATTCGCTTTCACGAATGAAAGCATGAAAAACTTTTAGTCTGAGAAAACTTAGCCAATAATCAACAATAATAGGCATAAAAATAACCCTATGTTGGTCTGGTTAAAAAGAAATGCACATTAAACTTTTGAAACTTTCTTTTATATTCTAAATCACCGTTGTGGCAGAATTGGAATAAACATCATCCTTCTACATTAATTCCATATCACTGTTGGGCGGAAATGGAAATAATGCATATAACTCATAAACAATGTGATGATAGTATTTCTATTAAACAACTTTGTTAAGAATTAATCATTATCATCAACTTTATTGCAGCGGGAATAAGAAATATACATTTCTCTAGTTCAAGAGCATTTCTTGATATTTATCCGTTCTCTGGAAATTGATCACTTTGATACAAAATTTATCAGAGATTTAAATTTCGAACATAAGAATCATAGAATTATAGCACTGTTATCATCAACGTTGCTCAGAAAATAACAATACCATATTTTAACTTTAAAACAAATATATTTCTTTTGTCATAGCGGAAACTATCTGCATCTTATTTCACCCACAGGGGAAAAACATTGCTAAGAACATTTCTTCCAATTAAATTTTCCCGTTGGTTCCAATTTAATTGGAGGATAAAACTTTTACTTTGCAGCGGAAACTTTACAATATTCTATTAAAAATAATTCTGTGCACTTTTACTCTTGTAAGAAATCTTAACCGGTTAGTTCAAAAAATGCATTAGAGAAGCAACAATTTAATTGTTACTTTAGTTCTATTCACTTTTAAAAGAGCATTTTTATTTTTATTTGCAGCGGAAAAACATGTATAAAAAATCATGAAATTTTTATTCATTACAGAAACTTTTCTTTGACCGAATAAAAATTCATGAACTTTATTATTTTTTTATAAAAATTCATGAACATTTCTTTTTCTGAAAATTTTCCATTTTCATTTTTAGAAACTTCTTCTGTTTACTTTGCTATTTTCTAAGCAAAATTTTTGTTGGAAAAATTTGCATAGAAAAACTATTTGAGATCTGCCCAAAAACTGGACGAAAAAACAAAAAACAAAACGGAAAGAAAACAACAACAACCGACCTCGACTCGGCCTGGGCCGCCCGCGGCTACAGCTTCGGCCCAGCTCGCGCGACAATGCCCACTGCTGCTGGCCTCAGCCAGCCCAGCAGCTCAGCTGGCCTTTGCCTAGCAGGGGCCTGTTGTGTCTTTGGCCCAAGAGGCCCGCAGCGCCCGCCGCCGCTTGATCTTTGCCGTTCGATGCGATCAGACGGCCGAGCGTTGATCTCGCTCGGTGAAAACTGCTCGTCAGCGAGGCCGAGGGGAAACCCTAAACCATTCTTCCCCTCACGTGTCGCTCTCTCTCTTCTTTCCCTCTTCGAGGGTTGCAGGCCTCGCCGGTCGCCGGCAACGGCGACGCACCACCGTGGCGCGCGAGTCCCTACTTTTTCCCCTTGCTCTCGCCCACACGTGGCGGTCTCGTCCAGGTCGCCTGACCACCGCGCTGCATCCTTCCGCCGGCGTCGAGTGCCACCTCGCCGCGCCAGGGCGCCGGAGACGGCCTCGACGGCAACCGCGTCGCGCGCTCGTTATTTCTCCTTCTCCCTCCTGTTCTCCCCGTCCACCGCGAGCTAGTGGCAGAGAGACGCGAGGTCTAGCCCTCCTCTGCTCCCCTGAATACGACGATGGTGGACCACCCCTTCGTCGGTAGCCCGTTTTCCCTTGCGGGAAGCGCGCCGCAGTCGAATGGCTTGGCTGCGTTGCCCTTTGCCCCGACAGGGTCTGTTCTTTTGGTAGTGGCGAAGGCGTGGTGCCCCCTGCATGTGTTCTTCTTCTGAATGGCTCGTCATAGCGATGCCCATTCGGATGGAGAGGAACGGCGCGGCCATGACGGTGGCGCTACTTTCTCTGTTGAGGAATTTTTCTTTGCCCTGTCTAGGGTTCTTGGGGGAGGGAGGGCTCTGTCTTTCTCTGTATATTCTTTTTATCGAAAATCTTACCCTAGCATGGCTTTGATATCATTGTTAGATCCTCTGAATCGATGATAGGCTAGTGATTCCGGTGAACCTACCTTCTGCCTGAGTCGATGATCCCACCGTGGTGGCCATGGTGGATGGCGACGACGGTGGTGGCAGAGAGTGGAGGTGGTGGTGTACTTTCCGTGAGCACCGCGCTAATCCTAGATCGGTTGGGAGTGCAGGTGGGGTTTGTGGCAGCGATTAACCTTGTGACTCGTGCCGCGGCCCCACCTTTGTTTATATAGCGTGGGTCACAGAGATCCGCCAACCATGGTTTGATTGGGCGCCCCCGATCAGGACGCGATGCAAGGCCCCGTTCGACCCTTTGGGCTCGAACGGGAGAGAGATCAGCCAAGAAATATAGAAAAGTTTTATGTAGCTTGAGCTCCTGGAGTCATGCATGTCCATGGATGAGAAAAGGCGGTCATCGGTTCAAGAACCAACCTTTACCAAGATTCCACACGGCCAACATCACGAACACAACATAGCATTATAGGAAAATAATGAAAATTAAGCATGAGGGATGAAATTATTTTTGTTTTTATTCAGTTGCAACAGTTAACTTATAACAGGTAAAAACTACAAAGATGATATATGGCCAATCAATTTATCAATGGCCAACAGAGAAGACCCACCGCTCTCCAAGCAGGACGCTACTTTCTTCTTAAGCTCTGTCGCTCTCGTCCTCATCGCTTCCCCTTCACTCCCTTTCATAAGCTTCAGAATGGCCTCCGCAATTTTGTTTCTCTCCAACTCACCTTCGAGTTCAAAGCCTACGCCCCACACCGCATCCACGTATCTCGCGTTCATCATCTGGTCCGCGAATTGAGGCCTGCAGATCATCGGGCAACCCTCAGCTACACTCTCGAGCGTCGAGTTCCACCCGTTGTGGGTCCAAAATCCGCCCACCGCACGGTGGGCCAGCACCTCCTGCTGTGGGGCCCATGGGGTCACCCTACCCCTGCCCTTCACCATATCGTCGAACCCTTTCGGTAGACATGGTCTGTCCGATCCCGGCACGAGGTCCTGCCGGACAACCCATAGGAACGGCTGGCCGCTGTTGGCCAACCCCCACGCCACCTCCGAGAGCTCACCGGAGTCCATGCACGCCAGGCTCCCAACGCTCACGTACAACACCGACCCTGTGATCTGCGTGTCCAGCCACTCGATGCAGGTGTGATCCTCGTGCAGGAGCACATTGCTGCTTCTCCTTGCTGTGCCCTCGGTCTTGGAGGAGAGCCTGTGGAGAGGGCCGGTCGCGAGCACCATGGCAATGCCTATCTCGTCGCGGATCTTCTCAAGCTCGTCTGTTTCTAGTGCCTCGAATGTGTTGAGCACAAGGGCGGAGTAGCTCCTTGCTGCATGGGTTGCTTTGGCCAGAAATTTGGATAACATGTCATGGTCGGCCCTGCTCGAGAGGAAGAGGTCCCTCACGCGCAGCGGGGGAAGCTCCTTCACTGGCATGTCGAGTTGCGATTCTGAAGCAAACATGTACGTGGGTAAATTAAAACTAACAGTGCTATTCGTGTGCACTAGTTTTACCAAAACTTTACCAAAACTGGATAATATTGAGATGGTTGCAATCCAAATAAAAATATAATATACTCCCTCCATCTTTCAAAAGAAAGCCTTTAAATTTTATCTCAAGTATCTATATCTAATATAGTAATTATTAATATATTTTTTACAAACTTTGGTCAAACATTACACCGTTTGACTCGAGATAAAACTTATAACCATTCTTTTTGGAGATGAAAGAGTAGTACATACTTCCTCTGCTCCTAGATATTAAACGTTTTGACAGTTCAGTTTAAACCGTCATTTAGAACCTTTTTTAAGAACTATTACGTACAAGTAGGATTCCTATTCCGATATTAAGACAGCTGTTTGGCAGCAAGGATGCACATCAATGTTCGGTCAAGTGTCTCATTCTAGTTAACTAGAAAGAGACCAATTTTTCTAAGCTGCAGTACAGTTAGCAGTGTTGGAAAAGGAAATCTACTATTCTACAAAAAATAAATTCTTTCTTTGTCGTACATGCTGCGGAAGGAAGAACACTAGCGTGATAGAAGAGTGTGGGGATCTTAATTAGGACATCTTCAACGGTAACCCACAAGTTTTCTCTCACGTCCGTCCATGGATAAGGGGGACCAGTCCGTGGACATGGATACTGAAAGCCACCATACAACGCTGCCCGCATACAATACCATCATCTTTTTTTCTTTCATAGATTACCTATTCTTCGTGTTTCTTGCAAAGAACATCAACTAGCGCTGTAGGCATTTGGGAGTTCCGACGAAATTTATGAAATTTGAGGGTGAGTGAAATATTTGTGTTTTGTTCAAAAAATATCAGCATTTAGCATTGTTCTTATAAAAGATTATAAAAGAAGGAGGAATCCACCATTGTTACAAAGCTCGTTCGGGGAGACTAGTGGTACTGTGGTAGGCTAAACTACTCTCTCTTGCTTCAGCTGTATTTCAGTTCTACGGAACGAAGCCCAATTTAGATTACAGGCAAAATAACAATTTATCAAATTATTCAAATTAAAATATAGCTGAATTTAAATAAAATATTCATTGATTTGTCCAAAATAAATTTGAAAATTACAAATTTTCTATGGTTTTGAGGGTGATAAAAAGAGCACGATTGATAACAGTTACGATGGGTGGGTCCGATGATTGAAAAAACTCACAAAATCTTAAAATTCACATATTGATCGTAAAAAATTCATAAATTTTTTATGGCTCCATTTATCATATATTTAAGCATTCACAAAAAAAATTAATTCTTGAGCGAATAATTATTTTTTCTATGTTTGTTATTAAGCATTCGGAAGGAATACTCTACCATAAATAAAGGGAGACTAGCCACGAGAATTGGCAAAACACTCTTTTGATCTTGAGCTCACATCCTTCCTGGTGAACGATAAAATTCAATAAAATAGTAAAATAATTAAAAAAAAATCTTGTAAACATTGATGAATGTTTCAGGTTTCAAGTGCGTGCAAAATTTTGTGATGAAACGAAGTGGTGACCCATGGCAAAAAAAAAACGAAGTGGTGACGTCCGGGCAAAAATACAAAATTGACTCTTCAAAAGGCTTCCAACAATAACCTGTTGAAGCATTTGGTCAGACCTCTATGAATGATATTTATCACAAAATTTTGTCCGCAGGTGAATAATTTATTAATGTTTATCACATTTTTTTACTTTTTAATTTACTGTTCACCAAGGTACGTGTGAATTGGGATAAAAAACTCCATGTCCATAGAATTGTGTTTAGTACAGACTAGGATTAACTGACCTTCGGGGGGCAGATAGCCGTTTTGGTGGAGCATGGGATAGGCAAGGATGCAGTTGAAGCAGGCTGCGCTGCCGGTCCGGAGCGCTATCGTCGGCAGCCCGAGCTCCTCGGCCGCCTTCTGCGCGCCGAAGAGGCTGGAGTCGACGAATAGGCACGCGGCGCGGGGCATCCGCTCGCCTGCGAGCCCCAACTCCGCCGCGAGGACGTCGCGGAAGGCCACGGACGCCTCCATGGCTGTGTTCATGGCGACGATCATAGAGACGACGTTCCCTGACGCGACGACGTCAGCGGGGACACCGTCGGGCACGGCGACGAAACCAAACTCCGGGCGGAGCGCGGGGTCCAGCGTGTTGCGGAACCCGGTGTAGTGGAGGATGGTGACGGCCAGGCCGCGGCCGTGGAGCACGTCGGCGAGCTGCAGCATCGGGTTGATGTGGCCCTGGAATGGCAGCGGGAACATCAGTACTCGGCGTGCGCGCGCATGCGGCTGCCGGCCGTTCCCGCCACCATTTGATGCATCTTGGGCAGTAGTTGTTGTGCTCATTGCTTTGGGTCAATCTCAGCTCGTGGCCAACGGTTCTATCTTGGTCTTTAGCAAGCGCCGTGTACCCTCATTTTCTCTTCTCTTCTCTTATCTATCTTCTTATATAGGAGTATCTACATAGAAAGAATGCACCTTTTTTTTTTATGCAAAACACATGGTATTCCATTAATCGGTGGACACGAAAGAATCGCAGGCCGCTGGGTGGTTTAGACAGCCACACAGTATGGTCATCAGCGAGCTCCAATCATGCTGTATAGGTGGGACGGGGTATTGCTCTGAGAAAAAGATGGGACGAGATGTACGGAGGCCCGCGTCTATGTGCAACATGTGCCGCATAATATAAAGGGAAAAGATTCCTCGGCTGGTTCATAATCATGGTACGCTCCGTCGCCTTCGTTGCGGGTCACGCGTCCTTCTATAGGACCCAGCACCACACTGATCGCAACAACCACGTTTAGTGTTCCTAAAAAGATCTACACCGCATCCGTCTCTGTTAGCGGCTATTTCTCACCCACTGTATTACTCTCTCTCAGATACAACTCAATTTGTTCAGATTCAGCTACGGACTGGAAAGAAGGAAAGAAGGGAGAAATAGATCCGTGCCGTGCCTTTGCCTTATCCTTTTTTTTATCCATGCCCGGATGGTGAAGAATCTGATTGCCCTTGCTTAAGTAGAGGTGGTCCACTCAGGGCCCATGGAGCATCGGTTCGATTGAGCGATTCTACGTTGGCGGCTCGGGGCACGGTCTTCTCCTTGCGACGTCACTTGATCTGAGGTGGCAGCCATGGCAGCTGATTTGACTGCCATGGCAGTGTTCCTGTTGTGATTTAGCATGATTAGCCAGCGGACGGTAACCTATGTTGCAAAAAAAAGTTTGCAACACGACTTGTGTTGCAATGGTGGATGGTGACGCGTGACCGCTTGCTGCGTGAAATTTGACTGCTCGCGGCCCGGCCGATCTTTTAACAAGATCAGCCAATGGACGCATAGCATGCCCGTATAAATGGAATGCTCACATGGGCCCGTATAGCCATAGGATATATGAAGTACTCAATATATAGATAATATAGGATATCAGGGTCAAGAGGTCTGTATTCAGATAAATCAAGTTCGCAATGACGATGATATGGTATACTGGGTCAATATAGAGAAATGACACTAATGGATACACTTTGTTAACATGGAGCCCATGGAAAAGCTCTTCGTCAAAGAGATTACAAGTGTTGAATCGATCATACAAACAATAAAGCTCGAATACACTCCCAAACGAGTTCTTCAAAATAATTTCAACCCATGAATCAAATACCGATTAAAAGTTCTTTGGGACTTGAGAATAAAGTTTTTAAAATGCATTAATTAACTTCTCCATTTATTCTTAGTGAACAAGTTTCTCAAAAGTCCTTCCGATCTTAACGACGAAGTTTGAACTCCACGTTTACAAAGTTTTGCATCATTCCCGTAAATCTTCAGTTGATGATAAAGTTTAAAAAGGAGTTAATAAAGTTCTCTATATATTTTTCAGTTAAACAAGTAGGAGTATGTCGAACTTTCTCAAATGTTCTTATGATTTTAATGGGAAAAGTTGGACACCACGTTAACAAAGTTTCATATCCTTCCAATAGATCTTCAACTGACAATGAAGTTAAAAAAAGATGATCGTAAAGTTCTCCATTCATTATTAGTTAAGAAGTGTATGAGCTATGAGATTATACACTGTATCCAACTTAGATTCTGATGCTGAGGAGGATGAGGAGCTTAGATATGAATTAGTGTTGTTGTCTTAGTTATATAAATTAAGAAATCTACATACTTACACTAGGGGGGGGGGGGGGGGGTCAGTGTTAAACCTAAAGTTAGATGTAATAGTAAGAATGATACATAAATCTGTTCTTATGACGGGTTTATTTTGGAATGCAAGAGGGCTGGGTGAACCTGGAAAGAGAAGGTTTCTTAGGATCTATCTCGGAGCATAGCTTAGAGTTTGTTTGTGTTCAAGAAACAAAAAATTACTTTACTCGTCCTTGGTTGGATGGCATCCATGGCGGATTTACTTATATTTCGCTGCCCTCTGAAGGTTCTTTTGGAGGGTTGCTTATCAGGGTTCGAGAGGATTTATTGGAGGTTGATGTTTGCACTGCTAGTAAACACAAGGCGAATGGTTATTTGGATAAAAGATTAGGATTTAAGTGGAATCTGATCAATGCTTATGGAGCTGCTCATGTAAAAGACAAGAAGGAGTTCCTGGTTGATTTAGTTCAGGCTTTGGGATACAATAAGTTGCCTTATGTTTTGGGAGGTGATTTTAACTTTATTAGGAGAATTGAGAGGAACAAGTTTTTAAAATATCTTTAAATGGTCTTTTTATTTTAATTATGTTATTGAGCATTGAGGTTTGAAAAAGCTAGAATTATCTG